>JAYESD010000011.1:97656669-98856669 GCA_036927565.1 Tuctoria greenei
AGTATAGGGTAGGTTTAAAGCTCAACAAATAAAATGCAATGCTAATGTTGTAAGGAATCCAGTAAAAGTCGAGTAGTTGGAATCTACTCCTGAGATAAGGTTTATATCATATGGGATTGGTTTGAGTATGAGAATGGTTTATGAATATGAATATGAGACCGATTAGAGGGTATCATGAGTGTAGCCTGCTTGCGTCGATTGAGGACCGATCCGTGTGTAACCCTGCTAGCTAAGCAAGTTTGAACTGTACTGAAAGGCATACTGGGCATATGGAACCCTGGAAACCGATGTAACTTGATAACTCGGACATTGAGGCATACCCCACTACTGATAGGGGTGGGTTGAGGGTAGCATGGTGTAAATGCTCTAGCGGGCACATACACGCTCCGTGTAGGGACCTTCTGCCCGCGATGGTGGGACCGGTTCGGCGTTTGTCACTACGTAAGAAAGGCTCATCCGAGACGTGCCCGAACGAAGAAGGGAGACGAAGAAATTGTGCATATTCGTTGTTGCGTCTTGTATTATGTTGTCATCAGAGATGAGCGGCAAGCGCGTCGCCGATCAGCCCAAGTGCGAGACATGCTCAAAGGTAGCGCTTCTCCTTTCTGTGAGTCATAACAGACAATCTTTACGGTATCACTGGAGATGTGGTTCGTGCGCGTCGCTCATCAGCATGCATGCGAGAAAAGCAGTAACATAGCGCCTCACATATTTATTGACTGATCCTAGACATGCTTTGTTGAAGCGCGTCGCAGATTTGTTTACTGATCTGAGACAGGCTTTAAGTAAGCTTGTATCCTTTATTTCTATAATCTGAGACAGTCTTTGTTACAGCTCGTTGCGGATTGTTTACAGGCAGGGTCTCCTATTAGGTGTCCCTCACCCCTGATTATCCTAGTTGTGGGCTGCTTCCTAGACCTAGCCAGCATTTAGCAGCCGCATTGCAAGTGCCAGCAACATACACATATATGAACATATGTATAGCCAAAAGATCACACCTTAAATTGTATTGACCAATCAAATATTAACAAAGTGTAAATCATGGTTATCAAGTATACTAATTACACAACAAAGAATGCCCCACTGTTCATCCTAATTACAAAGTAACTAATTACACACATCATAACTCTCATCATCTAATCCTGTATACCATAATGAAAATTCTCCCGATCAATAACTTCATTAACGATGAGCCTTTATAACCTTCAATGCTCTGACTGAGACATCCTCAAATTCAATAATATCACTAAAATCATATAAAACATTATCAAATTGCAGTCACATTCCCTTAAACGGTCACATAACAAAGCAAATATCTGAAGGCTTAGGAACAAATTGGTATACAATTGTAATAAACACGGGAACTGTTAGTGAATGGAAAACCGAGCTTACTTGTAGCTCATGCATTTGGTGAGCATCTGCAAAACATCAGTAGAGAAATTGTTCTCATCATAAAGGACATGGTAGTGAGCTGGTGTGCTTGTCCCCTTGAAAAACAAACAATTTACATTCCACTGATGCATTAATAGTCTGATATCAAAAGCTCGTGAGAGAAACACCAATTACCGCATAGGTGCCTTGATTCCAGCCTAGTTGCAGATATAGAAATCAAACTCAGTGGGATGGTAAATGCTAGTGTCAACCACAGTTCTTGCATTTTCAAGGGTTTGCGAATCAAAATTCATTATATACAACATTAGATCTGCATTGGACATAAACAAGGAAGACAAATATATACCATATTGCAAATTCTCCCTTTGGATCAATGACTTCATTAATGATGAGCCTTCATTGTACATCCTCAAATTCAATAAATCACTGAAATGCACGCTCTGAGAGCAGGGTCGAGGCAACGGCGTGCTCCGGGGATAGTGGACGAGGCGGTGGCTTGCTCCGGGACGAGCCGGTGGAGGCGTCGGAGGGCGTGTTCCTCAACTCTCTAATGACAGTAGCCCGACGTGCTCTGGGGACAGGAGAACATTTCCACTTATGTGAAGGCAACAACTTGTTCATACTGATTACTGAGGTCGGGGTCAAGGCGGTGGCATGCTCCGGGGACAGGGGACGAGGCGGCGTGCTCCAGCGTGCTTAAGTCTCTGATAACAAAGGTCGGGGTTGATGGCAGGTCGGGGTCAACAGCGGCAGCGCAACAATGAAAAAGAGCGAGTTGAGGAAGAGGGATGACAGCGGCGTGCTCAGGAGCAGCGGTTTCTAGGTCGAAAGAGAGCGCGAGAGCTCAAATTTTTTGCCAAGTGTTGGGAGAGAGCGCGCAAGAGATAAAAATAGTAAAACTCGTAGACGAGCCTCTATAACACCCGTCTCTCATTTTAGCTTATCCCGTTGGTCAAGTGAGCGCGAGTAAGTTTTGCGCAAATTTTTTTGCCAGAGAGCGCGTGAGAGCTAAAAATAGGCCAAAAATCGGAGACGGTGTATATAAGACGTGTCTCGCATTATTTTGTGGCCAAACAGGCACGCTGTATGCCAAAGATGTGCCACGGTGTGCTTGAGCTAGGAACAACATCTTTGGCATCTGGGGATGTCCAACTGGCAACAGTGCACAATGCCTTATATGAATTGCAACGCGCCCAGCTTTCTGTGTTGGGACAGAAGATCTTTGGCATGAATCGGAGACGAGCCCAGGTAAGGCACATCTTGCATTATTTTGTGGCCGAAGGGGCATGCCATATGCAAAAGATGTTGTTCGCAGGGTGCAACACCATCTTTCACATGCGGGCATGTCCAACTGGTAATTGTGCAAAATGCCTTATATGATCGTTGCAACGCACACAACTTTCCAAGCTGGGACAAAATGATCTTCGGCATGAATCCGAGACGCGCTCAGGTAAGGCGCATCTGGCATTATTTTGTGGCCATGGTGTGTTGATGCCAGGAACAACATCTTTTGGCATCTAGGCATGTCCTACCGGCAACTGTGCGCAATGCCTTATATGATCGTTGCAACACACACAACTTTCTGAGGCGGGACAAAAGATCTTCGGCACAAATCAAAAACGTCCCCGAGTAAGGCGCGTCTCCCTTTTGCTGGATTTTAGAAATCGGAGATGCACCTTTTTAAAGTGCGTCTCTCATGTGCTCGTCTCCCTATTGCCACTTGCACGACATTGTGAGCGTCCATTGCCACTCGCACGACATCGCGAGCATCCGTTGCAGGGATAAACAAACGCAATGATGTTGCAATTAAAAGATATAATTGTAATCCAGGGATAAACTAATGTAATGACATTGCAATTCAAAGATAATTTGCAACTCAATGAATTTCAGAGTTTATACTCATTGCGTGCCCTCTAAACTAATTTTGATTCTAAACTTATTCCTATGAAGCTCTCATCGATCAATTAAACTGTACCATCCATCTTGCTCCTGAACACGTATCTTATAATGCCATGGATCCTGAAAATATTGACATTCTTTAAATTAACATATGTCGAATAAGGAATGAATAACCTACATTAGTCACTAACACAAAGTTAGTAACCTTGATAAGTAGATTATAGCAATCATTTTCAACATCGTGCGCATTTGGCTGATGAAGCGAACGCTGAACTTCAAGTAGTATAGTTTTGATTGTAAAACCAGTCCACCACCCCTACAAAATATCAATTTAAGCTACATAAGAAACCAGTTCAAATAAGTTCAGCAACAATTACTAATTACTTGAGCAAAATAATTCTATCTTACAGTCTCTTGATCAAGAATCCCAAGGCAGAGTGCCTCTCAGCGATGGACATTTGAGTGGAAGAAACCACGTGGAAAGGCACGTCTTGGAGGCACCAACAGATAGTCCTTCGAGAAGGAGATTGTCAGGGGGTAGCAACCACCATCTCAGTCATTCTACCAAGGAAATACATTTATAAGAGGACGATAGTTATACACATATGATTGTGCTTGTTCTTCATGACTTACCCCTTCTTTATCAGGGACGATGCACTGCCACTTCAAGAATTCTCCCGACTTAGGCTACACAGAGAAACTGATAAGGAGGTTTAGGCCCGATCTTCTGAAAGGTAATGGATAAGTCGATTGATGGAGATCTCGACGTTGATGATCCGAGGCTCTTGAGTAGAACACGAAAAACCCCGCAATCACTACACCACCGCTTTGTTCGTTATCAACCGTGCTGCACACGATTGACCTCGCCAAGAAGGCTAATCGCTTCAAGTGCAACCGAGAACACAAGCAAGTACGTAGAAGACACGATCTGAAATCGCGAAGTTGGGGTTTCACAAACCGTAGAACGGTGATATTATTAATCTAAGAAAAACCCAATTGTTTATGATGGCCATCATGGAGTATATATAGGTGGGAGGACGTCTAAGGAGGTGTTGGGGTCATGACCTAAACCTAAGACACAAAAATAACAGACATAGGCTTGATACAAGCCCCAATGGCCCAATACGGTGGCAACACCCTGACAGATTTTGAACACGATTTTGTTTCAATGATTCCTGTAGACTCCAAAGTAATTTGGACATGGGACCAGCGGCATTGAAAAGGATATACTCTCCCCTTCCCGTGCATATATAGAATGTCAAAAACGGAGACGTATGCATCCTGAACGTCCGTTTTGGTGCGAACTACTCCTGGACTCCGAGTTGGACACGATTTTGAGTCAGGCTCGGTTTCCATCTTCTTTGAACATATTCTCTGGTCCTCCACGTCCCTAAGACTTCCTCAAAGTACTCCTTGAACCCTCTCCATGGATTCTAACCACAATATTATCATTAAGTAGCAATCTATGCTCAAAAACATATAAAGAAACATATAAGAATGAGCTCACTTCTGAAATTAATTGTTGTGTGTGAAATCTATTGATTGCATCTTGTATGTTCAATGGAGTGTTGTTTGTATCCATAGAAGTGATGTCCTCATCATCCTATCCTTCTTGAATTGGAGTCGTCCTCTACTCAGGTTCATCTTCTCTCAAGTGTTGGTCCAAATGTGCAACGCCATCAAATCTTCTTGTATGTATGAAAGGAGGAGGCCAAGGTGGTGGATGACATAGGGCACCATCTTGATCTTGTCCATCAAATAAGAGTGCATGTTCACTTGAGCCAAGATCCCAAACAAATAAACATTGTGCCATGTTTGTAGGTGCATGATTACGTGCATGATCTTGTCAGAAACCCTACCCAGAGAAATTGGAAACATCGAAAACAAACAAGATAGAAAAACAAAACTACAGTTAAGTTCATCAGTCCATTGCAGAGCTACATATATACAACCATGCAACAAGTGTTCCATATGTATATACATGGGGATGGTTCTTGCGCCACGCCAGTCACTCCTCCTTCAGTCGGCTACGTGCCAAGCCGATATCTAACCCATCCATGAACAATGATGACGACAACAAGGACGGCGATGGCGACGACGACAACCACG
This sequence comes from Tuctoria greenei, assembly GCA_036927565.1. Lineage (NCBI taxonomy): Eukaryota > Viridiplantae > Streptophyta > Magnoliopsida > Poales > Poaceae > Tuctoria > Tuctoria greenei. The sequence goes on from JAYESD010000011.1 coordinate 97,662,070, forward strand.
ATGGCGAACAGAGGCAACGGTCATACTGGAGTTGGTCGATTAGTAAAGGAGTGTTGATCAATTAATAAAGGAGCACCAGATACAAAGAGACGAGTGAGATAAATGCAAGATGTGCGAGACTAAAGTGAGACACGTGAGAGAGTAAAGAGAGATGCACGAGATATGAAAGCGCGTCTTCCATTGTTGAAAGAGAGATGGGTGGCACGAGGACTGCGGAGAACTTAGATTCAGCGGCGATGACACTGAGACGTGTGTGACCTGCGTGGGCAACTTTTTCTTTCCCCGAGGCGATATCAATGCATCCCATCATTCCATCACATCACTGGAAACCAACCAGTCCATCGTCGACTCAGCACAGACCTTATATAAGACGCTCCATCACCCGTCAGTTCTCCAGAAGCACGTCACTCGTTTTGCATCCATTTCTTCTTCTTTGTCTTCTTCGCGCCGATGACCCACCACCACCATGGCCAATGTTCCGCCTCCAAGCCCGCCGAGGGTGCCACCCTGCAAGAAATTGTGTTGCACCTCTCCCGAGAGGTTCAACACCGAGCAACGTCTCCTTATGGCGCAAGAGGAGTACAATAATATGTCCCACGCCATGAGTTCCTTGGGTCTGTGTACCCTTCCACAGTTTACTGGAATGGGTACCCTCGACCACTACCTCTATGCCCTCACAGGGGTGGCCGATCGTCTTAGCATTGTGATCGAGATGATGGCCCAGGTGCTCAGCGCTTAGAGCCGCAGAAACCTGGTGGCGGTGATGAAGAGCAACCTTGGTCTCGGGATTGCACCACTGGTGTAGCCAGAGCAACCAGCACAGCCACCCCAGGCTCCTGGTTCCCTGGCACCGAAGTCTCCAGAGGAGGAGGAGGAGGAGGAGGAGGAGGAGAAGGAGGAGGATTTAGTATTTCTTTGTTGTTTTTCTTTTCTTGTGTCTTCTTGTACTTTTTTCTTGTGTTTGGTAATATATCGTGTTAATGAATAAAATTTATCTATGTTCAACTATGTGCTCCACTATTGTGAATGAATATTTTCTTGTGTGTTCAACTGTGTGAATGAATGAATGTGTGGTGTGTTCATTTTGTGGACAGTGAACTGTGTGAAAGCAATTGCAAACATGAAGGATTTTCATTATTTTCTGGACAAGTGAATGATTTAGTTATCAAGTGAATGTGCTTTATGTTCAGTGATGTGTGATATCAACAGTGAACTGAAGCAAAATGGAGAAAATCATGAAGCTAAAGGAGACGTGGGGAATAGGAGACACGCTTTTCATAAGATCGCGTCTCCCTTTTAGTAGAGGAGAGGGAGACATCAAGCATAGAAGACGAACTTTGTTGCTAAGTGCGTCTCCATTTTGCGTCTCCGCACAAAGCTTATATAAGGTGCCTTCAGTCTCTCCTCTTCTCTTCGTTCACCTTCTCCGCATAGACAACCAACCATGGCCAACGTTCCACTGCGAAGCCCGCCGAGGGAGCCACCCTGCAAGAAACAGGTTTTCTTTTGTTGTTTTTAGTTGATAATGTTTTCTCTTTTCTTGTGTCTTGTACTTTTTTCTTGTGTTTTGTAATATATTATTAATGAATGCATGTGTTATCTGTGTTCATCTGTGTGATGAATATTATCTTGTGTGTTCAACTATGAATGAATGAGTGTTCAACGTTCAACGATGTGTTCATGTCTGTCTGTAACCAAAGACAAAGGAGACGTGCTTTCTGTAAAGTTCGTCTCATTTCTTTCGCGAATAGGAGACACACTTTTTTAGATGCGCATCTCCCGTTTGTCAGAGAGGAGGGTGCGTCTCGGATACCTACTTAACTGAGACGGGTTGTATTGTAACTTGTCTCCTTGTACGTTCAACCGAGTCATGTCAGATCCTCGCTGAAGTGGGCTCATCTCGCTTAACCTTATCAGAGACGCTCACCTTTGAGCGCCTTTCCCTTCTTTGTCTCCTATTTGGGTTTCTTACATAGTGTGTGTTTGTTGTGAAACGTTGTTGCGTATGATTTCGTGAAGAGCACCACACGCTTCTTACGTACAGGTGAGTATGGCGTGCAATTCGGGTGTTATTGATTGCAATCACTGTCCCTCGCGGTTAAGGATCAAGTACCGCTTGTTCACTGCGTTGTGTCGTAGTAAATGCTGAAGAAGCTAGAAGAATATGATGTATTGAATCATTATTGCTTTGCAACTATGATTGATATAGAAGCTACTCACTAAAGATATCTTTTATGAACCTTTAACTTGTTGCTAGTAAACATGAAGGTAAGGATCGACATGTAGGCGAGTCCTTTATAGCAATATCTATTCCTATGTTAAGTATCTCTGCATGTAGATTTTCATGTTTAGGTGCATCGGTTAAGTCTTGCCGAGCCTTCTTGCTCATGGTTGCTATTTTAAGTTGTTGGAAGTGACGTATATGAGGAAGTAATTGAGGATGAGGCGATGCCCCCGTCGGGGTATACCGCCAAAAGGGAGCCCTGCACGCCGCCGTGATCTTCGTAGCATCCCCAGGCTGGACAGCTATACTTTTGCATAGGTAGGCTGAGAGTTTAGCTATAAGTATTATCATTCGCTGTACATCGATTATTATAAAAGACTTCCACTGTTTATATCAATAAAATTTGTATTTTATTGTATTCTATTTTTGTGTGCGATCCTAGAATGTATCGACCCGGTCCTCACATACATTTGTTTACAAGATATAGTTTTCATGCTATAGGCAAATATGAACATAGTGGTGTGTTTATGGTGCATAAATTTTACATATGTTCAAATGAGAAAACTCTTTTTGTTCCGCAACAACATGGTAAAGGAAATGGATGCACTAATGCTAATAATGTCTTGTTAAGTTCTCTAGTATTATTTTCATGCAGCAGGGACAACATATAAAAGAGGAGAATTGTTTGCTGTGGTTGTGCAATATGGACAATGCTCATTCTACCCCAAAGAAAGCGCCTTTGTTGGACATACGAGCAAGTCGAGGACAGCTTGTCATCAAGATGGGGAGAATGATGAGATCATGCTCATTATAAATACACATACAAACACGGTAAAATGTTTATTTATTTGGGATCATGGCTCAAGTGAATGTGCACGCTTATTTGATGGAGAACATGGGGATGGTGCACTATGTCTTCTGCCACCTTGGTCTCCTGCTTTCATGCACACAAGAGGATTTGATGGTGTTACACATTTGGACCCACACATGAGAGAAGATAAACTTGAGTCGAGAACGATTCCAAATGAAGAAGAGGGGGATGATGAGGACATCACTCCTATAGATACATAGAACAGTCCACTTAATATACTAGATGCAGTCGTCAGAGTTCACACACAAGAATTAATTTCATATGTGAGCTCGTTCTTATAAGTTTCCTTATATGTTTTTGAGAATAGATTGTTACCTAATGATGTAATTGTGATTAGGATCCATGGAGAGGTTCAAGAAGTAACTAGAGGAAGGTTTAGGAGCATGGAGGACTAGAGAATATGTGCAAAGAACATATAGGCCGAGCCCAACTCAAAATCGAGTCAAACTCGGAGCCCGGGAGCATTTTGCACTAAAACAGACGCCCTGGACACATACGGACTCCGTTTTGGACATTCTACATATGCACAAAAAGGGAAGGGGATAAAATTTCCAAGTCTGTTGGTCCCATGTCTAAATTCTTTGTAGCCGACAGGAACCGTCGAAACAAAATTGAGTTCACAATCTATCAGGGTGCTGCACCACCATATTGGGTCATTGGGCCTTGTATCAAGTGTACATCCCTTATTTTTGTGTCTTAGGGTTAGGTCACGACCCCAACATCTCTTAGAGACCTCCCACCTATATATACTCCATAGTAGCTGCCATAGTTATACACAGTTTCGCCGTTTATCGAATTGTGGAACCCCAATTCAACAATTTCAGATTGCTTCTTCTACGTTTCTGCTTGTGTTCTCGGTTGCACTTGTAGAGATTAGCCTTCTTAGCGAGGTCTAGCATGTGAAGCATGGTTGATAACCAACAAAGCAGTGATGTAGTGATTGCAGAGACTGTTCGGGTTTTGCTCGGAGCATCAGATCATCAATGTCGAGATCTTCATCAATCAACTTATCCATTAACTATCGAAAGATCGGGACCTACACTTCTCTTTTACTCATCATTACAAGTGAAGAACGGGGAGGTCTGAGAAAATTACAGGAGGCATGAAGATAGTAGTTCTTGATAATTCAACTAAATAAACTCCTCGATCTCCCAGGTGGCTTCGTCGGGGGTATGGTTATTTCATAATACTATGAAGAACCACAACGATCAATTACTTGTGTTCCGAATTTTCTCATCAATAATCCGTGTTGGATACTCGGTGTTGGTGAAATCTGGTTTTAGTTTCTCAATGTCTTCTATGCAGACAGCCGTGGGCGTCTTGAGACATTTCCGTAATTGAGAGATATGAAAAATGTTATGAATTCTAGTTAATAACGCAGGTATCTCCAGTCGATATGCAACAGGTCCACATTTCTCGGTAACTGAATATGGACCAATAAAGCGTGGAGCTACCTTTCCTTTTACTCCGAAATGATGTATTCCTTTCATAGGAGAGACACGAAGATACACTTGTCTCCAACTTCAAAGTGTAGGGGACGACATTGCTTGTCCACATAACTCTTTTGCCGATATTGAGAAGCTTTGAGATTTTCTTGAATCAGTTTCACTTGCTCTTATGCCTCCTTGACGAGATCAACTCCGAAGATAACTCATTCTCTGGATTCACACAAATTGAGTGGTGTGCGGCATTTCCGACCGTAGAGGGCTTCATATCGTGTCATTTTAATAATGGATTGGTAACTGTTGTTATAAGAGATTTCGGCCAATGGTAGATGATCATCCAAATTCTTTCCATGAGTAATGACACATGATCTCAGCATATCCTCTAGAGTTTGATTCACCCTCTCGGTCTAACCATAGGCTTGAGAATGGTAAGCGGAGCTTCGAAGTAACTTGGTTTCCAATGATTCATGTAGTGGCTCCCAGAAACGAGCAACAAACAATGATCCTCAGTCTGATATGATGGTGCGAGGAATGCCATGTAAATATACAGTCTTTGAGATATACAACTCCACATATTTTATAGCAAAAAATCCAATATTCTTCGAAATGAAGTTTGCTGATTCTTTAACTGGTCCACGATTACCCAAATAGAGTCATGTTTATGGAACGTGAGAGGCAATCCAACAATGAAGTCCATGCTAATATCCTCCTATTTCCATGCCAGAACACTTAATGGTTGGAGTGTTCCCGCTTTCTTCATATGATCGGCACTTACTCTCTGACATGTATCACACTCGAATACGTACTTTGCAATCTCTCTCTTCATTCTAGTCCACCAAATTTTTGTCTTGAGATTTTTTATCAAACATGTAGGAGATCTGCACATCATTATATTAAGAAGAAGGGGGGCACAAGAAACCCCAGATAACATTACACAACACATACGCTGACCCACAACACGGAAACAACTCACTCACACATCAACAGAAGGGCTGGTGCACCTGATTACAAATCGACCAGCATTGTCCGAAAAACTAATAAACATCTAAAGGAGCTGTTAAGTAAGAAATCCCTCTAGCTCCTACCAACTCCTAGAGCTGTCGTTCCTGTGCAGCTTGAATCAAGGTAGCAGTGACACTGGGAGAAGCACCATCGAAGACACATCAGTTTCTATGGTTCCAGATGATCCATGTGAATGTGGCCTAGAGGGGGGGGCGTGAACAGGCCTTTTTGATAATTGTCGGATCCTACAACACTTAACAACCAGTTCAATACCAGAGATATCGGACTAGTCCGATAAAGTGCGGACTAGTCTGGTGTTTACGGACTAAGTTGATCAAGTTTGATTGATTAGATTGATTCTACTGTGTATGCAGCGGAAGTATAGAATCAAATGAAGGTTTCAATGTTATATATCAGATTATATGAAGATTAAATCTTATGTTAACAATTCAACGTGAGATAAGCAATGATTAGTGAAACCCTAGATTATATTGATAAATAAGAACATTGAACACCAAGAACAAGACACAAGGATTTATCCCGTGGTTCGGCTCCCACGAAGGCAACCTACGTCCACATTGAGGAGTCCACAAAAGGACTGGGTCTTCTCCAACCCTACCCTCATCGGATCGCCACAAAGGCCAATCCTTCTTCCACTAATCACAAAGGGGTGAATAACTGAATTCAAAGGGGCCTTCTCACACGTTGAGAGCTCCATTAGAGTACAACACGAAATACCACCAAGAACACACTCAAAAGATTACAATGAAATCACAGGAGTGTGTTAGAGAATCAAACCAAGAGCTCAATGTGGTGATGAATATGTCTCTCCAATGATCTAGAGTGAATCCTCAAAGGATTGATCGTTGCTGCACTTAATTTCGTGGAGAGATGTGGTTTTTGAGGCTCTTGGGAGGTGTGACGGCGCTAGGGTTCGAGAGAGTTCAAAGTTGGGCCATGCACCTATATTTATATGGGGTTTATAAATGTGACCGTTACGGTTCAGAAAGTTCGGACTAGTCTGTGGTGGTCACCGGACTAGTCCGGTGTGCTGTGTGTAGCAAACCCTAAGTGTCCTGAAATATCGGACTAGTCCGGCTAGGAGCGGACTTGTCCGATTTCGCTACTGGAAATCTTCGGACTAGTCTGATAGCCATCGGACTTGTCCGGACATGTGAAACCCTATGTGTATAGGATGACAAGTCCACACTTGGGGGACTTGTCCGATTCAGATCAGAGGGTATTTCAGACTAGTCCGTGCACACATCGGACTTGTCCGATTTGGATCAGAAAGAATATCGGACTAGTTCGGTTGTGATCTGACTTGTATGATTTTGTGTGACTTGTGAAGTGTTTTGAGGACTTGTCCGCACTGGGGGGACTAGTCCGATTCTAGTCAGAAAGGATATTGGACTAGTCCGATGGATATCGGACTTGTCTGATCTCGTGCAGAAAGGATATCGGACTAGTCCGGTGTAAGTCGGACTAGTCCGGTCCTGTGTAACTTTGTGCAATGTGTGTGTTTAATTTGAATTGAGCTCTTGGTATGTGTTTTCTTAACACACTCCATACATAATGATCTACTATTCTTCTTGCTTTAGCTCATTTTCACTTTGCTCCTCATTCTTCATTCTTTTTGGCATTTTGCTCATTTTCCTATTAAAATCCTGCACTCATCTCAACAGAGAGGTTAGGATCCCAATTGCTTTTCATAAATCATCCAAAACCCACAAGGGAGTCCTAGATGCACTTTCAATCTCCCCCTTTTTGGTGATTGATGACAACCAATTGAGATTTCACAGAATATGATAAAAATTGAGATTTTCATAAAGTATGCACATATTAGTCCAAAATACATCAAGCAGTGAGAGTATAATCCATATGTGCATTCTTTATGGTGGGATGCATAACTAAGTACACTGAAACATAAAGAATGACATAATTGACTTTAATCAACCAATAGCAAGCATATATGTCATTTTATAGCAAAATCACAGTTTTCATAAATACTACTAAAAGGATCAAATCATTGCATCACAGAACCATAATTAATATAAGATCATTGTTAAAACATTACAAGCCACAAAAGAGTTAAAAAGCATAAAGAGAGCTCTCTCCTTGCACCCTACAGCTAAAGCTAAGACTCCCCCTCAATCTCTCCCCCTTTGGCATCAAGACACAAAAAAAAGGAGAGGAGGGTTCTAAGGTCTTCACTCTTCACTGTCGGTCCTCTCATCGCCGTCTTCGTCATCTTCATCTCCATCTTGATGATGATGAGGAGGAGGAGGAGGGGCGGAGCCACTCGAGTCCCCAATGCAAAGTAGGCAAGCTCGGAGGGGGTCAAGGGCCCGAGCTTAGTGAAGTCCGGGTCGGAGTCCTCAGAAATCACTGGAGACCCAATGGGGTCGATCTCCAGCTTCTGGCAAATTTGCTTCACATTTGCCTTGATGTACCTCATGTCCTCCTTTCTTTTCTGATTGAGCTTGTGGGCCTTCACTTCAGCCTTCTTGTAGGAGGCAATGATTGCAGTGAGATATTTCAGAATCCCACTAGCTGATCCTTTTTGAGGGGCTGCCCTACCAGCAGGGGCAACACTTGCATCTTCTCTTGTTTTCACCGGTGCCTCAGGGCTGGAGGCTGGTGAGGGAGCAGCCTGGACATTTACTTGTTGAGGCTTCTGAGGCCTCAGAGGTGTGTGCTCCACATCTTTGACAAACTCGATCCCTGTGACTTTCTCGATCATGTACATGAGATAAGGGGCATAGCCACATGATCTGTTAGGAGTGCATGATATGTTCACCATGTCATTCCAAATGTATTCCGCCACATCAAATGGGCGGTTTTTGCTTATGACCCTCATCAGAGTTCAGAGGTATCCTTGAACACTCCCTGCATCCCCATCCTTAGGAGCTATTGTCTTCCTCAAGACTCTGTTTAGCACCACAAAGTATGGCTTCATGTTCTTCGTGGAAGGAGGGATGAACTTTGAGTTGGGCTCATAGAGAAACTTCATATTTTCCTTCTCGATGACACCAACATTGTGAATAATCACATAGTCATTGCTTGAGGTGTCAAGATGCAACATCCTTGCAAATTCTTCATATGTGATAGTGTACTTGGATCTATGAGTCATCCAAGTCACTCTCTCTTCTTCATCGCTTGCAAAGTAACAAGTGGCATAGAACTGAGCCACCACTTCATCATTCCAATTGTACTTGAAGGCAAAGAGGTCCTTCAAGCAATGTCTTTCAGCTGCTGCAATTACTTCATCGAATGCAGAATATCTTTTCTTCTCAAGATGTGCCCAGTCAATCCACTGACTGCGCACCACCGGTGTCTTCATTTGCAGGTATACAACCCTGTAATAGTCAGCATGAAAATTGCTCCAGAATCTTCCATCTGCAGCTTGCTTTGGTTGACTATAGCAATCAATGCTCCTGATCTTTGTAGCTGAGTCGCTGCCCTTTCCATTGAACTTCTCTTCAGTGGGGTCCCGGACCCCTTCCCTCGGAGCATGTAGCTTCAACGTGCCAACTGGACCCGTAGCAATCCCTTTGCCCTTGCCCTTTGCTTGGCGAGGGCCACTCGATGATGCAGCTGCCTTGGACACTGGCTTCTTAGCCAACACTTTCCTCCGACCCTGTGGAGGAGACTGAGTTGGCTCAGACGGTCTTTCTTGGCGCTTCTTGCCAAGACCCATCGAGGTCCGAGGTGCCACCTCGTGGTCTATCTCGGCCTCAAAATCAGAAACTTCATCGTTTGAGCTCGACATGACCTGAGAATGAGTGGCTTGATTGAGAATGAGTGGTACAAGGCATAGTTGTGAAAGTATATCAAGGACTTGCATTGAGGAATTGAAAAGTTAGGTTTTGAGTTCAGAAAAGTCGGAGTTGTCCGGTGTCCAGGCACGGACTAGTCCGGGACATCGAACTTGTCCGTGCATGGACCGGACTAGTACGGTATTCAAACTCAAAAACCTAGGAAACTAGACAAATGGTGATTCCCAATGCATAACAGGCGTAGCATAAACGTAATACATCAAGGAGGCATGTATATAGTGAGGAATGCTAGACTAGTTTATCTACAACGAAGAAATTTGGAATTTCTAGGGTTTGAGCGAAAATTACCGAAGAATTGCTTGAAACTTGGAGATGAGGATGTTGAAGGCCGGACAAGTCCGCTAGCTTCAATCCTTAGGTGGACAAGCTTGATTTTCGCCCAAATGCGAAGGTTTTTGATGGAGGGAGCAAGAAATCGCCTTGGGAGCTCGAGTGAGAGAGAGAACGCGTGAGGCAATAGTGGAGGTGAGGAGATTAGGGTTTAGCGGCGGCTAGGGTTATGGACACGAAAAATCGGACATGTACGGAGATGACCAGACTAGTCTAAACTTTTCCAGGGGCTATATCGAACTAGTTCGTTGTCTACCGGACTAGTTCGGCCTAACCGGCACTCTACAGACTGGTCTGCATGGGCGGACTAGTCCGGGCAATAACGGACTAGTCCGTGGTCACCAGGCAAGAATTTGTAGCCCATTCATATATATTTGAAGGTACATATTTAGAGAAAAGTGAGGCAAAACACATCAAATAATCTTGATGAATATGATCAGTAAGCATACAACAATCAAGCAATGATCATAATTCACCAAGATCTAGTAATTGACCTAGTTTTTGGAGAAAAATGAGAGAGATGATTTCCACAATCCAAAACAACATATTTGAAGAATTCATACAGGAATGCAACATTTCAAGCCACACTCCGAGCATCAAGGATATTTAGTTCATTTCGGAGTTCGCAAAAGCGTTTTTCATCAAGTGGCTTGGTGAATATGTCGGCCAATTGCTTTTGGGTATTGAAATGGGAAATAGCTATGTCTCCTTTCATGGCATGATCTCTCAAAAAGTGATGTCTTATAATTATGTGTTTAGTTCTGGAGTCCTCAACTGGGTTGTGGGCAATTTTGATGGCACTCTCATTGTCACAAAGGAGTGGAATATGGTTCATAGTGTAACCATAATCCCTTAGAGTTTGTTGCATCCAGAGAAGTTGTGCACAACAACTCCCGGCTGCAACATACTCCGTTTCGGCTGTGGATAAGGCAATGGAATTTTGTTTCTTGGGGGACCAAGAAACTAAGGATCTCCCTAGGAATTGGCATGTCCCGGAGGTGCATTTTCTATCTATCTTGCACCCGGCATAATCTGCATCGGAGTATCAAATGAGATTGAATTTTGAGCCTTTTGGGTACCAAAGACCAAGGTTAGGTGTGTGAATCAAGTATCTCAAGATCCTTTTTACGGCTGTCAAGTGGCATTCCTTAGGGTTGGCTTGAAATCTTGCACACAAAAATACACTCAACATAATATTTGGCCTAGATGCACATAAATAGAGTAGGGATCTAATCATGGAGCGATATACCTTTTGGTCGACGCTAGGTCCGTCTTCATTGAGATCCAAGTGCCCATTTGTTGCCATGGGGGTCTTTATGGGCTTCGCCTTATCCATATCAAACTTCTTAAGTATGTCCTGCGTGTACTTGGTTTGGCTTATGAACATCCCTTCCTTTTTTTGCCGCACTTGGAATCCCAAGAAATACTTTAATTCTCCCATCATTGACATTTCAAACCTGTCTGTCATGATTCTACTAAATTCCTCACAAAAAGATTGATTAGTTGACCCAAATATTATATCATCAACATAAATTTGACAAATAAAAAGATCATCATCAAAATTCTTTGTAAACAGTGTATAATATACTTTGCCAATCTTAAAGCCATTTTCAGTTAAGAAATCTCTAAGACACTCATACCAAGCTCTAGGAGCTTGTTTGAGGCCATAGAGAGCCTTACGCAATTTAAACACGTGGTCGGGGAACTCTTCGTCTTCAAACCCAGGTGGTTGCTCCACGTACACCTCTTCCTTGATTGGTCCGTTGAGGAAGGCACTTTTCACATCCATTTGATACAGCTTGAAATCATGGTGAGTAGCATATGCAAGTAATATTCTAATAGATTCAATCCTAGCTACTGGAGCAAAAGTCTCGTCGAAATCCAAACCTTTGACTTGTGAATACCCTTTGGCCACAAGTCTTGCCTTGTTCCTTGTCACCACTCCGTGTTCGTCTTGTTTGTTGCGGAAGACCCACTTGGGGCCGACAATGTTTGCATTGGGTCTTGCCACAAGTTCCCACACTTCGTTCCGCTTGAAGTTGTTCAATTCTTCTTGCATTGCCACCACCCAGTCCGGATCTTTCAATGCATCTTCAACCCTGCGTGGTTCCAAAAAGGATACAAACGAATAGTGTTCACAAAAGTTAGCTATGCGAGATCTAGTGGTTACTCCCTTTTGGATGTCACTGATGATGTTGTCGATTGGGTGATCCCTTTGGACACATTGGTGTACTCTTGGATGTGGCACTTGAGGAGTCGTATCTTCATGATTATCTGCTTCTCCCCCTAAGTCATTGCCTTCGTTGACTTGTTGATTATCTTGGTATCTTTGTGGTTGATCTTGTGTTGAAGCTCCCCCATGATCGTTGATCTCCTCTTATGGTTCGTCTCCCTCATGTACGTGTGGAGGTGGCTCTTGTGGTCGAACCTCACCTAGAGCCATTCTCTTCAATGCTTGACAAGGAGCTCCTTCTTTACCTAGTTCACATGGATCAACTTGCTCCTTTTGGGAGCCATTAGTCTCATCGAACACTACGTCACGTGCTATTTCAACAAGTTCGGAGGTCTTGTTGAAAACACGATAGGCGTAAGTGTTCGAATCATAACCAAGCAAGAAACCTTCATTGGACTTCGAAGCGAACTTTGAAGTCTTAGGCTTCTTGTTCAAGATTTAGCATGGAGAACCGAAAACTTGAAAATATGAAATATTTGGTTTTACCGGTGAGTAGCTCATAGGATGTCTTCTTGAGTAGTCGATGAAGATAAAGTCGATTTACAGCGTGGCAAGCGGTGTTAATCACTTCCGCCCAAAATCGATCCGATGTCTTGTACTCATCGAGCATTGTTCTTGCCATCTCTATGAGTGTTCGATTCTTCCTTTCGGCAACTCTGTTTTGTTGTGGGGAATATGGCGCTGAAAATTCGTGCTTGATGCCCTCTTCCTCAAGGTACTCCTCTACTTGTGTGTTCTTGAACTCTGTGGCGTTGTCGCTTCGAATATTCTTGATTGTCAATGAGAATTCATTTTGAGCTCGCTTGAAGAACTTCTTGAGTATTCCTTGTGTTTCTGACTTATCATGCAAAAAGAAAACCCAAGTGAAGCGAGAAAAGTCATCAACAACTACTAAACCATATTTGTTACCGCCGATGCTTATGTAAGCAATTGGAACAAATAAGTCCATGTGAAGTAGCTCGAGCGGTCTTGTTGTAGTCATGACGTTCTTTGCGGGATGAGGTGCTCCAACTTGCTTCCCGGCTTGGCACGCGCTACAAGGCCTGTCTTTCTCAAAAACAACATCCTTCAAACCGTGGATGTGATCGCCCTTGAGGAGTTTTTGAAGATTCCTCATACCAACATGCGCTAGCCGTCTATGCCACAGCTAACCCATGTTGGTTTTTGCAATCAAGCATGTGTCAAGTTTGGCTTTATCCTTGTTGAAGTCAACAAGGTAAAGCTTTCCCTTCAACATACCCTCGAATGCAATGGAATCATCACTCCTCCAAGAGACGGTCACACCCTCGTTAGTGAACAAGCAATTATAACCTTTGTCACATAGTTGAGATATGGACAACAGGTTATAATCTAAGGATTCAACATGTAAAACATGAGAAAGTGTGTGTTTAGAAGATATTGCAATTTTACCAGTACTGAGCACCTTTCCTTGACTATTATCTCCAAAGTAGATGCCTTCGTTTGGGTCCTCATTCTCTTCATATTCCACGAACATTCTTCTTTCTCCGGTCATATGGTTGGTGCAGCCACTGTCTAGCACCCATTTGGAACCACCAGAGGAATATGCCTGCAAAAACAGATTATGCTTTGGTTTTAAGTATCCAAGCTTGCTTGGGTCCTTGCAGGTTAGTTACAAGGGTTTTGGGCACCCACACATGAGATTTGGTGTTCCCATGGCGTGGCCCAACATAATGAGCATAAATCTTGCCAAGATTATTTTTCATTAACACATAGGAGGCATCAAAGGTTCTAAAGAGTAATTGTTGTTGTTTGTATACAGGACTAGTCTCGGAGTCCGGACTTGTTCGGAGAACCGGACTTGTCCAGAGAACCGGACTTGTCCGGATACTGACCGGACTAGTCCGGTGTTCGTGTGAGTTCAGTTTTTTACACTTGGACTTACTAGTTTGAGAGGGTATTCCCTTCACAAAGGAAATCCTCTCCTTGTTATTCTTATGACTTCTAGCATGCTGCTTTTCACCATAAGAGTAACCAATGCCATATTTGACGTTTGGAGGTCTTTGGACCAAGTATGCACTACGTGCATAGTTGATCTTCTCCTTGTCAAATATGCCACATTGGGAAGGATGTTTATCCTTTGTGGAGGTTGACTTCTCCTTCAAACTGGTGTCACCTTTCTTACATGCACAAGTATGAGTGAAATCAGTTTTAGTGGGTTGAGAAGGTGAACTTGAAGAGGAGGAAGGTTCATTCAGCTTGAGTGACTCAACTTGCACTTCAAGGATCTTGTTAACCTTGATAAGGTTAGCAAGTTGTTCCTTGATTGCAACATTTGAGTCGGTTAACTCCAGGCAAGCTTCCTTGCTTGAAGCTAACTCACGTTCTAGTGAATTGCTTTTCTCCTTTGCAAGTTCTAGAAGTTTGTCAAGTTTGACATACTCCTCCTTTTGGGAGATAATCATGTCCTCTTGACGATGAATTAACCTCTCCTTCTCAACAAGTTGATCAAGTAAAAACTTCATTTTTATTGCAGCTTTCCTATCTAGTCCAATAAGCATATCCTCATTATCACTATGTATTTCATCATCACTAGAGTAGGAATGCACGAAAGGGGCTTTGATGGTTACCTTGCATTTACCTTCCTTTGCCATGAGGCAAGTACCATTTCCCTTCCTTGTGCCGAGTGTAGGGAAGAGGGTAGACTTCTTGGACGTGCTCTCGATAGCTATGCTATCCATCTCTTCTTCTTCGGATGATGAGGACTCATCATTTGAGTCCCACTCCTTCCCTATGTGAGCTTGTTCGGCTTGTTTCTTCTTCTTAAAGAATTTCTTGGGTTGAGGCTTGGCTTCTTTTGTATTTTTCTTGTTCTCTTCGTACGGGCAATCAACAATAAAGTGGTTATGCTCACCACAATTATAGCATGCCCCTCTCAACTTTGCCTTTGTTCTGTCCTTGTACTTTCCTTCACTTGATTTTGTACCTTGTCTTTTCTTCATTATTCTCTTGAACTTTTTCATGAATAATATCATGTCATCTTCATCTAGTTCACTGCTCTTGTTGTCACTGTCTTCCTCTAGTTGTGCTTCTCTAGCTTCTTTGGATAGAGGCTTGAGGGTGGACTTCAAAGCAACCCCTTTCTTCTTTGCCGAGGTGAGGTCGGCAATTTCCTTGACATGCTTTGCTTGTTTTTCCATCATCTGAAAGTTGATGATCTTTCCAATCAATTCATCCGGAGTCATCCTTTTGTATCCGGGGCTTTCTAATCATGGAGCATAGTGTGACATTGTGAGGCATAAAAGCTCTAAGGATGAGCTTTACCACTTCGTGGTCATTCCACTTCTTGCTCCCATATGATCGAACCTTGTTGATGAGTGTCTTCAATCGGTTGTACATGTCTTGGGGTGACTCGTCTTCCTCAATTGTGAATCTTCCTAGTTCGCCTTCGATCATCTCTATCTTTGCTTCACGCACATGTTGGTCACCTTCATGTGTAGTTTGCAGTGTATCCCATATCTCCTTAGCAATTTCGAGTCCATCCACCTTGGTGAACTCATCCTGACCGAGTGAGGAGGTGATTACAGCCGCAACTTGAGCATTTCTGTGAATAGCCTACTCTTGGCTTGGGGTGAGCTCTTCGTCGTCGTCCGGAATATCTATCCCTGTGCACACAATATGCCACAAACTTGGATTGAGGGAAATTAGATGCATTTTCATATTTTGCCTCCACATTGTGTAATCACATCCATTGAAGTGTGGGGCTTTTCCAAGTGGGATAGATAAGTAATGATTATTATTGGAATTTAGACGATCATAGTTAAAAGGATATCGGGAGTAGTCGGTGTGACTACTCCCCTTCTTCTTCTCTTCCACTTTCACTTTCCCTTTGGAAAGAGCCTTCTTTCTGAGGAGCGCCTTTACCTCCAGCGTCTCCTCATCATCGTCCTTGAAGTCTTGAATGGCTTCGAGGTACTTCTCCATCTTTTGAGTCTTGTCGTTGTTAACCTCCTCTTGGTTGTTGGTTTTGTGGATGTCCTTCATCTCCGACATGATCTCTTCGAGTGGTTAGACTCTTTCTTGAAGAACCGGCTCTGATACCAATTGAATGTGGCCTAGAGGGGGGTGAATAGGCCTTTTTGATAATTGTCGGATCCTGCAACACTTAACAACCAGTTCAATACCAGAGATATTGGACTAGTCCGGTAAAGTGCGGACTAGTCCGGTGTTTACGGACTAAGTTGATCAAGTTTGATTGATTAGATTGATTCTACTATGTATGCAACGGAAGTATAAAATCAAATGAAGGTTTCAATGTTATATATATCAGATTATATCAAGATTAAATCTTATGTTTAACAATTCAATGTGAGATAAGCAATGATTAGTGAAACCCTAGATTATATTGATAAATAAGAATGTTGAACACCAAGAACAAGACACAAGGATTTATCCCGTGGTTCGGCTCCCACGAAGGCAACCTACGTCCACGTTGAGGAGTCCACAAAAGGACCGGGTCTTCTCCAACCCTACCCTCGTCGGATCGCCACGAAGGCCAATCCTTCTTCCACTAATCACAAAGGGGTGAATAACTGAATTCAAAGGGGCCTTCTCACACGTTGAGAGCTCCCTTAGATTACAACACGAAATACCACCAAGAACACACTCAAAAAATTACAATAAAATCACAGGAGTGTGTTAGATAATCAAACCAAGAGCTCAATGTGGTGATGAACGTGTCTCTACAATGATCTAGAGTGAATCCTCAAAGGAGTGATCGTTGTTGCACTTAATTTCATGGAGAGATGTGGTTTTTGAGGCTCTTGGGAGGTGTGATGGCGCTAGGGTTCGAGAGAGTTCAAAGTTGGGCCGTGCACCTCTATTTATATGGGGTTTATAAAAGTGACCATTAGGGTTCAGAAAGTTCGGACTAGTCCATGGTGGTCACCGGACTAGTCCGGTGTGCTGTGTGTAGCAAACCCTAAGTGTCCCAAAATATCGGACTAGTCCGGCTAGGAGCGGACTTGTCCGATTTCGCTACTGGAAATCTTCGAACTAGTCTGATAGCCATCGGACTTGTCCGGACATGTGAAACCCTAAGTGTATAAGATGACAAGTCCGCACTTAGGGGACTTGTCCGATTCAGATCAGAGGGTATTTCGGACTAGTCCGTGCACACATCAGACTTGTCCGATTTGGATCAGAAAGAATATCGGACTAGTCCGGTTGTGATCTGACTTGTCCGATTTTGTGTGATTTGTGAAGTGTTTTGAGGACTTGTCCGCACTAGGGGGGACTAGTCCGATTCTAGTCAGAAAGGATATCGGACTAGTCCGATGGATATCGAACTTGTCCGATTTCGTTCAGAAAGGATATCGGACTAGTCCGATGTAAGTCGGACTAGTCCGGTCCCGTGTAACTTTGTGCAATGTGTGTGTTTAATTTGAATTGAGCTCTTGGGATGTGTTTTCTTAACACACTCCATACATAATGATCTACTATTCTTCTTGCTTGAGCTCATTTTCACTTTGCTCCTCATTCTTCCTTCTTTTTGGCATTTTGCTCATTTTCCTATTAAAATCCTGCACTCATCTCAACAGAGAGGTTAGGATCCCAATTGCTTGTCATAAATCATCCAAAACCCACAAGGGAGTCCTAGATGCACTTTCACCATGCTCCAAGAATAATTAGGTTGTTCAGACCTTTCTTCCAATTCCTGCCTACTAGATCATTGATTCACGTCATCATTCCAAAAAAATTGAGCTCAGCCGGCTGGTGAGCTAAGGGATGAAGACCGACTTGCCTAAGTCATAAGAACCAGAATTGTCTTGCAAAAACACATGATACTAGAAGGTGATCCAGAGTATCCTCCTCTTGGTCACACAACAAACAGCTCTCTGGATGCTCCAACCCCCTTCGAGCTAAATGGTCTGCAGTCCAACACTTGTTGTGCGCCACCAGCCACATAAAAAATTTACATTTGGGTGGTGCCCAAGTTTTCCATATCCCTTCAAAAGGCTGAAACTGTACAGAACCAATGAAAAAACTTTCGTAAGATGTCTTTGCTGAGTACAAGCCATTGACTGCCAGTCCAAAGAAATGTTTATCAGAAGTATCCGGCTACAGCTCAAAGTTAGACAAAAGATCCAGACTCGGAGATATTCCCTAGTGGCTCCATCCGAGAGGCCCCCTATATGTTTTCCTGACTGTACACTTATTGGCCTTTCTCTTTGGAACAGCAGCATGAGGACGGGGAGCAATATCTATGATTCACTGCCATGGATTCATCGATCAGTCCAAAAAATAGTGGTAGCACCATCACCGACTTCAGTTTGCATGGCTAAAGAGAAAAAGGCTCTCACCTTATCCAACACTTGAATGGGTAGGGCCGACTAAGGCCGTTCAGGTTCAGTTTTTGCTAGCCATAACCATCTCATCCTAAGAGCTCAACAAAATTCATTGAGACTAGAGATTCCAAGTCCTCCTAGCTCAAGGGGACGACATACCTTCCCCCAAGCTACAAGACAATGTCCTCCCTTGGCATCTTTGCGGCCTCTCCATAGGAAAGCTCTTTGAATTTTACTAATTTTCTTAACAGCCCAGGATGGGAGATCAATTGCCACAGCAAGGTAGATCAGCATACTTGTTAAGACAAACTGCGCTTGAATACAACGGCCTGCTCTGGTCATCAATTCAACTTTCCATCCTGGCAATTGACCAGCAATTCTATCCACAATGGGTTGCACTTGATCCTTTGTAAGATTTTTCAAGGAGAGCCGTAGGTCCAAGTTACGGCATGGAAAACTTGAGATTTCACAAGGAAGCAGATCTTGCGGTGTGGCCATCTCTGTTTCGTCACACCGGATAGGGAAAACACTACTCTTTTGAACATTATTCTTCAGTCCCGGCGTTCACCGAAATGTTGTAAGATTTCCAGCACAATATTAATTTCCTGTGGTGTCGGGCAAAGGAACATAACCACATCATCGGCACAAATGGAAATTCGGTGTTGGAGCAATCTGGTTGACAAGGAATGCAGCAGCCCCGCCTCTTCAGCTTTGTTGATGAAACATCCCAAAATATCCATTACAAGAATGAAAATCATTGGAGAGAGAGGGTCACCCTGCCTTAAGCCTCGCTGATGAGAAATAATGTCACCAGGGATTCCATGGAGCAGCACCTTGGTGGATGAAGAGGCCAACAAAACACTCAGCACATCTATCCAAATCTGTCCAAAAACTAATTGCTGCATCACTTCTAAAATGAAAGGCCAAGAAGTTCAATGAAAAGCCTTTGAGATATCGAGTTTAAGAAGGATTCTAGCTTTTTTCTGTTCGTGAAGAAACCTTGTTGTTTGCTGAACCAACATAAAATTGTCTTAAATAAAGCGACCCTTAATAAAAGCACTCTGACCTGGAGACACCATCTCATGAAAACGACCAGCAAGGCGATTAGCCATTGTTTTAGTAACCAGCTTAGAAAATCTATGCACTAATGGGTCTAAAATCCTTCACCTGCTCAGCCCCAACTTTTTTCGGAATTAAGGTGATACAGGCTGTGTTGAGAGCCTCAAAGTTCATAAATTTCCTACTCCAGATAGCTGAAGTAGCGGACATAATATCCACTTTAATAATGTCCCAACATGTCTTATAAAACATCCCTGTGAAACCATCTGGTCCTGGAGCATTAGCAGAAGGGAGATTCTTAATGGTTTTCAACACTTCATCATGTGTGAAAGGTTGGTCCAACTCAGCCAAGTCATGACTTGGAATCCCTAAGGCCTCCAGATCAATAGAGAATTCTCTGTCTTGACATTGGCCTAACAAATTATTATAATAATCATCCACCATCCTAGCTTTTTTCTCATCGTGAGTATAGACCTGGTCTCCAGACAGTTTCGTAATGAAAGTTTTCCTTTTTCTATGCCGGGCATGTAAATGAAAGAGTCTATAGTTTGTGTCCCCGTCTTTAAGCCATCCAATTCTGGACCTCAGCCTAGCCATGGTGCGCTTGAAGGAGGCTAAGACCACGTATTGTTTCTTGAGATTATTCTTTAACCAAATTTCAGCTGCTGTGATAGTACGACCATTTTGAGCAATTTCTAATTGATGCAGAATATCCCGAGCCAGAGCTAGCTGCGAGTTGATATGACCCACCTTCTTATCACTCCAAGCCGGTAGACCCCTCGCTGTTATTTTAAGTTTCAGATCAAGGGTCAAAAAAGGACAAGTTTTGATATGAATTGGGTCCCAGGCTGCCTGCACTGCCTCACGGAAACCTTCTGATTTCGGCCAGAAAGCTTCAAAATAAAAGCGAGGTTTTCCAGACTTCAAATCCGCGAGCCCATGGATTAAGGGAATGATCAGAGTCATCGGTAGCTGTACTTTGAAGCAGCACATTTGGGTGCAGCTCTTCCCAATCAATGGAACAAAGGACTCTATCTAGCTTCACCAAGGTCGGCACATCCTGTTGGTTAGACCAAGTAAACTTGCGCCCATGCAAAGGGATCTCTTTTAGAGCAAGATCATGAATTAACCTTTTGAAGCGACCCATCATAGCTCGGTTAAGATTAGAATTGTTCTTATCCTCATCTCTATAAATCAGATTAAAATCCCCAGCAATCACCCAATGCCCTTGACACTCAGCTCTGATTGTTCTTTGTTCTTCCAAAAACTGAATTTTTCACTCATTCCCTTGGGGGCCGTACACACAAGTCAGCCACCATGTCTGACCAAGACTTGAACAAAATTGCACAGAACTACTATTATCACCCACCGTTGCATCCCTCTAATGCCCACGTTGCATCGCCAAGCGACCATCAGCCCTCCACTAGCTCCAACTGAAGGGATTTCAACGAAATCAGTAAATTGAGAACCCAGCATAGAAACCAAAATGCGTTGATACAGTATTTCCATCTTAGTCTCTTGGATGCACACAATGTCAACACGATAACTATCCACAAGAGAGCGCACGCAGTCCTGACTGTTAGGTCTTAGGGTTCTTAGGATCGATACTAGCAATGCCTAATTAGGTTTACTTAAGTCTAATCTAATGTGACAGATAATTTTAGGCATAATTAATCATCTTCGTTCTAATTACTTAGACTAGTG
Source organism: Tuctoria greenei (assembly GCA_036927565.1). NCBI lineage: Eukaryota > Viridiplantae > Streptophyta > Magnoliopsida > Poales > Poaceae > Tuctoria > Tuctoria greenei. Next base: position 97,683,082 of record JAYESD010000011.1, read on the forward strand.
ATCAAGCAATTCAGTCAAAGAAGCAGAACATGTATAATCTAGAATAGGGTAAAGAGATTAGGAAGAGGGAGATTAGGGTTACCATCAGAGGGTCCACCAGATGCCATTGGGCTCTGGTGGATTGTCGCAGGCGAGTAGCTCGGCGCAGGTAGATAGGTGATTCAAGGAGATCGCCGGCGCAGTGGAGGCTTGGCGCAGAAACGGCGGCGGAGGTCTTCCCCTCACTCTGCGTCCTAATAGATCGCTTAGGGTTTGTGCGGGGAGTTTATGGCAGCTAATCAACTCGGTGATTAGAGCCCCAGCCCTCCCCCTCTATTTATATGGCGCGTGTGAGAGGGGGCCGCACCGAACTAAGTCGGTTGCGCCCCCGATCAGGGCACGTAGGGGAGTCAGACTCGGGGGGCGTGGTTGTTGCCCACGTCATCCACCGAGATCACACTAACATTCCCCCCCCCTTGATCTCAGGACCTTAACTCATTATCTTATTTGCTAAACTAATCTTACACATATTTCTTTTGCTTTGACATAAAGGGCACGACGCATCAAAAACAGCCATTTACGCACTGTTTGACTCGACGACCACGATACGTCTCACAATAAGAAATAATCTTACACTATGGTGGCCCCTTAGAATCCAGGATATTATCACGGGGTCTCCCTTAAACCCATGCCGGCTACGTGTTCACTGAACACGTTGGGTGGAAGGCCCTTAGTTAGCAGATCCGCAAGCATTTGCTTAGTACTGATATGCTCGAGGCTAATTGTGTGATCCTGGATTTCCTATTTCACAACATAATACTTAATGTCGATGTGTTTGGCAGCACCACTCGACTTGTTGTTGTGAGAGTAAATAATTGCTGTCTGATTATCGCAATATAACTTAAGTGGTTTATGAATGTTGTCGACCACTTTAAGACCGGGAACAAATTTCTTAAGCCAAGATGCCTGCCCGGTAGCCTCATAACAAGCAACAAACTCAGCATACATTATGGACGATGTAGTGATTGCTTGTTTGGAGCTTTTCCACGATATAGCTCCATTCGCGAGGGTGAATATGTAACCTGACGTGGATTTCTTAGTATCCACAGAACCTGCGTAATCTAAATCTAAATAACCCACTATTTCTAGTGACTCAGTCTTACTATATGTTAGCATGAGGTGTTTAGTGTCCTCTATGTATCTTAATGCCTTCTTAAAGGCTTTTCGGTGATCTAATCCTGGATTACTTTGGTATCTGCCAAGTATCCCAGTCAGAAAAGCTAAGTCAAGGCGTGTACAAACTTGAGCATACATCAAGCTTCCGACAGCAGAAGCATAAGGAATTTCTTTCATCTGATCAACCTCATACTGATTCTAAGGCGATTGAGAGTTCAAAATTCTATCGCCCTTAACTATTGGAGCAAGCAAGGTTTGCTATTATGCATACCATACTTTCTAAGTACGCTTTCTAAGTATGCCTCCTGAGATAATCCTAAGACCCCCTTAACACGATCTCAGTGTATCTCAACCCCTAAAACAAAGGTCGCTTCACCCAGATCCTTCATATCAAAGTTTGAGGATAAAAACTTCTTAGTTTCTAAGAGTGGGTTGACATCACTACTTGCTAATAAGATGTCATCCACATAAAGGACTAAGAAAATGAACTTTCCATTCTTAAACTTGGAATAAATTCAATTATCCTCCTCATTTTCCTTAAACCCAAACTTTCTAATAATCTCATCGAACTTGAGATACCATTGTCTTGAAGCTTCCTTAAGTCCATAAATGGATTTCTTCAAGTGACATCCCATATGTTCCTTACCCTTAATGAAAAAACCTTTCGGTTGTGTCATATAGACGTCCTCATATAGATCCCCGTTGAGGAACGCCATATTTACATCCATTTGATGCAATTCTAATGCGCTACTAATGCCATGATGATTCTAAAAGAATCCTTAGACGACACAGGAGAGAAGGTCTCATTGTAATCAATACCCTCCCGCTGAGTGAATCCCTTAGCCACAAGTCTAGCCTTATACTTTTCGATCTTCCCATTGGAGTCACGCTTAATCTTGTAGACCCACTTACAACCTACAGTTTTGGCTTCTTTAGGAATCTCTACTAAGTCCCAAACCTTGTTGGCACTCATGGAACTCATTTCGTCTTCCATGGCCTTGTACCATTCAGATGACTGAGGTCGCCTCATGGCATCTTCGTAGGAGGTGGGATCATCCTCCATCTTAACTTCTTTGCTCAAGTAGATCTGATAGTCATCCGGGATGGTCGACCGTCTTACTCTTTGTGATCTTCTTACTTGAGCATCATCTAAGGGTTGAGGCTGTTGCTGAACCTCATTTTGTTCGACTATATCCTCAACAGACTGAGAAGGTGGAACCTCACTTATTTCTGTTGTGGCCGATGGAGGTGCAGCAATAGGCACTGTGTCACTAGTAGCACGTACCGGTGGCACAACGATAGCTGGTAGGGTGAAATAAGGCTCCTGAGTCATCGGAATGGGTAAACTAATCCGTTCCTCCTCAAGGTGTATTCCTACCGTACCGTGCTCCCCCTGATCATAGCGTCTTCTAAGAATACGGCATGTCATGTTTCTATGAACTTAGTATGTCGATCTGGACAATAGAACCTAAAACCCTTACTTTTCTCACGATAGCCAATAAAGTGGCAACTAACTGTTCTAGGTTCTAGCTTACTAATGTTTGGGTTGAACATCTTAGCCTCAGCTAGACAACCCCAAATATGAAAATAGTTTAATGAGGGCCTACGTCCTGTCCACATCTCATACGGTGTCTGAGGTGCTGACTTAGTGGGAACCCGATTAAGCACATGAATGGCGGTTTTTAACACCTACATCCATAGGATAACCGGTAACGTAGAATAACTTATCATACTTCTTACCATGTCTATAAGAGTACGGTTTCTACGTTCCGCAACACCGTTCTGCTGAGGTTCGCCCGGTGTAGAATATTGGGCGACTATGCCATGTTCCTGTAAAAACCTTGCAAAGGGTCCAGGAACCTGACCATATGGGGTATGCCGACCGTAGTACTCACCTCCACGATCGGATTTTACTACCTTAATCTTAGTATTGTGCTGATTTTCTACTTCAGCCTTAAATATCATAAACTTATCCAATGCTTCGGATCGCTCCTTGATTGGATAAATATAACCATAACGAGTTTAGTCGTCCGTGAACGTTATGAATGAGTCATACCCGTCTACGGAGACTACGGGAAACGGACCACAAATGTCCATGTGAATAATTTCTAAAATTCCCATGCTACGTATGGCGTTCTTCTTAATAGTCTTAACAAACTTACCTTTAATGCAATCAATGCATTCTTCTTAATCTGAAAAGTCTAAGTGAGGTAAGATCGATTGAGATACTAAGCGTTCGATCCTCCACCTCGAAATATGGCATAAACGACAGTGCCATAATTTCGACGATGTTTCAAAATTGATTCTTTTACGCTTGTTTCCTTTTATGTCATTCTTAGCGGGAATTTGATCATTACTTAAGGCATTCACATTATCATGAGTGGACAGTAGGTAAAGCATGTCTTGTCTGAAGGCAAGACCGACAATCTTATTATTCAAACTAATAGAGTATTTGTCTTCGCCAAAATGTCAAACAAATCCACAATTATCTAGAAATGAAACTGATATCAAATTCCTCTCTAAACTAGGGACATAAAGAACATCATGAAGTCTAAGTATGAAACCACTACTAAGTCTAAGAGGATAGGTTCCAATGGCTTCAACTTCAGCTTCATGGCCATCAATGACTTTGATGGTCCTTTCCCCCCTTCTTATAGCCCTCATTGTACTTAACCACATTCTTAGCACACCACTTAATAAAACCAATGCAGTCCTTCTGGCGATGTCCAAAATCTTTGCAAAACTTGCACTGGTCTGATTTTAACTTAGAACCAGAAGGTTGAGGAGCTGTCCCTTTGCCCTTAGAAGAGGAGCCATGTACCTTAAAAGATGGTGGCTTGGGAGAGGTGAAGTAGGTCTTCGCCTTTCCCTTACCCTTACATTTGGTGAAGTTAATGGAGTCTCCACCCTTACCTTTTATGCGCTCCTCCTCCAGAACGCACATAGCCATGACCTTTTCTAATGTCCAGCTATCTTCCTTAGAGTTGTAATTTATCACAAAAGCCTCCAACTCCTTAGGTAAAGATATGAAGATGAAATGCACAAGCATCTCATCTGGCATGGCTAAGTTAAGAGTCTTGAGGTTTGCATTTAAATTACTCATCTTGAGGATGTGATCTCTCACACCCCCACTAGTGTACCTCTCATTAACAAGCCTTTTTAGGAGAGTGCTTGCTAATGTCTTAGTGGAGCCTTTGTACCGACTTTTGACCTTGGCAAGATACTCAGTTGCCAGCTCACAGTCAAGAATAGCTCCTCTTATGGTCTCAGAAATGGTGGCCTTAATGACCATGAGGCATTTTCTGTTGGATTCTTCCAATGCCTTAAGATCCTTAGGGTATTTTTCCTTAAGCTTAATGTACTCCTCTTTTCTTACTCCAAACTCCTCATTAGTCTCCTCAGGCTGAGCAATTGGAGCTTTAGGATCAACAGGTCGATCCTTTCTTAGGCAAAGATCAAGGTTTCCAATTGCTAAGTTCATCCTGAGTCTCTCATTCCATGTCCCATAGTTATGACTAGCAAGGGTCTCTATGGAGGCAATGAGAGTTACCATATTTGAGGCACCTTAATAAAACAAACACAGGGGTTAGAAAATGACTAAAACAACATATGATGAAGCACATACTTAAAATTGCACTTAAAAAATAAGAAATGGCATGAAATGTATTTCATGTTGGTTACTCAACAAAACCATTTCACTTAAATAATAATGGAAATATTTCACATTAGTTACTCTAGTTTCCATTTCACTTAATAACTTAATTAACATGGAAATATTTGACGTTGGTTACTCTAATTTCCATATAGACATACTTAAAATTCATGGATGCATTTCCAATACAATGAAAATATAGTGGAAATAAACTCAAGCATGTCAAAATTAAATTTTCACGTTCATTACTTATTTAATTTCCATGCAAAACATACACACTTAAAATTCTAGCAAATTTAAACTTTCACGTTGGTTACTTATTTAAATTTACTACTAAATAACAACGGAAGCTAAATAAACTTAATTTCTTAAATCACTAAAATTAATTGCAAAAACTTAATGCAATTAATTGGATTTAAACAATTGAAAAAATTCACTTAATAACTTAAATTACAAAAAGTTACAGAAATGATGCAGTTAAAATCACACAAAACATCACATAAATTTTTCTAAAATTTTCCCAGCTATTTAACTAATTTTCTAACCATTTTCTTAATTTCTAGAATTATTTTTCCATTCTAAATCAATTCTGAAAATTAAAATTGTGGAAAAATCCAAAAGGGCCAAAACCCTGAATTTGGCCCACTGATCAAACTTTTGGCCCAGCCCACAAACTAAAAATCCTTAATAAAAAGGAAAATTTCCAGCGCGTGGCGCATTAGGCAATTAGCCCAAACCTGGAAACAGCCCATGAGGAAAATCTGAAAAAAATCGGAAAAATAAAAGGGCAGCCCAGACGGCCCGTTTACCGGCCCCGCATGGGCTCTGAGCCCGCCATCGCGAGGTAGCGGTCGGCGCGCGTTGTGCTCCGTTGGATTTCGATCCGACGGCTGAAAAATGGTCAAACCCTAAAACTTAAGTGGATCTCATCTGTCCGTTGTAGATGTAACAGCTGAGCACAGACTCCGGACGATACTTAAATGTTCGCCGCCGAGGTTCTCGCGAACCCTAATTCATTTCTCCTGCACCATTCTCTCTCTTATCCGAGCGAGCGAGGCGGCGGCGAGCTCGGACCTCCGGCGCCGCCATGCCATCAGCGCCGGCGAGAGATCCCCCCATCGGGGTGGAGCTCCGTCGCCGCTGATGACGATGGATGGTCGGCCGTTGAGGGAAACCGGCGCTCACGACAGATCTGAGTGGAGGGGGGTGCTTCGCCGCAGGGACTTCCGGGACGGCCACACCTTCGCCGCCGGCAAGCGACCGAGAGGTTGCTTGTCGTTGGCTGAAGTGACATCGGCCGGTCATCGTTGAAGGAAACACGCGGCTAGGGTTAGGGTTTCGACCCTTAACCCTATCCTGGCGAGGCACTGAGTGTCTGAGTGCTTTCTGTTTGCAGGTGCTCGGCGAGCCGACGATGTGCGCGACTAGGGTTGAGGCTTGGACCCGAACTCTAGAGTTGCGCCTGAGGACAATGGCGCCGCTGTTGTCTCTCCGTTGGGAGAGATCCAACGGACGGCCGCCGATGAGGGGAGGAGGCCACAAGGGTTAGGGTTTCCCCTAACCCTGCTCTGAGGAGGACGATGGCGGCCGTAAACCACCTTGTCCAGATAAGTCCTCGTCCCCAATCTGAGTTCTCCTAATTCGATTCGGCTTTGTGTTCTGAGATTTTGATCTTGACCGAAATCGAAACTAAGTTTGTTCCCCTCCTTCTAATTTCTTGATTAACATGACTTAGCAGTAACTAACCTTAATTAAGACTGAATTAAAATGATTAGAAATTGACTGATCTGACTTAGAACTTAATCACCTAATTAGGATTGACTAGCACGGCTCTGATGCCATTGTTAGGTCTTAGGGTTCTTAGGATCGATACTAGCAACGCCCAATAAGGTTTACTTAAGTCTAATCTAATGTGACATATAATTTTAGGCATAATTAAACATCTGCGTTCTAATTACTTAGACTAGTGATGAAGCAATTCAACCAAAGAAGCAGAACATGTATAATCTAGAATAGGGTATAGAGATTAGGAAGAGGGAGATTAGGGTTACCATCAGAGGGTGCACCAGATGCCATTGGGCTCTGGTGGATTGTCGCAGGCGAGTAGCTCGACGCAGGTAGATAGGTGATGCAGGGAGATCGCTGGCGCAGTGGAGGCTTGGCGCAGAAACGGTTGCGGCAGTGTTCCCCTCACTCCACACCCTAATAGATCGGTTAGGGTTTGTGGGGGAGTTTATGGTGGCTAATCAACTCGTTGATCAGCGCCCCAGCCCTCCCCCTTTATTTATATGGCGCGTGTGAGAGGGGGCCACATCGAACAGAGTCAGTTTCACCCCCGATCAGGGCGCGTAGGGGAGTCAGGCTCAGGGGGCGTGGTTGTTGCCCACGTCACCCCCCGAGATCACACTAACACCGATGTGCTACCGAATTCAACCCTCGCATATTCCAGACAACAATCTTTTATGGATCCATTAAATAAACAACAATGATAGGAGCGACCACACTGGGTGACTAGCTCTCTAGAACAGGACTAGAATGTCCCCAGCAGCAACCTCTATCGGAGGAGTCCACCCAAATAAGGCAGTCAAAGCAGCTACATGTGGTTGCAAGAGAGGTTGAGAGAAAAGCTTTGCATACTCCTCCTGTGTTTGTTGATCAATGCCTTTGTTTTCTGAAATAATCTCCAGCGCTCTCATTGCTCTAATCTTAGATCTGCCAGCCGATTCCATATTGTTGCATTCAGCCCCGACCCCCATAATTCGACAACTTCTGCATGGAGTGAAACTAGGAGGCAGAGTTGTTTGTCTTATTTTGTTGATGGTGTGGATTGGGAGGATCTTTGTAGTTTACCGCGTCAGATTTTGCAGGAAAACTTGTCAAGATGGAACTAGGGAGTGTTGGTATTTCTTAGCACCACAGTGTTATCCGCAAGCGCACAGAAATACCATTTTAGCACTTCCCCTTAAAGAGTATTCCCAAGGGTATCGAATCCAAAGAACGTGTGTGCTAATCTTTCGAACTAGCTCACCCAAGGACACAAAGTTGTTTGGTAGGCAAGGAACAGAGAGGAATTCAAAGTATTGATCCTAATTCAAGGTAGTTTGCAATAGATGCTTGCTTCGGGCACGGGCTTACTCCTAGCAATACTAGGACGACTCCCGCCAAGATCCTATGGCATAGCCGAACGTTGAGGATTACGAAGGACAGATAGGGCTGTCACCACCTACTGCCTACCTCTTCAATCCGTGGGTCTACGAGATACCCACTGATTATATATAACCTAAGCACCACACTAACGTTCTAAATCACTACTCTAGTTGTTTCGAACACAAATCTACAACTAGAGCCTCTAATGAATTAAAGCAGTCAAACCACAAGTAACTACTTGTGCAAACTACTAAGAATAAAAGATCAAACTTGTATTGAATTCACAAAGGCTTACTTGATTTAGTAAAACCTCTATAGAGGTACAAGTGTAGAAGAGGGACTAGACAAGCCCAAGCCTCCTTCTCCTAGACTCTTCACCACACTCTCCTTCTACTTTGGTAGCCTCTAGGACTACTCTAAACCTTTGGAGTGTAGTACTATTCTCAACATTTGGTGTGTGTGAGAAGTGAGGTGAGGGGGTCTATTTATAGGTGGAGAAGGGTCGGTTCCCGCCACAATCAACGTGCGAATCAGTCACCATTGACTCCAGGGAGTCGGGAGGAGCCAACACGTGTCATTTGACCGGGTTTGGCGCCAGGAAGGGGTTGGCCAAACCCCTGGTTCAGCCGACCTGGTCAAGCCTCCCCTCGGGGAGTGCTTCCTCCAGGTGGCTTCCAGGTGGGCCCCCTTGATGTATATGGGTGCAACACCATTGGATCTCCTCGTATTCTTCTGTTTGTGGGCCATTTGATCCATGTGTTGCCACGTGTCATCGCCTGATTCATTGAAATCAATTTCCATGGATTCATCCCTGCATGTTTTGGTATTTTGGGTAATAATTCACGTGCATACAAATAGACACTAACACTTGTGGAATTGGGTTAGTGTATAGCCCTACCACTATGTTTTGTGTTTCTTTTATGCACATTATGAGGTGAATTGAAGGTCAAAATATGGTACTTAAGGACTGTCAACAAACTCCTCCACACTTAGTCCTTTGCTCGTCCTCGAGTGAAGGAAAGAAGAACTAGAGTGTTGTCATGAATTTGCTATAAGGTAGAAAATAAGGATACTAGATATTTCAACTCATACCCGAATTCATTGATCCCCTTTGTGTATGTGGCTACCACATCAATCTTGGGTGTTTGAAAAGTGGAATGGTTAGAATGATGTTCCCTTGGATCATTCTTTGCTGAAATGATTTGGCAATTGCTATATTTGGAAGTCATAGGAACATTTGCTCTCGCCTTCTCGATCGGAATCTCTCAAATCTCTCAAAGTGTTTGAGTCCTCACCATGGCATGTTTTGCCAATTCTTGACCCTATACTAAAAGTGGCTATATCTGGAGCTTGGTAGGGATGAACGTGGCACACATTTGCAATTCATATGTTACTAAGTCAAAAACTTGATCCTATGAGAGACTTATGCAATGAACAAAGTGAAGGGAAAATTCTTGTGCACATGAATGGAATGGAGGGGTGAGGTGATAACTCCCATGAATTTGCTCTCTTTTAAGGATGAAACATGGCAACTTTTTTTTGAGCACTCTTACTCTTTTTCAAGAGTGGATGCTTTTTCTTTTTCTTGTAGCCATGTCTTCTACTCCTTTTTTATTTTTAGAGAGGCTTTCATTTGTATTGTATGGATTTTTTTTTGACACATGGGTAATCGATGGATGCAAACTCTCAATGTGAGAAATTTTGCATGAATGGAGTGCACAAGAGTTTTCATACAAAAAGTTCATGCATGTCACTCAATTGGATCACAGGTTTGACAAAGTTCAATGAAAAGCAAAGTGGCATATGCTTGTGGTTTTCAATGAATGTATCATATGGCCTTGGTAGGTATATAAATTTCCAATGAGAGATATATGCAAAGTTCAAGACTTCAAATAGTTACAAATGTCAAAATCAATTTCAAGCAAACCGATGATTTCTAAAGAACTCATTTACCATATCACACTAGTCAAATACCTAGATGATGTTTTTTTCCTATTGAATTATGGGAATCATAAACAATGTAATGAATTGAAATATAAAGTATTCAAATTTTCAGCTTAAGCAAATTCTTGACTACAAAATTTTATTTCGATTTGTCGAGTTGATTTATTTTAGATATGCAATGAAAAATATGAAATCAACTCAAACAGCAGGGTATCGCATAAAAGTGGGGATAGGAAATCCAAACCGATTTTCTGGAGTGAAACGGAGTCGTACGGTGCAGAAAACAAGTCGGCCAACCAGGGGGTTCAACCGACCTCCTGTTGGCTCTTCTATGGCTCTGTTTCATCGTGTCGTTTTGCTCATTCGGTTGCAACGTGTTTTGATATGCAACGTTGATTTTTCACGTCGGGATTTCATGCCTTGGAGACATGTTTCCTCCACACTTGTTTCCTGAATTCTTTATTCAACAAAATAAACTAAAGGGGGAACTTTACCGGTGTCAGATGAACCGGTAAGTTCACTTTATTGAAATCAAAATATGGGTATGCTTACATTATTTAACCTAGCTTTAGAAAACAAATGTTTTTTTAAAATAAAATCCTAAGTAGTAAGCATCCTATGCTGTCGGGACATCTAAACTATGGTGCGTTGTAGATGTCGGGCTCCCCGACGGCATTGCACAAGTGCTGCAGTTTGTCGCTCATGCCACAGCGAACACTGTCGATCTCCTCTTTGAGGGCCATGATGTCGTCCTTCAGTTCCGCCCTCTCGATGCGCCCTTCAGCCACAAAGTCAGTCAGATTCTTGTTCTCCAAGCGGGGAGAAGCGAACTCCTTGGTCAGTTGTGCCACTTTAGGGGCACGAGGAGAGTCCTCATCACTGCCCTCGAACTGACCGGGTGTCCCGTTGATGGCAGGTGGTGGGATGTGACGCCTAATGTTAGAGGGCGACGTGCCCGTCGACTCCTCCATCGCCAGATTATCCACGCGCTTGAATAGGCCCTTAGCGTAGCCTCCTTCGGGTTTGCGCACCCCGTGGATAAGAAAGCAATCTCCCATGCGTTCCAGCATGGTACATGTGAGCGTCTTGTAGTGGTGGCTCACTACATCGCCCTTCTTAGTCTTCAGTGTGTACATGAACTCCTAGCCGGGCAGCAACGATGGGAGAGACTCGTCTTTTCCGTGGAAAAGACATGTCTTGACTAGGTTTAGTACAACCAAAGTCGGACGGCATGGCGTCGTCGACTTCATCGGCGTTCTCCGAGTGGAGAGTGATTGGACAAGGCTACAAGGTGTAGGGTTGAGCTCGCGCGGGGTCATCGCAGGCGGGATCATGGCAAGGGGCTTGACATCGATCGCCATGACGGACTCCAAGGCAAGGGAAGTTTTGTCGTTGGCCAGCGTAATGTCCCCACTCAGATTGACGGTTGAGCTCGAGGAGGCGTGAGGCACAATCTTCTTGTCGGCCATGATGAGGACGGGAGGAAGATGATGATTCAATGAGGTGTATAACTTTCTTCTCTGTTTCCGTCCTTTAGGTAGGCGGGGAACGGCGCGTTTCACCAAGGATTTTGTGGAGGATATTGAGGAGGATACACACGAGAAAACAGAACACGAACGGCGCGAAGGGAGAGTCGGCCGACCCCAGGGTTCGGCCGACCCCCTTCTGGCTCCGTTTGGGCCACATTTTCTCGGGTCGATTAAATGGGCCTCATAGATGAAGAATTGGATGGGCCCATTAGTTGGACATGGAGAATTTAAATAGAATTGAAAGAAATGGCATGGAAATCGATTATATTTACCATGTCAAATTCTTTTTCTGTATCCTTTTGGGAATCGAGAAATAATTTGAGTCGGTGCCTATTCACTTTGAATAGTTGACCGTCATAACCTTGGAGTGTGATTGCTCCATGGGATGAAGTCTCTACTACAGTGAAGGGTCCTTCCCATTTACTTCTAAGCTTCCCATGTCCAAAGAGTTTAACCCTAGAGTTAGAGTAAAACTTTATCTCCAAGTTTGAACTCTTTCGGCGTAATCCTCTTATCGTGCCATCTTTTGGTTCTCTCTTTATAAATTTTGGCACTGTGGTATGCCTTATATCTCCATTCCTCCAACTCAGCGATTTGCTTCAATCGGTGATTTCCAGCTTCGTTAAGATTCATGTTCCACCGCTTGATGGCCCAATACGCTCTATGTTCCAATTCTACGGGAATATGGCAAGTCTTCCCATAGACAAGTTGGAAAGGAGACATGCCGATAGGTGTCTTGTAGGCAGTACGATATGCCCACAATGCGTCGGGTAGCTTTTGCTTCCATCCCGTTCCCATTTCCAAGATAGTCTTTTGCAAAATATTCTTAATTTGCTTATTAGATGTTTCTACTTGACCATTTGTCTGTGGGTGGTATGGGGTAGCAATGTTATGCTGGACTCCAAGTTCCCTTAAAAAGTTCTGGAAGGTCTTATCTATAAAATGAGACCCTCCATCACTTATGACCATATAGGGAATTCCAAAGCGTGGGAAAATGATCTCATGGAACATTTTCCTTGCTTGCTTGGAATCAGCATTTTTGCATGGCAATGCTTCTACCCATTTTGAGACATAATCGACGGCAACCAGAATATACTGGCAATCATAAGACCTAGGATAAGGTCCCATGAAATCAATACCCCATACATCAAATAATTCCACTTGGAGATTGTATATTAGGCGCATCGCATCATGAGCAGAGATTCCTCCATGCTTCTGGCATTTCCAACATCTGCGAATGAATTCCTTGGTATCTTCATACATTGAAGGCCAATAGAATCCACTCTGCAAGATCTTTGCCTGAGTACGGTAAACACCGTAATGACCACCATAGGGGCCAGCATGGCATTTCTCTATAATTTTGGTGCCTTCGATTGATGGGACGCACCTTCTAAGAAGGCCATCGGCACATACTCGATAGAGGTAAGGGTCATCCCAAAGGTGTCTACGACTCTCATAAATTGAGTTTCTTTTTGTTCTCCCCTGGTGGTACGTATCCCGTGACCATAAAGTTCACGATATCCGCATACCAAGGGTGAGAGTCTGTCACCTTGAGGAGCATATCATCTCATAGGAAGTCATTGATAGGTATGTCCATGGTTTGTGTGACTTCCATACGTGAAAGATGATCTGCTACTGAATTCTCTACTCCTTTCTTATCTCTTATTTCTAGATCAAATTCATGGAGTACAAGAATCCATCAAATTAGCCTGGGTTTAGCATCCTTTTTGGTAAGCAGATATTTCAAAGCAGCATGGTCTGTGTAGACTATGACCTTTGCTCCAACCAAATAGGATCTAAACTTGTCGATAGCAAAAACTAATACTAGGAGCTCTTTCTCAGTTGTGGCATAATTGAGTTGGGCACCTGTCAGAGTTTTGCTAGCGTAGGCTATTGCGTGATGCTTTTTATCTTTGGTTTGGCCTAAGACCACACCAACAACAAAGTCACTGGCATCACACATGATTTCGAATGGCAGCATCCCATCAGGAGGTTGGATAATTGGAGCTAAGATGAGTGCCTTTTTGACTATATCAAATGATTTAAGGCATTCATCAACGAAATCAAAGGTAGCTTCTTTAGCTAATAGGTTGGTGAGGGGTCTAGAAATTTTGGAGAAATCCTTGATAAATCGTCGGTAGAACCCCGCATGACCTAAAAAGCTGCAAATTCCCTTAACATTGATAGGAGGTGGAAGTTTTTCAATAACTTCAATTTTAGCTTTGTCCACCTCTATCCCTCTCTCGGACACCAAGTGTCCAAGAATGATGCCTTCGTGGACCATGAAATGGCACTTTTCCCAATTAAGCACGAGGTCCTTCTCCTGACATCTTTGTAAGACCCTGTCTAAATTTTCTAGACAATGATCAAAAGTTTATCCATAGACGGAGAAATCGTCCATGAAAACTTCCATGATATCCTCGATCATGTTTGAAAATATAGACATCATGCATCTCTGGAAAGAGGCAGGAGCGTTACACAGTCCAAAGGACATACGCCGGTAGGCATAGGTCCCGTAAGGACATGTGAACGTGGTCTTACTTTGATCATCAGGATGGATAGGAATTTGATGATATCCCGAATACCCATCAAGGAAAAAGAAGTAGGAGTGTTTTGCCAATCGCTCTAACATCTCATCGATGAAGGGCAATGAAAAATGGTCTTTCCTTGTTGCCTTGTTAAGTTTTTGGTAGTCAATGCACATCCTCCATCCCGTGACGGTCCGTTTAGGAATTTATTCATTCCTCTCATTTTGAACAACTGTCATACCTCCCTTGTTATGCACTACTTGAACTGGACTTACCCATTCACTATGAGGAACGGGGTAAATAATCCTAGCATGCAGAAGTTTCAAGACTTCATTCTTGACAACTTCCCGCATCACATTATTCAATCGCCTTTGAGGTTCCCTTGAGGGGACACTCTCAGGGTCAATAGGAATACGATGGGTGCATAACGCTGGACTAATTCCCTTGAGACCCTGAAGTGAATATCCAAAAATAACTCTATGCCTTTCTAACATGGCTATGAGTTTGAACATTTCATCATCTGAAAGCTTGTCACTTATGATGACAGGGGCTTCCAAATCGCCATTTAGAAAGGCATAACGTAGGCCTGGAGGTAGAATATTGAGCTCAACAGGAGGTTTTGGGGAGGGCTCTTCTTTTGGCAATTCTATTTCCTCCTGAAATTCATCCTCCTCTTGGATGAAGTCTTCTTCTCCTTTAATTTTAGGGGGTTCTAAAAATGGAAGAGTCTTAACCTTCTCCATTGGCTCATCTTGGATGGGAGATTCTGCAGATGTGTTCTTTGAATGCAGAATAGGCATGGCGAAATTTCTCCCTCCAAGATTGATATTGAGGCTTCCTTCCAAAGGAACTTCCATGAGAAATTTCTCTATGGAAATCCCTATCATGATGTCGAAATCTTGGATTTCGAACACGTGAAAATCTAGGAGAGCCTCAACATCTTTGTGTCTAACAGACACTTGTTGCAGAACCCCACATCCTTCAAGAATGGTTCCGAATGAATCTCAGAAGGATTTGCGTGTTGGTGCCAATGGCGCATCGCCAAGAATGGCGAGAGCACAAGAATTGGAAATGAGATTTGCTCCAACAGTAGGGTTGTATAGGATTCTCATTGGTGTCCCTCTAATAGAACATAAAATGGTAGCCAAAGGTGAGGTCATTCAAAGAATTTCGGGTGAATTCTCGACTTCAGCTGTCCACTCTCTGGTTAGGATAGAGGTCAACTCCTTGACCGTCTGACAGACGAACACCCCGTCAGGTGGTTCAGGTGGAGTTGGTGGCAATGAAGGTTTCCTATAGAAAAAATACTTCAAGGTATTTCTATAATCTTCAAAAAGATCTTCCTCGAAGTAAAATGGAAACCGCGAAGGTTGAATTTCTTCTACCTTCGTAGTCTCAGGTTCGGGAGAGGATTCCTCTAGCAAGGCTTGGGCTAACCAAGAAATGGGTTCATCCTTGTCCAAGAGTGTATCCTCCGTTCTTGACACGACTTCCTCTGGGGAAGGCTCATTAAGATCCATAATGAAGGAAGAATTTTCTAGAATTCTGTCCAGAAGATCCTTGCCTTCTTCTGGAGTCTTGTGGAGGAAAGATCCTCCAGCCGTAATGTCAAGATATAGGGCAGACTCTTTATTCAATCCCATGAAGAAATGTTGCAAAAGCATTGGATCAGGGATTAACAAATCTGGGCTAGAATTTTTCAAAAGAGAAAATCTGTCCCAAGCTGCACCTATGGATTCCTTCTCCATCCGCTGGAAGCATAATACTTCCTTTCGTAAGGAAACAATTTGGGCAATGGGGAAGAAAACAAGGCAAAATTTGTCTCGTAATTCACTCCAATCACCGTTTGTCTTCCCAACGTAGTGGTTGTACCATTGTTTGGCTTTTTCCTTAAGGGAAAAAGGAAACAACTTCCATTTGAGAGTTTCCTGTGTCATACCTTTGATTAGAAGGCATGAATACAGTTGTTCGAACTCTCGTAGATGGTTGTAAGGGTTTTCACAATCCGTTCCTGAGAAGGATTGTTCCCGAACCATGGCTATAAAGCCAGGGCGAAGTTCATAGTTGGTTGAACAAATAGGTTTCGACGAAGGCGGTGGCTCACAGAACTTGCCCTTCGGAGCAGAGTAAGAACGAATGGTGGGTTGCTCCTGAAAGTGCATCTAGAAATACCTTGTGGGTTTTGGATGATTTATGACAAGCAAATGAGATCCTAACTACTTTGTTGAGATGAGCACATGTTTTAATGAGAAAATGAGCAAAGAGCAAAAAAGAAGGGAGAATGAGGAGCAATGTGGAAAAGAGCTCAAGGAACAAGTGTAGTAGATCATTGTGTATGGAGTGTGTTATGGAAAAACACTCCAGGAGCTCAAGCACAAATAATCACATACATTGCACAAGTTTATACAGCTCCGGACTAGTCTGACTAACACCGGACTAGTCTGATATCTTTCTGCACAAGATCGGACAAGTCCGATACCACCACAGACTACTCCGATATCTCTCTGACTAGAATCGGACTAGTCCTCCCCAGTGCGAACTAGTCCTTAAAACACTTCACAAGTTGCAAAAAATCGGGCATGTCCGATCACACAATGGACTAGTCCGATATCATTCTGATGTAAATCGGACAAGTCCGATATTGGCACGGACTAGTCCGAAAACCCTCTAACCTAAATCGGACAAGTCCTTCAGGTACCGGACTTGTCACCCAATTCACTTAGGGTTTCACTAATCCGGACAAGTTCGATGGTTATCGGACTAGTCCGAAGATTTCCAGAAGCGAAACCGGACAAGTCCGCTTCTAGCCGCACTAGTCCGATATTTCGGGACACCTAGGGTTTGCTACACACAACACACTGGACTAGTCTGGTGTCCACCACGGACTAGTACGATATTACTAAACCCTAACAGTCACTTTTAGAAACCCCATATAAATAGATGTGCACGGCCCAACTTTTACCTCTCTCGATCCCATGCGCTGTCACACCTCCCAAGAGCCTCAAAAACACATCTCTCCACGAAATCAAAAGCAACAAAGATCAATCCCTTGAGGATACACATTGGAACATTGGAGAGACATGGGTCATCACTCATTAAGCTCTTGGTTTGATTCCCTAACACATTCCTGTGATTTTCATTGTAATCTTTTGAGTGTGTTCTTGGTGAAGTTCTTGTTGTAATCTTGGGAAGCCCTCAATGTGTGAGAAGGCCCCTTGAATTTGGTTATTTACCCTAGGTAATAAGTGAAGAGGATTGGCCTTTGTGGCGATTCGATGAGGGTAGGGTTGGAGAATACCCGGTCCTTTCGTGGACTCCTCAACGTGGACGTAGGTTACCTCTATGGGAACCAAACCACGGGATAAAATCATTGTGTTCTTTCTTTGCGCCCATTGTTCTTACATTTCATATATACATCTAGGGTTTCGATCAATCGTGCTCACCTTACATTGAAACATTGAGTTTAAGATTAAATTATGATACACCCTAGTTTATATTTGTGCAACACTTAAATTACAAGTATAATTCCGCTGCTTACATCCTAGAATCAAGTTAATCGATCAAATTTGATTAGCCTAGTCGGTACACACCATACTAGTCTGCACTTGACCGGACTAGTCCCATATCTCAAGATTTGATCTGGTATTTAAGTGTTGCAGGTTGCGACAAAATTCAAAAAGGCCTATTCACCACCCTCTAGGCCACATTCAATTGGTATCAGAGCGAGGTTCTTCAAGAAGGAGACTAATCGCTGGAAGAGATCATGTCGGACATGAAGGACGTACACAAGAGCATCAACCAAGAGAAGGTTGAAGAAGACAAGAACCAGAAATTGGAGAAGCTCCTCAAAGCCATTCAAGACTTCGAGGATGATGATGAGGAGACGCTGGAACTCAAGGCGCTCCTAAGGAAGAAAACCCTTCCCAAGGGAAAGGTGAAATCGAAGATTAGAAGAAAAAGAAGAGGAGTAGTCACACCGCCTACTCCCAATATCCTTTTAACTATGATCGCCTAAATTCTAACAATAATCATTATCTATCTATTCCGCTTGGAAAAGCCCCACACTTTGACGGCAATGACTACTCAATGTGGAGGCAAAACATGAAAATGCATTTGATTTCTCTCAATCCAAGTTTGTGGCACATAGTATGCACAGGAATAGATATCCCTGATGATGATGAGGAGCTCACACTTAGCCAAGAGCAAGCAATCCATCAAAATGCCCAAGCTGGTGCAGTCATCACTTCATCGCTCAGTCGGGATGAGTTTACAAAGGTGGATGGACTCGAGATCGCGAAGGAGATATGGGATACTTTGCAAACCGCACATGAAGGCGATGGTCATGTGCGAGAAGCGAAGATCGAGATGATTGAAGACGAGCTGGGAAGGTTCGTAATCGAAGAAGATGAGTCGCCACAAGACATGTACAACTGATTAAAGACGCTCATCAACAAGGTGCGAGCATACGGAAGCAAGAAGTGGAACGGCCACGAGGTAGTGAAGCTCATACTTAGAGCCTTCATGCCTCGCAATGTCACCTTGTGCTCAATGATACGAGAAAGCCCCGGATACAAGAAGACGACCCCGGATGAGCTACTTGGGAAAATCATCAACTTTGAGATGATGGAAAAACAAGCCAAACATGTTAAGGAAATTGCCGACCTCACCTCGGCAAAGAAGAAAGGGGTCGCTCTAAAGTCCACCCTTAAGCCCTTGTCTAAAGAAGCTCGAGAAGCTCAACTAGAAGAAGACGGTGATGATGAAAGCAGTGACTTGGATGAAGATGACATGATACTGTTCATGAAGAAATTCAAGAAGATGATGAAGAAGAGACAAGGCGCTAAATCAAGTGAAGGAAAGTACAAGCAAAGATCAAAGTCAAAGTTGAGGCGGGAATGCTATAATTGTGGTGAGTATAGCCACTTTATAGTTGATTGACCATATGAAGAGAACAAGAAGAAGACCAAAGAAGCAAAGTCTCAACCCACGAAATTCTTCAAGAAGAAGAAACAAGCCGAACAAGCGCATATAGGGAAAGAGTGGGACTCAAATGATGAGTCCTCATCCGAAGAAGAAGAAGATATGGATAGCATAGCCATCGAGAAGACATCCAAGAAGCCCACTCTCTTCCCCACTCTCAACGCATGGAAGGGGAACGACACTTGCCTCATGGCAAAGGAAGGTAAACGCAAGGTAACAACAAAACCCTCTTCCATGTATTCCTATTCCAGTGATAGTGAAATTAATAGTGATAATAACAATATGCTGATTGGGTTAGATAAGAAAACAGCCACAAAAATGAAATTTTTACTTGATCAACTTGTTGAGAAGAAGAAGTTGATACATCGTCAAGAAGACATGATTATCTCCCAAAAGGAGGAATATGTTGAACTTGACAAGCTTCTATAACTTGAAAAGGAGCGAAGCAATTCACTAAGCTGGAATTAGCTTCAAGCAAGGAAGCTTGCTTGGAGTTAAGCGACTCAAATGCTACAATCAAGGACGAACTTGCTAATCTAATCAAGGTTAACAATATCCTTGAAGTGCAAGTTGAGTCACTCAAGCAAGGTGACCCTTCATCCTCTCCAAGTTCACCTTCTCAACCCATTAAAACTGAAGTTGCTTCTACTTGTACATGTGGTAAAGTTGACACCAGCTTGAAAGACAAGTCAACCTTTACCAAGGACAAGCATCCTTCACAAAATGGCATATTTGACAAGGAGAAGATCAAATATGCACGTAGTGCATACTTGGTCACAAGACCTCCAAATGTCAAATATGGCATTGGTTACTCTTATGGTGAAAAGCAACATGCTAGAAGCCATAAGAATAACAAGGAGAGTAACACCTTTGTAAAGGTAAGGCCCTCTCAAACTGGAAAATCCAAAATTAATGAATCCAACACGCATGATCACCAGACTAGTCCGATCTAGATCCGGACAAGTCCGGTCCTCCGGACAAGTCCAATCCTCCGGACAAGTCCGATCTCCCAGACTAATACTGTGTATAAACAACAATAGTTGCTATTTAGAACTTTCGATGCATCTTATGTCTTAATGAAAAGTAATTTTGGCAAAGTTTATGCTCATTATGTTGGGCCACGCCATGGGAACACCAAGTCTCATGTGTGGGTGCCCAAATCCCTTGTGACTAACCTAAAAGGACCCAAGCAAGCTTGGGTACCTAAAACCAAGGCATAATTTGCTTTTGCAGACCTATTCCTCTGGTGGATCTAAATGGGTGCTAGACAGCGGCTGCACCAACCATATGACCAGAGAAAGAAGGATGTTCGTTGAGTATGAAGCAAATGAGGATCCAAGCGAGGGCATCTATTTTGGAGACAATAGTCAAGGAAAGGTGCTCGGTACTGGTAAAATCGCCATATCACCAAAACACACTCTTTCTTATGTATTACATGTTGATTCCTTAGATTATAACCTGCTGTCCATATCTCAATTATGTGACAAAGGTTATAATTGCCTGTTCACTAATGAGGGTGTGACTGTCTCTAGGAGGAGTGATGGTTCCATTGCATTCAAGGGTATGTTAAAGGGAAAACTTTACCTTGTTGACTTCAACAAAGATAAAGCCGAACTTGACACATGCTTGATTGCAAAGACCAACATGGGTTGGCTGTGGCATAGACGGCTAGCACATGTTGGTATGAGGAACCTTCAAAAACTCCTCAAGGGCGAACACATCCGAGGTTTGAAGGATGTTGTTTGAGAGAAAGACAGGCCTTGTAGTGCGTGCCAGGCTGGGAAGCAAGTTGGAGCACCCCATCCCACGAAGAACGTCATGACTACAACAAGACCCTCGAGCTACTTCACATGGACTTATTCGGTCCAATTGCCTACATAAGCATCGGCGGTAACAAATATGATTTAGTAGTTGTTGATGACTTTTCTCGCTTCACTTGGGTTTTATTTTTACATGATAAGTCAGAAACACAAGGAATACTCAAGAAGTTCTTCAAGAGAGCTCAAAATGAATTCTCATTGACAATCAAGAACATTCGAAGCGACAACGGCACGGAGTTCAAGAACACACAATTGGAGGAGTACCTAGATGAAGAAGGCATAAAGCACGAGTTTTCAGCTCCTTACTCCCCTCAACAAAACAAAGTTGCCGAAAGGAAGAACCGAACCCTCATAGAGATGGCGAGAACAATGCTCGATGAGTACAAGACCTCGGATCGATTTTGGGTGGAAGCGGTCAACACAGCTTGCCATGCCATAAATCGACTTTATCTTCATCGACTTCTCAAGAAGACATCCTATGAGCTACTCATCGGTAACAAGCCTAATATTTCATATTTTCGAGTTTTTGGTTCCAAATGCTATATTTTGAACAAGAAGCCTAGGACTCCAAAGTTCGCTTCAATGTCCGATGAAGGTTTCTTGCTTGGTTATGATTCGAACACTTACGCCTATCGTGTCTACAACAAGACCTCCGGACTTGTTGAAGTAGCACGTGACGTAGTGTTCGATGAAACTAATGGCTCCAAAAGGAGCAAGTTGATCCATGTCTGCTAGATAAAGAAGAAGCTCCTTGTCAAGCATTGAGAAGAATGGCGTTAGGCGAAGTTCGACCACAAGAGTCACCTCTACATATACATGAGGAAAACGAACCACAAGAGGAGACCAATGAGAAAGGGGGGGCTTCCATACAAGATCAACCTCAAGAAAGTGAAGATGATCAATAAGTCAATGAGGGCAACCATTTAGGGGGGAGAAGAAGATGATCATGAAGATTCAAGACAGCAAGTACCACACCCAAGAGTACACCAATGCGTCCAAAGGGATCACCCAGTCGACAACATCATCGGTGACATAAAAAAGGGAGTAACTACTAGATCTCGCATAGCTAATTTTTGTGAGCATTACTCGTATGTGTCCCTTTTGGAACCACACAGGGTTGAGGATGCATTGAAGGATCCAGATTGGTTAGTGGCCATGCAAGAAGAACTCAACAATTTAAAAAGAAATGAGGTGTGGGAACTAGTCGAAAGACCCAAATCCAACGTCGTCGGCACCAAATGGGTCTTCCGCAATAAACAAGATGAACACAGGGTGGTGACAAGGAACAAGGCATGACCTGTGGCCAAAGGGTATTCACAAGTCGAAGGTTTGGATTTTGATGAGACCTTTGCTCTCGTAGCTAGACTTGAGTCCATTAGAATATTACTTGCATATGCTACTCACCATGATTTCAAGCTCTATAAAATAGATGTGAAAAGCGCCTTTCTCAATGGACCAATCAAGGAGGAGGTGTATGTGGGAGCAACCCCCCGGGTTTGAAGATGAAGAGTTCCCCGACCACGTATTTATCTTGTGTAAGGCTCTCTATGGCCTCAAACAAGCTCCTAAAGCTTGATATGAGTGTCTTAGAGATTTCTTAATTGAAAATGGCTTTCAGATCGGTAAAGTAGATTATACATTGTTTACAAAGAACTTTGACAATGATCTCTTTGTTTGTCAAATCTATGTTGATGATATAATCTTTGGTTCAACTAACAAATCTTTTTTTGAGGAGTTTAGTAAATTATGACAGATAGGTTTGAGATGTCTATGATGGGAGAGCTAAAGTACTTCTTGGGATCCCAAGTGAGGCAACAAAAGGAAGGGACGTTCATAAGTCAAACTAAGTACACTCAAGACATACTCAAGAAGTTTGGAATGGACAAGGCGAAGCTCATAAAGACTCCCATGTCAACGAATGGCCACTTGGATCTCAATGAAGAAGGACCTAGCGTTGATCAAAAGGTATATCTCTCCATGATTGGATCTCTACTCTATTTATGTGCATCTAGGCCAGACATTATGTTGAGTGTATGTTTGTGTGCAAGATTTCAAGCCAATCCTAAGGAGTGTCACTTGACAGTCGTAGAAAGGATCTTGAGATATTTAGTTCATACACCCAACCTTGGTCTTTGGTATCCAAAAGGCTCCAAATTCAATCTCATTGGTTACTCCGATGTAGATTATGCCGGATGCAAAGTAGATATAAAAAGTACCTCTGGTACATGCCAATTCCTAGGTAGATCCCTAGTTTCTTGGTCCTCCAAGAAACAAACTCCATTGCCTTATCCACAGCCGAAGTGGAGTATGTTGCAGCCAGGAGTTGTTGTGCACAACTCCTTTGGATGCGACAAACTCTAAGGGATTACGGTTACAATATGAACCATATTCCACTCCTTTGTGATAATGAGAGTGCCATTAAAATTGCCCATAATCCAGTTGAGCACTCTAGAACCAAACACATAGACATCCGACATCACTTCTTGAGAGACGACTCCATGAAAGGAGATATAGCCATTTCCCATGTCAACACCGAAAAGCAATTAGTCGACATATTCACCAAGCCACTTGATGAAAAACGCTTTTGAGAGCTTTGAAATGAACTAAATATCTTTGATGCTCGGAACATGGCTTAAAATTTGCATACCTGTATGAATTCTTCAAAATATGTTGATTAGATTGTGAAAATCATCTCTCTCAATTTTCTCCAAAAAACTATGTCAATTACTAGATCTTGGTGAATTATGGTCAATGCTTGATTGTTGTATGCTTACTGATCATATTCATCAAGATTATTTGATTTGATTTGCCTCCCTATTTTTTAAATAAGTACCTTCGAATATATATGAATGGGCTAGGCATGTCTTCCCAGGTGGTCCGTGGTTACCCGGACTAGTCCGCCAATGCAGATTAGTCCGCAGAGGACCTATTAGGCCGGACTAGTCCGGCAGACCACGGACTAGTTCGATATAGCCTTTGGAAAAGTTCGGACTAGTCCGATCATTTTCGGACTTGTCCGATTTTTCGTGTCCATAACCCTAGCCGCCGCCAAACCCTAATTTCCTCACCCCCCACACTTGCCTCAAGCTTTCTCTCTCAACACTCGAGCTCCCCAAGGCGATTTGGCGACTCCTTCATCAAAAATCTCCAAGTTTGGGTGGAAATCAAGCTCCTTCGCTTAGGGATTGAAGTCCACGGACTTGTCCGCCCTTCAACACTATCCTCTCCGAGATTCAAGCGATTTTTCGGTAATTTTCCCCCAACCACTAGAAATCTCCATTTTCTTCATTGTTGATCGAATTGCCTAGCTTCTTTCACCTAATACTAGTGTCCTTGATGTATTACATTGTTGTTAGGCTAGTTTTGCATTGAGCAACTCCATTTGTCTCGTAATTAAGGTTCTTGAGGATGAATATCGGACTAGTCCGGTCCATGCACGGACATGTCCGATCACCCGGACTAGTCCGTGCCTGTACACTGGACTTGTCCGATTTTTTTTGAACTCAACCCTAACCTCTTAATTCCTCAATGCAATTCCTTGTCATCCATTCTCATCCATAACTTATACAATCCATTCTCAGGGCATGTCGAACTCTCACGACAAAGTTTCCGACTTTGAAGCTGAGATGGACCAAGAAGCCTTGCTTCGGTCCTCGACGGCCCAAAACAAGAAGCGTCCTTCCGAGCCAGCCCCCTCTCCTCCTCAGTCTCAGAAAAGGGTGGCTCGACGCAAGGTGCCTGCTTCCAGAGCTTCTGCTTGTGGTGGCCCTAGCTCGGCAAGTGCTCGCCAAGCAAAAGGGAAAGGCAAAGGGATGGCAACGGGCCCGATTGGCCCTCTAAAGATGTCAGCTCCGAAGCAGGGGACTCGGGATCCCGCAAATGATAGGTTCAATGGGAAGGGCAGCGACTCAGCTGCAAAGTTCAGGAATATGGATTGCTATAGCCAATCCAGGCAGGCTGCAGATGGAAGATTCTAGAGTAACTTCCATGCAGACTTTTACAAGTCTGTCTACCTCCAAATGAAGACCCCAGTGGTGCGCAGTCAGTTGATAGATTTGTCACATCTTGAGAGGAAGAGATGCCCTGCCTTTCATGAGGTGGTCGAGGCAGCTGAGAGACATGGCTTGAAGGACCTCTTCGCCTTCAAGTACAACTGGAATGACGAAGTGATAGCTCAGTTCTATGCTACTTGTCACTTTGCCAGTGATGAGGAGGAGCGGGTGACTTGGATGACTCACGGGTCCAAGTACACCATTACCTACGATGAGTTCGCCAGTCTCCTCCACCTGGAGAACACCAGCAACAACTTACTGGTGATCCAAAACATTGGAGTCATGGAAAAGGATAGGATGAAGTTCCTATATGACTCATCATTGAAGTTCAATCCTCCCTCCACAAAGAACATGAAGCCCTTCTTTGTGGTGCTTAATAATGTGCTGAGGAAGACAATTGCCCCGAAGGATGGGATGCAGGGAGTGTACAGGGCTATCTCCGAACCCTGATGAAGGTCATAAGCGAGGACCGCAAGTTTGATGTGTTTGACTATATCTAGAACGATATGGTCAACATCTCTAGCACTCCAAACAGATCCTGTGGCTATGCCCCCTACCTCATGTTCATGATTGAGAAGGTCACAGGCATCGAATTCGTCAAAGATGTAGAGCACAGACCATTAAGGCCTCAGAAGCCTCAACAAGCAAATGTTCAAGCTGCTCCCTCTCCTGCTTCTAGTGCAGAGGCTCGGGCGAGAGCGAGTGGAGATGTCGGGGCTGCCCCTGCCACCATGGCAGCTCCTCAAAAGGGATCTGCAAGTGGCATCTTCAAGTACCTGGCAGCTATTTTTGCCTCCTACAAAAAGTCCAAGGTGAAGGCCCACAAACTCAACAAAGGAAGAAAGGAAGACATGAGATATGCCAAGGAGAACATGAAGCAGATTTGCCAAAAGTTGGAGATCGAACCCATTGGATCTCCAGTAATTTCTGATGACTCTGACTCTGATTTCACCGAGCTCGGGCCCTTGACTCCCTCTGAGCTTGCCTATTTTGGCATTGGGGGCTCGAGTGGCTCCGTTCCTCCTCCTACTCCTCCTCCTCCTCATTAGCCCAAAGATGAAGATGAAGACGATGAGAGGACCGACAATGAGGCTTGAAGACTCTAGGCCCCCCCTCTCCTTCTTTTTGGTGTCTTGATGCCAAAGGGGGGGAAATTGAGGGGGAGTCTTAGATTTTAGTTGTAGGATGCGAGGAGAGCTTCTCTTTGTGTATTTTGTCTATTTTGTGGATTGTAAAACTTTTAATATGCTCTTATGATACTTATGATCCTGTGATGCAATGTTTCGAACTACTTATGAAGTAATTGATGAAATCTGTGATTTTGCTTCAAGAATGATATATATGCTTGTTGTTGATGTGTTGATGTCAATTATGTCATTCTCATCATAATTATTGCTTCTATACACTTAGTTATGCATCCCACCATAAAGAATGCACATATGGATCATGTTTTCATTGCTTGATGTATTTTAGACTCATATGTGCACACTTTATGAAAATCTCAACTTTTTATCATATTTTGTGAAATCTCAATTGGTTGTCATCAGTCACCAAAAAGGGGGAGATTGAAAGTGCATCTAGGAATTCCTTGTGGGTTTTGGATGATTTATGACAAGCAAATGAGATCCTAACTACTTTGTTGAGATGAGCACATGTTTTAATGAGAAAATGAGCAAAGAGCCAAAAAGAAGGGAGAATGAGGAGCAATGTGGAAAAGAGCTCAAGGAACAAGTGTAGTAGATCATTGTGTATGGAGTGTGTTAAGGAAACACACCCCAAGAGCTCAAGCACAAATAATCACACACATTTCACAAGTTTATACAGGTCAAAACTAGTCCGACTGACACCGGACTAGTCTGATATCTTTCTGCACAAGATCGGACAAGTCCGATATCACCACGGACTAGTCCGATATCTCTCTGACTAGAATTGGACTAGTCCCTCCCAGTGCAGACTAGTCCTCAAAACACTTCACAATTTGCACAAAATCGGACAAGTCCGATCACACAACGGACTAGTCCGATATCATTCTGATGTAAATCGGACAAGTCCGATATTGGAACGGACTAGTCCAAAAACCCTCTGACCTAAATCGGACAAGTCCTCCAGGTACGGACTTGTCACCCAATTCACTTAGGGTTTCACTAATCTGGACAAGTCTGATGGTTATCAGACTAGTCCGAAGATTTCCAGAAGCGAAATCGAACAAGTCCGCTTCTAGCCAGACTAGTCCGATATTTCGAGACACCTTGGGTTTGCTACACACAGCACACCGGACTAGTCTGGTGTCCACCATGGACTAGTCCGATATTCCTAAACCCTAACGGTCACTTTTAGAAACCCCATATAAATATATGTGCACGGCCCAACTTTTACCTCTCTCGACCCCCTGCGCTGTCACACCTCCCAAGAGCCTCAAAAACATATCACTCCACGAAAGCAAAAGCAACAAAGATCATTCCCTTGAGGATACACTTTGGAACATTGGAGAGACACAGGTCAGCAGTCATTGAGCTCTTGGTTTGATTCCCTAACACACTCCTGTGATTTTCATTGTAATATTTTGAGTGTGTTCTTGGTGAAGTTCTTGTTGTAATCTTGGGGAGCCCTCAACGTGTGAGAAGGCCCCTTGAATTTTGTTATTTACCCTTTGTGATAAGTGAAGAGGATTGGCCTTCATTGTGATCCAATGAGGGTAGGACCCGGTCCTTTTGGGGAGTCCTCAACATGGACGTAGGTTGCTTGTGTGGGAACTGAACCACGGGATAAAATCATTGTGTTCTTTCTTTGCGCCCATTGTTCTTATATTTCATACATACATCTAGGTTTCGATCAATCGTGCTAACTTTACATTGAAACATTGAGTTTAAGATTAAATTGTGATACACCCTAGTTTATATTTGTGCAACACTTAAATTACAAGTATAATTCCGCTGCTTACATCCTAGAGTCAAGTTAATCGATCAAATTTGATTAGCCTAGTCAGTACACACCAGACTAGTCCGCACTTGACCGGACTAGTCCGATATCTCGAGATTTGATCTGGTTGTTAAGTGTTGCAGGTTCCAACAAAATTCAAAAAGGCCTATTCACCCCCTCTAGGCCACACTCAGCTCCATTTATATGGTGGTGGTAAGGTAAGAATAAGAAAGGTAAGATGGTAGATAAGGGGGATATGATACGAGGGTGTTCTTGGTTCGAAGATTAACAGCAACCGTTCCCCGACAATGGCGCTAGAAATGCTTGTTGGTATTTCTTAACACCACAGAGTTATCCGCAAGCGCACGGAAATACCGTTGTAGCACTTCCCCTTAAACAGTATTCCCAAGGGTATCAAATCCAAAGAACGTGTGTGCTAATCTTTCGAACTAGCTCACCCAAGGACACAAAGTTGTTTGGTAGGCAAGGAATAGAGAGGAATTCAAAGTATTGATCCTAATTCAAGGTAGTTTGCAGTAGATTCTTGCATCGGGCACAGGCTTACTCCTAGCAATAGTAGGACGACTCCCGCCAAGAGCCTATGGCATAGTCGAACATGGAGGATTACGAAGGACAGATAGGGCTGTCACCATCTACTGCCTACCTCTTCAATCCGTGGGTCTACGAGATATCCACTATGATTTATAACCTAAGCACCACGCTTACGTTCTAAATCACTACTCTAGTTGTTTCGAACACAAAGCTACAACTAGAGCCTCTAATGAATTAAAGCAGTGAACCCACAAGTAACTACTTGTGCAAACTACTAAGTATAAAATATCAAACTTGTATTGAATTCACAAAGGCTTACTTGATTGAGTAAAACCTTTGTAGGGGTACAAGTGTAGAAGAGGGACTTGACAAGCCCAAACCTCCTTCTCCTAGACTCTTCACCACACTCTCTTTCTACTTTGGTAGCCTCTAGGATACTCTAAACCTTTGGAGTGTAGCACTATTCTCAACTTTTGGTGTGTGTGAGAAGTGAGGTGAGGGGTTCTATTTATAGGTGGAGAAGGGTCGGTTCCCGCCACAATTAGCGCGCGAATCAGTCACCATTGACTCCAGGGAGTCGGGAGGAGCCAACACGTGTCATTTGACTGGGTTTGGCGCCACGAAGGGGTCGGACGAACCCCTGGTTCAGCAGACCTGGTCAAGCCTCCCCTCAGGGAGTGCTTCCTCCAGGTGGCTTCCAGGTGGGCCCCCTTGATGTATATGGGTGCAACACCGTTGGATCTCCTCATATTCTTCTGTTTGTGGGCCATTTGATCCATGTGTTGCCTCATGTCATCGCCTGATTTGTAGAAATCAATTTTCATGGATTCATCCCTGCATGTTTTGGTATTTTGGGTAATTATTCACGTGCATACAAATAGACACCAACACTTGTGGAATTGGGTTAGTGTATAGCCCTACCACTATGTTTTTTGTTTCTTTTATGCACATTATGAGGTGAATTGAAGGTCAAAATATGGTACTTAAAGACCGTCAACAGGGAGGGAACCGGCCACTGCTAGATTTTGTGACACAGCTGCCATGCTCCCAGCTGAGGTCAGAGCTTCAGTCGCAACTGCCACACTAGCAGCCTGGGCGTCAGTTCCAGGTAAAGAAACTGTCGTGCCGCCAGCCAAGTTCTCTGATATCAGCTCCTCCTGGTCAGAGTGTGGGATTCCATCCTTGGAAGCAGCTGCAAATGGAGTCACGAAGGTGACTACCATGCCCGCTGCTGCACCCAAGCCTTCTTCAACTGCTTGTTGGGCATCTTTGAGATTGGTGACCCTTCACTCAATAGGCTCAGTTGTAGACGGAGTCATGACGGTGACTACCACGCCTGCCGCTGCACCCAAATCTTCCTCAGGTGTTTTTTGGTCAGCTCCTAGATGACGCCTTTCCTTACCAGATTGATGGCCAAAACATTGGTTATTACTGCCATCATCAGTACGCTGCGAATTCCCATGCGTGCATTCCTGGTCTTTTTGATTATCAGACTCTTGCACTGACCGCCTTGAACCTTTTTCAGCAACAGTTACATCACCTTCTTCTCCATCATCTACACTAGGAGGTGCATGGGAGGAATCATGCCTCTGACATTGATGAGCACCATCTATGGAAACCGTTTCTCTTGACAGTGGGGTATTGAGGTCTATGTCATTTTGCTGAGGTGCAACCTTAATATCAATCTGATAAACCAATATCCAATTCCCTTGATATTCTTGCACATGTGACGGATCGATCACCCATAACTTCTGATGGGGAATATTTGCTAGATTGTAGTTCCAAGGTGAGCATTGAAAAGATGTGAGGTCTTTGAGCTCAAGAGTATCTTAGCGATGACGAGGCTGGGTTGTTGCTTGGTCTAGATTTGACGATCGAATTTGCTTATATCCTCCTGTTGTGCGTGTCAACATTGGAGTGACCCTCCTCCAGACCGAGCGTGTAGCTCTAGGCCAAGAAGGATCACTGATATTTTCTCTTCCCGTGAAGCCAGTGGGCGAAGGACACATCCTCCTCCAAACCGAGCGAATAGTTGTAGGTCGAGAAGGATCGTCATTGTCCTCGTGACTAGCTCTGCCTGTTGGTGCTTGGGGGATCCTTCTCTACACCGAGACCCCGGTCTCACGTCGAGAAGGATTACCACAAGCACCAGAAGCCGACTGGGGCAAAAATGCCGAGGTGAGTCGCTGCCAAACCGAGATCTTTGCCTCAGGTCGAAAACAAACGCCACCACGATCGCTAGTAACCTTCAAAGAACAGCACTCAAAGGCACATGACCCAAAACACCTGGAAACATCTAGGCTCAAGCCAGCATTTGGAGGCGAAGTGATCTTCAGAAATACAATTAAAGCATTTCCCAATCAAGTCCTACGACAGTGGACGCCGTAGGCAAACATTCTTCAGGTGACGCCTTCTAGAGTTCCTGGACTCCACCACCTTCCAGCCCCCAGTCTGCACCACTGGTTCACGGCTCATCAAAGGAGAGACCAGAGGGGCAGCTACATTTGTAAACGCCCTTCGTTGAGAAACAGTAGACTGCACCGTGGTTGTGATCGCCGCCTTATTCGTCACCGACGCAGCAGAGTTAACACGCATCGGGGAGGAGAGCAAAGCATCACCGAAGGAAGTGGGGGATCTTCACTGGCTGGATGGGATCAGAAGGGGGGGAGTCAAAATCTGCTGGGGAGTCTACTCTTGATTGTGCAAAACGAGACCGACCATGGGGGGATAAATGACGCTTCTAGGGGCGACAAGGAACAGGTGGAACGCGACATCCGGGGTGAGGAATCAGCGAGCGCAGCTGCAGTGGTGGCCGCCGGACCCGGAGTGGGCACCGACATGGGATGGGAGGGGGGTAGGACGTCAGGAGAGGAAGGGTCGGGAGATGCCAAGGGAGACGAAGAAGCCATCTCCTATCGTCCCTTCTGAATTATGTGTAAAACTTCTAAGTGAGCCATAATTCTTTTTTTTTCTCTTGAGATCTTGATGCATCCTGTTGCTGCCCGGATAAATACTTCGATAGGTGTGCTTCATCCAAGATCTTATTTCATAATCTAATATTTCAGGGTACAACAATTTGGTCATTGAACCATTAGGTTCCTTGTTCGCCTTTCCGAAAGCATAATTTTTCTCCATATTTAATTCTTCTTTGAATATGAGACATTGCTTTATCTCTCTTCTGAGCCTCTATAATCTCCTCTCTAATTGTAGTTATGAGAGCTAGAAATATAACAATCCGTAGGGAATCAAGCGTAAACTTGGTTCTTCCTCTTCCTCTAAAATTACGGTCAAGTTATGAACGTGAGATTTGTGACTCGACACGTCAGCCACCACATTGGCCTTACCTGGATGATAATGGATCTCAGATTCATAATCCTTATTTAATTCCATCCATCTTTGCTGCCTCATACTTATATCCTTCTGTGTAAATATGTATTCGAGGCTTTTATGGTCGGTGTAGAGATGCACTAATTTTCTTACCAGGTAGGGTATCCACATTTTCAATGCCAGAACCACCACATCTAACTCAAGATCATGAGTTGGATAATGGTGCTCATGGTTACAGAGCTGACGTGATACATATGCAATCGCACATCAATCTTACATAAGAATGCAGCCAAGTCCAATGCCTGATGCATTACAATAAACATCCAATGGTTTGGTAGTGTCTAGTTGTGCTAAAACTGGTGCCGTTGTAAGATGTTTCATGAAGATCTAGAAGGATTCTTCACAAGCTTCATTCCAAACGTACTTGTTGCTCTTCTTTAGAAACTCCGTCATTGGCTTAGCATTCTTTGAAAAGCTAGGAACAAATCTCTGATACTGGCCCGCTAATCCCAAGAAACTACGGACTTCATGAACGAAGCTGGGTGAATTCCATTTTAGAACCTGCACCACTTTACTGGGATTGACATACACACCTTCGGCTTAAATGATGTGACCAAGAAATGGTGCATTGTTGATCCAAAACTCACAATTGCTGAATTTGGCGTATAGCTTGTGATCCTTTCGTCGTTGGAGCACGATATGCAGATGTTCGACATGCTCTTCCTATGATTTGGAAAAAACCAATATATCATCGATGAGGACCATGACGAATTTATCCAACTCTGGCATGAACACCGAATTCATTAGATACATGAAATGTGTTGGGTCATTTGTGAGACCAAAGGACATGACTAGATACTCATAGTGTCCTTATCTAGTTGAGAATGCCTTCTTTGGGATATCTTCCGCTCGAATCTTGATTTAATGATATCCCGACCATGGATCCATTTTAGAGAATATTTTAGCACCCACTAATTGATCAAATAGAATATCAATTTGAGGTAGTGTATACTTGTTCTTGATTGTTATGACATTAAGTGGACGATAATCAACGCAAAGCCTTAGTGTCTCATCCTTCTTCTTCAAAAAGATAGCTGAGTAGCCCCAAAGAGATGAACTAGGATGAATAAACCCATTGTCTATGAGTTCCTCAACTGTTCCTTTAACTCACGTAATTCCTTGGGTGCCATCCTGTACAATCTTCGAGATATGGGTGTGGTTCTGGTTACTAACTTGATCTTGAATTCCACATCTCGCTCAGGCGGCATTCCTGGCAGATCATCAGGGAACACATCCGGATATTCACAAACCACCAGAATATCCTCAAGCCTTTTGACTTCAATATGGTAATTGGGTGGATTTTCTTGTACAAGATCTTCAAGATATATAGTATCGTGGTCGTGAAGTTAAGAATCTAACTAAACGATTCGAGGACCGATGTCCAAAACAGCTCCATGATGATTCAACCAAGCCATTTCCAAGATAATATTGATCTTGTGACCATCAAGGATGATGAGGGTGGTAGGATACAATTTTCCACCTAGACACAATAGTGTTGTGGACACAATTCCATTGGCAGATATATTGCCTCTAGGTGAATGTATAAGGTATGCCTCTTTGGTGGTAGTAGTTGGTATCTGATGCTGGAGCACAAAATATCTGCTGATGAAGTTGTGGGTTGCACCAGAATCAAATAGAGTGAATATAGGTTGATACAGCAGGGTGAACATGCCCGCTAACACGGGTTCTCCTTCTTGAATGTCTTTAACCGCAACATAGTTAATGTTGTCGCCCATTAAATGATCTTCTCATGTTGTTCTAGTTTCCGTTTTAAACCTTGATGTGAAGAGGTTGGCTTGTTGTCCTGTCGGGCTTTACGACAATCTCATGTGAAGTGACCCCTTTGTTTCCCACAGAATTGAGGTAGACGAAAGTCATGTGCAACCTAGTGATGTAATGGTGCACAAAGTACAATCTGCAGATGTTGACGTGGTAATTCTGCCACTGGGTGAATTCCATGATCAGATGGTAAATTATGCACCAACCGATACTTTTGAAGAGCACCGTGGTTGCTAACCGGTTGCACACTCCATTTTCTCTCCTCCGCCTGAGTTTGGCGATGAGCAACTTCCATCATGATAGCGACACTTACTAACTTATCATAATCATTGCGATGGAATAGGGTCACCTTTTCTCGAAGTTGGATATTTAGGCCTCAAAAGAAGTAATCACATCTCTCGATCTCCATATTTCAAGATCAAGCGCATATTGTACCATCTGATCGAGCCCTTCAGAATACTCATGGGCGCTCATTTCCCCTTGCTTTAACTCCCCGAACTCCCAAAGCTTTGTTTCTCGAATCCCCGTAGGGATGTGCCGAGCATGAAAAGCCTCACGAAATTCAATCCATAACACACGATATCCTTTAGGGATAGTAGCGAGATATTGTGCCCACCAAGCCCCAATTGATCCATGAAGCTGCTCAGCGGCCAATAGCGTCTTTAGATACTCATCCAGTTGTAATAATCCAAACTTAGCTTCCTGATAGATATGGCCAAAAAACAATCAATCAAGCAAGCAATGACCATAATCCATCAAAACATAATAATTTAAAATATCTGAGAGAAAATCGAGGGAGGCAAGTTTTCGCAAGCATGCGAGTTTTTTAAGAACCTAAAATACTAGTAATCAGATGTGCAACATCTTAAGCCACATTTTGAGAATCTAGGATACTTAACATATTTCTCAGTTTGCAAAATCATTTTTCATCTTGTGGATTGGTGTAAATATCGGCTAGTTGATTTTTGGTTCTAACATGAGAAATGACTATGTCTCCCTTAATTGAGTGGTCCCTAAAGAAGTGGTGTCGGATGTCTATGTGTTTGGTCCTAAAATGCTCAAGGGGGTCATGGGCAATCTTAATGGAACTCTCATTATCGTAGAGTAGTGGAATATAGTTCATATTGAGACCATAGCCTCTTAGAGTTTTTTGCAACCTAAAAGGTTGTGCAACAACTCCCAACAGCAACATACTCTGCTTTGGCTATGAATAGGGCAATGGAGTTTTGTTTCTTGGATGACCATGACTCTAGGGACCTACCCAAGAATTGGCAAGTTCTGGAGGTACTTTTCCTATCAACCTTACACCCGACATAATCTACATCGGAGTATCTGATGAGATTAAACTTTGACCCTTTAGGATACCATAACTCAAGGTTTGTTGTATGAACTAAATGCCACAAAATTCTCTAAACGGAGGTCAAATGAAACTCCTTAGGTGTGGCATAAAATCCTGCACACATACAAACAATAAGCATAATATGAGGCCTAGATGCATAAAGGTAAAGTAAGGATCCTATCATGGAGCGTGGCAGTACCCTGTAGACCGGGTACCCCCGCGTACATGCTAGAAGAAGCTTCGGACTCGGCCTCCCCGCTGAGACGGTCTTGGGGGCTGCCTCGCGTCCTCCGGCTCTGAGCCCTTGTTTCCATCGAGGAGGGCACCAGGGCTGCCAAGCATCCTCCAGCTCCAGTCCCTTGCTCCCGCCGAGGAGGGCTCCCTAGCTGGCACGTGTCCCACGACCTACAATAGGCAGTGGGCCCAGAAGAGTAAAGGGTGGCATGTCCTGTCCAGTCATATATTGAAGGCACACGCCTTCCCCAGGTGCACAGGTGCAGCACACGCTCCTGTCAGGTACCGCAGCATCCAATCACATCGCAGTTGTCGGTACTCTGCGTACCGGGTACCCCACGGTACCGCAAGAAGTGCGAGAGAGTTCCACCTGTCAAAGTTGAAGGTCTCCTAAGACCCCACACATCACACTACACCGGACCCGCATCCCTCAAATGGTTAGCTCCGGGATTGACACGTCTGATGTAACTCCGGAGCTAAACTCCCAACATAGGGAAGCTCCGCAGTAAACACGTGTATAATAACCTCGGACCTAACCCCCAGCAGAGGGAAGCTCCGGTGTCGCCACGTGTATAGCGGTTCCGGAGCTATCTCCTCGCAAGGGGAAGCTCTGAAGCTGCCACTTGTGCAGCCTCTAGACCTACACCAGCTACGAGTACACTGGCGGATCTCCAACAGTGCGGACATTCAAGGGGCAGTTAAAGCGGTAGTTACAAGATCTGATTACGTGTCATTAATGCTGTATTAATGACACACGATGAGAGCACTGTTAATAGGTGTAACACAGCCATTAAGGCACGTTATCACACTATTAACCACGCTTAATGCTCTTACACAATGTATGAGGCTATTAAATACGCTAGGGCTACATGTTGGGCCAGGCAAACGTTGTAACGGTCAGTCCTTGGATTATAAAAGGATTGTGCCGCACGATACAGGGACACTCAATCTGATCCAAGTGCCACCCATACTAGTGCTACTCAATACAACAACACACTCACACCATGGAGTAGGGTATTATGATCAGGCGGCCCGAACCAAGTAAATCTCTTGTGTCACCATCTTGTTCCTGATCTTTGCGTGCCCAAATCGATACAAGAACATCCGCGAGCCACAATCTCGTAGTATCGGGGTAAGTGTCATTCTCACACTTTGACATTTGGTGCGCCAGGTAGGGGCACCCGAGGTCTCAAGATGGAGAACTCCACCGCAGGATCCTCCAACGGCAACCATGCTGAGCAGCCTGCTAGAGGCAATCCCTCCAACATGCAACAACCAGCGGGCGCCGTTGTCCCGGCGGGTGTCATGCCACCACCAGCACCATCTGCCCCAACAAATAATGTTGGACATCGGGATAGGGTACTTGTGTCGGTCACATCATCGGCAAACAACAACCCCGAGAACGCGTTGATTGTTGCGCGAACTCTATTGGAGTGCCCACCAGTGCCAGGAGCACCTCAGGTGCGATGGAGCATTGGCGCATTGATGTACAACATCTGGTTGCAGCCGCACCCGATGCCATCAGCAACCAAGGTCCTCACCCTTCGGGGGAGGCAACATCTCAACGTAGGACCTTGTCTGGAAGACTTGGTCATCACGTGTCACAGCACTGCCAGCGTGCTACATCCCAACAGGTGACTTTGTTGTCTTCCGAGGCACGAGCACCCACACCATCACCAGGACTCCGACTCATGACCTGCGGTCAAAACTTGATCACCGTTACTGGCAGTAGGACGGCCGCGTCCATATCGAGCGTGCTTACGAGAGGCGAGAGGCTCGGGACAATCCTGCTCCTCAAGGAGTAGGGGGAGGCTGTTCTGCCCGGGTCATGCACTTACGCATGATCAGATGGGAAGAGAAGTTGTAGCCTCATTTGCTGGAGAAATTTGACAGGACTGCCAACCCCTCCGTGTTTCTCCATATATACTCCACTGCTATACTTGCGGCGGGGGGCAACGAGGTCGTGATGGCCAACTACTTCCCGGTGGCCTTAACTAGAACCACTAGGTCCTGGTTTATGAGCCTCCCGCCTGACTCCATCAACAGTTGGGCGAAGCTATGCCAACAGTTCACTACTAATTTTGGGAGTTCGTATACTCGACCTTGCACTAAACTGGACCTTTGTGTTGTCCAACAAAAAACGGGAGAGTCACTGTGATCCTTCATCCAGCGATTCTCTCAGGTACACAATACCATCCCATCCATCTCGAGTGCCTCTGTTATTGTTGCATTCAAACAGGGCGTACGAGACAAAAAGATGATGGAGAAGCTGGCAATCAAAGAAGTCACCAGCGTCATGGAACTCTTCAGCCTAGCAGACAAATGTGCTAAAGCTGCGGAGGGTCGTGAGATGCACTCCAAACCTCCTCCGGAGGCTAACAAGAAATCTTCCAAGACTGAAGCCACTACATCCGAAGGTGGCAAAAAGAAAAAGAAGCCCAACGGCAAGAAGAAGTCGTGGGCCGGCGCACCTACTGTTGCGGTTGCTGCAGCTCCGGGTGGCCGGCGACCATGCCCTGAGAAATGACCTCGTCCTTCATCAGAAGACTACAGCAGTTCCAAGATGTGGTCTTCGATCCACAAGACGGAAAAACACAATTTGGAAAAAATCCGAGAGGTTCGAAATCTTGTCGAGCGCTACAACAAGCGCCGAGAAGAAGCTCCTTTCCACCAGCGGGAAGGAAAGCAAAAATTCGATGAAGCTCCGGCTGAGGAGGAGCTAGGCTTTCAAGACCCCAAGAAGGTTTTGAATGATGTCTACAACACTGTCGTCGACGACTCTGATGTCTTTGACAACGAGCATCGGAAGACCTTGAACACTATTTATGGTGGTTCTTGGGACATCACATCTCGCTGCATCCTCAGGACAATGGGTCGGGATATGGCTGCTGCAGCTCCCACCGCCAGGTCGGAGCCTCATCGGAAGTGGATGGACACTCCCATAATTTTTGATGCCTCAGACTGCCCTTGTAACATGATTTGAGCTGGCCAACTCCCGTTGATGGTATCTCCGACCATTAACAATGTTCAACTACACCATGTACTGGTGGACGGAGGTGCAGGGCTGAACCTCATAAGCTTCAAAGCCTTCGTCAAGCTCCAGCTCTGACCTTCAGACCTTCGCCCCTCTCAACCTTTCTCTGGAGTAGGTCCAGGCACCATCACCCCTCTCAGCTCTATCACACCCCCCGTGACCTTCGGGACTCGAGAGAACTACAGAACCGAGAAGCTGATCTTCGACATAGCATAGATCAGTTTGCCGTTCAACGCCATACTGGGCAGGCCTACCTTGTATAGGTTCATGGCTGCTGCTCACTATGGCTACATGGTGTTGAAGATGCCAACACCTACTGGCGCTCTCCGGATACGCAGGAATCGAACTGCAGGAATCACAACATTGGAAGAACTCCATGCGCTTGCTACAGCGCAGGAGGAAGCATCTGGTAAGGAGCTACCTCTAAAACCTTCGAGTTCTCGTCATCGAGGCTCAACCTCCGCACGTCGTGTGCACCCAAGCGGCGACAGTGACGTTCCCATCAAAGTCGTCCAAATTTGTTCCGATGCTACTCAGACTACCCGTATATCGGGAGGTCTGAACAACAAATAGGAACTCGCGCTCGTCACTTGCCTCCGGGCTAATGCTGACGTGTTTTCCTAGCAACCATCACAAATGCCTGGGATCCCTAGGGAGGTGATTTATCCCGACGCACGGTTGTACACCAAAAGCCCTGAAAGCAATCAATCGAGTGGCAAAATTTTATCCGACAGGAGATCAAGAAGTTGCTCGAAGCTGGTTTCATCTGGGAGGTGTTTCATCCAAAATGGCTGGCAAACCCATTCAAGGTTCCCAAGGCTGGCGGGAAGCTTCGTATGTGTATCGACTACACCACCTTAAATAAGGCATGTCCAAAGGATCCATTTCCACAAACTAGAATAGATCAGATAGTGGACTCCACCTCTGGGTGTGAGCTATTGTGTTTCTTAGATGCAAATTCTGGATATCATCAAATCCAAATGTCTAAGGAAGATGAAGAGCATGATGCCTTCATAACAGTAGATGGATTGTATTGCTATACTGCCATGCCCTTTGGTCTCAAAAATGTTGCTTCAACATTTGTGCAAGCTATGTACAAAACATTTGGAGAGCTAATCAGAGACTTGGTGGAGGTGTACGTCGATGGCATCGTCGTGAATATCAAGAATAAGGAGTTACTCCTTGATAATTTGCAAGCCGTCTTTGACAAGTTGCGCAACACGCGCACTAAGCTGAACTCGGACAAATGTGTCTTCAGGGTTAGCTCTGGGAAGCTTCTAGGTTTCTTGGTGAATCATCGAGGAACTGAAGCAAATTCGGCGAAGATCAAGGCCATAGAAGATATGCGGCCCCTAGCCCGCATCACGGATGTCCAGAAGTTAACTAGATGTCTAGCTGCGCTCAGCCGGTTCATCTCAAGACTGGCTGAGCGAGCACTACCCTTCTTCAAACTCTTGAGGAAGTCTAGACCATTTCATTGGTCTGAAGAAGCAGAAAAGGCGTTTCAAGAGCTGAGACAGCTCATCACCACATTAGCAATCTTGGTAGCTTTGAATCCTGGTGAGCCTTTACTGCTTTACATTTCTGCAACTACTGAAGTTGTCAGCATGGTTCTGGTCGCGGAAAGGCCAGAGCCACATCCAGTCCAGGAGTCCAGACCCCTCCAGGAGGGTCCGGAGCTACCTGAATGCAAGTCTGGGTCCCAACCCCCAGACACGGATCTTCAAGACAGAGTACTAGAAGATCAACCTCTCTCATCTGAGGGAGTTTTAATGACTATTCAAGTAGATCATGACCCATCCGAGAAGGTCTGATTTGAACAGAAAGAAGATCTGGACCCCTCTGGGAGGGTCCATGAAGCTCAATAAGAAGGCTCCGAGAGGGTCCAGATTGATGG
Source organism: Tuctoria greenei (assembly GCA_036927565.1). Classification (NCBI taxonomy): domain Eukaryota; kingdom Viridiplantae; phylum Streptophyta; class Magnoliopsida; order Poales; family Poaceae; genus Tuctoria; species Tuctoria greenei. The sequence goes on from JAYESD010000011.1 coordinate 97,723,030, forward strand.
AGAAGAAGCTTTGGGCCCCTCCGAAAGTGTCCAGACCGTCCAACGCCTAGTGTACTTCATCAGCGAAGTACTCCATGATGCCAAGACAAGATACATTGAGGTGCATAAGCTGCTTTATGCAGTTCTTATTGCCTCAAGGAAGCTTCATCACTACTTCCAAGCCCACAAAATATCAGTGGTAACTTCTTTTCCACTGCGTGCTATTTTGCATAACCCTAACTCTATCGGGAACATCGCAAAGTGGGCAACGGAACTGACCAAGTTCGATCTCAAATTCATGCCACGACAAGCAATCAAGAGTCAAGATTTGGCTGACTTCATGGCGGAATGGACTCCCTCTCCATCAAACCATGGGGGGCCCAGTGAGCAGAAACTGGAACCCAAGGTTCTGGTATTCACCGAGCCTCACTGGACTCTCTACTTTGACAGCTCCATGCAGAAGTAGGGGGCCGGAGCTGGAATCCTTCTCCTTGCTCCAACTAGGGAGAAGGTCAAGTACATGTTTCACCTTGATTTCAAAGCGACCAACAATATGGCGGAGTATGAAGCTCTCATCTACGGACTCAAGGTGGCACTATCCTATGGTGTCAAACAGCTGTTGGTGAAGGGTGATTCACAGCTCATCATCAAACAAGTCAAAGGTGAATGCTGCTGTAACAATCCCCAACTAGCTGCTTATCTTCTTGAAGTCCTGAGGCTCCAGAAGGACTTCGAAGTTCTGGATCTCCACCATGTTCAGCGTCTATATAATGCTGAAGCTGACGAACTCTCGATGAAGGCTTCAACCAAAGCTCCGGCTCCTGACGAAATCTTCATCCGGAGGTTGTCAAGACCAACAGCTCTGCCTGCCGTACTGAGCGAAGGGGGCGAGACCAGCACCTCAAAGCTGGCAGTCCCGGTGGCCTTGTTACCATGGTGTCCACCATGGTTCGTAGGTGCTGTAGGAAGCTCTGAGCAACCCAACACGCAAGACTTAGAAGCTCAAGTTAGCTCCGATGCATGGATCTCGGAGATCCAGTGCTACTTCAAAGACAATGTCCTTTCTAAAGACAGTGTATCCACTGACCGGATCGTCAGGTTGGCTAAAAGATACACACTGGTAGAAGGGGATCTCTACCAGCATGGTGCCAACGGCGTCCTAATGTGGTGCATTACAAGGGAAGAAGGCCACGAACTTCTCACAGAAATCCATGGAGGCGAGTGTGGGAACCACGCATCTTCCCGCACGTTGGTTAGTAAAGCCTTTCGGCATGGCTTTTACTGGCCTACAACACTCCAGGATGCGGTTGAGCTAGTGAGAAAATGTGAAGCATGCCAGTTCCACGCAAAAGAAATTCACACACCGACTCAATCACTGCAAACGATACCTCCCACGTGGCTATTTGCCGTGTGGGGTACGGACATCTTGGGACCATTCCCAAAAGCCGTCAGAGGTTACAGGTTCCTGTATGTCACCATCGAAAAATTCAAACGTCGGAGCTTCCAACATCTCCAACTCTTACACTGTAGCATCGACTTCCAACGCTGTTGCCGATGGTGCATCTTCAACTTCTCCCCTGTGGTCTGGCGCTACCATGGGAGCTTCTTGCGTCTCTTCTGTATTCAGGACCACGACAACTGGTGTCGGAGCTGCCGTGTCCTCAGCCAGCACTTGAGAGGGATCGATAGTTGGAGCCGGAGCTTCAGCTTGAGCAGCCCCAGCCAGTGCGACAAGGGCCAGAGCCTTAGACCCTGACGTTGATGCCCCGCAGTAAAAAAATCGGAAGATTCAAAACATGATAAAAACAAGAGTGGCAAATCAAGGTGAAAAAGCAAAGCTTACCTTGGGAAGCTACCGCCCCAATTGGCACGGAACCTTTTTGCCGGAGGCTCGGAGCCAGATCTTGTCTCGATCAGCACGGAAGGAGCTCCGGAATGTTGCCCGGAGCCTGCCGTCGTTATTGTTGATGCCTGAGCTGAAGTCTCCCTCGATCAGGAAGAACCTCCGGACCTGGAGCCCCTTGCTGGCACCGGGACCGGAGTCGACTGTGCAGAACTGGTGCCCTTTGAGGATGCTTGCACTGGAGGAGGTGTAGCCGCAGAAGATCTCCCTCGCCGGGGAGAAGGGGCTGTTGTGGATGGAGTCGGTCTGACGGACCTCCCATCAGCAAGCTTCTACTTCCTCTTCCGACTGGAAGACTCAGCTGGCTCCTTGCCCTTGCCCTCGCCAATATCTTCAACCCTCTGGCTCGGAGCAGGGGTGGCCACTTCCTCAGAAGCTCCAGGGATTACAACCTTGGAGGTCCGGCGTTGTTCTACCTCGCCAAGGTCGTCTAACGCCGGCATCTTCCTTTGGAGCTCCCTACTGATCTCTGGAATCATGTTCAAGGACAGGAAAGCAGCCGGCGGAGCCAAGTCGTCGCCGTAGATTAGCCCATGCTGAAATTTGTTAAGATGAAGCTTCAAAGCTTCATCATGCAAGTTGGACTTCAGACCGGTTTCAATCCGGTCGTCATCCATCACACTATTGAGAGCCCAGGCGAGCTTCTCCCTCTTCCTCAGCACAGCCCACCTGTTCACCAAGAAATTTCCGAAGACAATCTAGGGGGTCACTCCACCCTCCACGCATTCTCGGATCCTAGTCAGGACAGGCTTAAACACATCTGACAACTTCGAAACTACGTTCCAGGCTTCGGTGTCGACGTTGGGGAGTCCTTGGGGCAGCTCCAACCTATCGTGCTCATCCACTGCAATGATGATCCAATCTTTCTTCCGGTCGTCCCATTTTCCTGAGGGGAACGACTTCAAGTACTTGAAGGGGCAGTTCTTGTGCTTCACCAAGTAATAGAAGCCAACCAACTATGTCCCCTTGCTGGTGGCATGAGCTGTGAAGAAGGTTCGGAACAATTCAACGTAGGGAGGCACACCCACCCACATCTCGCAGAAGTGGACAAAGGTGGCCACGAGCAAAAGGGGGTGCGGGCCGAGGTGATGCAGTTGAAGGCTGTAGAAGTCCAGCAGCATTAGGATGAAGCTCGAGAATGATGAGATCAGTCCTACCATGGCGTACGCCAAAAAATACACCATCTCCCCGCAGCGCTCCTTCTTGAAGGGAAGCTTGCCGGCGCGGACTAGATGATTGAAGGAGTCACTGGACCATCCCATAAAGGTCCGGACCTTCATCAGATTGTCTTTGCTCTGGATGCGGATCTTGGGAAGACCCAACTCCATTGCAGCAAAGTGGAGCAAAGGAAGGGAAAGCTGGGCGGAGTTTGGGAAGCTCTGAGTGCGAGTTTGATCGAAAACGTAAAGAGTCCTCAAACCGTGCATACTTTCCTTCTTAAGTAAGCCTTTGCGACGCTTGGATGGAAACCGCAACGAGAGCAGGGTCACATTTCAAAAATCTACCTCGTCAATGACGAATGGGATCCGGGCCACCCCGACAAAGAGGTCGAGGTTATTACCCTAGGCGAACAGTTGTCATGATGAGCAGCGGGAAACCCAAAGGCGGCACCCTAACAAGGCGCGCGGAACCGATACAGTTTTTGTATTGGGAACTGGCGACCTTCAATTGCGTGAGATCCGCACTCAAAGATCTCACCTACCGCATTCATAACAAGCACGCGACGATGGTTTAACCCCGGACAATTGCCTTAACGGCACATCAGAAGACTTTTGAAGTCGAGGCACAAGAATCGAGGATGGCCCCACCTTTGATAGAATAACTAAACCCAAAGGATTTCTCCCAGAGGTGGGCCTGGGGGCCACTGTCGGTACCTTGTGTACCGGGTACTCCACGGTACCGCAAGAAGTGCGAGAGAGTTCCACTTGTCAAAGTTGAAGGTCTCCTCAGGCCCCACACGTCACACTACACCAAACCTGCATCCCTCATATGGTTAGCTCTGGGATTGACTTGTGTGATGTATGTCCAGAGCTAAACTCCCAACATAGGGAAGCTCAGCAGTCAACACGTGTATAATGACCTCGGACCTAACCCCCAGCAGAGGGGAGCTCTGGTGTCGCCACGTGTATAGCGGTTCCGGAGCTATCTCCCCGCAAGGGGAAGCTTCGAAGCTGTCATGTGTGGAGCCTCCAGACCTACACCACCTACGAGTACACTGGCGGATCTCCAATAGCGTGGACATTCAAGGGACAGTTAGAGCGGCAGTTACAAGATCTGATTATGTGTCATTAATGTTGTATTAAAGACACACGATCAGAGCACTGTTAATAGGTGTAACGCAGACACTAAGGCACGTTATCATAATATTAACCACGCTTAATGCTCTTAGACAATGTATTAGGCTATTAAATACGCCAGGACCACATGTCGGACCAGGCAAACATTGTAACGGTCAATCCTTGGATTATAAAAGGATTGCACCGCATGATACATGGACACTCAATCTGATCCAAGCGCCACCCATACTAGTGCTACTCAATACAACAACACACTCACACCGTGGAGTAGGGTATTACACTCAGGCGGCCCGAACCAAATAAATCTCTTGTGTCACCATCTTGTTCCTGATCTCTATGTGCCCAAACCGATACAAGAACCTCTGCGAGCTACAATCTAGTAGTACCGGGGGAAGTGTAGTTCTCACACTTCGACGACAGTGAAGGCGCTGCTGAGCTACCCCACTCTGCCAAGTGGGTCCCTTAGGCGACAAGATGGGACATCCTCCACCATCATCACCTGCTACACTCTGGTCACTAGCACATGGTCAGAGGTAGCAGGTAGCCATTATACCTTAGATCTTGTACAGGATAACATCACTCTGGGGCCACCTGTCGGGCCCCAGACCCCACTTCTGAGATGTTCGACCTTGGATTATAAAAGGATTGGGCAGCCGCTGACTTAGACATCCTCTTTGGTCCGCTCGGACTAGGACTCGAGATCCAATCTTGCGGGATCCAATACTGTAAGTTCAAGCACACGCACTTGGACTCTCGGACCATTCACCCCAAGTGAACAAACTCTCGAGCAATACAACACACATCTCTCATACGCGTAGCCTCACCTGAGGAGAAAGCCCCCACCGACTAAGAACCTCCGCGGGCTACTCTGAAAGCAGGTCCGGGGGATGTGTCACAGAAACACTTCGACATTTGGCGCGCCAGGTAGGGGTTTTTTTCCTCTAAAAATGTGGTTGCGCTTTCATAGAAATGGTGAACATCAAGCCTTTGGATGGCAGTTCTTGTGGCCATTTTCACACCTGGGGTGGTCCCGTGACCAGATCCCACTCCAGGGCGTAGTCTGTTCTGTCGCATCCCCACACAGATGCAGCTGGCCAGAGCGGCACACCCTGGTGCATCTCGGCCCAGTCGACGCCCCTGGAGCCGTCGGCTACAAGTTCGGAGAAGGCTCTGGCAGCAGCTAGGGCCCTTCTCCACAACTGACTGTCTTTGAATGCTTCCTAGGGAGCGACTCAGCAGTGGGTCCACGACATTGACCACCTCATTGTTGCGGCCATCAACTCCCCCGTCAAATGGAGGTATCACATGTAGCTGTCGGGCACGCCAACCATCGATCGTTACTCCCTTGACTCTTGCTCCACCAGTCTCACTGGCGCTGGTGGGATCCCCACGGCCGACCTTAGGGTCGAGCTCGACCGCCGTCGAGCAAATGAAGACAGCCACGTCATCATCAGGCGGTAGTGGGAGAGACAGTGCAACCTTGAGGCCGAGTACAACCCTCAAGAGCCTGAGCAAGAGGCGTCCTCCATCTGAGGTGCACCACAGATAAACCGTCTGCCTCCCCCACATAAAAATTACACTGGGTCGATAGCTCCCTAGCACAACTCTACACGACATGTTTTGCAGCATTCGATGCCACAACAGCAGTACTTTGCATAGCATGACCGCTGTGCAGAAAGCCCCGCAACAGCCCTATGTTGTTCAGGCTGTAGCATCGCATTTGCCATACATTGCACAATAGGCCCCCCAGGGTGTGCCACACCATACTCTTCTCTGACGAAGGCCATCGGAGGGTGAATAGCCCTGGCACCGTACCTTTGCGTGACGACGTGGCCACGCAAGTTCCGAACACACCTGCTGGAGAAGTTTGACGGGAGCGTCAACCCCGCCGAGTTACTGCAGATCTACACAAAGGCACTCTTTGGTGCAGGAGCGGATGAGCTCATCCTGGTGAACTACTTCCCCGTCACTCGACTTGGTGTTGACAGTTCCTATGCAATACAAACAATTCATCTTTTGTAGTGGTGCCAGAAATGCTTTTTAATAGACTTTAGGTTATACATGTAAATATGCAAGCGCACAGAAACTATCGATGTAGCATTTCCCCTCTAAGAGTTTTCCCAAAGGGTGTTATTTATATTCTACCAAAGGATGGCTAGATAGAAGTAAAACAATCATCAAGTGGAGAGGCTAGGTTGGCCTAGGTAGGGTTCTTGCAAGGATGGATAAAGGGTAATTGAGGTAGTGTGACACACAAAAGAGCATTCTGTCCTAAGGGGATAATATGGGGTAAAGAGGGACCAGTCTAAGAACTAGGTAGAGACTCCTACAATGCTTCTAATGTACATATACATAGCCTAGGTTAGTTACTAATGTTCATGTCAATTATGAATTCCTATGCTAAGTGGATTAACACATCGGGCACGGGTTTACCCCTAGCAATACTAGGACGACTTCCGCCAAGAGCCTGTGGCATTGTCGAACGTGGAGGATTACAAAGGACATATATGGATGTCACCACCTACTGCCTACCTCTTCAATCCGTGGGTCTACGAGACATTCAACGCTACTCTCTATCCTAGCACCATGCTAGCATATTAAGTAATGACCTTAAGTGCCTAGGCACAAGCTATCCTAAGGCAATGAACTAAATCATCGTTGAACCAATGTAAATTCATAGCACAAGTGATTCATGTTGACATAATCGTATCATAGGTAATAGACTATAGTGGGGGTTTGTAGTGTTTAGGATTATATAATGATAATGGTATAGCATAATCATAAATACTACTCCTACCACATACATGGAATCCACAATGAAATAAGAAATGATTCATCCAAGTATATGAACAATGGAAGACTAAAGATAATATATTTATTAAGAAAAAGGTCACAAATACAAATAGGAATATAAGAGCCATACCTTTCCCAATTGGAAATTGGGAAGAGACTCCTTCTACTCCTCTCCTACTTGGACTATGGACTTGAGACTCTCCTCTCTACAGACTATACTCCTCTAAACCTATGGAGAGTAATGGATACAATGGATGAATACTCAAGTGGTGTGTGTTGAAGTGAGGGGTGAGGGGTCCTATTTATAGCTTGGAGAAGGGTCGGTTCCAACCACCAAAAGCGCGTGAAGCAGTATTCATCATGACCAGGGCAACACAAGGAGTCGACACGTGGATGTTGAACATGTTTGGCGCCAGGAAGGGTTCGGCCGAACCCCCTAGTCGGCCGAACAAAAATGTTGACCATTTCCGGTGTGCTTCCCTGGGGTGACTTCCAGGTGGGTCCCATTGACTGATATGGGTGCTACACCCTTGGATGGCCTCAGATACTTCTGTTTGTGGGCCATTTGATCTATGTGGTGCCCCATGGCGTCGCTTGATTGGCTGGAATGATATTTTATAGGATCCATCCTCTTGTCTCGCTTCAATTCTGCATAGAATGTCTTCATGCACTACTTTCTCCAAAGACAAGTAAAAATAGGTTAAATAGAAAGGTGATGTGTGCAAGAAATGATATTTCCTTCACATAATTCAGTTATACTGATGGTGAAATTGGTATATAATAGCCGTCAACACTTGGGCCGGTCATCGCTTATGAACCTGCCCGAGGGATCCTTAACCTCTTGGGAAGAGCTCTCCCTGTAGTTCACGGCGAACTTCGGCAGCTCCTACAAGCGTCCCGACACCGAGCTCAACCTCCATGTCGTGCGTCAGCAACCCGCGGAGACATTGCGATCGTTAGTATGGCGGTTCTCCCAGGTACGCAACTCCATCCCCAACATCCTGAATTCTTCTATCAGAGTAGCATTTCGACACGTTGTGCGGGATAAGAAGGTGATTGAGAAGTTAGCCACGCACAACATGCAAGATGTCTCCGAGCTCTTTGCCATCACCGACCGATGCACCAGGGCGACAGAAGGTTGTGACTGGCACTCACAGCCTGCCTCCGGGGTCGGTAAAGCCGTCCAGACCGGCAAAGGTGCCGCCACCGCGGCAAAAAGAAGAACAATAACCGAGGCGATGGACAGAACAAGCCACTACAGGGGGCACCCATCGCTGCAGCAGCTGCGACCGGTGGTTCCAAACCCCCACACCCCGACAAACACCCGCGCATGTCGCCTGCTGCTGACGATGACGTTGAGCCCTGCTCGGTCCACAAGACTCATGACCACAGTGCGAGCAACTGCCGGAGGATCAAGAGGTGAGTCGAGCGATACCAAGAGCGGGCACAATAGCGCCCTGAAGGTGCACTCTCCTGCTAGCGATAGGACAAGAAGAAGGTCGACCCCCAAGTCGATGATGACAAGGAGATGGAGTACTAGAAGCTTGAATGGTCCATCAAGGCGGTCCACCAGGACGACGACTTCGACGCCAGCAGCGACCACGAGCGTCTCAAGACACTCCACATCATATTCAGGGGTCTTGGGATCCCTTGTCCTGAAACGCGTTCAAGACCCTGCGCCGAGTGGTGGCATCAGTACCTCCTACCCCCACTCCGGCGCTGCACCACAAGTGGTAGGAGACGTTGATCTGTGAGACCTATGTGTTGAATACATTGGCAATTATGTTAAACGTGTAAGTTTACTTGCAAGGTTTTGAATATACTTAAGAAACACACTTTGTACTGTCCAAACTTTTGATGCACGTGAGCTTCACGTGTTTTGCGTTCGGAAATGACCGAACTTTTCTTGTATAAGGCATAGCGGCTATTTTGGACAGTTCGAACTTTCTATGTGCTGAAATAATCGTGTAGCTGCTATGTTTTTCATTTGCAATGTTTCAAACTTGCTTTACACTTATGGGAAGATTTGCTTAGTACTTTTATACTAAGTTTTTGATGCATTTTGGCTGATCATGGTGGACAGTATCTTGCTTTATTTGCAACATGCTTATGTGAGGTGCCCACGTAAGGTGTTGTGGTTTTTGAACTAACGAGAGTCAAGTCAGGGACTTGTGTTCAGAAGAATTGGTTGTTTGTTCATGTGGAGGTGTTGCTTGAGGTCAAGACATGGCTGGTGACTGGATCCATTGAACTAGTCATAGGGAGAATATGAGGTTCAACAACCAAGTTCAAGAGGGATTGTGGTTGAGTTGATCGGAAGGTCATGCAACATGTTTGGGTCAAGAACAATGCATATAAAGGTATCATGAATGTTGTTGGAAAGTGTTTTCATGTGTGCATGGGGTGCATGTACGTGGCAACATTGTTCCAAGGCGTGATGAAAAGAGAAGTGGACTTAAATAATTGGTCAAAAAGGTCCAACCGGCTGGATTATGCCTCATGCAGCGACTGAGGTGGTTATGGTTTGTTTATGGAAACTTTCGAGTTTGTTTTGGTTAGATTTCATGTGGGTCCTGAAGTTGAGATGTTTTAGGAAATTTTAAGACGTTACTAAGGTGTTTGGAAGTCTTAAGATTGCTTCTATTTTTGTATAGAAGAGTCTTGAGCAATTATGGAAAGTTTTGGTTGAAACTGAGAAGGATTAGAGTCCTAGTTAGGATTGGGTTAGTCTTAGGGCTGGTTATATAAGCAAGGGAAGCCAGAGCTAATGAGAAACTACTTTGGGCTGTTGCTCTTGTGTTTTGATCAATAAGATTCATAGTTTAAAGGAGCTTTTGTGCCTTGTTCGTCCGACTTGTTCCATACAAGTTTTTCTCATCGAGTTCTACATAGCACTACATTGCATTGGTGTTTTTATATAACTCGAGGTTACAGATCCAACTGATAGGATTCTTTTTGGGTTGTCTTTGCAACTTGATTCTCTATCATATGTGAAAATTTCACGGTCATTGGATTTGTAGTTTTTGATCTACACGAGTTTCTTTGTAGTGTCACAGATCTGGTTTTTTACTCGGGTAGAACAGATTGACCCTTGTTTGATCTTTCGATCATAACTTGAGTTTTTCTTGATAGTTTTTCGTGATTCTTATTGTGACTTCTTCGTGACTTGATTCTTCACAATCTATACTGGTTTTTGTCATGAGTGATCACATTTACGTTAGTTGCACACATTGTTTCTTTAACAAGTCATTTTTCTGCCGAGGGTTTTCGTCGCTTCCGCTGAAAAAGTTTTAATCTACCATTCATCCCCCCTCTGGTAGCTTTTCACATGCTCTTCGATCCTACAATTGGTATTAGATCCACGGTGCTCTAATCTTTGCGATTTGCATATGTTTTGACTAATCATCATGGAGAAATACTCTGTAAAACCTTGTGTGTTTAGTGGCATTGATTTTTAGGTTTGGAAGGCACGTATGGAGGCTTTAATCTAGGCACAAGGCTTCACAATCTGGGAAAGGTGTACAAGCCTTACGACGTGCCGCCGAATGATGAAGTCATGGCTATGATATCTTCAAGAAAGAATATATGCGCTTTGAGATGCAACAAGGTGAGTCCATCAACGACCTCTTTGCTCACTTTAACAAAATGCTCAGCAACTTGCATAGTGTCAATGTTAATTTTTAAATGCTGAGAATTCTAGGCAATTACTAAGTGCTTTAGACATGTCAATTTGGGATATGAAAGTTAAATCTATTCGTGAATCCACTGTCATGAGTACACTTACATTAGATGTGTTATATTCCAAGTTAAAAACTCATGAAATTGACATAATCTCACGTAAGAATCCCAACAAGTCTCTTGCATTAGTTTCACAATGTGACACGACTAGCTCTAGTCAATCTTCATCATATGGTGCACTTACTTTGCTGTCCTCTCTAACCCTTGAACAGATTGAAGAGTTTCCAGAGGAGGAGCTAGCACTTCTTTCTACTCGATTCTCAAAAGCACTGCAAAATGTGAGAACTCGAAGAAGAGGAAGTGGTGTTTCTCAATGATGCTTCGAATGCGGTGAGCTTGGAAATTTTCGTACAAATTGCCCTAACCTTTTAGGTTTTACTCCCCGTAATGAGAAGCAAGCAAAATTCAAGTCCTCCTCTACAAACAACAACAACAACAACAAGGGTTTTTCAAGTCGCCAATTGGTAAACAGCTTCGTTCTCCGCACTTCAAGAACATGGCTCGAGTGATGTGGACATCGGAAGTGACGAAGATGAAGAGAATTTGGCAAATATGTGCTTCATGGCATGCAACTCAAGATCAAATATAGAGGAGGGTAAACACAACGGCGACGATGAAGAGGTATGTGCCACTTGCGAAGAAATGTGTGATGCTATTTCTTGTGCCACTGTTATACTTAAGAAAAAGGACAAGAAACTTAGGGACAATGCTGTTAAAATTGAATCACTAGAATCATAAATTAATCATCTAAAATCCTTGATTCCTAGTGATGATTCTTGTTCCTCATGTGAATTAATATAGGAACAATGTCCTTATTAAGAAGTGCGTACACCTCCACTCTTGATAAACTTGAACTAGAAATTGAAAAGAACATAAACTTGCTGCTCTTAATGATAAAAACTTAAAAGATGCTTGCTGTTCTACGATTGATTTGCATTGTTCTATTTGGGATGATCTTGATAAGAAACTACACGATGCTATGAATGAGATTTTGATATTGAAAAACGTTTTACGTACTCATGAAGTTAAATATTGTTCTAATTGCAAACTAAAAGGAAAAACTTCATGTGAAAATTGCCTAGACTTGTCTAAGAAACATGATGACATGAATAGGAGACTAGAGCGGTTTTGTAATGGGAATAAAAAACTAAACTTGTTGCTGAATTCTTCCAAGTCTTGCAATGATAAAAACCGGTTTAGGTTTTGATTCTCGTGCTCATGTGAAGGCACATCCACCTAAAATTGTAAAGTCATTAGGAAGTGGTTTGATTTAAATAGTTCCTAAACATAAAGAAGTGGTTTTAAATCCGCAAGGGTGCTGTCTCATTCAGTTTCTGATAAACATGTTGCTTGCTCATCTAGACATGAACACAAAGTTAAATTTCATTGTACCTACTGTGGTAGAGTTGGTATTGTCATTGATTTTTGTTATAGACTAGGTAAACAACTGAAAAAGCAGAGAATCCAAGCTATATCTCATAACTCTCATGCAAAATTTGCTGCACATGCTGATCGAAAGTTAGAAACATGCAACCTGCTGTTATGAGTAGAAAACGTGTAAAATTTGCTCCCAAACCTACTATTTTTTATGCTACACATGTAACACCTCATAGGTCAGTAGTTAGGTTCAAAGATCCTCAAACTTTGGCCCATGAACCTTGTAGGATCGAAGAGCACGTGTAAAGCTACCAGAGGGCGTGAATGGTAGATTAAAACTTTTTCAGCGGAAGCAATGATAACCTCTCAGCATAAAACGATCTATTAAATAAATCATGTGTGCGACTAATATAAATGTGATTAATTGTGAAAAAACCAGTATAGATTTTGGAGAATGAAGTTACGAAGACGTCACAACAAGAAGCATGAAAATCCGTCAAAAGAAACTCAAGTTACGATCGAAAGATCAAACAAAGGTCAATCTGTTCTACCCGAGAAAAATCAGATCTGCAACACTGCAAAGAAACTTATGTAGATCAAAAACCACACCTCCAACGACTGTGAAATTTTTACAGATGATAGATAACCATGTTGCGAAGACAAACCAAAAAGAATCACATCAGTTGGATCTGTAAAACTTGAGTATGATAAAACCACCAAAGAAAGGTAGTGCTAAGCAGAAACTTGACGAGAAAAACTTGTCTGAAACAAGTCAGATGTACAAGGCACAAAAGTTCCTTTAAACTACAAATTTTATTCATCAAACCACAAGAGGAACAACCCCAAAGTCGTATACCACGAGCACTGGCCTCCTTGTTTATATAACCTGTGAGACCTATGTATGATGAATACATTGGCTTTGATAATAAAAGTTTTGAATGCTGCCATACATCTTTTTAGCAAGGTCCGACTTTAGCTCCGGCATGTCTTTGATAGCTCCAGCATGTCTTTGTTAAGCTTTAATATTTTTTTGCTAGGTCCGACTTATGTTGGTTGGCTCTGACACGTTTTCCTAGCTCTAGCGCTAGGTTGTACTAGCTTTGGTAAGCTCCAGCTCAAGCTTGGGTTAGTTTTGGCAAGACTCGGAGGTTGATCGCAATGTTCCTGCTTTTACTGTGAAATGTTTCGAACTTGCTTTACATTGTTGGAAAGATTGCTTAGTATGCATTTGCTAAGTTTTTGGTGACTTTTGGTTGATGGTTGATATCATTTTGCTATGGTTTGCAACATGCTTATGTGAAGTGCTCACATAATATGTTGTAGTTTCGGAACTAATGAGAGTCAAGTCGAGGACTTGTGCTCGAAAGTATTGGTTGTTTGTTCATGTGCAGGTGTTGCTTGAGTTCAAGACATGGCTGGTGACGGGATCCATTGAACTAGTCTTAGAGAGAAGATGAGAGGTTCAACAACCAAGTTCGGGAGGAATTGTGGTTGAGTTGATCGGGAGGTCGCGCAACATGTTTGAATCGAGAACAATGCGTATGAAGGTACCATGGACGTTGTTGGAAAATGTTTGCACGTGTGAAAGGGGTGCATGGACGTGGCTACATGGTTCCGAGGCGTGATGAAGAGATGTGGACGTAAAATTTGGTCGGAAAGGTCCAACTGACTAGGTTATGGACTCAGCCTGCGACTGAGTCGGGTTTGACTCAAATATGGAAAGATTTGAGTTGGTTATGATAGGATTTCTTGTGGGTCATGAATTTGGGTTGTTTTAGGAATGTGGGATATTTTCCTTACGTGTTTGGAAGTCTTGAGATTGCTTCTAACTGCGTATAGAAGAGTCATAAGCAGTTATGGAAAGTTTCGATTCGTGATTTTAGTAGGATTAGAGTCCTAGTTGAGATTGGGTTAGCCTAAGGGCTGGTTATATAAGCAAGGGAGGCCAGAGCTCATGGTTGACGACTTTGGGTATGTTCCTCTTGTGTTCTATTGAATAGAGACCATAGTTTAAAGGAACTTCTGTGCCTTGTTCGTGTGACTTGTTCTAGACAAGTTTTTCTCGTCGAGTTTCTTCACATCACTACCTTGTTTTGGTGGTTTTATTATAACTCTAGTTTTACAGATCCAATTGATGTGATTATTTTTGGGTTGTCTTCACAACTTAATTATCTATCATCTGTCAAAATTTCACGATCATTAGATTTGTGGTTTTCATATACACGAGTTTCTTTGCAGCGTTCCAGAACTGTTTTTCTCGGGTAGGACAGATTGACCTTTGTTCGTTCTTTCAATCGTTACTTGAGTTTCTCTCGACGTATTTGAGTGATTCTTGTTGTATCTTCTTCGTGACTTGATTCTCTATGATATCTACCACTTTTGTCACTGTGAAACATGTTTAGATAAGTCTCACACACGATTTCTTTAAAAGATTGTTTTTTTGCCGAAGGGGTTGGGATTTAATTGTTTCCGCTACGTAAGATTTTTTAATCTACCATTCACCCCCCCTCTGGTAGCTTTTCACTTTCTCTTCGATCCTACAATTGGTACCAGAGTCGCGATGCTCTAATCTTTGTGATTTGCATGTATTTTGACTAATCATCATGGAGAAATACTCCGCAAAACATTGTGTCTTTAGTGGTATTGATTTTCAGGTTTGGAAGGCACGTATCGAAGCCTTCATCTAGGCTCAAGGCTTCGGAATATGGGAGAAGGTATACAAGTCTTATGAAGTGCTATCAAATGATCAAGTTACAACTACAAATCAGAGAGATGTCGACAACAACAACAAGGTTTGACACTTGATCATACAAGAATTAACTCAAAGCGATTTCGACTGTGTTGCACACCTCTGATTTGCATACGATGTGTGAAAAGCACTTTGTGACTACCACGAAGGATCCAAAACGATCAAGGAGGTAAGGCAAGACATGTTCAAGAAAGAATACATGCGCTTCGAGATGCAACCCGGTGAGTCTATTGATGACCTTTTTGCTCGCTTTAATAAAATTCTCAACAACTTGCGTAGTGTCAATGTTAATTTTTCTGATGCTAAAAATGCTAGGCAATTGTTAAGTGCATTAGATATGTCAATTTGGGAGATAAAAGTCACATCTATTCGTGAATCTACTGTCATGAATACACTTACTTTAGATGTGCTATATTCCATGTTAAAAACTCATGAAATTGACATAATATCACGTAAGAACCCCAACAAGTCTATTGCCTTTTGCTTCTCAACGTGACATGCCTAGCTCTGGTCAATCTTCATCTTGCAATACTCTTTCTTTGCTGTCCTCACTAACCCTGGAGCAGATCGAGGAATTTCCAGAAGAGGAGTTAGCACTTATCTCTACTAGATTCTCAAAAGCATTGCAAAATGTGAGAACTAGACGGAGAGGAAGCTCCGGACCTCGGCGTTGTTTTGAATGTGGTAAGACAGGACACTTTCATACAGAATGCCCTAATATTTTAGGTCCTTTTACCCGTGAGGAAAAGCAGAACAAGGTCAAGACCACCTCTGGAAACTCCAACAAGAAAAAGAAGGGTACTATAGGACGCAAGATGATAAACAACTTCATCACCGCACTTCAAGAACTTGGCTCAAGCGATGTGGACATTGGAAGTGACGAAGATGAAGATGATTTGGAAAACTTGTGCTTCATGGTGGGCAAATCAAGATCAAGTATGGAGGATGCAGAACACAACAGCGACAATGAAGAGGTTACACGCTTGAGGAAGGAGAACATTTGGATTGTGGACTCAGGCTGCTCATGCCACATGACCGGTAACAAAGAATGGTTCTCCTCCCTCTCTTTTGTGTCACGTGTAGAAAATGTTACTTTTGCCGATAATTCTTGAACTTCTATAATTGCTAAGGGTTCGGTTAGAGTAAATACTCACTACACTTTGAAGGATGTGGCACTTGTTAAAATTTTGAAATACAACTTGCTTTCTATTTCACAACTGCTAGATGAAAATCTGAAAATTATTTTCACTAAAAATTGCTGCTAAGTTGTAAATTCAAATAGTGAGCTTATTTTTAACATGTCTCGGTTTGGAAGAGTTTTTAAAGCTGATTTTGATATGTCTTCCTCTAAGCATAGGTGTCTAGTTGCTAATGATTCAAAGTACTTACATTTTTGGCATCGTAGACTTGGTCACGTAGGCTTTGATCATCTAACGCGTGTTAGTGCTCTTGATCGCATACATGGGCTGCCTAAGCTTAAATGGGACAAAAAAAATTGTGTGCTCTTCTTGTAGACATGCTAAGATGGTCGCAGGTTTACATACTCATCTCACAATGATCATGACAACTGAACCGGGTCAACTTTTACACCTTGACACTGTAGGACCTTCACGCGTTCAATCCTTCGGAGGTAAATGGTATGTTCTTGTGATTGTTGATGATTATTCTAGATACTCTTGGGTTTACTTTATGGCATCTAAGAATGAAGCTTTTAGTCACTTTAGAACTTTATTTCTTAGATTATAAATTGATCACCCAGGATCTTTAAAAGCGATTAGAAGTGATAACGGAATCGAATTTAAAAATCAATCTTTTGATCACTTTTGTGCTGAAAATGGAATAGATCATCAATTTTCTTCACCATATGTATCTCAACAAAACGGTGTTGTAGAAAGAAACCTTAGTTGAGATGGCTAGGACTATGCTTGATGAATATCAAACTCCTAGGAAATTTTGGGCTGATGCGATTGCAACCATCTGTTATGTCTCAAATCATGTTTTCTTGCGCACTAAGCTAGGTAAAACACCATATGAGCTTCGATTTGGACATAGGCCTAGTGTTACACACTTTCGGATCTTTGGTTGCAAATGCTTTGCTAAGAAACATGGTAATCTTGATAAATTTGAACCTAGATCATTGATGGCATGTTTCTTGGTTATCCATATCATACTAGAGGCCACCGTGTGCTTTTACTTGACACTAACAAAATTGTGGAGACTTGTGAGGTGTCTTTTGATGAAGCTAGCACAGGTACTAGCTCAAACATTGCAGGTCCAGATCCATATCTGCAGGGGGAGAGCATTTTCGTTGAGGATGAGGAAGAAGTGGTGCTGCTGCCTGAAAATTCAGTAGCTAATGACACTGTTCCAGCTCCTGATTTTGATTCATAGCTAGCACTGACGACCACCATTGCTGGTCCAGATCCTCCTCAAGTCACAAGCTCATCGATTTGTGATGAACATGAAGAAGAAGAAGTTTGTGAAGTGTCCACTCCCCTCCGGGTTCTCAAAATTCATCCTCCACAACAAATTATTGGAAGCTTGCACGAACGAGTCACACGGTCTAGGTTTTGCGATCCAAACTCTCATGCTCATTCTGCTTTTGTTGCTTCTTTTGAACCCAAAGATATATCACACACACTCACTAATGAATCTTGGATTATTGCCATGCAAGAAGAGTTAGAAAATTTTGAAAGAAATAATGTTTGGAAACTTGTACCTCCACCTCAAAGTCACACTTTAATTGGAACTAAATGGGTGTTTAAAAATAAACAAAGTGAGGATGGCGTTGTGGTTAGGAATAAGGCTAGGTTGGTTGCTAAAGGTTTCACTCAAGTTGAAGGTCTAGATTTTGATGAAACTTTTGCTCCTGTTGCTAGATTAGAAGCCATAAGAATTTTGTTAGCTTTTGCTGCATCTAAAGGTTTTAAGCTATATCAAATGGATGTTAGAAGTGCTTTTCTTAATGGCTACATAGATGAGGAGGTTTATGTCAAACAACCACCGGGTTTTAAAAATCCAGATTTTCCTAATCATGTTTACAAACTGTCCAAAGCCTTGTACGCTCTCACACAACACCCTAGAACATGGTATGATAGGTTAAAAACATTCTTACTTGAAAAGGGGTTTACCATGGGCAAGGTTGATAAAACTCTTTTTGTGCTTAATCATGGCAATGACTCATTATTCTTTCAAGTGTATGTGGATGATATTATCTTTGGTTGTGCTTCTCATGATCTTGTGTCCAAGTTTTCAACTATGATGAGTTCAGAATTTGAGATGAGTATGATGGGAGAACTCACGTACTTTTTGGGGCTGCAAATCAAGTAAACCAAGGAGGGTACCTTTGTGCATGAAACGAAGTATACAAAAGACCTCCTAAGGTGCTTCAACATGGAAAAAGCAAGCCTCTTCGGACACCAATGGGAACAGCAACAACACTAGAACTTGATGAAGATGGTGAACCCGTAGATCAAAAAGAATATAGAAGCATGATCGGATCACTTTTGTACCTCACGAGACCGGACATACAATTTAGTGTATGTCTTTGTGCACGGTTTCAAGCCTCCCCACGTGATTCACATCGTCAAGCCGTCAAAAGGATTCTCAGGTACTTACATGGAACTCAAGAATTTGGTATTTTTCTTCCTTCTTCCTCAACCGTTACTTTGAAAGTTTTTTCGGATGCTGATTTTGGGGGTTGTAGGATTGATAGGAAAAGTACTTCCGGTGCTTGTCATTTTGTTGGTAATTCACTTGTTGCTTGGTCCTCTAGAAAATAAAACTCAGTTGCACAATCCACGTCTGAATCTGAATATGTAGCTGCTGCTAGTGCTTGCTCACAAATTTTTCGGATTGTCCAAACACTTAAGGACTATGGGGTTGATTTAGATAGTGTTCCACTATTTTGTGATAACACTAGTGCCATTTGCATTGCTAAAAACACCGTGCAACATTCTAGAACTAAGCACATTGACATTAGGTATCACTTTCTCTGTGATAATGTTGAAAAAGGAAACATTGTGCTTCACCATGTAGATACCGAACAACAATTGGCTGACATTTTTACAAAACCTTTGGATTTCACTCGTTTTTGTTACATTCGTAGTGAAATAGGGGTTATGCATCCTCATGGCTTAAATTGAGGGGGAGTTTTCAAACTTGTGAAGTCTATGTGTGAATCTGAAATTAAAATAATATGAGCATGGTATTTCATACATATATGACTTTGTGATTCCTTTTACATGCTGAAAGTTCTTACTACATTACTCGTGTTATACATTTTGTAGTTTTTGACATGTCTATTAATTGGAATAATTACTTACACTAAATCTGGTCATGGTCGAACTTTCTTGCTATTTTGAACTTGTTGCATGCTCACAAGTGCAATTAATCATAAAGAATTAATCAAGTAATCAACTCACATGTTGAGTTTTTATGAACAAATATAAATTGAGAAAAGATCAAGAGAATATGCATGCATCGCACTTCTTCTTTTGAGATGGCTTATCATTGCACTTAGATATGAACTTGGAAGAAGTTGTGTATGACTAAAACCATGTCCTTAAGCTTCTAATTGTCAAATGACATAGGCTTGGCTTGGTTGGTTAGAATAAGGCAGATGCGCATATAATCTCTTGCAAATATCATATGATCTAAATTCGTGCTTTGAAAAATAATAAAATACAGCAACAAGTGTCATGCTTTTAGGTTTTGAAATAGTTAAGTTTGTGAGATCATGACTTTTTAAATTGAAAATTACATTTGATCTCTAGCATGGCTTACACTACTTTATGTATCTCATTGATGTGATAGTGTAAGTTACTTGATAGTATGACTTGGATGAGCTTTGTTTATATGTATATGTAATAATATGCTCATAACATTTAAAATTTCTCTTTTGAACCTTGCTGAATACATTGCCAAAGGGGGAGAGATAATAGATAATATGGTGAATATTTAAATATAAGTATGCAAGGGGGATAAATATGTATAGGGGGAGAAATTTATTTCTATATCATTTGATTTTAAAAAGGGAGAGTAATTGTTCTCAAAACTTTTCATGTCAATGTTCGGATTTTAAATGGTGTTGCCAATGCATTCATCAAGGGGGAGATTGTGAGACCTATGTGTGCTGAATACATTGGCTTTGACAATAAAAGTTTTGAATGCTGCCAGAACTCTTTTTAGCAAGGTCCGGCTTTAGCTCCGGCATGTCTTTGATAGCTCCAGTATGTCTTTGTTGAGCTCCGATATGTTTTTGCAAGGTTCGACTTATGTTGGTTAGCTCCGACATGTTTTTCTAGCTCCGGCGCTAGGTTGTACTAGCTTTGGTAAGCTCCGGTTCAAGCTCCGGTTAGTTTGGCAAGATTTGGAGCTTGATCGCAATGTTCCTACTTTTACTGTGAAATGTTTCGAACTTGCTTTACATTGTTGGAAAGATTGCTTAGTATTCATTTTCTAAGTTTTTGGTGCGTTTTAGTTGATATGGTTGATGTCATTTTGCTATGGTTTGCAACATGCTTATGTGAAGTGCTCACGTAAGATGTTGTAGTTTCGGAACTAACGAGAGTCAAGTCGAGGACTTGCGCTCGGAAGTATTGGCTCTTTCTTCATGTGCAAGTGTTGCTTGATTTCAAGACATGGCTAGTGACGGTATCCATTGAACTAGTCTTAGAGAGAAGATGAGGTTCAACAACCAAGTTTGGGAAAAATTGTGGTTGAGTTGATCGGGAGGTCACACAGCATGTTTGAATCGAGAATAATGCATATGAAGGTATCATGAACTAGTCTTGAGATTGCTCCTATCTACGTATGGAGTAGTCCTAAGCAGTTATGGAAAGTTTCGATTCGTGATTTGAGTAGGATTAGAGTCCTAGTTGAGATTGGGTTGGCCTAAGGTCTGGTTATATAAGCAAGAGAGGCCAGAGCTTGTGGTTGACGACTTTTGGGCTGTTCCATTTGTGTTGTATTGAATAAAGATCGTAATTTAAAGGAGTTTTTGTGCCTTGTTCGTCCCACTTGTTCCAGACAAGTTTTTCTCATCGAGTTTCTGCACATCACTACCTTGTTTTGGTGGCTTTATCATAACTCGAGTTATACAGATCCAATTGACGTGATTCTTTTTGGGTTGTCTTCAAAACTTAATTATCTATCATCTGTCAAAATTTCACGGTCATTGGATTTGTATTTTCTGATATACACGAGTTTCTTTGCAGCATTCCAGAACTGTTTTTCTTGGGTAGGACAGATTGACCTTTGTTCAATCTTTCAATCGTAACTTGAGTTTCTCTTGACGGATTTGAGTGATTCTTGTTGTGTCGTCTTCGTGACATGATTCTCTATGATATATATCACTTTTTCACGGTGAAACATGTTTATATTAGTCTCACACATGCTTTCTTTAATAGATCATTTTTTTGCTGAAGGGGTTGGGATTTAATTGTTTCCGCTGCGTAAGATTTTTTAATCTACCATTCACCCCCCTCTGGTAGCTTTTCACGTGCTCTTCGATCCTACATAACCAGCACAAAAGACAACTCAACTAAAACTAGGACTCTAATCCTACTCAATGCACGAATCGAAACTTTCCATAACTGCTCAAGACTCTTCTACACGTAGATAGAAGCAATCTTAAGACTTCCAAACACCTTAGGAACATATCCCATATTCTTAAAACATCTCAACTTCGTGCTCACCATGAAATCCTAACGTAACCAACTCAAATCTTTCCATATTTGAGTCAAACACGACTCAGCCGCAGCCTGAGTCCATAACCTAGTCGGTTGGACCTTTCTGTCCAATTATTTATGTCCACATCTCTTCATCACGCCTCGGAACCATGTAGCCACTTCCTTGAACTCTTTGCACACGTGCAAACACCTTCCAACAATGTCCATGATACCTTCATATGCATTGTTCTTGATTCATACAAGTTGCATGACCTCCTGATCAACTCAACCACAATTCCTCCTGAACTTGGTTGTTGAACCTCATCTTCTCCCTAAGACTAGTTCAGTGGATCCCGTGATCAACCATGTCTTGAACTCAAGCAACACCTGCACGGGAATAAACAACCGATACTTCTGAGCACAAGTCCTCGATTTGACTCACGTTAGTTCTGAAACTACAGCACCTTGCGTGAGCACCTCACATAAGCATGTTGCAAACCATAGCAAAAAGATATCTACCATAACCACACAAAAAACAATAAAAACTTAATAAAAGAATAGTAAGAAAACTTTCCATAGTTGTAAATCAAGTTTTAAATATTGCAAGTTAAAAGTAGAACAATTGCAATCAAGCTCCGGACTTTGCCAAAACTAACTGGACCTTGAACCGGAGCTTACCATAGCTAGCAGGACCTCGCACTGGAGCTTACCAAAGCTAGTCGGACCTAGTGCCGGAGCTTACGAAAGCTAGTTGGACCTAGTGCTGGACCTAACGAAAGCTAATCGGACCTAACCAAAATAAGTTGGACCTAGCAAAAATAAGTCGGACCTAGACAAAGAAGTCAGAACTAGCCAAAGTAAGTCGAACCTAGACAAAGCAAGTGGTACCTTACGTCGGACCTTGCTGGAGCTACCCAAAACATGTCAAACCTATTGTCGGACCTTGCTGGAGCTTGGACCTGGAGTCAGACATTATTAAAAAGGTGTTTTGGCATTATTCAAAACTTTTATCGTCAAAGCCAATATATTCAGCACACATAGGTCTCACAATCTCCCCCATGATGAATGCATTGGCAACACCACTTAAAATCCGAACATTGACTTATTCAATTGAAAAGTTTTGAAAACGATTTCTCCCCCCTTCTTGAAAATCAAATGAGATAGAAATAAATTTCTCCGCCTACACATATTTCTCCCCCTTGCATACTTCTCCCCCTTTGACAATGTATTCAGCAAGGTACAAAAGAGAAATTTTAATTTGTTATGAGCACATTAAACATATACATATAAAACAAAGCTCATCCAAGTCATACTATCAAGTAGTGTAAGCCATCCTAGAGATCAAATGTAATTTTCATTTTAAGCAAGGCATGATCTCACAAACTTAACTATTTCAAAACATGAAAGCATGACACATGTTGTTGTATTTTTCATTTTTCAATATATTTAAAGCTCAAATTTTTATCATATAACATTTGCAAGAGATTATATGCCGCATCTTCCTTATTCTAACAAACCAATCCAAGCCTATGTCATTTGACAATCAGAAGCTTAAGGACATAGTTTTAGTCATACAGAACTTCTTCCAAGTTTATATCTAAGTGCAATGATAAGCTATCTCAAAAGAAGAAGTGTGATGCATGCATGTTCTCTTGATCTTTTCTCAATTTTTCATTTGAACATAAAAACTCAACATGTGGATAGTTGATTGATTAATTTTTCATTATTAAAAGCTTTTGTGAGCATGCAACAAGTTCAAAACAGCAAGAAAGTTTATCATGACCAGATTTAGTGTAAATAATTATTCCAATTACTAGTCATGGCAAAAACTACAAAATGTATAACATGAGTAATGTAGTATGAACTTTCAGCATGTAAAAGGAATCACAAAGTCATATATGTATCAAATATTATGCTCATATTATTTTAATTTCAAATTCACACATAGACTTCCCAAGTTTCAAAACTCCCCCTCAATTTAAGACATGAGGATGCATAACCCCTATTTCACTACGAATGAAACAAAAACGAGTGAAATTCAAAGATTTTGTAAAAATATCAGCCAATTGTTGTTCGATATCTACATGGTGAAGCACAATGTTTCCTTTTTCAACATTATCACGGAGAAAGTGATACCTAATGTCAATGTGCTTTGTTCTCGAATGTTGCACGGGGTTTTTAGCAATGCAAATGGCACTAGTGTTATCACAGAACAGTGGAACACTATCTAGAGCAACCCCATAGTCCTTAAGTGTTCGAATAATCCAAAGAATTTGTGAGCAAGCGCTAGCAACAACTACATGTTCAGATTCGGACGTGGATTGTGCAACTGAGCTTTGTATTCTAGAGGAACAAGCAACAAGAGAAGTATCAAGAAAATGAAAAGCACCCGAATTACTTTTCCTATCAATCCTACAACCCCCAAAATCAGCATCCGGAAAAGCTTTCAAAGTAACAGTTGAGGAAGAAGGAAGAAAAATTCCAAATTCTTTAGTTCCATGTAAGTACCCGAGAATTCTTTTGATAGCTTGATGATGTGAAGCACGTGGGAAAGCTTGAAATCGTGCACAAAGACATATGCTGAATTGTATGTCCGGTCTTGATGTCGTGATGTACAAAAGTAATCCAATTATGCTTCTATATTCTTTTTGACCGACTGGTTCACCATCTTTATCATGTTCAAGTGTTGTTGCTGTACCCATTGGTGTCCGGAGAGGCTTGCTTTTGTCCATGTTGAAGTGCTTAATAAGGTCTCTTGTATACTTTGTTTGATGCACAAAGGTACTTTCCCTGGTTTGCTTGATTTGCAGCCCCAAATAATATGTGAGTTCTCCCATCATACTCATATCAAATTCTGAACTCATCATAGCTGAAAACTTGGACACAAGATCATGAGAAGCACAACCAAAGATAATATCATCCACATACACTTGAACGAATAATGAGTCATTGCCATGCTTAAACAAAAAAAAAAGAGTTTTATGAACCTTGCCCATGATAAACCCCTTTTCAACTAAGAATGCTTTTAGCTTATCATACCAGGCTCTAGGGGGTTGTTTGAGATAGTACAAGGCTTTTGAGAGTTTGTAAACATGATTAGGAAAATCTGGATTTTCAAAACCAGGTGGTTGCTTGACATAAACCTCCTCATCTATGTAGCCATTAAGAAAAGCACTTTTAACATCCATTTGATATAACTTGAAACCTTTAAATGCAGCAAAAGCTAACAAAATTCTTGTGGCTTCTAATCTAACAACAGGATCAAAAGTTTCATCAACATCTAGACCTTCAACTTGTGTGAAACCTTGAGCAACCAACCTAGCCTTATTCCTAATCACAACCCCATACTCACTTTGTTTATTTTTAAACACCCTTTTTTTATGAGAGAATGACCTTGAGGTGGAAGAACAAGTTTCCAAACATTATTTCTTTCAAAAAGTTTGTAACTCTTCTTGCATGGCAATAATCCAAGATTCAATAGTGAGTGCGTGTGATATATCTTTGGATTGAAAAGAAGCAACAAAAGCAGAATGAGCATGAGAGTTTGAGTCGCAAAACCTGTACCATGTGACTCGTTCGTGCAAGCTCCCAATGAATTGTTGTGGAGGATGACTTTTTAGGATTCGGAGGGGAGTAGACACTTCACAAGATTCTTCTTCTTCATGTTCATCACAAATCGATGAGCTGACTGGAGGACGATCTGGACCAGCAATGGTGGTCATCGGTGCTGGTTGTGAATCAACATCCGGAGCTGGAACAATGTCACTAGCTGCATAATTTTCAGGCAGCAACACCTCTTCTTCCTCATCTTCATTGAAAATACTCTCCCCCTGCGGATATGGATCTGGACCTGCAATATTTGAGTTAGTACCTGGGCTAGCTTTGTCAAAAGAAACCTCACAAGTCTCCACAATTTTGTTAGTGTCAAGTAAAAGCACACTGTAGCCTCTAGTATGAGATGGATAACCAAGAAACATGTCATCTACAGATCTAGCTTCAAATTTATCAAGATTACCATGTTTCTTAACAAATCATGTGCAACCAAAGACCCTAAAGTGTGTGACATTAGACCTATGTCCAAACCGAAGCTCATATAGTGTTTTTCCTAGCTTAGCACGCAAGAAAACACGATTTGAAACATAACAAGCGGTTGCAATTGCATCTGCCCAAAACTTTCTAGGAGTTTGATATTCATCAAGCGCAGTTCTATACATCTCAACTAAGGTTTTGTTCTTTTTTTCTACAACACCATTTTTTGAGGTACATATGGTGAAGAAATTTGATGATCTATTCCATTTTCAGCACAAAAATGATCAATAGATTGATTTTTAAATTCAGCTCCATTATCACTTCTAATTGCTCTTAAAGATCATGGGTGATCAATTGATAATCTAAGAAATAAAGTTCTAAAGTGACTAAAAGCTTCATTCTTAGATGCCATAAAAGAATTCCAAGGGTATCTAGAATAGTCATAAAAATTTACAAGAACATACCATTTACCTCCGAAGGATTGAACACGTGAAGGTCCTAGGGTGTCAAGGTGCAAAAGTTGACCCGGTTCAGTTGTCATGGTCATTGTGATAGGAGCATGTGAACCTGCAATCATCTTAGCATGTCTACAAGAAGAGCACACAATTTCTTTGTCCCCTTTAAGCTTAGGCAGCCCACGTATGCGATCAACAGCACTAACACACATTAGATGATCAAAGCCTACGTGATCAAGTCTACGATGCCAAAAATATAAGTCCTTTGAATCATTAGCAACTAGACACCTTTGTATAGAGGATGACATATCAAAATCAGCTTTAAAAACTCTTCCAAACCTAGACATGTTAAAAATAAGCTCATTGTTTGAGTCTACAACCTAGCAGCAATTTTTAGTGAAAATAATTTCCAAATTTTCGTCTAGAAATTGAGAAACACAAAACAAGTTGTATTTCGAAATTTTGACAAGTGCCGCATCCTTCAAAGTGTAGTGATCATTTACTCTAACCGATCCCTTAGAAATCATAGGAGTTGAAGAATTATCGGCAAAAGTAACATTCTCTATACGTGACACAAAAGAGAGGAAGGAGAACCATTCTTTGTTACCGGTCATGTGGCATGAGCAACCTGAATCCACAATCCAAATGTTCTCCTTCCTCAATCGTGTGACCTACATGGAAGCACAATATGTCAATGACTCAATACTAGGGTTAGTCAAAAGGCATTTAGGAATCTAGTATTGAGTCACACGACGTGCAACAGGAAAAATATGCAAAAGTTGAGATCAAACTGCAGGTTTATGAGTCAAGGTTTGAGATTTTTTTTGTTCTTAACTACTGAATTATGAGATGTTACTTGTGTAGAAAAAAAATCAGTAGCTCTGGACACAAAAACAGAAGCACTGGAGGTAAGAACTGAAGCTCCGGAGGCAAACTTTGAAAGTTTTTGACTTATCACACCAGGTTGCATGTTCCTGACATTCGGTTTAGTATGTGCAAAAAATTTTGCATGAGAGTTATACGATATAGCTTGCATTCTTTCCTTTTTATGTTGTTTAGCTAGTCTATAAAAAAAACTATGACATGACCATCTCTACCACAATAGGTACAATGAAATTTAACTTTGTGTTCATGTCTAGATGAGCATGCAGTATGTTTATTTGAAACCGAATGTTACAACACTCCCGCAGATTTAAGAACCACCCCTTTTGGTTTAGGAACTGTTTTAATCAAACCACTTCCTAATGACTTTACAATTTTAGGTGGATATGCTTTAGCATGAGCATGAGAATCAAAACCTAAACCATATTTATCATTGCAAGATTTAGAGGAACTCAGCAGCAAGTTTAGGTTCTTATTTGCATTACAAAACTGATCTAATGTCCTATGCATGTCATCAAGTTTATTTGATAGATCAAGGCAATTTATACATGAAGTTTTTCCTTTTAATTTGCAATTGGAACAATATTTAACTTCATGAGAACGTAAAGCATTGTTCAATATAGAAATTTCATTCATAGCATCTTTTAGTTTATTTTCAAGATCATTACAGGTAGAACAATACAAATCATTTGTACAACAAGAAGCATCTTTTAAGATTCTATCATTAAGTGCAGCAAGTTTTTTGTTCTTTCCAATCTCTATCTCAAGTTCATCAAGAATGGGTAAATGTGCACTTCTTAAGGAGGACAATTTTTCATATATTAAAGCGCATGAGGAACATGAATCATCACTAGGAATCAAGGTTTTAAAATGATTAATTTTAGATTCTAGTGACTCAATTTTAACAGCATAGTCCCTAAGCTTTTTGTCCTTTTTCTTAACAATAATAGTTGCACAGGAAATAGCATCACACATTTCATCACAAGTAGGACATACCTCTTCGTTGTCACTGTTGTGTTCTGCATCCTCCATACTTGATCTTGATTTGCCCGCCATGAAGCACAAGTTTGTCAGATCATCTTCATTTTCGTCACTTCCAATGTCTACATCACTTGAGCCAAGTTCTTGAAGTGCGGTGATGAAACTATTTATTAGTTTGCATCCTGTAAAACACTTCTTTTTCTAATTGGTGTTGCCAGAAGAGGACTTGACTTTATTCTGCTTTTCATCATGGGTAGAAAGACGTGAAAGGTTAGGGCAATCTGTACAAAAGTATCCTGTCTTACCACATTTAAAGCATCGTTGAGGTCCGAAGCATCCTCTCCTTCTAGTTCTCACATTTTGCAATGCTTTTGAGAACCGAGTAGAGATGAGTGCTAGCTCTTCTTCTATTAATTCTTCAATTTGTTCTAGGGTTAGTGAAGACAGCAAAGCAAGTGTATTGCTAGATGAAGATTGGTCGGAGCTAGGCTTATCACGTTGAGAAACGAGTGCAAGAGACTTACTGGGGTTCTTACGTGAGATTATGTCAACTTCATGAGTTTTCAATTTAGAATATAGCACATCTAATGTAAGTGTACTCATGACAGTAGATTCATGAATAGATGTGACTTTCATCTCCCAAATTGACATGTCTAATGCACTTAGTAATTGCCTAGCATTCTTAGCATCTGAAAAGTTGACATTAACACTATGCAAGTTGGTAAGAATTTTGTAAAAGTGAGCAAATAATTCATCAATTAACTCAACTGGTTGCATCTCAAAGCAAATATATTCTGTCTTGAACATATCATGCCTTACCTCCTTGATCATGTTGGATCCTTTGTGGTAGTCACAAAGTGCTCTCCACACATCGTACGCCGATCAGAGGTGTGCAACACGGTCGAAGTCGCTTTGAGTTAGTCCTTGGATTATCAAGTTCCGGGCTTTGTTGTTGTTGTCAACATCTCTTAAGTTTGTGGCTGTGACTTGATCATTTGGTGACACGTCATAAGGCTTGTACACCTTTTCCCATATTGCAAAGCTTTGCGCCTGGATAAAAGATTCCATGCGTGCCTTCCAAACCTGAAAATCAATGCCAACAAACACATAGGGTTTTACCGAGTATTTGTCCATGAGGCTAAGTAAAAACACATGCAAATCACAAAGATTAGAGCACTGTGGCTCTGATACCAATTGTAGGATTGAAGAGCACGTGTAAAGCTACCAAAGGGGGGTGAATGGTAGATTAAAACCTTTTTACCGGAAGCAATGAAAACCCCTCAGCAGAAAAGCGATTTGTTAAAGAAATCGTATGTGCGACTAATCTAAACATTATCAATTGTGACAAAACCAGTATAGGTTGTGGAGAATCAAGTCACGAAGACATCACAACAAGAAGCACGAAAATCCGTCGAGAGAAACTCAAGTTACAATTGAAAGATCAAACAAAGGTCAATCTGTTCTACCCGAGAAAAATCAGATCTGCAACACTGTAAAGAAACTCGTGTAGATCAAAAACCACATATCCAATGACCTTGAAATTTTTAAAGATAATAGATAATCAAGTTTTGAAGTCCATATTTGAGTCAAACACGACTCTGCCACAGCCTGAGTCCATAACCTTGTTGGTTGGACCTTTCCGACCAATTCTTTACACCCACATCTCTTCATCACGCCTCGGAATGATGTATCCACGTCCATGCACTCTTTGCGCACCTGTAAACATCTTCCAACGACGTCCATGATACCTTCATATGCATTGTTCTTGATTCGTACATGTTGCGCGACCTCCCGATCAACTCAGCCACAATTCCTCCCGAACTTGGTTGTTGAACCTCATCTTCTCCCTAAGACTAGATCAATGGATCCCGTCACCAGCCATGTCTTGAACTCAAGCAACACTTGCACATGAATAAACAACTGATACTTCCGAGCACAAGTCCTCGAATTGACTCACGTTAGTTTCAAAACTACAACACCTTACGTGAGCACCTCACGTAAGCTTGTTGCAAACCATAGCAAAAATATATCAACCATAACAACAAAAACACACCAAAAGCTTAGTGAAAGAATACTAAGCAAACTTTCCATAGTTGTAAAGTAAGTTTGAAACATTGCAAGGTAAAAGCATAACTATTGCAGTAAAGCTCTGAACTTTGCCAAAACCAACTGGACCTTGAAACGGAGCTTACCATAGCTAGTAGGACCTATCACCAGAGCTTACCAAAGCTAGTCGGACCTAGTGCAGGAGCTTATCAAAGCCACTCAGACCTAGTACTGGAGCTAACCAAAGCTAATCGGACCTAACCAAAGTAAGTCGGACCTAGCCAAAATAAGTCGGACCTAGACAAAGAAGTCGTACCTAGCAAAAGTAAATCAGACCTAGACAAAGCAAGTTGGACCTTATGTTAGACCTTGCCGGAGCTACCCAAAACAAGTCAGACCTATTGTCAGACCTTGCTAGAGCTCGGACCTAGAGTCAGACCTTGTTAAAAAGGTGTTTTGGTAGTATTCAAAACTTTTATCATCAAAGCCAATATATTCAACACACAAAGGTCTCACAAACCTACTGTTTTATCTCAGCTTTCACGTGTTATTCCTGCTGGACGTCGTGTGACTCAGTACTGGATTCCTAAATATATTTTGACTAACCCAAGTATTGAGTCATTGACATATTGTGCTTCTATATAGGTTACACGCTTGAGGAAGGAGAACATTTGGATTGTGAATTTAGGCTACTCAAGCCACATGACCGGTAAGAAAGAATGGTTCTCCTCCCTCTCTTTTGTATCTCGTGTAAAGAATGTTACTTTTGCCGATAATTCTTCAACTCCTATAATTGCTAAGGGTTCGATTAGAGTAAATAATCACTACACTTTGAAAGATGTGGCACTTGTCCAAAATTTAAAATACAACTTGCTTTCTGTTTCACAATTACTAGATGAAAATCTAGAACTTAGCTTCACTAAAAATTGCTGCAAGGTTGTAGATTCAAATAGTGAGCTCATTTTTAACATGTCTCGTTTTGGAAGAGTTTTTAAAGCGGATTTTGATATGTCATCCTCTAAACATAGTTTTCTAGTTGCTAATGATTCGAAAGGCTTATA
This sequence comes from Tuctoria greenei, assembly GCA_036927565.1. Taxonomy (NCBI): domain Eukaryota; kingdom Viridiplantae; phylum Streptophyta; class Magnoliopsida; order Poales; family Poaceae; genus Tuctoria; species Tuctoria greenei. The sequence continues at coordinate 97,753,991 of JAYESD010000011.1, forward strand.
TTTTTGACATCGTAGACTTGGCCACGTAGGCTTTGATGATCTCACTCGTGTTAGTGCTCTTGATTGCACACGTGGGATGCCTAAGCTTAAAGGGGACATAGAAATTGTGTGCTCTTCTTGTAGACATGCTAAGAAGGTTGCAGGTTCACATGCTCCTCTCACAATGATCATGACAACTGAACTAGGGCAACTTTTGCACCTCGACACCGTAGGTCCCTCACGTGTTCAATCTTTTGGAGCTAAATGGTATGTTCTTGTGATTGTTGATGATTATTCTAGATACTCTTGGGTTTACTTTATGGCATCTAAGAATAAAGCTTTTAGTCACTTTAGAACTTTATTTCTTAGATTATCAATTGATCACCCAGGATCTTATTAGAAGTGATAATGGGGCCGAATTTAAAAATCAATCATTTGACCACTTTTGTTCTAAAAATGGAATAGATCATCAATTTTATTCGCCATATATACTTCAACAAAATAGTGTTGTAGAGAGAAATAACAGAACCTTAGTTGAGATGGCTAGGACTATGCTTGATGAATATCAAACTCCTAAAAAATTTTGGGCAGATGCAATTGCAACCGCTTGTTATGTCTTGAATCATGTTTTCTTGCGTGCCAAGCAAGGAAAAACTCCATATGAGCTTTGGTTTGGATATAGGCCTAGTGTCACACACTTTAGAGTCTTTGATTGTAAATATTTTGTTAAGAAACATGGTAATCCTGATAAATTTGAAGCTAGATCTGTTGATGGCACGTTTCTTGGTTATCCATCTCATACTAGAGGCTATCGTGTGCTTTTACTTGACACTAACAAAATTGTGAAGACTTGTGAGGTTTCTTTTGATGAAGCTAGCCCAATTACTAGCTCCAATATTGCAAGTCCAGATCCATATCCACAGGGGGGAGAGTATTTTCATCGAAGAAGAAGAAGAAGTGGTGTTGCTACCCGAATATTCAGAAGCAAATGATGTTGATCACGCTGCTGATTTTGCACCACTACCAGCACAAACAACTACTGCAGCTAGTACAGATCATACTGAAGCCACAAGTTCTTCGATTTGTGATGAACATGAAGCACAAGGAGCCTGTGAAGTATCTACTCTCCTCTGAATCCTCGAATGTTACCCTCCACACCATAGTATCGGGAGCTTGCATGAACAAGTCACACGGTCCAGGTTTTGTCATCTAAACTCTCATGCTCATTCTACTTTTGTTGCTTCTTTTGAACCCAAAGATATATCACACGCACTCACTAATAAATCTTAGATTATTGCCATGAAAGAAGAGTTAGAAAATTTTGAAAGAAATATTGTTTGGAAACTTGTGCCTCCACCTCAAGGTCACACCTTAATTGGAACTAAATGGGTGTTTAAAAATAAATAAAGTGAGAATGGGTGGTGATTAGGAATAAGCCTAGGTTGGTTGCTCATGGTTTCACACAAGTTTAAGGTCTAGGTTTTGATGAAACTTTTGCTCCTGTTGCTAGATTAGAAGCCATATTGAAAGTGCATCTAGGCATCCCTTGTGGGTTTTGGTGGATTTATGAGAATCAAATGAGATCCTAACTAAATTGTTGAGATGAGCACATGTTTTAATGAAATTATGAAGAAAGCGCAAAAAGAAGGGAGAGTGAGGAATCAAGTTGAAAGGAGCTCAAGAAGTGATTATAATACTTTTTGTGTATGGAGTGTGTTGAAGAAACACCCCCCAAGAGCTCAAGCAAATCTTAATCACTCTCACTGCACAGTATTATACAGGTCCGAACTAGTCCGATTTACCCCGGACTAGTCCGATTTCTCTCTGTCCAGAATCAGACAAGTCCTCCTAGAGCGGACTTGTCTGCACAGTCCAGTTTCCACAAAGTTGGACAAGTCCGATATCACCACGGACTAGTCCAATATCTTTCTGACTAAGATCTGACTAGTCCTTCCCAGTGCAGACTAGTCCTCAGCACTTCACAGTTTGCACAAAGTCGGACAAGTCCGATATGACCACGGACTAGTTTGTATCCTTCTGACCTAAATCGGACAAGTCCGATATCAGCCCGGATTAGTCCGAAAAACCTTCTGACTAAAATTGGACAAGTGCTCCAAGTGCGGACTTGTCCCCAATTCACTAAGGGTTTCACCACGGTCGGACTAGTCTGATATGTGTTGGACTAGTCCGAACATCTCCAGAGACAAAAACGGACTAGTCCGCCCCTGGCCGAACAAGTCCGATAACTCGGGGCACTTAGGGTTTCCCACATGCCACACACCGGACTAGTCCGGAGTCCACCATAGACTAGTCCGGACTTTGAAAACTCTAACGGTAACCTTTGGAAACCCTAGTATAAATAGAGGTGCACGGCCCAACTATAATATCTCCCGACCCCCTGCACCGTCAAACCCTCCAAGAGCCTAGAAAACACGTCTCTCCACACAATCCAACACAAGAAAGATCAAATCCTTGAGGATTAACTTTAGATCAAAGGAGAGACACGATTCTTCAAGTTTTGAGCTCTTGGGTTTGATTCTCTCGCACACTCTTGTTCCTTATTTCATATAACTCAAGTGTGTTGGTGGTGTATTCAGTTGTAAATCATGGGGAGTCCTCAACTTGTGAGAAGACCCCTTGAACTTGGTGATTTGCCCTTTGTCATTAGTGGAAGAGAATCGGCCTCCGTGGCGAATCGACAAGGGTAGGGCTGGTGAAGACCTGGTCCCTTCGTGGGCTCCTCAATGTGGACGTAGGTTGCCTTCATGGGAACCAAATCACATGATAAAAATCTTGTGTATTCACTTTATGCTTATTGTTCATTGCATATAGGGTTTTATGGATCATAGTCAAATTACGTCAAAACTTAAAACTAAGGTTACCTTGTGCTATATTCAGTTTAATTGAAGCAACACACTCCAGTTACATCTTAATTTCTGTTGTGTAGAGTACTTGGATCAAGATCATCATCAAACTTGATCGATCTAGTCCGCACACACCGGACTAGTCCGCACACTACCAGACTAGTCCAATTTATCGGTATTTGATCAAGTTGCTGAGTGTTGCAGGTTCTAACAAAAGTTCAAAAAGGCCTATTCACCCCCCCCCCCCCCCTCTAGGCCACATTCAATGGGTATCAGAGCCGAACTCTTCAAAAGGAGACTAATCGCTCGAAGAGAAAATGTCGGACATGAAGGATGTGCACAAGAGCCTCAACCAAGAGAAGGTTGAAGATGAAAAGACGCAAAAATTGGAGAAGCTCCTCGACGCCATTCAGGACTTTGAGGATGATGATGAGGAGATGCTTGAACTCAAGGCGCTCCTAAGGAAGAAAGCTCTCTCCAAAAGAAAGAAGAAGAAGGGGAGTAGTCACACCGACTACTCCCGATATCCTTTTAATTATGATCGGTTAAATTCTAACAACAACCCTTACTTGTCAATCCCTCTAGGAAAAGTCCCATACTTTGATGGCAATGATTATTCAATGTGGAGGCAAAATATGAAAATGCATTTAATCTCACTTATCCCCAGCTTGTGGCATATAGTGTGTACAGGAATAGATATCCCGGACGACGTTGAAGAGCTCACACCAAGTCAAGAGCAAGAAATTCATCGAAATGCTCAAGCTGCAGCGGTCATCACATCTTCATTGAGTAGAGATGAGTTCACCAAAGTGGATGGACTTGAGATTGCAAAAGAAATATGTGACACACTACAAACTGCACATGAAGGCGATTGTCATGTGCGAGAAGCTAAAATCGAAATGATCGGCGAATTGGGAAGATTCGCCATAGAAGATGAGTCACCGCAGGACATGTACAACTAGTTGAAGACTCTCATCAACAAGGTTCGAGCATATGGAAGAAACAAGTGGAACGATCATGAGGTGGTGAAGCTCATTCTTAGAGCTTTCATGCCTCGCAATGTAACCTTGTGCTCAATGATTAGAGAAAGCCCCGGGTACAAGAAAATGACCCCAGACGAATTGTTTGGTAAGATCATCAATTTCGAGATGATGGAGAAGCAAGCAAAACATGTCAAGGAGATTGCCGACCTCACCTCAGCAAAGAAAAAGGGGGTTGCATTGAAGTCCACCTGCAAGCCCTTGTCAAAAGAAGCTCGAGAGACTCAAGTAGAAGAAGACAGTGATGATGAGAGCAGCAACATAGATGAAGAAGACATGATCCTCTTCATGAAGAATTTCAAAAGGATGATGAAAAGAAGACAAGGCGGTAGAACAAATGAGGGAAAACACAAAGACAAGTCAAGACCAAAGTTGAGGCGAGCTTGCTATAACTGTGGTGAATATAATCACTTTATAGTTGATTGCCCGTATGAAGAAAACAAGAAGAAAACCAAGGAAACAAAGCCTCAACCCAACAAGACCTTCAAGAAGAAAAAGCTAATTGGACAAGCACATCTAGGAAAGGAGTGGGACTCAAATGATGAGTCCTCAGCCGAGGAGGAAGAGGAGATGGCTAGCATAGCCATCAAGAAGACAACGAAGAAATTCACCATCTTCCCAACTATTGGCACAAGGAAGAACAATGAAACATGTCTCATGGCAAAGGAAGGTAAAAGAAAGTTAACAACTAAATATTCCTCCTCACATTCTTACTCTAGCGATAGTGATGCTTATAGTGATAATGAAGACATGCCTGTTGGCCTAGATAAGAAAATTGCTGCAAAAATGAAATTCTTAATGGATAAAATTATTGATAAGGAGGAGCTTGTTGCTAGCCAAGAAGATATGATAATCCTTCAAAAGTAGGAGTATCTTAAGATCAAAAAGCTCCTTGAACTTGAAAAGGAGCGAAGCAAGTCACTAGAGCTTGAGTTAGCTTCAAGCAAGGAAGCTTGCTTGAAGCTAAGTGACTCAAATGTAATCATCAAGGATGAACTTGCTAACTTGACCAAAGTTAACAAGATCCTTGAGGTACAAGTTGAGTCACTCAAACAAAGTGACACTTCATCCTCTTCAAGCTCATCTTCTCAACACATAAAATCTAAAACTACTATTACTTGTTCATGTGCTAAACTTGAAACTAGCTTGAAAGACAAGTCAAACTTGACAAAGGACATGCATACTTCCTGTAATGGCATATTTGACAAGGATACTTGGCCACAAGACCTCCTAATGTCAAATATGGCATTGGGTATTCTTATGGTGAAAAGCAAAATGCTAGAAGCCACAAGAATAACAAGGAGCACATTGCTTTTGTCAAGGGAAACTCCCATCAAGCTAGAAACACTAATAATGTTGACAAGTCAAAACATGCTAATACATATGAGCAACAACATTTGTTTTGAACCTTTGATGCATCATATGTACTCACGAAAAGTAACTTTGGTAAAGTTTATGCTAATTATGTTGGGCCACGCCATGGGAACGCCAAGTCTCATGTTTGGGTGCCCAAATCACTTGTAACTAACCTCAAAGGACCCAAGCAAGCTTGGGTACCTAAAAACAAGGCATGACTTGTTTTTGCAGGCCTATTCCTCCGGTGGATCGAAATGGGTGCTAGATAGCGGATGCACCAACCACATGACCGAAGAAAGAAGGATGTTTGTTGAGTATGAAGAAAATGAAGATCCAAGCGAGGGCATCTATTTTGGAGACAATAGTCAAGGAAGGGTGCCCGGTACCGGTAAAATTGCAATATCATCTCAACTCACGTTTTCTCATGTTTTGCATGTTGACTCCTTAGATTATAACCTTCTGTCCATATCTCAATTATGTGAAAAGGGTTATAATTGCTTGTTTACTAATGAGGGTGTGACTGTCTCCAGAAGGAGTGGTGACTCGGTTGCATTCAAGGGTGTGTTGAAGGGAAAGCTTTATCTTGTTGAGTTCAACAAAAATAATGCCGAACTTGACACATGTTTGATTGCAAAGACCAACATGGGTTGGCTGTGGCATAGATGGCTAGCACATGTTGGTATGAGGAATTTTCATAAAATCCTTAAGGGAGATCACATCCGAGGTTTGAAGGATGTTGTTTTTGAGAAAGATAGGCCGTGTAGCGCGTGCCAAGCCGGGAAGGAAGTAGGAGCACCTCATCCCGTGAAGAACGTCATGACAACGACAAGACCGCTCGAGCTACTTCACATGGATCTGTTTAGTCCAATTGCTTACATAAGCATCGGCGGTAACAAATACGACTTAGTATTTGTTGATGATTTTTTGCGCTTCACGTGGGTTTTCTTTTTGCATGATAAGACAGAAACTCAAGGAATCCTCAAGAAGTTTCTCAAGCGTGCCCAAAATGAGTTCTCATTGAAGATCAAGAACATGCGAAGTGACAATGGCACAGAGGTCAAGAACACCCTAGTTGAGGAGTACCTAGACGAAGAAGGGATAAAGCATGAATTCTCAGCACCGTATTCCCCTCAACAAAATGGAGTAGCGGAAAGGAAGAACCGAACCCTCATAGAGATGGCGAGGACAATGCTTGATGAGTATAAGACTTCGGATCAGTTTTGGGCAGAAGCGGTTAACACGGCTTTTCACGCGATAAACTTACTCTATCTTCATTGACTTCTCAAGAAAATGTCATATGAGCTACTCACCGGTAACAAGCCGAATATTTCCTATTTCCGAGTTTTTGGTTCTGAGTGTTATATTTTGAATAAGAAGCCTAGGGAATCAAAGTTCGCTTCGAAGTCCGACGAAGGTTTCTTGCTTGGCTATGATTCAAACTCTTACGTCTATCGTGTCTTTAACAAGGTCTCCGGACTTGTTGAAGTAGCACATGATGTAGTGTTCAATGAAACTAATGACTCTCATGAAGAGCAAGTTGATCCATGTGTGCTAGATAGAGAAGAAGCTCCATGTCAAACATTGAGAAGGATGGCGTTGGGCGATGTTCGATCACAAACGCCACCTCCAAATGCGAATGATGAAGTTGAACCACAAGTGGAGATAAATGACCAAGGGGGAGCTTCTACACAACATGAACCTCAAGGAGACAAATATGATCAACACACCAGTGAGGGCAACCATCTAGGGTGAGTAGAAGATGACCATGAAGATTCAAGACCACAAGTGCCACACCCAAGAGTACACCAATGTGTCCATAGAGATCACCCCGTCGACAACATAATCGGTGACATACAAAAGGGAGTAACTACTAGATCTCGAATTGCTAATTTTTGGTGAACATTACTCTTTTGTATCCTTTTTGGAATCGCGCAGGATTGAGGATGCATTGAAAGATCTAGATTGGGTGGTGGCAATGCAAGAAGAAAATAACAACTTCAAACGAAACGAGGTGTGGAACTCGTCGAAAGACCCAAGTTCAACGTCATCGGAACCAAATGGGTCTTTTTGCAACAAGCAAGACGAACACGGGGTGGTGACAAGGAACAAGGCGCGACTTTGGACAAAGGGTATTCACAAGTAAAATGTTTGGATTTCGACGAAACTTTTGCTCCCGTAGCTAGGCTTGAACCAATTAGATAATTACATGCATATGCTACTCACCATGATTTCAAGCTCTATCAAATGGAAGTGAAAAGTGTCTTCCTCAGTGGACCAATTAAGGAGGAGGTGTACGTGGAGCAACCCCCCCCCCCCCCCCCCGGATTCGAAGATCAAGAGTTCCCCGACCACGTGTTCAAACTGCGTAAGGCTCTCTACAGCCTCAAACAAGATCCTAGAGCTTGGTATGAGTGTCTTAGAGATTTCATAATTGAAAATGGTTTTAAAATTGGTAAAGAATATTATACTTTGTTTACAAAGCACTTTAAAAATGATCTTTTTATTTGTCAAATTTATGTTAATGGCATTATCTTTGGTTCAACTAACAAATCATTTTGTGAAGAATTTAGTAAGATTATGACAGATAGGTTCGAGATGTCCATGATGGGAGATTTGAAATACTTCTTGGGATTCCACGTGAGGCAACAAAAGGAACGGACGTTTATAAGCCAAACCATGTATACTCAAGATATACTCAAGAAGTTTAGAATGGACAAGGCAAAGCCAATAAAGACTCCCATGGCAACAAATGGACACTTGGATCTAAATGAAGACGGACAAAACATGGATCAAAAGGTATATCGCTCCATGATAGGATCCCTACTTTACTTATGTGCATCTAGGCCTGATATTATGTTGAATGTGTGCTTGTGTGCAAGATTTCAAGCCAATCCTAAGGAGTGTCATTTGACAGCCATCAAGAGAATCTTGCAATATTTAGTTCATACACCCAACCTAGGCCTTTGCTATCCTAAAGGTTCCAAGTTCAATCTCATTGGATACTCCGATGCAAATTATGTCGGATGCAAAGTAGATAGAAAAAGTACCCCCGGTACATGCCAAATCCTAGGTAGATCCCTAGTTTCTTGGTCCTCCAAGAATCAAAACTCCATCGCCTTATCCACGGCCGAAGTGGAGTATGTTGCAGCCGGGAGTTGTCGTGCACAACTCCTTTGGATGCGACAAACTCTAAGGGATTACGGTTACAATCTGAGCCGTATTTCACTCTTTTGTGATAATGAGAGTGTCATTAAAATTGCCCATAATCCCATTGAGCACTCTAGGACCAAACACATAGACATCCGACATCACTTTTTGAGAGACCACTCAATTAAAGGAGACATAGCAATTTCCCATGTCAACACCGAGAAACAACTAACTGACATATTTACCAAGCCACTTGATGAAAAACATTTTTGCGAGCTCCAAAATGAACTAAATATCCTTGATGCTCGGAACGTGGCTTGAAAAGTTGCATACCTGTATGGCTTATTCAAAATCCATTGATTGTGTTATGAAAATCATCTCTCTCTAGTTTCTCCAAAAAAACTATTTCAATTACTTGATCTTGGTGAATTATGGTCATAGCTTGAATGTTGTATGTTTACTGATCATATTCATAAAGATTATTGTGTGATTTGCCCCCTACTTTTCTTTGTAAGAACCTTCGAATAGAAACGAATGGGCTAATTATATCTGTTCTGGTGACCACGGACTAGTCCAATTTTTCGACTCCATAACCCTAGACACCACCAAAACCTAATCTTCTTCATCCTCATAACTCACCTCACGTTCTCTCTCCTCACTCAAGTGCCCCTAAGGCGATTTCATGGTTCCTCCATCAAATCCCCTCAAATTTCGGTGGGAATTGATCTCCATTGCAAGGGGATTGAAGACCACGGACTTGTCCGCACCTACAACTCCTCCATCCTCAAGAATCAAAGCATCTTGGTAAATTTCCTTCCAAATCCTAGAAACTTCGATTTCTATCATTTTGAATCAAATAGCTCAGTTTCTTCCAGTTAATGCAAGACTCTTTGTTGTATTACATCCTACTAGAGCTACTTTTGCATTGAGAAACACCATTGACCGTCTAGTTAGGGTTTGAGAAGTTGAACACCAGACTAGTCCGGTCTTTGTTCGGACAAGTCCGGTTCACCGGACTAGTCCGCACTTGAAGACCGGACAAGTCCGATTTTTAACAGAACTCAATCCTAAATTCCTCTACTCAATGTGTTTCCTTTCCATCGATTCTCATCCATGCATTGTATAATCTGCTTCCCAGGACTATGTCGAGCTCCAATGATGAGATTTCTGACTATGAGGCGAAGATGGACCAAGATTCTTTTCTTCGGTCCTTGACGACCCAAGGTAAGGAGCGACAAGAGCGCCCCTCCGAGCCAGCACCTACTCCACCTTAGGTCCGGCACAAGGTTTTGGCCAAGAAACCTGCATCCAAATCAAAGGATGCAGCTGGCCCTAGATCGACGACTTCTCGCCAACCTAAGGGCAAGGGGAAAGGGATCGCTAGCTGCCCCAATTGGCCCCCTCAAGATGTCAGCCCTGAAGTACGGGAACAGGGATCCCTCCGAAGAGAAGTTCAATATCAAGGGAAGCGATACGGCTTCCAAGCTTAGAATGGTGGATTGTTACAGCAGATCCAAGAAGGCAGTCGATGCCAGATTCTGGAGCAACTTTCACGCAGTCTACTATAGCTCCGTGTACCTCACAATGAAGACTGCAGTGGTCCGAAGCCAGTGGATCGTGGACCCACATTGAGAGGAAGAGCTGCCCTACCTTTGATGAAGTGATACAAGTTGTGGAGAGGCATGGGCTCAAAGACTTGTTTGCTTTCAGGTGCAACTGGAATGATGAAGTCATAGCCCAATTAATGCTACCTGCTATTTTGCTAATGATGAAGAGGAGAGGGTGACTTGGATGACACATGGATCCAAGTACACCATTACTTATGATGAGTTTGCAAGACTGCTTCACCTAGAAGACACTGGCAATATTGAGATAACCATCCACAACATTGGTGTCTTGGAGAAGGATAAAATGAAGTTTCTCTATGACACTCACTTGACATTCAATCCACCTTTCACCAAGAACATGAAGCCATTCTTCATAGTTCTCAACAGGGTCCTTCGGAAGACCATAGCTCCCAAAGATGGAGATGCAGGAAGTGTCCAACAGTACCTAAGGACACTAATGAAGGTGATAAACAAGAACCGGAAGTTTGATATCTTCGACTATATTTGGAATGACATGGTTAATATCACCTGCACACCGAACCGTTCTTGTGGCTATGCGGCCTACATCATGTTCATGATAGAAAAAGTCACGAGAATCGAGTTTGTGAAGGATGTTGAGCACACTCCCCTAAGGCCCAAAAGCCTTCCCAAGCCACACTCCCAGCTGCTCCATCCCTTGCATCTATTGAGGAGGCTCCTAGGAGGGCCCAAGCTGAAGCAAGACCCCCATCCAGTACAGGAGTTGCTACATCCAAGAAGGGTCCCCCAGTGGCATTTTGAAGTACTTGGCAGCCATTTTTGGCTCATGCAGGAAAGCTGAAGTGAAACTTCACAAGCTGAACAAGGAGAGGAAGGCCGACATGAAGTATGTCAAGGAAAATGTCAAGCATATTTGCCAGAAGCAGGAGATCGATCTTATTGGATCTCTTGTTATCTCTGATGATTCGGCGCATATTTGCCAGAAGCAGGAGATCGATCTTATTGGATCTCTTGTTATCTCTGATGATTCGGCCTCTGACTTCTCCGAGCTGCCACCTCTCTCTCCCTTCGAGCTTGCATATTTTGGCGTTGGGGGAACTTCGAGTGGATCCATTCCTCCTCCTCCTCAACCTGAAGATGAAAATAATGAGAGGATCGACAGCGAGGAATGAGCCTCTAGATCCCTCCTCTCCTTCTTTTTGGTGCCTTGATGCCAAAAGGGGAGAGATTGAGGAAGAGTCACTAGGTCCTAGCTGTAGGTTGCGAGAGGACAACTCTTTTTTTTACTTTGGGTTGTAAAACTTTGTGTGTGCTTTCTTATGCTATTGGACATGTGGTGTGAAACAATGACTTTGTTATGCTTATGACTTATGTGTTATGCACTGAATTTAATATTCATACTTGATAACCTTGATGCTATCATGATTATGCCATTTATCTTATTCATATCAAGATTATTGTTCACACACATGTAGTTTTGCATACCACCATAAAGAGTGCACATATGTCTCATGTTTTCATTGCTTAATCTGTTCCAAACTCATATGTGCACACTTTATGAAAATACTGCACTTTTAATCATATTTGTGAAATCTCACTTGGTTGTCATCAATCACCAAAAAGGGGGAGATTGAAAGTGAATCTAGGCATCCCTTGTGGGTTTTGGTGGATTTATGACAAGCAAATGAGATCCTAACTAAATTGTTGAGATGAGCATAGGTTTTAATGAAATTATGAAGAAAGCGCAAAAAGAAGGGAGAGTGAGGAATCAAGTTGAAAGGAGCTCAAGAAATGATTATAATACTTTTTGTGTATGGAGCGTGTTGAAGAAACAGACCCCAAGAGCTCAAGCAAATCTTAATCACTCTCACTGCACAATGTTATACAGGTCCGGACTAGTCCGATTTACCCCGGACTAGTCTGATTTCTCTCTGTCTAGAATCGGACAAGTCCTCCCGGAGCGGACTTGTCTGCATAGTCCAATTTCCACAAAGTCGGACAAGTCTGATATCACCACGGACTAATCTGATATCTTTCCGACTAAGATCGGACTAGTCCTACCCAGTGCGGACTAGTCCTCAACACTTCACAGTTTGCACGAAGTCGGACAAGTCCGATATAACCACAGACTAGTCTGATATCCTTCTGACCTAAATCGGACAAGTCCGGTATCAGCCCGAATTAGTTCGAAAAACCTTCTGACTAAAATCGGACAAGTCCTCCAAGTGCAGACTTGTCCCCAATTCATTAAGGGTTTCACCGCGGCCGAACTAGTACGATATGTGCCAGACTAGTTTGAACATCTCCAGAGACAAAAACGGACTAGTCCGCCCTTGGCTGGACAAGTTCGATAATTCAGGGCACTTAGGGTTTCCCACACGCTGCACACCGGACTAGTCCGGAGTCGACCACGGACTTGTCCGGACTTTGGAAACCCTAACGGTAACCTTTGGAAACCCTAGTATAAAAAGAGGTGCACGGCCGAACTATGATATCTCTCGACCCCCTGCGCCGTCACGCCCTCCAAGAGCCTAGAAAACACGTCTCTCCACGCAATCCAACGCAAGAAAGATCAAATTTTTGAGGATTAACTTTAGATCAAAGGAGAGACATGATTCTTCAAGTTTTGAGCTCTTGGGTTTGATTCTCTCGCACACTCTTGTTTTGTATTGCATATAATTCAAGTGTGTTGGTGGTGTATTCAGTTGTAAATATTGAAGAGCCCTCAGCTTGTGAGAAGGCCCCTTGAACTTGGTGATTTGCACTTTGTGATTAGTGGAAGAGAATCGGCCTCTGTGGCGATTCAACGAGGGTAGGGTTGTTGAAGACCCGATCCTTTTGTGGGCTCCTCAACGTGGATGTAGGTTGCCTTCATGGGAACCGAACCACGGGATAAAAATCTTGTGTCTTCACTTTGTGCTTATTGTTCATTGCATCTAGGGTTTAATTGATCATAGTCAAGTTACATCAAAACTTGAAACTAAGGTTACCTCGTGCTATCTTCAGTTTAATTGAAACAACATACTCCAGTTACATCTTAATTTCTGCTGTGTAGAGTACTTGGATCGAGATCATCAATCAAACTTGATCGATCTTGTCCGCTCGCTCCGGACTAGTCCGCACACTACCCGACTAGTCCGATTATCAGTATTTAATCAAGTTGCTGAGTGTTGCATGTTCCCACAAAAGTTCAAAAAGGCCTATTCACCCCCACTCTAGGCCACATTCACATATGCATTTTGTTAGCTTTTGCTGCATATAAAGGTTTCAAGTTATATCAAATGGATGTTAAAAGTGATTTTCTTAATGGCTACATAGATGAAGAGGTTTATGTCAAGCAACCACCAGGTTATGAAAATCCAAATTTTCCTAATCATGTTTACAAACAGTCAAAGCCTTGTACGGTCTAAAACAAGCCCCTCGAGCATGGTATAATAGGTTAAAAACATTCTTACTTGAAAAATGGTTTACCATGGGCAAGATTGATAAAACTCTTTTTGTACTTAAGCATGGCAATGACTCATGATTCTTTCAAGTGTATGTGGATGATATTATCTTTGGTTGTGCTTCTCATGATCTAACGTACGTTTTGGGGCTGCAAATCAAGCAAACCAAGGAGGTTACTTTTGTACATCAAAAGAAATATACAAGAGACCTTCTTAAGCGCTTAAACATAGACAAAAGCAAGCCTCTTTGGACACAAATGGGTACAGCGATGACAATTGAACTTGATGAATATGGTGAACTCGTGGATCACAAAGAATATAGATGCATGATCGGGTCAATTTTGTACCTCACGGCATCAAGACTGGACATACAATTTAGCGTATGTATTTGTGCACGTTTCAAGCTTTCTCACGTGCTTCACATCATCAAGCCATCAAAAAAATTCTCAGGTACTTTCATGGAACTCAAGAATTTGACATTTTTCTTCTTTCTTCATCAACCATGAATTTGAATGCTTTTTCGGATGCTGATTTTGGGAGTTGTAGGATTGATAGGAAAAGTACTTCTGGTGCTTGTCATTTTCTTGGTAATTCACTTGTTGCTTGGTCCTCTAGAAAACAAAATTCATTTGCACAATCCACGGCCGAATCCGAAAATGTAGATGCTGCTAGCGCTTGTTCACACATTCGTTAGATTGTTCAGATGCTAAGGACTATGGGGTTCATCTAGATAGTGTACCACTATTTTGTGATAACACTAGTGCCATTTGCACTGCTAAAAACCTTGTGCAACATTCGAGAACAAGGCACATTGACATTAGGTATCTCTTTCTCCATGATAATGTTGAAAAAGGAAACATCGTGCTTCAGCATGTAGATACTGAACAACAATTGGCTGACATATTTACAAAACCTTTTGATTTCACTAGTTTTTGTTTCATTCATAGTGAAATAGGGGTTATGCATCCTCATGGCTTAAATTGAGGGGGATTTTTTTGATATGACTTTGTGATTCCTTTTACATGCTGAAAGTTCTTACTACATTACTAGTGTTATACATTTTGTAGTTTTTGCCATGACTAGTAATTGGAATAATTACTTACACTAAATCTGGTCATGATCGAACTTGCTGTTTTGAACTTGTTGCATGCTCACAATTGCTTTTAATAATGAAAAATTAATAAATCAACTATCCACATGTTGAGCTTTTATGATCACATAAAAAATGAGAAAAGATCAAGAGAATATGCATGCATCGCACTTATTCTTTTGACAAGGCTTGTCATTGCACTTAGATATGAACTTTGAAGAAGTTGTGTATGACTAAAACCTTGTCCATAAGCTTCTGATTGTCAAATGACATAGGTTTGGCTTGGTTGGTTAGAATAAGGCTGATGCGGCTTATAATCTCCTGCAAATGTCATAAGATGAATTTTGTTCCTTAAAAGAAAATAGCAACAAGTGTCATGCTTTCAAGTCTTGAAATAGTTAAGTTTGTGAGATCCTAACTTGCTTAAATTGAAAATTCACTTGATCTCTAGCATGGCTTACACTACTTATGTATCTCATTGATATGATAGTGTAAGTTACTCGAGAGTATGACTTGGATAAGCTTTGTTTTATTTGTATGTGTTATAACATGCTCATAACTATTGAAATTTTTCTTTTGAACCTTGTTGAATACATTATCAAAGGGGGAGAAATATATATAGGGGGACAAATATTTGGTTGTTAAATTTCTTTCTCATTTGATTTTCAAAAGGGGGATAAAATTGTTTTCAAAACTTTTCATGTGAATAAGCCAATGTTCGGATTTGAAGTGGTGTTGCCAATGCATTCATCAAGGGGGAGATTGTGAGACCTATGTGCTTAATACATTGGCAACTATGTTAAACGTGTAGGTTTACATGCAATGTTTTGAATATACTTGATAAAACACACTTCAAACTGTTTGAACTTTTGCTGCACATGAGCTGCATGTGTTTTGCGTTCCGGAATGTCCGAACTTTTCTTGTATAATGCATAGTGGCTGTTTTGGACTGTTCGAACTTTCTATGTGCTGAAATAATCGTGTGGCTGCTATGTTTTCCATTTGCAATGTTTCAAACTTGCTTTACACATTGGGAAGATTTGCTTAGTACTTTTGTACAAAGTTTTTGATGTGTTTTGGCTGATCATGGTGGACATTATCTTTCTATACTTGAAACATGCTTATGTGAGGTGCTCACGTAAGGTGTTGTGGTTTTCGAACGAATGAGAGTCAAGTCGAGGACTTATGCTCTGAGGAATTGGTTATTTGTTCATGTGCAGGCGTTGCTTGAGGTCAAGACATGGCTGGTGACGGGATCCATTGAACTATTCTCAGGGAGAATATGAGGTTCAACAACCATGTTCAGGAGGAATTGTGGTTGAGTTGATCGGGAGGTCACGCAGCATGTCTAGGTCAAAAACAATGCATATGAAGGTATCATGGGCGTTGTTGGAAAGTGTTTGCACATGTGCAAGGGGTGCATGGATGTGACAACATTGTTCCAAGGCGGGTTGAAGAGTAGTGGACGTAAAGAATCGGTCGGAAAGGTCCAACTGGCTAAATTATGTCTCAGGCTACGGCTGAGGTGGTTATGGTTTGTTTATGGAAAGTTTCGAGTTTGTTTTGGTTCAATTTCATGTGGGTCATGAAGTTTATTTGTTTTAGGAATGCTTAGTATGTTCATAAGGTGTTTGAAAGTCTTAAGATTGCTTTATCTGCATATAGAAGAGTCTTGAGCAGTTATGGAATGTTTCAGTTCAAATTGAGTAGGATTAAAGTCCTAGTTAGGATTGGGTTGGTCTTAGGGCTGGTTATATAAGCAAGCGAGGCCAGAGCTCGTGAGAGGCGACTTTGAGTTGTTCCTCTTGTGTTTTGATCAATAAAATTTGTAGTTTAAAGGAGCTTTTCTGCCTTGTTCGTCTGACCTGTTCTAGACAAGTTTTTCTCGTCGAGTTTCTGCACAGCACTATGTTGCTTTGGTATTTTTATCATAACTCGAGTTTTACAGATCCAATTGACGTGATTATTTTTGAGTTATCTTCAAAACTTGATTATCTATCATCTGTGAAAATTTCACCATCATTGGATTTGTAATTTCTTATATACACGAGTTTATTTGTAGTGTTGCACATCTGGTTTTTTACTCGGATAGAGCAAATTGACCCTTGTTCGATCTTTCAATCATAACTTGAGTTTTTATCGACGGTTTTTCATGATTCTTGTTGTGACTTCTTTGTGACTTGATTCATCAAAATCTATACTGATTTTTGTGATGATTGATCATGCTTAGATTAGTCGCACACATTGTTTCTTTAACATATCATTTGTCTGCAAGGGGTTTTTGTTGCTTCCGCTACAAAAAGTTTTAATCTACCATTCATCCCCCCTCTGGTAGCTTTTCACGTCCTCCTCAATCCTACATGATGATCTTTGACACCTCTGAATAGCCCAAGAACATGGCAGGAGTCGAGATCTTGCCTCTCCTCATCGCCCCCACCATCGCAAACGTCAAGCTCCACCACATCTTGATAGATGGCGGGGTCGGCCTCAACCTCATCAGCCGTGCGGCTTTCGACTAGCTACAGATCCCCATGTACAAGCTCACCCCTTGAGCTTGCTCTCTAGAGCGGGACCAGGGAACATCATCCCATACGACAACATCCACCTTCGGGTGACCTTCGAGACACAAAAAAACTTCAGGACAGAGAACATCCTGTTCGACGTCGCGGAGGTTAGCCTCCTGTTGAACGCCATCATCGGCAGGCCTGCCCTGTACTGATTCATCACCATAGCCCATGATAACTACCTCATCTTGAAGATGCGAACCCCCTATGGCGTCCTCAAGATCTGCTGAGACCACACTGCTACAGTGTCAGCCTTGGAGAAACTCCAAGCACTTGCAGCAGCTCCAGCACCTGACCCGGGCGCCTCTGGACAAGTCAGCATCCGTCAAGCTCGCGGTAGCTCTACTCATCCATTGCACCCCATCTGCAGCCCTCTGACAGCAACGACGTCCCCATCAAAGCTATCAAGACCAGTTTCGGTGCTGCCCAGACCACTCGCATAGCGAGGGGCCTAGGCAGCAAATAGGAACATTTGCTCATTGCATCTCTGGGGGATAGTATCGACTTGTTGCCTGAAAACCATCACAGATACCCTCGCGGCATAGAGAACTCTTGTAAGTTACCCCTAGTTTAATTGTACGATAGTGTCAAGGTGGCATAGAGTCCAGGAGCAGCGCACAAGACAACCAAGCTCAAGGAGGGTCAAGTCCAGAGTGCGCAGTCAGCTTAGCCTCGGCCAGAACCCTAAGACTGTACACTCTGCCTCTGTTGTCACCTGGAAGTGGGTCCTTGCCTTCTTTTGTAAAGTTTGCCTCTTCTTGTGAATGTCAATTTAAAAGAATCATTGTCTTGCCCCATGCTTCTCATATGTTCATTTAATTACTCATTAATTTTATAATCATCAAACTATGCTCGTATTCATATATATTGCCTTCATATTCACAGTTATTATTTCTATGTCTCGCCTCTGGCGGAGTTATGCAATCCTAATACAGGCGGGCCCACTTGAGGTACCTGCATTTTGTTATAGGGTCTCATGGTTGTCCCCTTACTTAGGGTCATGTGGCGTCAGATGGGCTCCCACGAAAGGCCTACGCCAAGATGGAGGTCTAGAGTATGTAGCCTGCTTAGCCTGGTCCTATATCCTAAGCATGCACACCCTACATCGTAGCGCTGCAACTTAGTACTGAGGGCTGAAAGGCTCGCCACCCTATACATGGAGAGAGCTGGATCCCAAGCACTAGCGCATCAAAATTACCCAAACCTCGCGTACCAGCCTGGGATCGTAAGACATAACAAAGCTAAAGAGAAAAGAGAGGTAACCGGCGAGCAAAGTTATCTCTCTATCTTGTGTGTCATCGATGTTCTACACGTTGAGGGTGGGCGCCACCAGAGCATCCAGCTTCGGAACCACCCAAGGGGCCCGCCATTGATGTTTTGAACCTTGAGGGTGGGCGCCGCTAGAGCATCCAGCTTCAGCACCCCCCAGGGGGACCGCTGTCAATGTTCTGCATGTTGAGGGTGCCCTCCGCCGGAGTATCCAGCTCTAGCACCTCCCAGGGGGCCCGCCATCGATGTTCCGCACTTTGAGGGTGGGTGCCGCTGGAGCATCCAGCTCCGGCACCTCGCAGGGGCCCGTCATCGATGTTTCGTACGTTGAGAGTGGGCGCCGCCCAGGCATCCAGCTCCAACACCTCCTAGGGGCCCGCTGTCGATGTTCTACACGTTGAGGGTGCGTGCCGCTAGAGC
Source organism: Tuctoria greenei (assembly GCA_036927565.1). Taxonomy (NCBI): domain Eukaryota; kingdom Viridiplantae; phylum Streptophyta; class Magnoliopsida; order Poales; family Poaceae; genus Tuctoria; species Tuctoria greenei. The sequence continues at coordinate 97,772,752 of JAYESD010000011.1, forward strand.
ATCCAGCTCCAACACCTCTCAGGGTGCCCACCGTCGATGTTCCACATGTTGAGGGTGGGGTCATCATCGCCGAAGAAGACTTCTTCGACGATGACCATGCATCTCAAATCAAGGGCGGCGCCCCACAGGGGGCCCGCTAGCATCAACCCTCTAGCTCGGCGTTCCATAGGGGGCCCGCTGGCGTCAACTACCCAAAGCTCCCGCGCTCCACCGGGGGCCCATCAACCACATCCTCCAACTAAATGGTAGGCGTGCCCAACCAGTTGGCCACACCTACCAGAGGGCCTCTAAGGGGTCCCATGGGCAGTATGTCAAGCGGTTTTCGGTCGCCACGGCAACAACGATGCCATTTTCTACAAGCGCAGGCAGCGTGCGGGTCTACTTAAGGTACCTGTGGCGTATCCATGGTTTTTCTATCAACCTCTCGTTTGCATTCTTATGGTGCCAGACGGTCCCTCCATGAAAGGCCTATGCCGAGCGGGAGGTCCAGGTTGTGCAACCTTCTTACCCTGGTTCCGTAACGTGAGCATGTGCACTCTGCTTCCACACCACTATGGTTCAGTACTGGGGGCCAGGCGGCATACACCCTGAACAAGGTGGGAGCCGAGAAATTCAAGGTTTTTGGGGTAGCTGCAATGTGTTTGGGGTTAGATGGTCATTTTCTTGCTCAGGGTCCATGGCGCCAAATGGTTCTCACCTCTAAAAGGCTAACACCGTTGAATGTGGCATAGAGGAGGGTGAATAGGCATTGAAAAACTTTTCCTGCAGCACTTAACAAATTTGTCAAATACGGGAGCGATCGGACCTTTTCGGTGTGGTATATGGACTAGTCCGGTGTGATTGATGTGTTACGAAAAGATTAAATGTTTATGGAGATATCATAAATGTTGCAGTAGCGGAATGTAATCAACTACCCTAACAACTTGAGTAAGCAATTAGGATAGAAGACTTGCACGTGGAATACGAAGTTAACATGAATTACAAGATTGATCAGCTTTGTACCCAAGATAATGGTAATTACAAAAGTAAAAGAATGGAACACGCGAGACAAGTGTTTTTATTGAGGTTCGATCTCACCAGAGAGATCTACACCTCGTTGAGGAAGTGTAACAACCTCATTTTCATGCATCATGCATTGCATAAGTTCATATACATGTTTAACATTAAGCAACATAAAAAGGAACAAGTTAAAAATAAATTAGAAGCGAAACAACACTTAGAAGTCTGTAGGAGTACGGACTTGTCCAGTTTGCACCCGGACTAGTCTGGTTTCCCTCTCTGTTTCCCTTCGGACTTGTCTGTTTTTGCTACAAACTAGTCCGATTGACTCTCTGTTCTGTTCTGGAATTGTCCGTGATTGAGTGCGGACTAGTCCGATCTTTGGTCCGGTTTCCGAATAAGTCACCAAATCCCTGGACTTGTCTGATCCATGCCGGACTAGTCCGTTTTTCTCACTGGACAAGACCGGACTTGTCCGGACCAACTACCAGATTTATTCGTTTTTGCCTCTGTCCAACATCGAACTAGTCCGGCCCCCCTCAGCGGACTTGTCCGGTGTGCCCGACTCGTATTCAATCTTTTACTCCACGATTTGTTATTGGGTATTTACCTCAATTGGGCCCAAGAATGTCGTGCTTAACCCCTATGGAGCCCATGTGGGACCCCTACACAGCCTTCACCCACCTTAGACTCGAATTCCATCAAACCCTAGCCCTCCACCCCTATATAAACAACCCAACACCCCAATTTTTCATCTTTTGCCTCAATTAAAAGACCACAAACCCTAGTTCGTGGAGAGCCGCCATCAAGGAGGGAGAAGGAGATCCCGAGCAAGAAGAAGAAGAGGAGGAAACAAAAGAGGATCAAGTAATTAAGATCTTCATCGACCTTGCATTCTTCTTCACCAATTCACCTTCAACTCTTCATCATCAACCCTAGATCGTCAAGATCCAAGTTTCATCTTCAATTCTTGATCTTTGGTGTTCGAAACACATGGTACACCTTCTACCTTCTCTTTTCCCCACGTCAATTCAATCCCAATTCTCCAAATTCCCGTAGATCAAGAAAACCCTAATTTGCAATCTGACAAGGGCTGACTAGTCCGGCCCTGAAACCGTACTTGTGCGGCCCCTGAATCTAAATTGTGCTGAATTAATTCCAAATTTAATCTTATCAATCCCAAACCTGTTTGAACTTGTTAAAAACTATTAGATTCAGTTAGTGAACAATAATAGCAACTCATTAACAAGTTTCACTTCATAATTGCATTAATCATGCATGTCATGACATATTGAGTACTATATTAGCATTATTTGATTGTAATTATTGTTTTGTATGTTTGTTGCATGGAATAGAAGGTCCTGCTCTAGAGGGTGCTGTCAAGGACCTCTAGTACCAAAATTTTGAAGACTTTGATCCAAACCAAGCTCAAGAGCAAGGCAAGTGTCCTTGAATATATTGATCCTGTTTCGACAATAAATGTTTTGTTTTCAAAATTGCATGCTTGTGTCAATTTGATGGGAATTCCTATGATAGGAAGATTACTAGATTTGTTTGACCACCCTTGTCATCTGGAATATATTGTAGAGAGTCGGAAAGAGCTTTCTACATTTGCTTCGCTTAATTAATTGGGATGGGAAGACAACTACACCATTTAATTATGCATTAATGAGATTATGGTTCATATGAACTGGTCAATATGGTATGGTAATGGGCGATCTAAGCAAGCCTGGTATGTGGATGGATTAGATGTTATGGTGGTTGCTTGCTTTAGATCTAAGGATTGGTTCATGTGAGAATAAGCCAGGACAACAGTTCCACCACGAGGCCATGTATGAGTGCGGCGTAGCTGATTAATTAGGGTATTGCTAGTATTGCATGGATCATTTGGTGCACTGGGGAAGGGGAGTCGGATTTGGATGGGATATGGTTGGCAGGACTCCCTGGGATCCGAGTGGCACAAGATAGGGCCCTTGGTTGAAGATATGCTCAGTTGGAGGCATCGCCACCGGTGAAACCTCAATTGGTCCGTACATGCTAGTAGTCCTTTTGTAAAGGCTATTTTGTGATCTCTTGGCCTTACACCTACGGTAGTGTAATTGGCATAAGGGAGGTTCTTTAGTCGCCGACGGGTGATGAAATCACAATCACGTGGGTAAAGTGGTACAAACTTTGCATAGTATTAAAACTATCATGATTGTTGTGCTCCCGGTTAAGAGCACCTGGAAACCTAGGATTGGGATGGTTATGGTTTGGTATTGCTTATGGTTTGGTACTGGTTATGTTTGATAACATGGTTATGGATTGGGTTATGGTATTATGGTTTATGGTATTGGATATGGCTAAAGGTACTTAGAGCTCTGGAATATGGATGATAGTAATGGAACATGGACTGGTACTATGGTAACTACATGTTTTATGATGGGTTTACTTCACATACATATAATTTATTGCATTCCAAATGTTTTAATTTACTTTTCAGCACTTAGCATATTATATTCGTCAATTGTATCAGCTACATGTCATACTTTCCACACTTGCTGAGTACGACATGTACTCACCCTTGCAATTCCCCCACCAACAGTTGAAGGTCAGGATTGGGAGTATAACAATGATAATGCGGAGTTCTTGGTCGTGTCCGTCGTCAGGTTTGCCTTGGTGTTGTTTGGAACCGCGCTACCCTATTTTCTTAGTCGCATAGTTGCATTATTAGATGATCCTGCTGCATTAGTTCAAACTGGTATTCAAGGATATTTTGAATTCTGTAAAAATATTACTTAATTAATCTTGTTCTTTGGTAATTTTCTTGTATATCCTTTTGTGAATGCTCTCGTGTATGTGTATTGAACGTTCTGGGCACACACATGCGTTCACTTGGTTCATTTTCGGAACCAGGTGTCACAAATTGGTATCAGAGCCAGGTTGACCGTAGGACGTAACCTAGATAGAATGGACACTTTAGAGCACATAGGAGCACTCAGTAATCGATATGTTTTTGCTTGGTGTGTTGTTTGCTAGGTTTTGTTGCTTGTGTGCTTAGTAGAGGATTTTGGTGTGCTATAGCATTGCCATATCAATATAGGCTAGTATAGTTAGTTGTTTAGTTTCATATCCCTTGATACATATAGTTGGGGATGTTTCCTAAATTCTTATCTCTTGCTTTTCTTCATGGTGAGGACTCACAACCAGAGGGATGGCAATGATGAGGAGGAGAACAATGGAGCACCTAAGAACAACAATGGACAAGGACCTGCCCAGGGAGCTATAAACCTTGAGAAGCTATTGGCAATGCAAAACCAGCTCATGCAGACCATGATACAGACTATGGGACAGCTGCAGGCTGGTAACAACAACAATCAGCCCCACATGCCTCCACCGCCACCGCCATCGCCTCATAACAGTTGGGAGTGTTTATGAGGACTAGGCCACCGACCTTTGCTCAAGCTGCTGACCCTGGGGATGCTGATGATTGGCTCATGTTTGTGGAGAAGAAGCTTGCAATAGTCCAATGCAGTAACCGGGAGAAGGTGCTATTTGCGTCTCATCAACTTGTTGGATCAGCTACCGATTGGTGGGATTCGCTATGCAACGCCCATGAGAACCATGAGATAATTACTTGTGCTGAATTCAAGGAAAGCTTCCATTCTCATTATGTGCCAGAAGGTGTTATGATCTTGAAGAGGCAAGAATTTGAGAACTTCAGGCAAGGAAGGTCAAGCATGAGTGAATATCTTAATAAATTCACTCAACTCTCATGATATGCACCTGAGGATGTGAGCCGGGACAGCCGGAAGCAATACTTGTTCATGAGGGGCTTGAACAATGAGATCCAAGTGCAATTGCTGAATTGTGATTATGCCAACTTTCAGAAGCTTGTGGATAAAGCAATTGTGGTTGAGAACAAGGTCCATGAGATGGAGCTAGATAACAATAGGAAGGCGCCATATCAAGGACAACAACAAGGAAGTAATGTGCGCCCTCGCTTTGCGCCACCCAATGCGCCTTATTACAACTCTTCTGCTCCTGTACAACACCCTGGTTATGCACCGCGCCCAGCTCTGTGTGTGCAACAACGCCCTGTCATGCAACCACCTTGTCCACCAATGCCTTATGTACCTCGTGCCAATTTTCCTGGTGCAAATGTTCAAAATCAAGCTCGTCCAAATAATTCTGGTGCAGCAAGGAAGTGCTATCCATGTGGAGAAGCAGGACACTTTGCACATCAGTGTCCTAAGTTGGGCCTTGGTCAAGGAAGCAGTGCCCAAGACAAAACCCAAGACCCAATGGAGGACAGCCACAAGAAAATCGTGGACCGCAAAATTTTGCTCGTGGCAACGTGAACCGTGTCTCTACGGAGGATGCTCAACAAGCAGATGACATGGTGATTTGTATGTTCCTCGCAAACTCCAACCCGACGACTATGTTATTTGATTCTGGAGCATCACATTCATTCATTGCATCAAAATATGTTGCCAAGTATAGTTTGCCTATCTCTCATATGAAGTTTACTCTATTAGTTAAGTCTCATGGAGGAGAGATGAGGACAAATATAGTATGTCCAAAATTAAGCCTTAGAATAAGGGGGGTAGACTTATTTGCCAATCTCATTGTTTTGGATTCTCAAGGGTTGGACATTATACTTGGTATGGACTGGTTGAGGAAGTGCAATCGAGTTATTGAATGTGCCACAAAGACGATGAAGTTGACCAATGAGGAAGGGATGACCATAGAGTTTGAAGCATCTCAACATGCACCAAAGCAATGGGAGTTGAACCATATCGACGGTGCCGCAATTGAGGAGATTCCAGTGGTGTGTGAATTATTGGATGTGTGCTTATGCAGCAAGGTTAAGTGATTGCCTATGCATCAAGACAATTGAAGAAACATGAGCAGATTTATCCGACACATGATTTGGAACTTGCAGCTGTGGTGCACGCATTGAATATTTGGAGACATTATATCCTTGAACATAGTTGTGAAATTTATACGGATCATAAGAGTCTTAAGTATATTTTCACACAAACGAATTTGAATTTGAGACAACGAAGATGGTTTGAGCTCATGAAGGATTATGATGTGGGGATCAATTACCATCCAGGGAAGGCTAATGTAGTAGCTGATGCCTTGAGTAGGAAAGGAGTAAGCCACCAGCTCACGGTTCGAGAATTACCATCTGAGTTATGTAAGGAGTTTGAACGGTTGAATCTTGGATTTGTGAATGAGATGGGGATAATGGAGTTAAGTGCGACCTTGGAGCAAGATATTCGAGAAGGTCAGACCAAGGACGAGGAAATTCAGGAGATCAAAGAAAGGACCCAAGAGGGAAGGGAATTCAGGTTTGATCAGGATGACCATGGTACTCTATGGCTTGGGAAGAGGATTGTTGTGCCTAATGTAAAGCACATTCGGGAAACAATATTAAAAGAGGCACATGACTCGCCATACTCAATTCATCCCAGTTGTACAAAGATGTAAAAGGACTTGAAGACGTGTTATTGGTGGGCCAGCATGATGAAGGATATAGCTAAATATGTAGGGTTGTGTGATGTGTGCCAAGAGTCAAGCTGGAACACCAAAGACTAGCTGGATTATTGCAACAATTGAAGATTCTGGAATGGAAGTGGGAAGAAATCAGAATGGACTTTATAGTTGGTTTACCGTGTACCCAGTCCGATTATGACTCAATTTGGGTTATTGTGGATCAGTTAACCAAGTCAACTCATTTTGTTCCTATCAAGACCACCTATACCACCGTGAAGCTGGCAGAGCTATATATGGAGCGTATTGTGTGCCGACATGGAGTAGCAAAGAAGATAGTCTCAGATAGAGGTTCTCAATTTACATCCAGGTTTTGACAGAAACTACATGAAGCATTGGGAACAAGGTTGAATTTTAGCTCAGCATATCACCCTCAAACGGATGGACAAACTGAGAGAACCAATCATATTTTTGAGGACATGTTAAGAGCTTGTGCCTTGAAGCATGGAAACGGTTGGGACAAGAGCTTGCCATATGCAAAATTCTCATAGAACAATAGTTACCAAGCAATCTTGAAAATGTCAACCTTTGGAGCATTATATCGAAGGAAGTATAGGACACCTTTGTTCTGGAATGAGACAAGAGAAAATCAAGTGTTTGGACCTGATATGTTGCAAGAAGCTGAGAAACAAGTTCAGATTATTCGTGAAAACTTGAGGGCTGCTCAATCAAGAAAAAAAGGCGATGCGGACAATAGTAGAAGGAAACTAGCCTTCGAAATAGGAGATTTTATTTACCTCAAGGTGTCACCAATGAGAGGTCACAAGAGGTTTAACATAAGAGGCAAGCTAGCACCTCAATACATTGTGCCATTCAAGATTTTGGACAAAAGAGGAGAATTGGCATATAAGTTGGAGATGCCAGCACATTTATCGGATGTTCATGATGTATTTCATATTTCCCAGCTCAAAAAGTTTTTAAGGGTACCGGAAGAACAAGTGCCAATGGAAGAATTGGAACTAGAGGCAGATTTGACTTATGTCGAGCAACCGATCAAGATCTTGGAAACCAACGAGAGGGTCACAAGAGACAAAATTATTAGATGGTGTAAAGTGCAATGGAATCATCATACAGAATTGGAAGCAACTTGGGAGTTGGAGGATGATCTCAAGAAGGATTTTACCTATCTGTTCTCTTCTGCGAGGAATCTCGAGGGCGAGATTCATTTTAAGGGGGGGGGGGGGGGGGGGTCGGTTTGTAACACCCTCATTTTGATGCATCATGCATTGCATAAGTTCATATACATGTTTACCATTAAGCAACATAAAAAGGAACAAGTTAAAAATGAATTAGAAGAGAAACAACACTTAGAAATCTGTAGGAGTACGGACTTGTCCGGTTTGTACCCCGGACTAGTCCGGTTTCCCTCTTTGTTGCCTTCCGGACTTGTCCGTTTTTGCTACGGACTAGTCCGATTGACTCTCTGTTCCATTCCGGACTTGTCCGTGATTGAGTGTGCACAAGTCCGATCTTTGGTCCGGTTTTCGAATAAGTTACCAAATCCCCGGACTTGTCCGATCCATGCTGGACTTGTCCGTTTACCTCTCAGGACAAGATCGGACTTGTCCGGACCACCTACTGGACTTATCCATTTTCTCCTCTGTCCAACGTCGGACTAGTCTGGCCCCCATCAACAGACTTGTCCGGTGTGCTCGACTCGAGTTCAATCTTTTCCTCCATGATTTGTTATTGGATATTTACCTCAATTGGGCCCAAGAACGTCGTGCTTAACCCCTATGGAGCCCATGTGGGACCCCTACATGGCCTCCACCCACCTTAGACTCGAATTCCATCAAACCCTAGCCCTCCACCCCTATATAAGCAACCCAACACCCCAATTTTTCATCCTTTTGCTTCAATTTAAAGACCACAAACCCTAGTTTGTGGAGAGCCGCCATCAAGGTGGGAGAAGGAAATCCCGAGCAAGAATAAGAAGAGGAGGGAATGAAAGAGGATCAAGTAATCAAGATCTTCATCGACTTTGCGTTCTTCGTCGCCAATTCACCTTCAACTCTTTATCGTCAACCCTAGATCGTCAAGATCCAAGTTCCATCTTCAATTCTTGATCTTTGGAGTTCTAAACACGTGGTACACCTTCTACCTTCTCTTTTCCGCACGTCAATTCAACCCCAATTCTCAAAATTCTCGTAGATCCAGAAAACCCTAATTTGCAGTCTGTCCAGGGCGGACTAGTCTGGCCCCTGAAGCAGGACTTGTTCGGCCTCTGAATCTGAATTGTACTGAATTAATTCCAAATTGACACGGATCAATCCCAATCCTACTCAAACTTGTTAAAAACTATGAGAACCAGTTAGCACTACAGGAAACACGAAAATAAACGATGGTGAAAATAATTGACGATGGCACGGTCGTCTTTTAATTAATTGACGACGGTTAGATCCAACCGTCGTCAATTAGATTGTAATTGACGATGGTAACCCTAATAGCGTCGTCTATTACTTAAAGACGACAGTGAACCGTCATCAATTAGGCCCATCGTCAATATGGGCCGGTAATAGACGACGGTTTCTATAGGCCGTTGTCTACTAGAACTTATACACGACGGTTAACCTACACCGTTGTCAATTAGAGAATATTTCCCTGCGTGGTTTACTCCTCATTTTGCATGCAGTTTCTCATTCGTGCCCATGGTCCTCCAACATTCGCTGCCACCACCGCTTTTCCACCGCTGTCGTGCCCCCGCCCGTCGCGCCACCAAGGTCCGCCGTCGAGACGACACCCCGCTACACGCGACCGCGACCGCCGACCCGACTTTCCCCTCAGATCTCCGCTAGCGCCGGCATGCTCCCCTCCTCCCGCAGCGGCCGGGATCGCCTCCTCGCCCTCCTCACCGTCGCGGCTGCGCTTCTCTCTCTCGCCAGCGCCTCCGAGTCCGACCACAAGGTGCGTGCCCGCCCTCCTGCAGCCTCCCTCTCCCCTTGCCCCGGTTGGATCGCTTCGTGCCGCACCAGATTTGGATCCCCCTCGCCGGCCGGATCTCGCGCTTAGCTCCTTCCCTAGTTCGTGACGCGGCTCGATTGCTTACAGGTAGCTAATGCGATGCGCGATGGCGAGCCGTCGTTGCGTCACATTAGAAGGTTACCAGCCTGCCCCATGGCTAAGAACGTTTGTAGTAGTTCTTTTTTTACTTGAGGAGTGTGGTTGGGGTTGGCAGTGCAGGGAAATGAACACGCTGGGACGTCGGGTGGAAGGCCAAAGGGTTTTTCGGTACCCTGCGTATCGGATACCCCCTGGGATTGCAAAGATCACAAGGAAACTCCATTTACCAGATTTGAAGACCTCCGAAGGTCCCACATGTCAGCCGTAACCCGACCTGCTTCCCCGACATGGTTAGTCCCAGGGCCCCCACGTGTATCATAAGACCGGAGCTATCGCACACACATGGGAAAGCTCCGGACTGGATACCAGTATGACACCCCCAGACCTAACCCCAGATAGAGGGAAGCTCCGGTACCGACACGTATCCAACTGAATGTGGCCTAGAGGGGGGGTGAATAGGCCTTTTGCAAATTGTCGGATCCTGCAACACTTAACAACCAGTTCAATACCAGAGATATCGGACTAGTCCGGTGAAGTGCGGACTAGTCCGGTGTTCACGGACTAAGTTGGTTAAGCTTGATCGATTAGATTGATTCTTTTATGTATGCAGCGGAAATATAGAATCAAATAAAGGTTTCAATGTTATATGCTAGATTATATTACAATTAAATCTTATATTTAACAATTCAACGTGAGATAAGCAATGATTATGAAACCCTAGGTTATATTGATGAATAACAACGATGAACACCAAAAACAAGACACAAGGATTTATCTCGTGGTTCCGCTCCCACAAAGGCAACCTACGTCCACGTTGAGGAGTCCACAAAAGGACCGGGTCTTCTCCAACCCTACCTTCGTCGGATCACCACGAAGGCCAATCCTCTTCCACTAATCACAAAGGGGTGAATAACCGAATTCAAAGGGGCCTTCTCACACGTTGAGAGCTCCCTTGGATTACAACACGAAATACCACCAAAACACACTCAAAAGATTACAATTAAATCACAGGAGTGTGTTAGAGAATCAAACCAAGAGCTCAATGTGGTGTTGAACGTGTCTCTCCAATGATCTAGAGTGAATCCTCAAAGGATTGATCGTTGTTTCACTTAATTTCGTGGAGAGATGTGGTTTTTGAGGCTCTTGGGAGGTGTGACGGCGCTAGGGTTCGAGAGAGGAAAAATATTGCCGTACAACTCTATTTATATGGGTTTCTAAAAGTGACTGTTAGGGTTCAGAAAGTTCGGACTAGTCCGTGGTGGTCACTGGACTAGTCCGGTTTGCTGAGTGTAGCAAACTCTAAGTGTCCCGAAATATCGGACTAGTCCGGCTAGGAGCGGACTTGTCCGATTTTGCTACTGGAAATCTTCGGACTAGTCCGATAGTCGTCGAACTTGTCCGGTTATATGAAACCCTAAGTGTATAGGATGACAAGTCTGCACTTGGAGGACTTGTCCGATTCAGATCAGAGGGTATTTCGGACTAGTCCATGCAAACATCGGACTTGTCCGATTTGGATCAGAATGAATATCGGACTAGTTCGGTTATGATCGGACTTGTCCGATTTTGTGTGACTTGTGAAGTGTTTTGAGGACTAGTCCACACTGGGGAGGACTAGTCCGATTCTGGTCAGAAAGGATATCGGACTAGTCTGATGCATATCGGACTTGTCCGATTTCGTGCAGAAAGGATAACGGACTAGTTCAGTGTCTGTCGGACTAGTCCGGTCCTGTGTAACTTTGTGCAATGTGTGTGTTTAAATGTGGTTGAGCTATTGGGATGTGTTTCCTTAACACACTCCATACACAATAATCTACTACTCTTCTTACTTGAGCTCATTTCCACTTTGCTCCTCATTCTTCCTTGTTTTTGGTACTTTGCTCATTTTTCTATCATAAGCCTGCGCTCATCTCAACAAAGAGGTTAGGATCCCAATTGCTTGTCATAAATCATCCAAAACCCACAAGGGAGTCCTAGATGCAATTTCACCAACAACACCAGACCTACCCGTCCACGACGGAAAGCTCCGGAGTTGCCACGTGTCCGAACCGCCGGACCTTCAACCTCAACAATCAGACTGGTGGATCCCCAACGACTCGGATCTTTAAGGGGCAATCAAAGACTTCAAGACCCAATTAAGTGTCATTAATATCATATTAATGACACACGATCGGAAGACCCTTAATACCAGTAACGACACTATTAAGGCCCGTTACCACGCTATTAAGGGTAATTAACTCTATTTATTGTGTATTAAACATTAGTAACCGTCAGAGCCACATGTCAGGTCAGGCTAACAGTGTAACGACCAGTACTTGTGCTATAAAAGGACTGGTCGACGATACATAGGGGGACTCTGAGGGCTCTCAAGCACACACAATCACTGAAAGCTCTTAGACGTTCAATACAACATCAACACACCTCGTGGAGTAGGGTATTACGCTCAGGCGGTCCAAACCACGTAAACTTCTGTGTCAATTTGCCATCATCTCTTGAATCTCTGTACACCCATTACCGAACCACGAACTCCACGGACTACTAACAGTAGTACCGGGAGATCTGCCGAATTTACACACCAACTGTTGGCGCACTAGGTAAGAGCGTCCGAGATTTCAAAAATGGTGAATTTGTTAGATCGTGCAAAGGCAACCCCGCTCCGTGCGTCGACGGTGGGGCGGTGGACTGGGAGCCTTCCGACATCCTCGCCTCGTAGCTGCGGTCACCGGGCGCCGTCCGCCCCGAGTTCCATGTGCATGGCAGTCTAAACCCTAGCTCCGGGAGCAGCGCCTTCTATCCGCGGGCGATTGGGTTGACGCAGGTCCTAGGCCGAAGCAGCGACAAGGCGGGCAGCCGGAGGAGCCAGACGAGGGCGCGAGGCGACCGCGCGAGTGAGGAGCATCGGGGTATAACGAGAATTGAACCCTGCTTAGATTCGTCTCGTGCTCCACCCATCTACCCACCTGGTTGGCCTTGGCCAGCCGGTAGCTGCTGCTTTTTGTTGTACCTGATGTTGATTTACAGGATTGCCAACTGTAATGGCCTCTCCTTGCTGCGTTCGGATGCCTTTGTTTCCTTTTCCAATTTCAGCGGTGCGGTCAGCTTGTCTGGATAATGCCGCCGGACTCCAGGAGCCATCTGGAGGGCTCTTCAAGAAGTGGATAATGAACGAAAGTTCGTCGATCAGCATTCGTCTCTGGGAATCGCGACAACGACAACTCCCACCTTCGCGTATGCGGCCGCGAGCGCCAGCTCCGCGCGCTGCCGATTTTCGCACGCCCGAGCGCGCGGATACGCCGGCCCGCGCCGCGCTTTCTCTCCGCCGCCCTTCCGCGTGACGCGCTTTCACTTTCCATTCGATGCCCGCGATATTGCCGAGTACGTGCGTACCTTCGGCACGCACCGGAGAACAGTCGATTGAGGAGATTTCCTGCTATAATATGTTATATCTACAACATTTTAGTTCTACTGTTGGAGATAACATAAGATGACCTACATAAATTTTCTTCCAGACAGTCCAACCAGCTTTCTCATTTGGGCTACATTTGTTGAAGATAGTCTTAGATATTTAAATAATTTTGTAGACATGAAAAAATAGTTTTATTGAAGCAGTGGTATGGTACAATAATTTCACATTTCAAAACTTTATGCTTTGATGCATGCTTTAAAAATTTATACTTCGATGAGTACAAATCCTCTTTTTCTAAACGGAAACACAAGATTTCAGTGGCCTGAAGCATGGGCCTGGCTTCAAGCGACGGTAACAGAGCGGCTGCGGCACAGCCGCACAGGACACAGCTTAGAATTTAAAACTTGTTTAGTTATTTTATTAATTGCTAATTTGTGATATGTAAAGATTGTGTTAATTGTAAAATAATCAAATAAAATAATCTTGTGATTGATTAACATATAACATTAAGGGTTAATAATTAATTATAAAGATTAGTTGTTAATGATAATAATTAGTTGCTAATTACCAGTGCCAGATTTTTTTAAAAAAATTTCTAGATAGCCCCTTTTCTAAAAGCAACGAATACGCAAATCTAAATCCTAGAAATACCAAGCCCCTCTCAAAAAGCCGCGGGAAGCGGCGTGCAGCAACGTCCCTCCCGGCCTCCCCATCTTGCGTCGGATCAAGATCGCCTGACGTAGTGCGTCAATGGAGCAGCAGGAGCTGCTCCGAATCCTACGGAGACTCAAGACCCCGCGCCACCTGCTGCAGACCCAAGCCCAGCTCATCGCCGCAGGCTTCGCCGCGAACCCGCGTCTCCTCACCGCGCTCGTCTCAGCCGCGCTCTCCGTCCTCTCGTCGCCGCTCCACGCCACCGCAGCCCTCCGTGCCGCGGGCACAGACGCTTCCACCGTCGCTCACAACACCCTCATTGAGCGCCTCTCCGGGCGCGACGGCGGTCGAGCCTGCTGCCCGGAGGACGCGCTCGCGGCCTATGCCGCCATGCGCACCGCGGGGGTGCCGCCAAACGGGTTCACCTTCACCTTCCTGCTCCGCGCGTGCGAGTCCCTGAGGCGGCTGCCGCCGTGCAGATGTGTCCACGCCCAGATCGTGAGGTGCGGATTCGCGCGCGACGTTGTGGTGCAGAATGCTATACTGAATGTGTACTACAAGTGCGGCAACCAGAGGTCTGTTGCAGCCGCGCGCCAGGTGTTTGATGAAATGGCAGAGAGGGATGTTGTTTCTTGGAATTCCATGATTGGGGTTTACATGTCAAGTGGAGATGCCGTGAGTGCGATGGGCTTGTTTGAGGCAATGCCGGAGAGGAATGTTGTTTCGTGGAACACTGTTATTGCTGGGTTCACAAAGGTGGGGAACATGGTGTCAGCACGTACAGCGTTTGACAGGATGCCAGCGAAGGACGCCATTTCTTGGAACTTGATGATCTCTGGTTATGCAGCGGCTGGTGATACGGAGGCTGCACAATCTCTCTTTGATCAGATGGATTGGAAAGATGTGGTTTCGTGGACAGCTATTATATCTGCTTATACAAAGATTGGGGATCTAGAGTCAGCTAAACTGTTGTTTGATGAGATGCCTGTTAAGAACTTGGTTTCATGGAATGCGATGATAACAGGGTATAATCACAACTCGAGATATGACGAGGCGCTGCATACATTTCAGCAGATGATGCTCGAGGGGAGATTCGTGCCTGATGAAGGTACATTAGTAAGTGTGGTCTCAGCCTGTGCTCAGCTGGGCAGTTCCGAGTACAGCAATTGGATCAGTTCTTACATTAGTAAAAGCAACGCTTATATAACTGTTGCACTAGGAAATGCTCTCATAGACATGTTTGCAAAGTGTGGGGATGTAGGAAGAGCATGGTTAATTTTTGACAAAATGAAAGCAAGATGTATCATTACATGGACAACAATGATTTCTGGCTTTGCTTTTAATGGGCGTTTTAGAGATGCTCTGTTGGTCTACAATGACATGTGCAGAGAAGGAGTTGAATTGGATCATACAGTCTTTGTTGCCACTCTTGCTGCTTGTGCCCATGGAGGTTTATTGCAAGAAGGTTGGAGTATTTTTAAACAGATGGTTGAGCATTACCGTATTACGCCACGAATGGAGCACTATGGATGTGTAGTGGATCTGCTTGGTCGAGCAGGGAAGTTAAAAGAGGCAGTTCAATTTATTGACAGCATGCCTCTTAAACCTAGTGTTGTCCTTTGGGTAACTTTGCTTAGTTCTTGCATCGCGCATGGTGATGCAGAGTTGATCAAGTATGTCAGTAAACAGGTAGTTGAAAGAGAACCATATAATTCTAGTTACCAAGTACTGGTTTCAAATTGTAATGCTCTGGGGGGAAGGTGGGGAAGTGTGACAGATGCACGCAGAGTGATGCGTGATATGGGAATTGAAAAGGTTCCTGGCAGTAGCCTGATCCAGGTAGGAACTGAGGTTCATGAGTTTTTGGCTAAAGACTCAAGGCACAAGAAAAGGAAAGAGATATATGAAATACTAGATGGTTTGATCGCCATCATGAGACATGCAGAGAATGCCCCTTTAATAAAAGAGAGCTCTTTTTTGTGTACTCCGCACCTCAAAACTCGAGAGGATTCTGTGGGAAGCCTTGTTTAATGGGAAATATTGGTGAATTTATAGCCAGAATTGTGATCAAATGAACATTTGATGGCTTCACAGCATCCATGACTGGTAGAGTATAGCTCTTGGATATCTTTCTGGGCTGCTAGCCTATTGAATGTCTAGCCAACTTAATTGCATGTTGTGCAGATGTCAGCGGTTCTATGCCCATGGCAGAAGAGTTTGAAGATTGGGAATTGGGACCTTGTAAAATGTAGGAAGATATTTCCGAGATGATTATAGTCATATAGTGCCCATGTAATGCATGGTTTGGTAACTGCTGCATCAAAGATAATTTGTCTCAATGGTTATCAGAGATATAGATGGCTAGGATGTTCAACTAATAGTTTTTTCTCAGTGAGATTATCAGAGAAACAGACGGAATATGCTACTATTCTTGTTTTAAATTAGTAATGATGGGGAGCATATTCAGGTATCACCAGTGATCTGTATTAGCATGGGCGTGGAGTCTCTGTGGAATGCAATTCATTATGTTTACCTTGAATGGAAATAGGAGCATTGTTGCTGTTAGTATACTGTTAAGACTAAAGCTTAAGTGTGCTTTTCATAGTATTACACAAGTTTAGACTCTGCACCAACATGAACCATGCTTATCCTATTCTCAAGAGCAAGTCTTTCAGTTTAATGCTCCCTCTGGTTTTTAATTGATGACTAGAACAACCTTTTTAGCTCAAAAAATGAACTAAATAACTTTGTTAGCTTCGATAACAAAAAAAATGGAGGGAGTAATGTTTTTACTTTGAATTTAGTATATGATTAGGAAATGTTATGTAGGATTATTTTCCGTTCATGAGCGACCAGGCTCATTGCACTCTGTTTAATATGATGCCTCTGAATGCTATCACATTTACAGGTTTTAATGGAGTGACTGTTTAATGTGGTTCCTCTTTCACGTTTTCTTTATGTTACCAGAAATCAATGAATGTTTACTTGAATCGGAGCTATGGATTACTTGTAATTCTGTAACTAGAAGTATATGGGTTAGAGTGCGAACAGGCACAAGCAAAATCATTGGTGCTGCACTAACTATTGGAATTTGAGCTTTAATTTGTTTTCCTGTGCGATGATGTGCATCAAACTGGTATTGTGTTTTGCTGTTTTGGAATTGCTATGACCGTTACAAGTCATATTGCTTCAAGTAGTGAATCAACAATGGTTCATATCGACCAGCATGCAGTTCTCAGCCTTGCAGATTATATTAACTTGACAGTCTAGCAGAGTGGCCCTAGCACATCTTCTGCCATTTAGCATGATATGGTACATCTTTGTGCACCAACATGCACATTATCCTGTTACCATCTTCTGCTGTACTTAATTTTTTACACATAGGAACTGAAAATGCTAGTTTGCAACATCTGGAAGTATGTCTTTGAGTTGTTTTCCCACTTGTATTAGCATGTGGAGTACAACTTCCTAGTCATTTTCCTTTTCTTGAAATGCTTGTCATAATAGATATTATACTGAATTCTGTAAGAAAATACACCTCATTATGATTCTTGTTCATTTTCTCACGCAAATCCACATTTAAACTTTTCTGGAAGTAAAATATTCTCTTGAATATTCATGCTGTCCAACAAGGCTCTTCTCGGAATTCCTAATTTGTTCCTTCTTTACTTGCTTTTGCAGGCCAAGTGTTTTGAATCTTTTGTGATTTGTGATGAATTTTATGGATAAATTTTTTAATGTTGTCCTCAAGACATTGCAAGAAAGACGCTTTTTCCTGGTCTATGACAGCAACAGAGGTCAAAAGCTCAAGACAGCGTTGCTTTCAGCACCGGTCCTACAACTTCCAAATTTTCAGAAGCAATTCATTGTTGATTCTGATGCTTCAGGAGCAGGTTCTGGTGCAGTACTACATCAGAGAAAAGGAGTAATTGCTTATTTCAGCAGACCAGTGGCTCTATAACACGCAAAACTGTCTGCATATGAAAATGATTTGATAGGACTGGTGAAAGCAGTTTGACATTGGAGGCCATATTTGTGGCGCATAATGTTTACTGTTTGGACTTATCATTATAGTCTGAAAAATGACAATGACTACTATCGGTACCCCGCATATGAGGTACCCTTGCACTCAGACTGAAAGTACTTAAGTATGTTTGGAGGTGCCACGTGTCCAAGAAAGTGTCGGACCCTACCCTTCCTCAAGTACACGATTCGGCACTGCCACGTGAACTTCAAAGATGGGACTCAACTCCTCCTGTGAGACGGGCTCTCAAGCTGCCACGTGTTTGGCTGGACGAGACCTCACCTCACTATGGGAGTGGGCTCCGGTGCAACCACGTGGCTCGAAGCACCGGGCCAGGCACCTCTCGCAGAGAAGGGTTTCGGAGCTGCCACATGCCTCGAGGTATCGGGCTTGGCCTCCCCTGACAGTGGCCAGCCCCAAAGCTGCCACGTGTCCCGCAACTCACCCTGGACGGTGGGGTGCGGGAGTTAAGGGATGGTGCGCTCCGTCTAAATCAAGCATTGAAGACAGGCATCCACCTCCGGCGGATAACACGGAGCACGCCAACGGTCAGGGACCGTTGCGCCCAATCACATCAAAGTGAAGACGCCGTAGGCCTACTCTGCTCCGCCAAGTGGGTAGCTTACGGCGACAAGACAAACAGACGATTCATCTCCTGACACCGTCAGCGACTACAAATGGGTCACTAGCACCTGAAGCGGCAAGAAAATGAGTCTTCAAGCCACGACCAGAGGAAGTTCATGCAGGAAGCCATAGATCTTTAGAATAAGATCGCCTTGGGGCCACCTGTCAGGCCCCGAACCTCACTTGTAAGGCGTCCATCCTTGTCTATAAAAGGACTGAATCGCCACTGTTACAAAGGATCCCCTATCTAACGCATACACCCACTACACACTCGTACACACCAGCAATACAACTTCACCATGTAGTAGGGTATTACGCTCCGGCGGCCTGAACTACGTAAAACTACTATCTCACCAATCTCATACGCGCATCACTCTATAGAGGACTAAGACATGCTGACCAAGAACCTCCGTGGGTTGCTCTCATAGCAGGTCCAGGCGAAGCATCACAAGAACACTTCGACATTTGACGCGCTAGGTAGGGGCTTTTTCCTCAAAAAAGTGGTTGCTCTTTCACCACAATGGTAAGCATCAAGCCTGCGAGCAGCGGCAAGATTGAGCCGCAAAAGTTCGACCTGCAAGTTGGCGAAGACGTGGAGAATGAGTTCCAAAAGCCTGAACGAGTCATTGAAACGGTCTGGCACCTGCTCTGGGATGGCTTGCGTCGACGCGGCAATCAGCGTAGACTCCTCTGCGCCTCCCCCAGAACCAGAGCCCACTAGAATCGGATACCGGGTTGCCAACAGAGTCTTTGGCTGTTCTGGCTCCCTCATAATGGGAGATTAGGGTACCGTCCCCCACGCCAGCTTCTGCCTCTGCGGCACAGAGGTGGCGGTACCCACGACCAGGGTATGGGAACACTACCCCAGCACGAAAACTAGCGACGGCTGGCTGTCCTCCACCATGTCGGAGGTTGCTGAGAGCCCTACCTCTGCCCTTTTTGAAGGACGCGTGGTAGACCTTGACCATGGCTACATCGCAGCACGACACCGCTCCAGGACCACCGGAACCCCAATTGTCCCTCAGCACCCGAGCAAGGCCGAACACATTGACCTTCGGCATCAAGCTTTGCACTTTGTCTCTCAGGCCAGGGGTCATGAAGAGCGACTGACAGTCGTCTAGGATGGAGACGTGCTCATCATCGACAGTGTCGCAGGCCACCGCCTTCAACATCTCCTACAACATCTGGGGGGTTGGATCGTCCAGATCCAACCGACATTGGTTGTACTTGCCAGTGTAGACCCAGGCCCCGTATAGGCGCCTCTGAAGGGGGGCGGTGCGACGGCGCAAGAAGTTTTCCAACACCATCAGGGAGGTCAAGCCCTTATTCGCCAGGAATATGATCCTCTTCAGCATCGGCTTGTACTCATTCATCAACCCCTGGTATGCTTCCCGGGTAATGGGATTAGAGGTTGGGTCTTCAAAAGGCACCTTCAGCAAGGCATGGGCCTCAGTCTGCACGATCACCCAATCTTCCCTCCAGCAGCTCCACTTGCTCCCTTTGAGTGAAGCAATGTAGATCCGGGTCGTCCTGTCCCGATGGCGGAAGTAGTAGGCCCCCACTTGGCTTGTCGTGCTCTTTTCGGTGGTCTTCATCACGAATAAGAACCAGAACAACTCCACTGTTGGTGGAATGCCCACGAACGCCTCATAGAAGTGGATGAACACAGCAACTACGGTGATGGAGTTCGGTGACAAGTGGTGCAACTGCAACCCGTATTCCTCCAGCAAGGCGAGAAAGAACCTCGACGGCGAGAGCCCAAGCCTCGCAGACACATAGGTGACGAAGAGAACAGTCTCATCTTCGCTCACGTCTTGAAGAGTGGGAGATCTGCAATGGATCATCCATCCTTGCTCTGCGGCCGCCTAGCCAAGCAGCCGTCTCATCGGCACCAGATCCTCTACCGTTTGGAAACGAGAAGGAGGCAGCGCGGAGGCCATCGAAGCAAGCGAGAATAGGAGCTTTTGCTAAGTGGTAAAGGCTTGGGCACTCAAGGAAGAAAGCGAAAGCTCGGGCGGCAGGGTGTGAGTAAGGAAGGAACCACCCCCTCTAGCAAAGATTTCCTTTTTTATCACACCCGCAACGCCTCAACAAATCATGCGGATCGCCAGGGCTCGGCTCGCACCACTCAACCCTCAGCATCCATGACAATGGGGGCTAGGCCCCCTGTCAGAAGTGATGGCCCAAGCGGTCAGCCACTTGAGAAGACAGCTGAAGTGGTTCCCATAGGCGGAGCAAATGTAAGTTCTATAGCTATATTGGAAACCGTCGCGATTATAGGCGCCGTAGAGGACAGAGATAGTACAGCAAGCAGAGATCTTGTCGCCATAGTCTCTCAACCAGGAGAGGATGTGTGGCTACATTGGCGGAAGTGCCCACCACTTCGACTGATCAAGACAAAATTCAAAGAGCAGTGTGGGAAAACATGGATAGTTTTCCACCCTTGGGCTCATCACCTCCCCCCAAGGTGGACCCTGGGGCCACTGTTGGTACCTCGCATATGGGGTACCCTCGCACACAGGCTGAAAGTACCTATGTACGTCCGGAGGCACCACGTGTCCAAGAAGGCGCCATACCTCGCCCTTCCTCAAGTACGAGATCTGGCACTGCCACGTGGACCTCAAAAATGGGACCCAACTCCTCCTGTGAGACGGGCTCCCAAGCTGCCACATGTTTGGCTGGACGGGACCTCACCCCACTATGGGAGTGAACTGTAGTGCAACCACGTGGATCGAAGTACCGGGTCGGGCACCTCCTGCAGATAAGGGCTCTGGAGCTGTCACGTGCCCCGAAGGGTCCTGGAGCTGCCACGTGCCTCGAGGTATCGGGCTTGGCCTCCCCGACAGTGGCCAGCCTCAAAGCTGCCACGTGTCCCGCAACTCACCCTGGACGGTGGGGTGCGGGAGTTAAGGGATAGTGCACCCCGTCTAAATCAAGTATTGAAGACAGGCACCCACCTCTGGCGGATAACACGGAGCACGCCAACGGTTAGGGACCACTGCACCCAATCACATCACAGTGGAGACGTCGCATGCCTACCCCGCACTGTCAAGTGGGTAGCTTACGGCGACAAGACAGGCGGACCGGACATCCCGTGACACCGTCAGTGACTACTCATGGGCCACTGGTGACTGAGGCGGCAAGACGGCGAGTCTTCGAGCCACGGCCAGAGGAAGCTTATGTGGGAAGTTATAGATCTTCAGGATAAGATCGCTCCGGAGCCATCTGTCGGGCCCTGGACCCCCCCTGAAAGTGCATCTAGGCATCTTCGTGGGTTTCAGATGATTGATGACGACAATTAAGAGACTAATGAGCTGAGCTGATCTTAAGCACATGTGTGATGATTGAAATGAAACAAATCCCTCAAAAAGGAAAAGGTTGAAATGGGTCTCAAAGACTCAAGCATAGAAATTAGGGTTTTTATTATGTTGAGTTTAGACTAGCCGTATCATGTGTGAGGATGGTTGTATCATGTGCATTGAGATCATCCAAGAGGGCTCAAAGTGGTGGTTGAGAGAAAAACCTAAGTGAGAAACCAAAATGAGAGAAAACTCACAGAGGTCAGACTTATCTAGGCCTCATGCAGGACTAGTCCGGTCAGCCAGAGTAGTCCGTATTGGGTCGGACTAGATGTCTTTGTTCGAGTTCGGACTTGTCCGTACATGTACGGACTAGTCCATTCTTCCCTGGGTGAGTGAACTTGGAGCTAAGTCTTGGGAGGCAGGACTTGTCCGCCACAGAGGTCGG
Source organism: Tuctoria greenei (assembly GCA_036927565.1). Lineage (NCBI taxonomy): Eukaryota > Viridiplantae > Streptophyta > Magnoliopsida > Poales > Poaceae > Tuctoria > Tuctoria greenei. Next base: position 97,794,804 of record JAYESD010000011.1, read on the forward strand.
ACTAGTCCGGACCTTCAGAGTAGTCCGTTTTGGGACGCACCAAAGCATTCTGGATGAGTTCGGACTTGTCCGCCACAGAGGCCGGACTAGTCCGGACCCCCAGAGTAGTCTGTTTTGGGACGGACCAAAGCATTCTGTATGTGTTTGGAATTGTCCTTTGTGGCACGGACTAGTCCGTTTTAGACTTAGTGGGAAAACCAAGCCAAACCCTAGGAGGTCAGACTTGCCCACTGCCCTACCCAGTTTAGTCTGTTTTCAGCCGGACTAAACCTTTCTGATCTACTTCGGACTAGTCCGTTGTTGGCCGGACTAGTCCGGATTGCCATGATCATTTGAAATTTAAATATTTGGCACGCACGTTATCTGTTTTGTCGATCGATGATGTGAAATTGTCGGTGATCCCAAGAGGCCAGACTAGTTTGTGGTACACGGCCGAACTATTCCGGGTTTGGGCTGTTTTCAACAGTTAGTTGTCAGGACCCCTATAAATAGGGAACCACACCCTCTATTTTACAACACTAGAACCCTAGCGCCGCCACAACCAACCTAGAGCCTTCCAAAGCCTTCTACTTTGCCTTATAGCCCTCTAAGATCAAATCTTGAAGAGATTAGGGTTTGGGAAGGGGAGTGGAGGAAGATCATCGTGCTTTGGCTCTCGGTTTGATCTCTTGCACTTGTGTTGTGTTTTATGGCTTGTGTGAGTTGAGCTTCACATGCTCCTTGCTGTATTCATTTGTGGGAGCCTCAACTTGTGAGCAGTTCAATCAAACTTGGTGATTACCCTTTGATATAATGAAAACCAAGCCGACCATTGTGGTGGCTTGGTGAGAAGAGGGTCAAGTGAGACCCGATCCTTGTGTGGACTTTCTCAACGTGGATGTAGGCTTCTTTGTGGAGATGAACCACGAGTAAATCTTGTCTCACTTGTTGTTTAACATTTTGTAATCACTAGAATTGCTATTAGAGTTCATATTGTACTTAGAATTTTTCTTCATTGAAATATTGCAACCTAAGTGTTTATATTTGTTAATCAAAGTTGTGGTAGGTTGTTATATATTGCTTCTATCTTTCGCCAACTCAAATTCCGGAAATAACTTGTAGCAATCAAGTTTTAGGGTTTTACCTTGTGCTGAGCGGACTAGTCCGACCCAAATCAGACTAGTCCAGCCTCAGGAATTTAATCTCGTTTGATTAAGCGATTTCAGGACATATTTCCTATTCACCACCCTAGGTGACTTTCAATTGGTATTAGGGCAAGCCTCTCCATCAAGAGTCTAACAACTCGGAGAGCAAATGAACAGAAGGGGTGACAACGAGGTTCCGGTGATTGTCGATGACACCAAGACAAAGAACGTCGATGTTCTACAAGATGATCCAAATGACGACGAAGAAGTTCGTCTACTCAAGACACGACTTCGTGAGGAGCTCAATGTCCCCAAAAAGGAGATCAAGCCGATCGCTCAATTCAACACCGACAATGAGAGTAGTTCACAAGACTACTCCAGATATCCTTACAATTATGAGCGATTAGTCGCAAGCAATCATTACTTACCTATCCGTATTGGAAAACCTCCTCAATTTGATAGAAATGACTACTCTATGTGGAAGCATAATATGAAGATACATCTAATTTCCTTAAACCCTAGTTTGTGGCAAATTGTCTTGATTGGTGTGCATCTTCTCAAGAATGAGGAAGACATTACTTCGGAGCAAGCCGTTCTCCTCCATCGCAATGCTCAAGCGGTTGGAGTAATCACCTCCTCATTGACTCGAGAGGAGTTCAACCGCATTGAAGGATTGGAGGTGGCCAAGGAAATATGGGACACCCTCAAAACGGCTCATGGGGGCAACCGTGTTATACAAGAGGCAAAGATTGAGATGATTGAAGGACAACTTGGGAGGTTCACTATCATGGATGGTGAGTCTCCCCAAGACATGTACCACCGCCTCAAGACCCTCATGAACAAGAGTCGATCTTATGGAAGTACCCAGTGGACCGACCATGAAGTGGTAAAGAGGATGATTCGGGCATTCATGCCTCGAAACGTCACTCTTTGCTCACTAATTCTTGAGAGTTTGGAATTTTACAAGATGACTCCCGAAGAAGTACTAGTGAGGATCATCAATCATGAGATGATGGAGCAAGAAGCTATGTTATACAACAGTCTACAAAAGCTCTCCTCCTCCAAAAAAAGGGATGTTGCATTCAAGGCAACATATTCAAGATCTCAAGACAAGGGAGAAAGTGATGAGGAGAGGCACTCTTCATCAACAACTTCAACAAGATGTGGAGAAGAAAGAGGAGGAGCTACCATCGTGAAGGCAAGAGCAAAGACAAGGCCAAAACAAGATCAAAGAGGGCTTGCTACAATTGTGGCGAATATGGCCAATTCATTGCGGATTGTCCACATGAAGAGAACAGAAGGAGTGCAAGTCTCAAGAAAAGAAAAGCTTCAAGGAGAAGATGCAATCTGGACATGCCCACCTTGCAAAGGAGTGGGATTCAAATGATGAATCCTCCTCTGATGAAGAAGAGAAGATAGCATCCATTTCTATGAAGAAGTCAACCACGGAGAACAAGCTCTTCCCCAACTTGGAGAATTCAAGGCCAACTTGCCTCATGGCCAAGGAGGGAAGAAAGAAGGTTAAATCGAAATCATCCTCTTCAATTTTTTCACATGATGATTTTGATAGTAGTAGTGAAAATGAACATATGCTTAAAGATATGAGTAAAAGTATCTTGAAAAGATTGAGGTTGTTAACGGATGAGATATTTGAGAAGGAAGAGCTCATCAACCGTCAAGAGGACATGCTCATCCAACAAAAGGAGAGATGTTAAGAGTTTGAGGAGCTCTTGGAGCTTGAAAGAAAGAGAAACAATGCACTTGAGCGTGAGCTCGTTTTGAGCAAGGAAACTTGCTCAAACCTTGAGAACACCACAATTGGGCTAAAGGATGAATTTTTTAGCATGACAAAAATTAACAAAATCCTTGAATCACAAGTGGAGTCTCTCAAGGTCAATGCACCTTCTTCCTCTAAAAGCCCACCTTCCACAAATGTCAAATCGAAACATCTCAAGCTTGCAAGTGCTCTAACTTGATATTAAAACTTAAGTATGAGCTTAATGTGGCACAAAACAAGCAAGCGCTGAAAGGTGACATTTTTGATAAGGAGAAGATGGCATATGCATGTAGTGCCACAGGACATCCCCTTGTCAATGATGGTCTTGGCTATTCTAGAGAGAGGAGACAAAACGTGATTATTTTTGTCAAAGAAGGTTCATATAACAACAATAAAGGAAAGAACATTGCTACATCTCCTAACATGCCTAAAAAGGAACCTCATCCATTGTTCCATGGTTTTGATGTTTCATATGTGTTATTAAGGAACAAGTTTGGTAAAGCTTATGCTAGGTATGTTGGGACACACTGTAGAAGTCCTAATCCTTGTGTATGGGTGCCCAAGTGCCGCTTGACTAACATCAAAGGACCCAACACCGCTTGGGGACCTAAAGCCAAGACTTAAATCCTTCTTGTAGGCATACTCTTCCTATGGAACCAAGTGGGTTCTTGATAGTGAATGCACTAATCATATGACCGGAGAGAGTAAGATGTTTGTAGAGTATTAAGAGAATGAAGATCCAAGTGAAGGAATCTATTTTGGGGACAATAGCCAAGGAAAAATCCTTGGCACCGGTAAAATTTCTATATCCCCTAATCATACTCTTTCAAATGTTTTACATGTTGATTCACTGGATTATAACCTCTTGTCTATATCACAACTATGTGACAAAGGTTATAATTATTTATTCACTAATGAGGGTGTGACCATCACAAGAAGAAGCAATGACTCAATTGCTTTTAAGGGTTTACTCAAGGGAAATCTCTATCTTTTGGATTTCTCCGCTGATAATGCCCAACTTGGTACATGCTTAATTGTGAAAACTAACATAAGTTGGCTTTGGCATAGAAGACAAGCCCATGTTGAGATGAGGAATTTGCAAAAACTTCTTAAGGGCTTGAAGAATGTTGTGTTTGAAAAGCATAGGCTATGTAGCGCATGCCAAGTCGGAAAGCAAGTTGGAGCCCAACATCCATCCAAGAACAGCATAACGACGACAAGACCATTGGAGCTTATACACATGGATCCCTTTGGTCCAATCGCCTACATAAGCATTGGTGGTAACAAACATGATCTTCTAATTGTTCATGATTTTTCACGTTTCACTTGGGTGTCCTTTTTGCATGTTAAAAGCGAGACTCAAGGTGTCCTCAAGAAATACTTGAGGAGAGCTCAAAATGAGTTCTCCTTAAGTATCAAGACCATAATGAGTGATAATGGCACCGAATTCAAGAACACTCAAGTTGAAGAGTTTTTGGATGAAGAATGCATCAAACATGAGTTCTCGCCCCCCTACTCCCCTCAACAAAATAGGGTGGCCGAGAGGAAGAATATAACTCTTATTGAGATGTCAAGAACCATGCTTGATGAGTATAAGACGTCGGACCAGTTTTGGCCAGAAGCGGTTAACACCGCTTGCCATGCCATAAACCGGTTGTATCTTCACCGCATTCTTAAGAAGACGTCTTATGAGCTCCTAACCGGTAACAAGCCCAATATCTCTTACTTTCGTGCTTTTGAGAGCAAATGCTATATTCTCAACAATAAGCCTAGGACTTCGAAGTTCGCTTCTAAGTCCGATGAGGGTTTCTTGCTTGGTTATATCTTAAACACTTACGCCTATCGTGTCTTCAACAAATCCTCCGGAATTGTTGAAGTAGCACGTGACGTAGTGTTTGATGAAACTAATGGCTCCCAAGTGGAGCAAGTTGATCATCATGTGCTATATCAAGAAGAAGCTCCACAAGTGGTGATAGTAAGAATGTCACTTGGAGACATTCGACCATAAGAACTATCTCAAGACCCAAGTGATCATCCCATGCATCAAGCAAGCTCTTCCTCAAATAATCAAGCACAAGTCCCCCAAGATGCGCTCCAAGAAGTTGAAAATGGAGGTATCAATCAAGGGGGAGACAAAGAAAATGAGAAAGACGAAGATGAAGATTCAGGACCTCAAGAATCACACCCAAGAGTACATCAAAGCATTCAACGAGATCATCCCGTTGACAACATCCTAGGAGACATCTCCTAGGGGGCAACTACTCGATCTCGTGTTGCAATTTTTTGTGAATATTACTCTTTTGTTTCTTCCTTGGAGCCTCACGAGGTTGAAGAAGCACTACGAGATCCGGATTGGGTGATGGCAATGCAAGAAGAGCTCGTGAAGAGGCCAACCGCTAATGTTGTGGGCACCAAGTGGGTGTTCCGCAACAAATAAAATGAGCACGGGGTGGTTACAAGGAACAAGGCACGACTTGTGGTCAAGGGGTATTCACAAGTCGAAGGTTTGGATTTCGATGAAACTTTTGCTTCCGTAGGTAGGTTTGAATCAATTCACATATTATTTGTTGCTACTCACCATGATTTTAACCTATATAAAATGGACGTCAGGAGTGCACTCCTCAATGGTCCAATCAAAGAATAGGTGTATGTGCAGCAACCCCCCGGCTTTGAAGATCAAGACTTCCCAAGCTATGTATACAAATTGCGTAAGGCTCTCTATGGCCTCAAACAAGCTCCTAGTGCTTGGTATGAGTGTCTTAGAGATTTCTTAACTCAAAACAGATTCAAAATTGGGAAGGTTGATTATACCTTGTTCACTAAGCATTTTAATGATGATTTGTTTGTTTGTCAAATATATGTCGATGACATTATATTTGGTTCTACTAACAAAGCATTTTGTGATGAGTTCTCAAAGATAATGACCGAGAGATTTGAGATGTCCATGATGGGGGAGTTGAAGTTCTTCTCAGGTTTTCAAGTGAAGCAACTCAAGGAAGGAACATTCATTAGTCAACAAAATACACACAAGATATACTCAAGAAGTTTGACATGGACAAAGCCAAACCCATCAAGACTCCAACGGGAACCAATGGGCATCTCGATGTTAATGAAGATGATCCAAGTGTGGACCAAAATGTATATCGCTCCATGATAGATTCATTACTTTACTTATGTGCATCTAGGCCCGATATGATGCTTAGTGTTTGTATGTGTGCTAGATTTCAAGCTGCTCCTAAGGTGTGTCATTTGACCGCCGTTAAGAGAATTCTTAGATATTTGGTCCACGCACCAATTATAAGACTTTGGTACCGTAAGGGTTCTAAGTTTAACCTCATTTGATATTCCAATGCAGATTATGCGGGGTGCGAAGTTGATAGAAAGAGCACCCCTGAAACTTGTCAATTCCTTGGTAGATATCTAGTGTATTGGTCCTTAAAAAACAAAACTCCATTGCTCTTTCCACACCCGAAGCGGAGTATGTCGCCGTCGAAAGTTGTTCTGCACAACTTCTTTGGATGCAACAAACTCTTAGGGACCATGGCATAAACTTGCGCTATATCCCCCTCCTATGTGACAATGAGAATGCCATAGATCACAATCCAGTTGAACACTCAAGGACCAAACACATCGATATTCGCCACCACTTCTTGAGAGATCACTCCATCAAAGGAGACATTGCAATTTTCCATGTGAGAACCGAAAAACAATTGACCGATATTTTTACCAAGCCCCTAGATGAGAAAGGATTTTGTGAACTCAGGAATGAGCTCAATATCCTAGATTCTCTAAATGTGGCTTGAGTCTTGCACATCTGATTGTTACTTGTATTCTCTTCAAAATTCATACATGTTTGCAAAAAACTCTTTTTCCTAAATTTTCTAAAAAAACTATTTGAGATTATTGAATCTTAGTGAATTATGGTCATAGTTTGATTGTTGTTGCTTACTGACTATGTTTGCAAAGATCTTTTGTGAAAATATTGTCCAAAAGGATCACATCTCCAATGAAAATCTAATATATATATATGCGGTTTCAGCCTTTAGACCAGACTAGTCCGCCCGCTTGACGGACAAATCCGGCCTATTAGAGAAGTCTGGACCCAGTTCGTACACCGGACAATTCTGGGTCTCCAACCGGACTAGTCTGGCCCTTGGGGACTTAAACTCTCCAAGAACCCTCGAACGGTCACTCCCATTAAAAACACTCTCTCTCTCCTCAAATGCACGAAAACCGCCCTCAAATCGGCAATTTTCACTTCCCTCCACCAAAAATCATTTCCAATCCGTGAATTGAAGCCCTAAGGTGCGTGGGAACTCGTCCCCAAGCATCCAAGGCCGATTCTTCATCCACATTGCGGCGATTCGAAGATTTGAAGAGGTATTCTTGACCTAGCCCTAAATCCTTCAAAATTCAATTCTTTTAGGTCTTTTGATAGAAACTTCTTCACAAAAGTTGTTCTCTATATCATTGTGATCATATCCCTGGAATATTATGGTCAGATCCGTAGACTTTACAAAACTCCTCAAGATTAGGGGTCTTACTGTGTGCACCGGACTAGTACGGCCACAGGGTGGACAAGTCCGACTCATGCGGCCTAGTCCGACCCTTGGGCGGACAAGTCCGGGTTACACAGTGAAAACCCTAAAATTGATCGATTTTGTGAATTCTAACACAATGTTTCACTTCCTTGGACTCATATGCTCTCTTTTACATCCCTTCTCAGCGACGATGTCGGATTCCGACTACGTGCCCCTATCCGATCCCGAGGCCGAGGCAGGAAGGAAAGCACACTATCGTCGGGGGCGTGAGGAGCGAGAGCTTGCCATAGCTCTCCTCGAATCATAGTCTGAAGTGAGGAAAGCAAAAAAAAAAAGCAAAGAGAAGCTCACAACTCCACTGCTGCAGAGGCTGCCCCAAGGAAGAAAAGAATTGTGACCATGGGCGAGAAAGCAGAAACTAAAGAGGCTCGAAGGTTGAAGGACAAGGGCAAAGCACCAGTTGAGGAGGCAGCCAAGAGGAAGGCTCCTGGTGTTAAGAAGCCCGCAAGCAAGGCTAAGAAGGGTCCCTCCCAATCTATTGGTCCTTTGAGAATGTCCTCTCCTGTCAGGAACCCTAATCGCCAAGCTGCATTTGATGCTAACACTTTCAAAGGCAAAGGGTCTGAGGAGGCCAGGAAACTCAGATTGATCAATGTCCATCAACGCGAGAGGAGCACCGCAGACCCTCACTTTTGGTGTGATTTCCACTGTGACTACTACCAGACTATCTACATGGCAAAGCAAACCCCGGTAACAGATGCACAATGGATTGTTTGGGACTACATGGCCCAAAAGAATCATGTCGCATTCAATGTCGTGATTGAAGTCATTGAGCGACATGGCTTGAAGAAACTCATGGCCTTCCAATATGATTGGAATGTGGAAGTCCTAGTGCAATTCTACTCTACAGTCTACTTTCACATCGACGGAGATCGAAGGATCACTTGGATGACTCATGGAGAGCAATACTCCACTACTTATTGGGAGTTTGCTCAGATTATTGACTTGGAAGATCAACTTGAGAATGATATCATCATTTCCAACCTCAAGCCCGTTGATCGAGCTGTATTGGACTACATGTATCCAAGTCATGGACTTTAATATGAGGTCGGTCACATTAGCAACATCAAGCCCTTCTATAGTGTGCTTAACCATGTGCTCCGGAAGACCATAGCCCCCAAGGATGGAGATGCGGGCATCATCTAAGGAAATTTGAGACACTTGATGGTGCTCATTGATGGAGATGTCAGTTTCAATGTTGTGGACTATATCTTCGATGACATCTTCAACGTCTCTCATACACCCAACCGATCATGTGGTTATGCTCCTTACATCATGTTCATGATCGAGAAGTTGTTCGGGCTCACTTTCAAGAAGGACATTATTCATAGAAGACTTCGTCCTCAAATACCACCTCCGGAGCCAGCTGCACCTAGAAGGAAGAACGCGGATCCTCCTGCCTCATCCTCTCACTTTGTGCCTTCTAAACCTCCACCTCCTCCTCCATCACAATCCAGAAGTGGCTTTTTCAAGTGCTTCAAGGCTATTTTGCCTCTTGCCAGAAGGTGGAAGTTCAGCAACGTCGCATAGAGTGTCGCCAAGAGAAGTATCTCAAGGCGATGTGCGACAAGCTTGAAGTCCCCATGTCTCCTGCCACAGAGAGTAATGGAGAGATGACTCCATTCCCGGAGTTTACCGTTGAAGAACTAGCTCAATTTGGCGATGTTAGTACCTCCATGGAGGCTCCATCCGAGGAAGAAGGCGATGATGAAGATGCCAATGACCCGGAGGCCACAGAGAGCAATAGTGAGCGGCACCAAGGTGGAGTCGACAACGACGACGATGATGAAGAGTAGATCTTAGGGCTCTCATTCTCTCTTTTTCTTTTTGGTGTCTTGATGCCAAAGGGGGAGATATTGGAAGGGGGCGTGTAGAGTTTTAATAGTCATTGTCTATCTTGATCCTATATGGACTTGTACTATGTTTTAAAACTCTCATACTTCAATTTGTGTAAGACTTAATCTCTGTCATGGGTTGTATGCAGTTTACAATGTTTGCTATGCTTAATTGTGATGTCATGCTTGAATTGACTTATTTATCACGCATATTTAGTGTCTCATCACAATTTATGAGCACATCACTTAGGCACCCCACCATAACATGTATATGTATGATAACTCTCTTAAACACTCAAGCACAAAAATTATAGTTTCTATTGTGTTGAGTTTAGACTAGTCGTATCATGTGTTTTGTATCATGTGCATTGAGATCATCCAAGAGGGCTCAAAGTGGTGGTTGAGAGAAAAACCTAAGTGAGAAACCAAAATGAGAGAAAACATATAGAGGCCGGACTTATTCGGGCCTCAGGCCGGACTAGTCCGGTCAGCCACAGTAGTCCCTTTTAGGTCGGACTATATATCTCTGTTCGAGATCGGACTTGTCCGTACGGGTACAAACTAGTCCGTTCTTCTCTTGGTGAGTGAACTTGGAGCTAAGTCCTGGAAGGCCAGACTTGTCCGCCACAAAGTCCGGACTAGTCCGGACCCCCCAGAGTAGTCCATTTTGGGACGGACCAAAGCATTCTGGATGAGTTCGAACTTTTCCATTGTGGCACAGACTAGTTCATTTGAGACTAAGTGGAAAAACCAAGCCAAATCCTAGGAGGTCGGACTTGCCCGCCCTAGTGGCTGGACTAGTCCGGGCCTACCCAGTTTAATCTGTTTTCAGCCAGACTAAACCTTTCTGATCTACTTCGGACTAGTCCGGGTTGCCATGACCGTTTGAAATTCAAACGTTTGGCGTGCACGTCATCTGTTTTGTCGATCAATGACGTGAAATTGTCGGTGGTCTCAAGAGGTCGGACTAGTCCGTGGTACATGGACGGACTAGTCCGCGTTTGGGCTGTTTGCAACGGTTCGTTGTCGGGACCCCTATAAAAAGAGAACCCCGAGCCCTATTTGACAACACTGGAACCCTAGCGCCGCCACAACCAACCTAGAGCCTTCCAAAGCCTTCTACTTCACCTTCTAGCCCTCTAAGATCAAATCTTGAAGAGATTAGGGTTTGGGAAGGGGAGTAAAGGAAGATCATCGTGTTTTGGCTCTCGGTTTGATCTCTTGCACTTGTGTTGTGTTTTGTGGCTTGTGTGAGTTGAGATTTACATGCTCCTTGATGTATTGATTCGTGGGAGCCTCAACTTGTGAGCAGCCCCAATCAAACTTGGTGATTACCCTTTGATATAGTAGAAACCAAGCCGACCATTGTGATGGCTTGGTGAGAAGAGGGTCAAGTGAGACCCGGTCCTTGTGTAGACTTCCTCAATGTGGATGTAGGCTTCTTTGTGGACTTGAATCACGGAGTAAATCTTATCTCACTTGTTGCTTTACATTTTGTAATCACTAGAATTGCTATTAGAGTTCATATTGTACTTAGAATTGTTCTTCATTGATATCTTGCAACCTAAGTGTTTACATTTGTTAATCAAAGTTGTGTTAGGTTGTTATATATTGCTTCTATCTTTCGCCAACTCAAATTCCGTAAATAACTTGTAGAAATCAAGTTTTAGGGTTTTACCTTGTGCTGAGCATACTAGTCCGGCCCAAATCAGACTAGTCCGGCCTCAAAAATTTAATCTCGTTTGATTAAGCGATTTCAGGTCATATTACCTATTCACCCCTTCCCTCTAGGTGACTTTCACCCACTTGTAAGGTGTCCGCCTTTTCTATAGAAGGACCGGACCACCAATGTTACAAATGATCCTCAATCTAACGCATACACAAGCTACACACTCGTACACACCAGCAATACAACCTCACCGTGGAGTAGGGTATTACGCTCCGACAGCTTGAACCACGTAAAATCACTATATCACCAATCTCATACGCGCATCCCTCCATAGAGGACTAAGTCCTGCCGACCAAGAACTTTCGCGAGCTGCTCTCGTAGCAGGTCCGGGAGAAGTATCGCAAGAACATTTCGACAACTACAATGCAATGCAATCATAGTTTTGGTGCAATCGTCCAATGAAGCATTCACAACTGTTGGATCTGCATCCTACGGTTGTTGTCTGTTTTTATTTAACCCACTCCACTAGGTGGAGAGATGGTGGAGAGGGTTAAATAAAAAGATGCACAGACCGTAGAATACTAATCTAACAGTTGAAGATGTTTGATTGCACGATTGCACTAAACATCTGATTGCATACTAGTCGCTGTCCTGAAATATTTGCTGGATAAAATGCTAACTACTATTCGTCAACATACGTTAGTAAACTGATTGGCTTTAACCTCACAGTAAAATATCAGTCGAGTAAACAGAACGGGGCAGCACAGAAGAAGCGCTCTTGCAGGCAGTCAGGACCATATTTTTCGATGTTTAATAAATTAAAGCAGGAGTTATTGACCGATATTACAGTAGCAAAACTAAAACAGGAAGTTCAGACTGGAACTGCACCTTCAGGATGGGAGTTTGTTGGCGATTTGCTTATGTTCAGAGAGAATATTTGTGCCAGAGCACTTCGGGTTTTGGCAGCAGGTATTAACTCTCTCACATGGGACATGAGGGCATAGAGAAGATCCTACACCGCCCAATTTTATAGCGCTCTGGCCAGTAGGCGTGTAAACGTAGGCCTGTAAAGGAGTTCATCAAGAAGTGTACAATCTGTCAGAAGAATAAAAGTAGGCATTCGCACCCAACTGGGCTACTAAAGCTCCCCTCATTTTGTCTAATGTTTGTAGCGACATATCTATAGATTTTATGAAGGGTTTCTGAAGGTGGGAGGTAAATCAGTCATTCTCGCGGTGGTCCCTTGTTTTTCTATGTTTGCTCACTTTATACCCTTAAGCCATCCCTACTCGACATCATCAGTGGCTAGAGATTTTTTTGAGCAGACTGTGAAATTACAGGACTCAAATCGCCTGCAGTTACTGCAGCTGACAGGTGGGCCCCACGCCCCCTGGCCCCACCAGTCAGCTGCAGTAACTGCAGTGCAGTTACTGCAGGGGATTTCATTCCGAAATTACATGGGTTTCCATATTCTATTATGAGTGATAGAGATTCTATTATGAGTAACTTTTGGAAGTCAAGTTAAGGATGAGCTCAGCTTTTCATCCTCAGATCGACGGTGTTGAGTTTAATCTTGTTTTCTAGATTATTCTAGAAGTGTATTAGAGGAGTTTCAAATAAGTCCAGCATGTAGAGTTAGCGGGTGTTTGATATGGCTCCAGAGTCGAATTCTGTTAGGAAGTTGAAAAAATTCAATCAAACACCTCAACTTCAAAATCAGTGGAGGGAAACCAACTCTACAGAGTTGGAGGAGCTCTGTTTCATTTTTTAGCACCTCTTTTCCAACTCCCTAACTAGTCAATATGAAAGTAGACGTGGAGCTGAGAGAATTTACCCGCAATTGCCACGAGTTAAAAAAACGTTTTGTCTTATGCTTTCTTTCTCATTTCGATCCTTCTCTTCCACCGAGACAGCAAACCCTAGCCCCCATGAATGCGTGCCTGCTGCCGGCCGCCGCTCTCATGTGCCTGCTGCCGCCCGCCGCCGGACATGTAACTATCACCGCCAGGTGCCACGTGCTGCCATGCGACATCCCAATGTGCCCGTCGCCCAATGTCCCTGCCTCACCCCTGCATGTCGACGCCGCATGCCGCTCTTCGTGAGTCTGATGCCGCCTGCCGCGTAGCTTGTTGCTGCCCGACGCCCTTAGCGCGTCTGCTGCCGCCTCTAGGTACAGCGCGCAGTTACCCTATGCTGCCCGCCGTCTCACGTGCAGCTGCCGCACACCGACCGACACTGATTCTTCCGGTGCTGATTGTCATTATGTTCGAGATTAGGCTGCACATTCTGTGGCATGTGAAGATGGTTGTGCAGGTGTTAACTCCTCAGAGTAGCCTGTAACAAGCAAATCATTCTTGTATTTCAAGAGAAGCAATCAATTTGGATTTAAGAAGGATGGTCTGGAACTGTGCCTTCCTTCCGGTGTGTATTTGCATTGCTTGTCCTTTTCCGTAGAGAAGGATGGTCCGGAAATGTGCCTTCCTTCCAATGTGTGTTTGCATTGCTTGACCATCCCAAAACCCAAAATTAGGCATGCTCGAGATGTAGTTGTGTACATCCAGGGGATGTAGTTGCGTCCACCCAAAAAGTGTGCGAGAGTGTGTCATAGAAAACAAGATTAAGGAAGTGATTGTTGAGTTTAGTCTTATTTTCTAAATTATTTTAGAAGTGTATTAGAGGAGATCCAAATAAGTTCAGGTCATGTAGAGTTAGATATAGACTTTAGAGATAAAGTTTGAGCTTGTGTCTAAGATTAGAAAACAGTCCTAGACCATTTTGGGTCTAGTTTTATCTATAACGGGTCTGTATATAGCTGGAAAATCCCAATAAATAAATCAAACAATTTTATTATCAAAATTTTCAAGTTGATTTTCGTTCGCGATTCCAACAGATGAGCAGCCCGAAGTGGTCAATAAAATTATCACTATGTACCTCAGGTGTTTGGCAGGAGATAGACCAATAACTTTGTTAAAATGGTTTCCATGGGCTGAATACTGCTACAACTCATTCTTTCAGAGTTCACTACAAACTACATCATTTAAGTGGTCTATGGGAGAGACCCTCCCCATATTGTCTTATGAACCGGGCAGAGCAAATATGGCAGCAGTAGATCAACAAATAAATGAGAGAGATGAATATTTGAAAGCGATTAAAGAAAGATTAATACAGGGCCAATGTCCTGCCCGTCGGTGCGGGAAACTGAAGATGCACGAGAAGCGGTATTTTGAAGCGGGAAATATCGGCGTGTGGGCTCGGGTTCTCAGAGTGGGTGGCGTGAGTCTTGTATCGGGCTGCGTCAGGTCTTTAAAGGGGGAAAGGACCCTCTGTAATGGACATCTATCTGAAAAAGTAAAACAGTCTCGGTTCCATCTTCTTGCATCGCACACATATTGTGTTCATGTTTATCCTGTCGATTCACGGTGTGTGTGGGCTCACATCTCGAGTAGCAGCTTGACGGTAATGGGTCACCACAGTTGGTAATCAGAGCTAGTGTTCCGGGAGGTGCAATCTCGAGGCGGCAGCGGATGTTGGTAGGCGTGTGACGACCAATTTTCGCAGCGGCAGGGTCGGGGAACATTGGCATCACGGCGCCGGCGAAGCCGTCGGTGCAGATGCAGTTCGTGTTGGACACGATGGCGACTGCTGCGCGCACGGAGGAAGAGCGCTGGGCACAGATGCTGTTTGCCATGGAAAATATGACTCGGCGGATGGAGGCGGCCCAGCAGAAGATCTTGCAGCAACAGGATCTGGCAGTGGCCGTGGCGGAGCAAGCCGGCAAGAGAGGGATCTGCTGTTTCGCCAGGTGGAGGAGACAGGAGAGATGGTGGCATTGTTGACGCTGGATGTCTTGGAGTTGGCTCAGGAGGATGATCCGGGAGGGGGGACACCAGCACCATAATGCTGGTGGTACAGGCAGGAGATCGGAGGAAACATCAGGTGCTAGTCGGGACCGTCCACTGCACGGCCCGCCAATGGATCAACAGCCTCGAGACATGGTGGTTCAGGAGGACTCGACCGAGCGTTGCCAAAGCTCACGTTTCCGAAGTTTGCTGGCGACAATCCCACATCTTGTTGGACAAATGCGTCGACTACTTCTCGATCTACAAAGTGAGTGAGTGAGCTGATGTGGGTTCGTGCTGCGGCGATGCACATGGAGGGCAATGCGGCATGGTGGTTACAAGCTTCCAAACTGACCGAGGAGTTAGGCTATTGGCAGCAATTTGCGAAGGCGGTGCAGGGGAAGTGCGGAGACTATGAGTACCCATGCGCGATGTACGGTCTGTTGCATTTGTGCCAGCAGGGGAGTCTGGATGAGTATGTGAAGACATTCGAGGAGCACTGGTATGCTACGGCCATGCACAATCCCGAGGCCGATAAGATCTTCTTCGTCACACAATTTGTGAAGGGGTTGCGGTCAGAGTTGCAGGGGCCGGTTTTGTCACAGATTCCTACCACGGTGAGCCGAGCAGCTCTGTTGGGGAAGGTTCAACTCGATATTCAGGAGAAGGGCAAGAGTAGGGGGCTGAGGATAGCAGGAAGTAGTAAGCAGGGGTACTGCTAAGATGGAGCAAAGAGCAGGGCAGGAGATGCGAGGTGCGCAGTCAGGAGGGGAAGTGTCTAAGGAACGTCAGTTCCGGGACTATATGCGCCAAAATGGTCTATGCTATGTCTGTGGGGAGAAGTACGATGCTGGACACCTTGCTAGATGTGCTA
The DNA here is from genome assembly GCA_036927565.1 of Tuctoria greenei. NCBI lineage: Eukaryota > Viridiplantae > Streptophyta > Magnoliopsida > Poales > Poaceae > Tuctoria > Tuctoria greenei. The sequence continues at coordinate 97,810,523 of JAYESD010000011.1, forward strand.
AGAGGGTGCAAGTGAACCTGAACGCATAGACGGGAGAAGACATGCAGATGGTACTGTCGGATGAGAAACTGATCCAGTTGGAGGCAGAGGACAAAGTGGAGGAGGAGTGTTCTCAGATGTCCATGCTTTGGCGGGTACTGCTGGTGAGGGTTGCATGAGATTGGTGAAGAATCAAGTATGCCTGCTCTTAGTGGATTCAGGAAGCTCGGTGCCGTTTGTAAACACTGCATTAGTGGATCGGACTGGTCTGCAGAAAACAAAATGCGACCCAGTCTTGGTGAAGGTGGCCACAGGTGACAGTTTGGTGAGTGATACGAAGGTAGCTGATCTGGAGTGGTGGTGCGATGGAGTATCTTTTGTGACGGACATGCGTGTCTTACCGTTAGGGGCATATGATGGTTTCCTCGAAATGGATTGGCTGAAGCAGCGTGGAGCCATGTTGTGTGATTGGGCCGGAGGCAAACTGCAGTTTTCAGACAAGGGGAGGACAGTGCAGTTGAGAGGTGTTCAGTTGCACGACACTGAAACTGTGTCTGATATCTCGGCAAGGCAGCTGGGTAAGTGGATTGCCGGCAACGACGTCTGGGCCTTGGCAGTGGTGGAAAACTGTGAGCAGAAGGTGTGGTGTCAGGAGCAAGTGGGAGAACAGAGAAGCAGCAGGTGCGGTCCTTGTTGAATGAATATGCCGACATTTTCTCTGAAGCCAAGTCATTTCCTCGCTAGCGGCCATATAATCATGTCATCTCTCTTATTCTGGGTGCTATACCGATCAATGCTCGTCCTTACCGATATTCTCCACTTCACAAAGATGAAATCGAGCGGCAGGTTCAAGCATTGTTGGAAGCACGGTTGATCGAGCCGAGTGTAAGTCCGTTCGTCTCACCGGTGCTATTATTCCAAAAGAAGGACGGATCATTGCGGTTTTGTATTGACTACCACAAGCTTAACAACATGACTATCAAGAACCGATTTCCCATGCCTTTGATCGATGAGTTGCTAGACAAGTTGGCCGGGAAAAAAAATTTCTCAGGCTTAGACATGTGTGCCGGGTACCACCAGATCCGGATGAAGGGAGGAGAATAATTCAAGACCGCCTTCAAGATGCACAATGATCATTTCCAGCTTAAAGTGATGCTGTTCGGTCTAACAAATGCCCCAGAGACGTTCCAATGTGAAATGAACTCGGTGTTGGCACCGTTTCTTCGCAAATTTGTCCTCGTGTTCATTGACGACATCTTGGTGTACAACCCATCTTTTGAAGCACACATGGATCATCTGAGGCAAGTGTTTTCGGTGTTACAGAAGCATCAATTCATTGTGAAAATGTCCAAGTCCACGTTTGCAAAGACGGAACTTAAATACTTAGGACATGTGATATCCAGTTCAAGGGTAGCCACGGACCCGGAGTTCCAACAAATGTCACCGAGTTGCGAGCCTTCCTCGGCCTTACGGGTTAATACCGGAAATTTTTGCGTGGCTACGGGGTTATGGCGAAGCCTCTTACGAGTCTGTTGAAAAAGAAATTATTTTAGTGGACTGCGGAAGCAACTGCAGCATTTTCATCTCTGAAGAAAGCCTTTACGACAACCCCGATGCTCGCATTTACCGATTTTTTTGAGGTGTTTTCGGTGGAGACATACGCCAGTGACGTCGGGCTTGGTTTGGTACTCATGCAGCGTGGGCGATCGGTGGCATTCCTGGGCAAGGCGATGAGTGAGAAACATAAGCACTTGAGCATTTACGAAAAGGAGTTTCTGGCGCTGATGCTAGCAGTGGAGAAATGGCGCCAATACCTGTAGAGGAGGGAATTCTTGATTGTTACAAACCATCGCAGCCTCTGTTTTTTGGAAAGTCAGCAGTTACAGTCTGAACTTTAGCGTAAGGCGATGGCGAAACTCATGTGATTGCCTTTTCGGGTACCGTATCGCAAGGCAAAGAAAATGTGGCGGCGGACGCTTTGTCCCGCGTTGGACATCTCATGTCATTGTATACTTACTCTAAAGTGAAACCGTGTGGTTACAGGATGTTCTCAATTCAGACTGAAAGTGCATCTAGGCACACCATTGTGGGGTTTGGACGATTGATGACAAACAAGCTGTAAAAGCCCTAAATTCAAAGTGCAAAGTTCAGAAAGGAAAAGTTAAAATTTGAATGGGTAAAAGAAATCAAATGGCAATTGGGAAATTAAACCAATTCAAATTTCAATAGAAGGGATTCAAAAATTAAAATTTAGCTCCTGTTCAAACTTTGCCAAAATAAAAATCTGAGTTCATCATTACCTTCTAAATATTCCAAATAGCACTCCTGCAAATTTTCATAATATTTGGAGCACTGATTCTATTTAATTCAATGGGTACATTGAATTCTATTCAAATTTGAATTTGAATTTCACATGAAACCTGTCCAAATTAGAAATCCAATTTCAGAATCTTAATCTCCATGTTTGAATTGGCCTCTTCACAAAAATTTAGCATTTTTGGACATGTTTAGGTGGAAGAATTGAAGTTCCAGAGAAAGATTGGGCTGAAAAGGGCAGTGGGACCCACTGTCAGCCTCTCCCACTCGATGGAACTGACCGAATGCTCTGTTTACGGCTGTCCCCATGCTTCAACGTCGGCAAAACTTGCCACCGCGACAAGGCATGCAAAGCAAGCAGCTCCGTGGCACCCAGTGTGGATTTAGACGCCTCACCTCGTGTCTCGTCGGCCATACTCATCCCACACACCGCCGTCGCTCCTTTACTCGCCACAAAAACAGAACCGCACCGCCTTACCGTCGTTTGTCTTGCCGGCCAAACGAAGCCAGCTTTCGCCGTGATCCCAACAGAAAAAGGTAGTGCAACTTGGTGCTCTTCCTTCCCATCACCTTGCTTGCTTGATTCACTACTTATCGGCGTGATATTTTGAAGTTTTTCTAGAGCTTGCGGGTGAAGCCACCGGTGAGCTCTCTGCTCCACGAAGACAAGATAATACAAGCAAGTTCTCGTCTCCTTCCTTGAAGCAATAAGGCGCGCAAAGGTACATAGATGCTTCAGGTGAAGTTTCAGCCCCTATCGTGCCTCCTAGCTTCCGTAGATCGACTTTCACCGTGGCTAGTTCATACTGAGGTCACTAGATCATTGGCTTAATTCCGTTTCTACATGCAATGATTTTTCAATCCAATCAAGTATTATCTTCTAGATCTTCCGGCACTCCATCTCACCAAAAATGAAGGGAAGTCATCGAGAGATGAGGTCGGATTTCAAGTTTTCGCGGCCATCATTAAAAATCCGTTGGTCCGCCGTCAAACCCGTAGTTGTCGGCCGTTCCACCCCGTTTGCACCTCCAAATAATCATCCTCATGCTCCCAGGAACATTCCCAGATTTTTCCCAATGTGCTTGAGCCATTTACGAGCAAGTTCGACATAGCCAAAACCCTAGCCGCCGCCGTTGTTGCACCGCCATCTCCGGCCGTCGCCACCGCGATTGGACCTCACCATCGTGTTGCGTGGCCGATTCTAGGGTCATGCGGCCAAAGCCTTACCGAGAGGAGGTCAACGCAGCAAGACCGGCGGAGCGTCGCCACGGTTCCAGCGAGGAACGCCGCCGCATCGCGAGGTAGACGAAGACTAGCAGGCCTCGCATGTCAGTTGCTCGGCGAGAGGAGAAGGATCTGCTGTGGCCTTCGGATCCGGTGTGGCTGCACAGATTAACCCCGTGGCCCTCCGTGCGGCCCAGCTCTGATTGGCCCCTTTTAAATAAGTGGAGCCGTGCTGATTTATTTAAACTTTCCAATTGGAATATAATTCCAGATTTCCATCAAACTTCTAAAATTCATTACTCCTAGTATATTTGCTCAAAAATTTCCAAATAAATTATGGTAGACTCATCTTGTTATTAAATTTGAAGTGGTGCAATTTGTTGGACATGAAACTCCCATAATTTTCATAATTAATTTCTTTTATCTAATTGCTTGGGAAATTAATTAACTCTGTTCTGTTAATTGGAAAATTCCCGACTTTGTTCAGAACATTCCTAAAAGTACACTTTATCTCCAATAAAAATTTCAACTTCATTGGACTTCATTTACTGCGATGATCAGTGCTCCAAATCTCTATGTAGTTGAAAATTAAGAAAAGTACAGAACCATTTTCAGCTTTTTCCCCAAACTTGTAAAATCAATTTATCCCTGTAGTAAGCTTAGAAAATTATGAAATTTTTTTCATAGAACCAGTGGAACCTCCTATACCATAATCACATAGTGGTAGTCATGACAAAGCTACATATACAGTACCAAAATTAAGAGAAACCTTTCATTTGTTGGAATTTTAGAGACAACAAGGTTCCTTGAACATCTCCAATTTTTGGTCCAAATCTTCCTCATAGAAACTAGTGTCCACTGTAAAAATCCCAAAGCCAATTAAAATCATTTACACACCTGATCAATGTTTATAAGATCTTTTCTATAGTTTCAATATCACTCATGTACTTTATATATTGCATATCATATAGTGAACGAGATCGAGGAGGGCCAGAGCCCTCGGAGACTCTACTTCCATAAGCTAACTTCCCCTCTGACTCATAGCCAGGCAAGCCCCGGTTTGCATTTAAGTGCTATTTAAAATTTTCTATTTGTATCACCTATGTCTAGGATGAATTTTGTGCATTAGGGCTAAGGTGCTTGTTACTCCACTTGCATGACCCTCAAATCCCATGAAGTATTGGATAGGTCTACAGCCCGACGAGTAGAAAATGCCATGCTTATGTTCATAGGGATCCGGTAGAAGTCGAGTAGTTGGAATCTACTCGCGAGATATGATTTTATCACACGGGATAAATTGGATTAAGGAATGGTTTATGAATATGAAATTGAGACCGAGCACCGGGTAGGATGAAGTGAGACGTGGTCTCACGTGCGTAGCTCTACTTGTGTCGATTGATGGCTAATCCATGTGCGGTCCTGCTGGACAAGTTTGAACGGTACCGGATGCATACTGGGCACATGGAACCCAGTAAACCGATGTAACTTGATAACTTGGATGTCGAGGCATAGCCCATTGTCGATAGGAGTGGGCTGAGGGTAGTAAGGTGTAAATTCGCCGGCGGGCACAGACACGCTCCATGCGGGAACCTTATGCCCGCGATGGTGGGACCGGTTTAGTGTTTGAGTTCTCTTGTGAAAGGTGGTTGTGTATGACGTGGTGAGGAGTATGTCACACTCCTTATGCACGGGTGTATGTGACGTGTTATTCGGGTGTGTCCTGATTGCAATCACCGTCCCTCGCGGTTATTTGAGTACCGCTTGTTCACTGTGCTGTGACGTAGTAAATACTGAAGAAGTCAGGAGAATACGATGTAATGAAATATAATTGTTTTGCAACTATGATTGCTATAGATTAGGCTCATTAAAGTTACTGTTATTAAACATTTAAGCTGCTGCTATTAACTTGTAAAATGATGATCAATTTATATGCGAGTCATTTACTGCTATATCCATCCCTATGTTAAGTATCCTGCATGTAGAGTTTCATGTTTAGGTGAGATGGTTAAGTGTTGCTGAGCCTTCGTGCTCACGGTTGCTATATTAAGTTGTTTGCAGGTGAGACTTATGAGGAAGGACCGAGGATGAGGCGATGCCCCCGTTGGGGTATACCGCCGAATGGGAGCCCTGCACGCCACAATAAATTTGTGTGTGGCTATTGTGTAGAGTCCGCGGGATGGACGGCTGCACTTTTGCATAGCTAGGCTGAGAGTTTAGCTAGGAATATTATCTTCTGCTGTATATTAAGTATTGTAAAAGACTTCTGCCGTTTATATAAATAAAACTTTGTATTTTGTCATATTTTTTTTGTGCGTGCTGTTGGATGCCGCATCGCATGTCACCAACCTCTGCGATTCATGAAATGTGTGGACCTGGTCCCCACAACCTGGTATCAGAGCCGCATCGGGAATAGCACACTCGAAAAGAGACTATTTTGAAAACTTAAGAGTAGTCGAGTGAGGATTAGTACTATGCCCACATAAGGTCTATTATAGTATTAGTTATTTAAGGTGACAAGCTGACTTATGTGTTATTATATTATGTAACGATGCTCTGACATCAGGTAAGAGGTATGATACGCCACCGCAAGCGGATCAATTGCGGCATGCTCACCATGCGAGAGGTAGCATGTGGTTGTTTTTGTGGCTTGGCACGAAAATGTTAATATGAGTCTCTGAAACTTTCCATGTTTCTGAGAACATATCACATGCGGTACCCCAGCGTGCTACAAAATTAGTGGGAGCCCCCGTCAGGTGGGACATAACCCGATGCGCCCCCTACTGGTGCAGCACTATGCAAAGACGTGGGACCCTGTCGGGTGGTAGAAAACCCGGTCATGTACCTCAAGACGTGTCTTAGCTCAGGGCGGCCCGTATGGAACGATACTGGACGAATGCTTTTACTTTCATATATATTATTGTGAACTGTTCGTCCGTGCGGGCTGTGCCGTACGGCACCATATGATTGATCTATCATTTGTGTGTAGATGCAGTACACTAACCACGTTTAAATAGTTCGAGTAGAAAACGTTTGCGAGTGAATGTCATTACTGCCACCGTTGAGACGTATGCCGGAATAGCGGCTTAGGATTTTTCTTTGGTGAGGGCATAGTACCGGCATTGCATTCGAGTTTCACCAGGCACGTTGATGACACTATCCGTGCTGGTGTTGTTACTCGACAACAAATAAAAAATTCCAACTTAGGACTAAGTTGAATATGTAATATCTGTTTTGGAGTGTGCTGGTCAGATTTACAATTGATCGTGTGGTCGCTTGGATAAGCGGACATATGGTATGGGAACTTGAGGAAGTCATACACAAGTTTCATTTTCAGCTCCAAGACAGATTTCAAGATTTATAATTTGAAAACTCCATTTGAACTTAAATCGCCCAGTCCCTGGTTCAAACTGTGAACTGGGCAGAAAATTGACTAAGTTTGGAACAGCATAACTTCGAGTATATTTCACCCCTGAAGGTCTACCATACACGGTTGGAAATTTTAGAGAGTCCTATAAAACTCTTATGTTCAACTCCAGATCCGAATCCCCTGTAAACTAATGAAAAATTCAAATTTCCAAACTCTGCTAAATCTGGACAGAGACTGGACAGTTTCTGTACCCTGTTACTGTCTTGATCATATCTCTCTGTAGAATCAACGAATGACTTCATATAATACATTTGTGTAACCCTGAGGATGCATACAACAATGTTGTAATTTACGATTTTTGCATATATTGATGTTTTGTATCTGGAAAAATGTGGAGAAAATCAGCCTTAAACAGAGGAGGTGCTGTCAAAATTTTTCCAGAAACACTGTCAACTTGCAAAAATCATATCTCCTTATACAGAAATGATCTGGATGAAATGAATACATTCTGGAAATATATTTGAGTGTACTACAATTTTTTAGTTTAACTCAAGTCCTTAACGTGTCTCTATCTGGATGAAAATTTCGAATTTATCCAGACTCGTCAGAAGGAACATAGACTGAGACAGAATTCCAGTGTTATGTTTTAGTTGGCATTTGAATTTGAATTCACTTTCATAATTCAATTTTAACATCCATGATCTGTTTATCAACAAGTTTTATTGAATTGGAGTATTGGACTCACTCAAGTACTTCTTTTATAGATGACAGGTGTGGTGCTATTGCTGGACGGTTGGGTGTTCTCCACGTGCGCCAACTGTCTGGGCTTCCCGAGCATGCTTCGGGAGGTGCTGCAACAACTTGGCTTCATCGAGATGCCATGATATTGGGGTCAAGAGGCGGTTGACAGAGGCGTACTGTCATGTACCATCCTGGTCGACATCCTGGCTAGTCCGTGTTTTTATGGATGGGCTCCTTTTTTGGTCACGGTCCAGGGAGCTCGTTTGGAGGACACGTGGGCCATTGCAGCGGGCAAAGCGCTCATGAAGCTTTGCAAGATTCATCAAGAAGCCATGGCTGGGACACAATTTGCTCTTCTCCCGGTCCGTGGTGCTGCTGGTTTTGAGTGGCAACGTCGTATAGTTGCGGCCTATCGACCATATGGCGACACAACCTCGACAACACTTGGGACATATGCCGCTGCATCCAGCATGGTGGTTTTTGCACAAGGTGCAAGCCTGCAGGAGCAAGTCGAAGCCATGAGGCAAGTGACTGAATTGGGTGACACTGTAGGATCGAAGAGCATGTGAAAATCTACCAGGGGGGGGGGGGGTGAATGGTAGATTTAAAAATCTTACGCAGCGGAAACAATTAAATCCCAACCCCTTCGGCAGGAAAACGATATGTTAGAGAAATCACGTGTGAAACTAATCTAGACGTGTTTCACCATGAAAAAAGTTATATATATCATAGAGAATCAAGTCACGAAGACAACACAAGAAGAACCACTCAAATCCGTCGAGAGAAACTCAAGTTATGATCGAAAGATCGAACAAAGGTCAATCTGTCCTACACAAGAAAAACAGTTCTGGAACACTGCAAAGAAACTCGTGTAGATCAGAAACCACAAATCCAATGACCGTGGAATTTTGAAAGATGATAGATAATAAAGTTGTAAAGAAAATACAAAAAGAATCACGTAAATTGGATCTGTAAAACTCGAGTTATGATAAAACCACCGACGAAAGGTAGTGCTGTCTAGAAACTCGACGAGTAAAACATGTCTGGAACAAGTCGGACGAACAAGGCACAAAAGTTCCTTCAAACTACGAATTTTATTCAATAGGAAACAAGAGGAACAGCCCCAAAGTCGTCTACCACGAGCTTTGGCCTCCCTTGCTTATATAACCAGCCCTTAGGCCAACCCAATCTCAACTAGGACTCTGATCCTACTCAGATCACGAATCGAAACTTTCCATAATTGCTTAGGACTCTTCTATACGCAGATAGAAGCAACCTTAAGACTTCCAAACACCTTATGAACATATCCCACATTCCTAAAACATCTCAAATTCATGACCCACACGAAATCCTATCATAACCAACTTGATACTTTCCATACTGAGCCATAACCGACTCTGCCGCAGCCAAAGTCATCAACCGATACGATCCGATCCTTCCAACCAGATCTTCTCATCCATAAACCATCTTCAGAACCATGTTGCCACGTCATGCACCACATGCATACGTGCAAACACCTTCCTTCGACGTCCAATAACCTTCATATGCACTGCCCTTGATTCAATCATCCTGCGTGACCTCCTGACCCGATCAACCACAATTCCTCTCGAATTTGGTTGTTGGAACCTCATCTCCTCCCTAAGACTAGTCCAAAGGATCCTATCACCAGCCATGACTTGAACTCAAGCAACACCTGCACATGAATAAACAACCAATCCGTATGAGCCCAAGTCCGCGACTTGACTCAAGTTAGTTCTGAACACAACATCTTACGTGAGCACCTCACATAAGCATGTTGCAAAGCATATCAAAACGATATCAGCAATATCAACCAAAACGCACCAAAAACTTAGCAAATGAATACTAAGCAATCTTTCCATGAATATAAAGCAAGTTCGAAGCATTGCAAGATAAAGGCAGGAACATTGCTATCAAGCTTCAAACCTTGCCAAAGCTAACCGAAGCTTGAGCCGGAGCTTACAAAAGCTAGTACAACATAGCACTGGAGCTTACCAAAGATAGTCGGACCTAGTGCTGGAGCTAACCAAAGCTAGTCAGACCTAGCGCCGGAGCTTACCAAAGCTAGTCGGACCTAGCGCCGGAGCTAACCAAAACTAGTCGGAACTAGTCATCCCAAAAGTCGGAGCTAGAAAAACATGTCGGAGCTAACCAACATAAGTCGGACCTAGCAAAACATATCGGAGCTTAAAAAAGACATGCCGGAGCTATCAAAGACATGCCGGAGCTAAAGACAAAGCTCACCAGAGCTACCCAAAAACATGTCGGTCCTAGACAAAGCCAGTCGGACCTTATGTCGGACCTTGCAGAAGCTCGGAGCTAGAGTCGGACCTTGCTAAAAAAAGATGTTTTAGCATAATTCAAAACTTTTATTGTCAAAGCCAATATATTCAGCACACATAGGTCTCACAATCTTCCCCTTGATGAATGCATTGGCAACACCACTTAAGATCCGAACATTGTCTTATTCACATTAAAAGTTTTGAGAACAATATCTCCCCCTTTGTAACAGAAATAAAATGAGAAAAAGAAATTCTCCCCCTGAGAAGAATCGTGCCAAAAATAGTTGTGAATATGTGCAATGTATAATCAATTTCTCCCCCTTGCATACTTATCTTTAAGAATTCACATATTATCTCTCCCCCTTTGACAATGTATTCAGCAAGGTTCAAAAGAGAAATTTTAATTGTTATGAGCATATTATAACATATACATATAAAACAAAGCTCATCCAAGTCATACTATCAAGTAACTTACACTATCACAACAATGAGATACATAAAGTAGTGTAAGCCATGCTAGAGATCAAATGTAATTTTCAATTTAAGCAAGTCATGATCTCACAAACTTAACTATTTCAAAACCTCAAAGCACAAATTTAGATCATATGATATTTGCAAGAGATTATATGCGCATCTGCCTTATTCTAACCAACCAAGCCAAGCCTATGTCATTTGACAATCAGAAGCTTAAGGACATGGTTTTCGTCATATCAAAGTGCAATGATAAGCCATCTCAAAAGAAGAAGTGCGATGCATGCATATTCTCTTGATCTTTTCTCAATTTACATTTGTTCATAAAAACTCAACATGTGAGTTGATTACTTGATTAATTCTTTACGATTAAAAGCACTTGTGAACATGCAACAAGTTCAAAACAGCAAGAAAGTTCGATCATGACCCGATTTAGTGTAAGTAATTATTCCAATTACTAGTCATGGCAAAAACTACAAAATGTCTAACATGAGTAATGTAGTAAGAACTTTCAACATGTAAAAGGAATTGCAAGTCATATATGTATGAAATACTATGCTCATATTATTTTAAGTTCAAATTCACACATAGACTTCCCAAGTTTCAAAGCCCCCCCTCAATTTAAGCCATGAGGATGCATAACCCCTATTTCACTACGAATGTAACAAAAACGAGTGAAATCCAAAGGTTTTGTAAAAATGTCAACCAATTGTTGTTCGGTATCTACATGGTGAAGCACAATGTTTCCTTTCTCGACATTATCACGGAGAAAGTGATACCTAATGTCAATGTGCTTAGTTCTAGAATGTTGGACGGGGTTTTTAGCAATGAAAATGGCACTAGTGTTATCACAAAACAGTGGAATACTATGTAGATCAACCCCATAGTCCTTAAGTGTTTGAACAATCCAAAGAATTTATGAGCAAGCACTAGAAGCAGCTACATATTCAGATTTAGCCGTGGATTGTGCAACTGAGCTTTGTTTTCTAGAGGACCAAGCAACAAGAGAATTACCAAGAAAATTACAAGCACCAGAAGTACTTTTCCTATCAATCCTACAACCCCCAAAATCGGCATCCGAAAAAGCTTTCAAAGTAACGGTTGAGGAAGAAGGAAGAAAAATGCCAAATTCTTGAGTTCCATGTAAGTACTTGAGAATCCTTTTGACGGCTTGACGATGTGAAGCACGTGGGGAAGCTTGAAACCGTGCACACAGAGATATGCAGAATTGTATGTCTGGTCTTGATGCCGTGAGGTACAAAAGTGATTCGATCATGCTTCTATATTCTTTTTGATCCACGGATTCACCATCTTCATCAAGTTCAAGTGTTGTTGCTGTTCTCATTGGTGTCCGAAGAGGCTTGCTTTTGTTCATGTTGAAGTGCCTTAGGAGGTCTTTTGTATACTTCATTTGATGCACAAAGGTGCCCTCCTTGGTTTGCTTGATTTGCAGCCCCAAAAAGTACGTGAGTTCTCCCATCATACTCATCTCAAATTCTGAACTCATCATAGCTGGACCGTGTAACTTGTTCGTGCAAGCTTCCAATTATCTGTTGCGGGGGATGATCTTTGTAAAACCATAGGGGAACAGATGTGTCACAAGCTTCTTATTCATCAGGGTCATTGCAGATTGATGAGCTTGTGGCTTGCGGATGATTAGGACATGCAGAGGTGGTAGTTGGAGCTTGTTCATAGTTCTGAGATGGACACGTGTCAACTTCGGAACTACCAGGCAGTATCACCAGCTCTTCTTCATCTTCGAAAATACCCTCCCCCTGAGGATATGGATCTGGTCCTACAATATCGGAGCTAGTACCTGGGCTAGCTTCATCAAAAGAAACTTCACAAGTCTCCACAATTTTGTTAGTTCCAAGTAAGAGCACACGGTATCCTCTAGTGTGAGATGGGTAACCAAGAAACATGCCATCAATGGATCTAGGTTCAAATTTATCAAGATTACCATGTTTCTTAACAAAGCATTTACAACCAAAGACCCAAAAGTGCGTAAAAATAGGCCTATGTCCAAACCGGAGCTCATATGGTGTTTTACCAAGCTTAGCGCGCAAGAAAACACGATTTGAGACATAACAAGCGGTTGCAATCGCATCAATCCAAAATTTCCTTGGAGTTTGATATTCATCAAGCATAGTCCTAGCCATCTCAACTAAGGTCCTGTTCTTTATTTCTACAACACCGTTTTGTTGAGGTACATATGGTGAAGAAAATTGATGATCTATTCCATTTTCAGCACAAAAGTGATGAACAGATTGATTTTTAAATTCAGTTCCGCTATCACTTCTAATTGCTTTTAAAGATCCCAGGTGATCAAATGATAATCTAAGAAATAAAGTTCTAAAGTGACTAAAAGCTTCATTCTTAGATGCCATAAAGTAAACCCAAGAGTATCTAGAATAATCATCAACAATCACAAGAACATACCATTTACCTCCAAATGATTGAACACGTGAAGGTCCTACGGTGTCAAGGTACAAAAGTTGACCCGGTTCAGTTGTCATGATCATTGTGAGAGAAGTATGTGAATCTGCAACCATCTTAGAATGTCTACAAGAAGAGCACACAATTTCTTTGTCCCCTTTAAGCTTCGGCAGCCCACGTATGCGATCAAGAGCACTAACACACGTTAGGTGATCAAAGCCTACGTGACCAAGTCTACAATGCCAAAAATATAAGTCCTTTGAATCATTAGCAACTAGACACCTATGCTTAGAGGAAGACATATCAAAATCAGCTTTAAAAACTCTCCCAAACCGAGACATGTTAAAAATAAGCTCACTATTTAAACCTACAACTTTGCAGCAGTTTTTATTGAAAATAATTTCTAGATTTTCATCTAGCAATTGTGCAACAGAAAGCAAGTTGTATTTCAAATTTTTGACAAGTGCCACATCCTTCAAAGTGTAGTGATCATTTACTCTAACAGAACCCTTAGCAATTATAGGAGTTGAAGAATTATCGGCAAAAGTAACATTCTCTACACGTGACACAAAAGAGAGGGAGGAGAACCAATCTTTGTTACCGGTCATGTGGCGTGAGCATCCTGAATCCACAATCCAAATGTTCTCCTTCCTCAAACGTGTGACCTACATAGAAGCACAATACGTCGATGACTCAATACTGGGGTTAGTCAAAAGGCATTTAGGAACCCAGTACTGAGTCACACGACGTGCAGTAGGAAAAACACGCGAAAGCTGAGACAAAACAGCAGGTTTATGAGTCAAAGTTTGAGATTTTTTATTCATAACTACTGACCTATAAGGTGTTACTTGTGTAGCACAACAATCAGTAGCTCTGGAGGCAAAAACAGAAGGTCCGGAGGTAAACTTTGAATGTTTTTGACTCAAAACAACAGGTTGTACATTCAATTCAATGTGTGCAGCAAATTTGCATGAAAGTTATGAGATCTAGCAACCATTCTTTCCCTTTTCTGTTTTTTAGCTAGTCTATAACAAAAATCTATGACATGACCATCTCTACCACAGAAGGTACAATGAAATTTAACTTTTGTTCATGTCTAGATGAGCAAGCAATATTTTTATTTGAAACCGAATGAGACAACACTCCTGCAGATTTGAAAACAACTCCTTTTTGTTTAGGAACTATATGAATCAAACCACTTCCTAATGACTTTACAATTTTAGGTGGATGTGCCTTAGCATGAGCATGAGAATCAAAACCTAAACTAGTTTTATCATTGCAAGACTTGGAAGAATTCAGCAGTAAGTTTATGTTCTTATTCCCATTACAAAATCGATCTAATGTCCTATGCATGTCATCAAGTTTATTGGACAGATCAAGGCAATTTTCACATGAAGTTTTTCCTTTTAGTTTGCAATTTGAACAAAATTTAACTTCATGAGAACGTAAAGCATTGTTCAATATAGAAATTTCATTCATAGCATCCTGTAGTTTCTTATCAAGATCGTCACAAGTCGAACAATGCAAATCAATTGTAGAACAGCTAGCATCTTTCAAATTTTTATCATTAAGTGCAGCAAGCTCTTTGTTCTTTTCAATTTCTAACTCAAGTTTATCAAGTGTGGAGGTGTGCGCACTTCTTAATGAGGACAATTGTTCATATATTAAATCACATGAGGAACATGCATCATCACTAGGAATCAAAGTTTTTAAACGGTTGATTTCAGATTCTAGTGATTCAATTTTAGCAGCACTATCCCTAAGCTTTTTGTCCTTTTTCTTAACAATAATAGTGGCACGAGAAATAGCATCACACATTTCTTCGCAAGTAGGACATACCTCTTCATTGTCGCTGTTGTGTTCTGCCTCCTCCATACTTGATCTTGACTTGCCCGCCATAAAGCACAAGTTTGCCAAATCATCTTCATCTTCATCACTTCCAATGTCCACGTCACTTGAACTGAACTCTTGAAGCACGGTGATGAAACTGTTGATCATCTTGCGTCCTATGATACCTTTCTTCTTCTTGTTGGAATTTCCAGAGGAGGTCCGGACCTTGCTTTGTTTTTCTTCCCGGGTGGTCGGACCTGAAAGGTTAGGGCATTCTGTACGAAAGTGTCCTGTTTTACCACATTCAAAACAGCGTTGAGGTCCGGAGCTTCCTCTCCTTCTAGTTCTCACATTTTGCAATGCTTTTGAGAATCTAGTAGAGATGAGTGCCAACTCCTCTTCTGGAAATTCTTCGATCTGCTCCAGGGTTAGTGAGGACAACAAAGCAAGAGTATTGCAAGATGATGATTGGCTGGAGCTAGACATATCACGTTGTGAAACAAATGCAATAGACTTATTTGGGTTCTTACGTGCTAGAATGTCAATTTCATGAGTTTTTAGTTTAGAATAGAGTACATCTAATGTAAGAGAACTCATGATAGTAGATTCACGAATATATGTGACTTTCATCTCCCAAATTGACATATCTAATGCACTTAGCAATTGCCTAGCATTTTTAGCATCTGAAAAATTAACATTGACACTACGCAAGTTGTTGAGAATTTTATTAAAGCGAGCAAAAAGGTCATCAATAGACTCACCGGGTTGCATCTCGAAGCGCATGTATTCTTTCTTGAACATGTCTTGCCTTACCTCTTTGATCGTGTTGGATCCTTTGTGGTAGTCACAAAGTGCTTTCCACACATCGTATGCAGATCGGAGGTGTGCAACACGGTCGAAGTCGCTTTGTGTTAATCCTTGTATGATCAAGTTCTGAGCCTTGTTGTTGTTGTCGACATCTCTCAGATTTGTAGCTGTAACTTGATCATTTGATGGCACTTCGTAAGGCTTGTATACCTTCTCCCATATTGCAAAGCCTTGTGCCTGGATGAAAGCCTCCATGCGTGCCTTCCAAACCTGAAAATCAATACCAGCGAACACACAAGGTTTGGCAGAGTACTTCTCCATGATGATTAGTCAAAAAACACGCGAAAATCACAAAGATTAGAGCACCGTGGCTCTGATACCAATTGTAGGATCGAAGAGCACGTGAAAAGCTACCAGAGGGGGGTGAATGGTAGATTTTAAAAATCTTATGCAGCGGAAACAATTAAACCCCAAACCCTTTCGGCAGAAAAACGATCTGTTAAAGAAATCGTGTGTGAGACTAATCTAAACATGTTTCACCGTGACAAAAGTGATAGATATCAGAGAGAATCAAGTCACGAAGACAACACAAAAAGAATCACTCAAACCCGTCAAGAAAAACTCAAGTTATGATAGAAAGATCAAACAATGGTCAATCTGCCCTATCTGAGAAAAAACAGTTCTGGAGCGCTGCAAAGAAACTAGTGTAGATCATAGACCACAAATCCAATGACCGTGAAATTTTGACATATGATATATAATCAAGCTGTGAAGACAATCCAAAAAGAATCACGTCAATTGAATCTGTAAAACTCGAGTTATGATAAAACCACCGACAAAAGGTAGTGCTGTCCAGAAACTTGACGAGTAAAACTTGTCTGGAACAAGTCGGACGAACAAGGCATAAAAGTTCCTTCAAACTACGAATTTTATTCAATAGAACACAAGAGGAACAGACCCAAAGTCGTGCCCCACGAGCTCTGGGCTCCCTTGCTTATATAACCAGCCCTTAGGCCAACCCAATATCAACTAGGACTCCAATCCTACTCAGATCATGAATCGTAACTTTCCATAACTGCTCAAGATTCTTCTATACGCAGATAGAAGCAATCTTAAGACTTTAAAACACCTTAGGAACTAATCCCACATGCCTAAACAACTCAAATTCGTGACCCACACGAAATCCTATCATAACCAACTCAAATCTTTCCATATTTGAGTCAAACCCGACACAGCCGCAGCCTGAGTCCATAACCTAGTCGGTTGGACCTTTCCGACCAACTCTTTATGTCCACATCTCTTCATCACGTCTCGGAACCATGTAGCCACGTCCATGCACTCCTTGCACACGTGCAAACATCTTCCAATGACATCCACGATACCTTCATATGCATTGTTCTTGATTCAATCATGCTGCACAACCTCCTGATCAGCTCAACCACAATTCCTCCTGAATTTGGGTATTGGAACCTCATCTCCACCCTGAGACTAGTCCAATGGATCCTTTCACCAGCCATGTCTTGAACTCAAGCAACACCTGCACATGAATAAACAACAAATCCATACGAGCCCAAGTCCTCGACTTGACTCAAGTTAGTTCCGAACACAACACCTTACGTGAGAGCCTCACATAAGCATGTTGCAAAGCATAGCAAAACGATATCAGCCATATCATCCAAAACGCACCAAAAACTTAGTAAAAGAATACTAAGCAAACTTTCCAACCATGTAAAGCAAGTACGAAACATTGCAAATGAAAAGCAGAAGCACTGCGGTCAAGTTCCGGACCTTGCCAAAGCAACCCGAACCTTGAGCCGGAGCTAACAAAAACTAGTAGAACCTAGCGCCGGAACTTACCAGAACTAGTATAACCAAGCTCCCGCCGGAGCTTACAAAACTAGCAGGACCTAGCGCTGGAGCTAGCCAGAACTAGCGAAACTAGTAAACCCAAAAGTCGGAGCTAGAAAAATTAACTCGGAGCTTAGCAAAAACACGTCGGAGCTATCAAAGACATGCCGGAGCTAAAGACAAAACTTCACCGGAGCTGACCAAAGCTAGTCGGACTTTGCTGTAGCTCGGAGCTAGAGTCGGACCTTGATAAAAAGGTGTTTTGGCGATATTCAAAACTTTTATCATCAAGGCCAAGTGTATTCACGACAAGCCAATGTATTCAGCACACATAGGTCTTACACAAACGATACTGTCACCAACCATGACTTGAACTCAAGCAACACCTGCAAATGAATAAACAATCAATCCGTACAAGCCCAAGTCCGCGACTTGACTCAATTTAATTCCAAACACAACACCTTACGTGAGCACCTCACATAAGCATGTTGCAAAGCATATCAAAACGATATCAGCAATATCAACCAGAACACACCAAAAACTTAGCAAATGAATACTAAGCAATCTTTAAAGAATATAAAGCAAGTTCGAAACATTGCAAGATAAAGGCAGAAACATTGCTATCAAGCTTCGAACCTTGCCAAAGCTAACCGGAGCTTGAGCCGGAGCTTACCAAAGCTAGTACAACCTAGCGTCGGAGCTTACCAAAGCTAGTCGGACCTAGTGCCGGAGCTAACCAAAGCTAGTCGGACCTAGCACCAGAGCTAACCAAAGCTACTCGGACCTAGCGCCGGAGCTAACCAAAACTAGTCGGAACTAGTCATCCCAAAAGTCGGAGCTAGAAAAATATGTCGAAGCTAACCAACATAAGTCGGACCTAGCAAAACATATCGAAGCTTAACAAAGACATGCCGGAGCTATCAAAGACATGTCGGAGCTAAAGACAAAGCTCACCAGAGCTACCCAAAACATGTCGGTCCTAGACAAAGCAAGTCGGACCTTACATCGGACCTTGCAGAAGCTCAAAGCTAGAGTCGGACCTTGCTAAAAAAGATGTTTTAGCAGAATTCAAAACTTTTATTGTCAAAGCCAATGTATTCAGCACACATAGGTCTCACAGACACTATTGATTATATCAATGAGAACCTACGTTCGTTCCTGTCTCCAACGAATCACTGACTAAATCAATGCAAGGATCAGTTGCATCACACTTGCACTAGACTGCAAAAAGATTGTGCCGATCTGAGACAAACTCGCATGAAACTACAGCAAGCTCGTGATGGACTGCTGGCGAGTCAGTTGGAGGTGCAACAACAGCA
This sequence comes from Tuctoria greenei, assembly GCA_036927565.1. NCBI lineage: Eukaryota > Viridiplantae > Streptophyta > Magnoliopsida > Poales > Poaceae > Tuctoria > Tuctoria greenei. Next base: position 97,829,161 of record JAYESD010000011.1, read on the forward strand.
AGATCAGCTGCTGGTAGTCACCGAGGCACGAGACGAAACCATTGAGGAAGCATAGAATTGGGAGTACGAGGCAGACCAACTTCAGGTTAATTTGATTGAGGCCAAAGCACAATTGCAACCAGTTGTGTATCCACCGGCTCATGGCATACCGCTGAATATGGGTGAGCAAGTGCCTTCAGATCCTGAGGAGGAAGAAGATCCAGAGATACTCAAGTACGCCGATGATGATGCATCGGAGTAGGATGGGGCAACATATAGTTAGTGGTTGCTCGTGTTTAATTTGTAGCCATGTTTGTGTCATATTATAAATAGTAGTGGGTGTGTATGAGATGACAAGATGTGTATGACATCTCATGGAGACCAAGTATAGTTGAGATGTACTTCCGTAGTGGGAGTCCGTCATTTTGGAAATCACTATTGTACACTTGGTCATGAGATAATATATCTTGTATAAAGTTTGTACTTTATCAATATATGTGAATGTTATGCAATTACCATATTGTCAATACTCGCACTACTATGGTATAAAATGGTTGAAGAAAACAAACATGTTGCTGATTTAAATCATGTGAATGCAGATTGGTGCGTACACGTTTGACGCCCGAGATGGGAGGCTCGAGTCGGGGTCGTGAGGATGAATCTCCGACCCAGAAGCAAACCGCGACACCACAGCAACAAGTCCCACCACCACCACCACCACCTGAACCTCCGAGGATGCTCGCGGAGATTCTGGCTGCAGAACTCAGCTCGCGCGACGAGCAAACTGAGTTACTACGGATGTTGGTTCAAAATTCGTCCCGTCAAGGGGGACGACAAGACAATGGGCAACGCCAGTCCCAACAAATTTCTTATTCGGACTTCTTGGCGACGCATCCACCGATCTTCACGGAGGTCGAGGATCCTTTGGAGCCGGACAACTTTATCCGCACCCTCGAGGCAAAGTTTGTTTTGCTACGATGCACCGAACAGCAGAAGGTGCTATTTGCAGCGCAACAGCTTCAAGGATCCGCTGGTGCTTGGTGGGCGAACTACATCGCCTCACTGCTGGCTGGTCATGTGGTCACCTGGACCGAATTCCGATAGGCGTTCCGCGCCTACCATATCCCTCCTAGAATATTGAAGATGAAGCTTCAATAATTTTTGGAGCTAAAGCAAGGTGGGAGGAGTGCCCACGAATACTCCCGCACGTTCAATCACTCGGCGCAGTACGCGCCCGAATATGTGGGGACAGAAGATAGGAAGAGAGATATATTCTTCCGGGGCCTTAATCCGAAAATGAAGGTCCAACTCGCACAACACAACCGCGACACCTTCAACGACATCGTCAATGCCGCGATTGTACAGGAAGATGCTCAGCGCGAGCTCATTTCTGATAAGAGGAAACAGAGCGCGCCATCGAGCAGCAGCGGGGGTAGTCCGCTGAAATACCACGTGGTGTATCGCTCACCATCCCGTCAGCGATGGCAGCCACCGGCGCGACCGTAGCAGTTCCACGGTCGTTCTTTCAACGCGCCACGTTTCCAGCCACCATTTCCACAGCAGCAGCAGCAGCAAAGGATGGTCCCACGTGCGTATCCACCTCCACCACGTGCACCGGGATTCTGTCCGCAGCTTGGCGGGAACCCAACACAATACACGTGCTACACGTGTGGCCGTGTCGGGCATTTTGCGAGGGACTGCCCTGAGCAGCATCAAGGCAGCGGGCAAGCACCATATCGGGGTGGCGTTCAACCCCGCAACCAGCCCAGGAAATAAGCACCAAAACCCGGCAACATCCACCACTTAGATCTCGAGGATGTGCCAGAAGGCGAACCCATACTCACGGGTATGTTTTCTCTACTCCAAAATTCCATAGTCATATTATTTGACTCCGGTGCCACCCATAATTTCATTAGCCAATCTTATGTTGTCAAGCATCAATTACCTATCACTCCCACAGAAAGTCCATATTTGATTTGCTCTCCGGGTGGGAAAATAGCAGCGGACATGAAAGTCCATAAAGCACAACATAAGATGGGTGGGAATATCTATCCGACTTCTCTAATTATATTAGAGGGTCAAAAGCTCGATGTCATCTTAGGGATGTCTTGGCTGCACCGCCATGGTGCTGTTCTCGATATTGTTCCACGTGTGGTCCATTTGAACTCTCCACTATATGAACCACACACTCTCATTCTAGACCGCCTTGTCCAAGAAATTCCAGCCACATACAACACGGAAGCCACAAAGCTTGAGGACATTCCTGTGGTCTGTAAATATCCGGACGTGTTTCCTGATGACCTTTCAGGTATGCCACCAAATAGGGATATCGTGTTCAAGATTGAACTTATTCCGGGAACCACGCCTATTTCTCGGAGGCCGTACAAGATGGCACCAAATGAGTTGGTGGAATTGAAGGAGCATTTGAAGGACCTGCTGGACAAAGGTCTCATACGCCCAAGTTCATCACCTCGGGGCTGCTCCGCATTATTTGTGAAGAAGAAGGACAAGACATTATGTCTATGTGTCGACTATCGTCCGCTCAATGCCGTGATGATCAAGAACAAGTATCCACTACTGCACATCAACATATTATTTGATCAATTAGTGGGTGCTAAAGTATTCTCAAAGATGGATCGTCGGTCTGGATATCATCAAATAAAAATCCGACCGGAGGATATACCGAAGACGACATTCTCAACGAGATACGAGCTCTATGAATATCTCATCATGTCTTTCGGACTTACCAACGCGCCGGCTCACTTCATGTATTTGATGAATTCAGTGTTCATGCCAAAGTTGGACAAGTTTGTCGTGGTCTTCATCGATGATATTCTGGTTTATTCTAAATCGGAGGAAGAACACGCCAAACACTTGCATATCGTGCTCCAAAGATTGCGAGATCACAAGCTTTATGCAAAATTCAGCAAGTGTGAATTTTGGATCAGCCAAGTACCATTTCTTGGTCGCATTATTTCAGCGGAAGGCATCACTGTGGATCCAAGCAAAATTGTACAAGTGCTGAAATGGATGTCTCCATCATCCGCACACGATGTTTGCAACTTTCTCGGGTTAGCGGGATATTATCGGAGATTCATTCCGAGCTTCTCAAAAATCGCTAAACCAATGACAGAGCTGCTGAAAAAGGGGACTAAATATATTTGGAGCAAGGCATGTGAGGATGCATTCCAAGCATTGGTGAAACATCTCACAACAGCCCTAGTGCTAGCTCAGCCGGATACTACCAAATCTTTCGACATTTATTGTGATGCGTCTGGCATTGGTCTCGGCTGCGTGTTAATGCAAGAAGGCTGCATGATCGCGTATGGATCACGGCAGCTCCGAAATCATGAGCAGAATTATCCAACTCATGACCTTGAACTCACTGCCGTGATACTCGCTTTGAAAATGTGGAGGCTTTATTTGCTCGGAAATCTAGTGCACCTCTACACCGATCACAAGAGTCTTAAATATATCCTTACTCAGAAGGAACTGAATATGTGACAAAGAAGATGGTTGGAACTGATCAACGACTATGAGATTGAAATCCATTACCATCCCGACAAAGCAAATGTAATTGCCGATGCGTTGAGCCGCAAGTCTCACGTCAATAATCTTTCCATCACAACGATGGAGGAGGACGAGCCGAGTTTATACTTGGTTCCATATGGAGTGTTATATAATCTTGCTCTCATCCCTACCATACGAGAGGATAATGAAGCTCAAAAGAAAGACATGGGTATGTCGCATATTCGGAGGAGAATGAAGGATGGGGAAATGAAGTGCTTCCGAAGTGATGAACATGGTACCCTATGGTTCAAAGACCGTATAGTGGTAACCAGTGACATGACACTTCGGAAGAAAATCTTGGACGAAGCTCACTTGTCCAAGTATTCTATTCATCCGGGCAGCAACAAGATGTACCAAGATTTAAAAACCAGATTTTTGTGGACACGGATGAAAAGATAGATTGCAAAGTATGTATCCGAGTGTGATACGTGTCGGCGGGTGAAAGCCGACCACATGAAGAAAGCCGAACAGCTGCAACCACTAAATATTTTGGCCTGGAAATGGGAGGAAATTAGTATGGATTTTATTGTAGGATTACCTCTCACATTCCACAAGCATGATTCAATTTGGGTGATAGTCGATCGACTAACCAAATCAGCTCATTTCATCCCTGTACATACAAACTACATCGCCAAGAAGTATGCGGAATTGTATATTGCAAGAGTCATGTGCTTGCACGGAGTTCCCCAAACGATTATTTCTGATCGCGGTGCACTGTTCATTCCTCGTCTCTGTGTGGGGACCGGAATCCCGACATCCGAGGATCTCATTGGTTGGTGTCGTGCGATGCGACACCCAACAGTATACAAAAACAGAAAGAGAATAAATACAAGACGAAGTCTTTTATTTATCATACAACGGAAGTTTTACAATACTAGCGGAAGGAAAGAAATGTATATATCATAGCTACGCTCTCAGCACTAGCTATGCAAAAGCAAAGTCATCCATGCCCTGGATACTTCGCACTAGAAACAACCAAATTACAGCGGCGTGCAGGGTTCCCACTCGGCTGTACACCCTGAAGGGTGAAAGCATCTAGGCCCCCCCCCCCCCCCCCATGAGGTATGGTTTTGGTGATTAATGACAACCATTGGGTTTTACTAATGAATTTGTGGATGCAAGGTCTCCCATATCACTCAATCAAATGAAATATATATGAATATGAACATCAACTAATGATCATTGGAGACCCCTAAACAATCACTTTATGAGATGAATCAATATTATGAAGATTAGAAGTAAAAGCTCATATGTCAAAGTTATTCAACCATAATTGACAACACTCAATGCATGACAATCATCAGAAGAATATTTACAACAAGTGTCTAAGAGTTCAATCGAGAAAATTCCAAAAGAATCACTTAGAACAACTCGAAGCAAACAAAATCAACTCACCGGATCAACCGATGTTTCCAGAAAACAACACATCGGTTGAGTTGGTTCAGCAGAAGAAGAAGACCTCATAACAAAGTACTCACTGGATCGTCCGATGTTAAGGGCAATGTCACATTGGTCCATCGGTACAGTATGCAATATCCTTGGACCAAGTGTAGCACCGGATCATCTGATGTACATCAATATACACATCGGTCAATCACTCCAGTAAGCATCAAGTCTGAACCAATTCTGGGGGAAGTGCCACCGGATCATCCGATGAGAAAACAAGAGTAACATCGGTCTAACAATGGTCATATCTAACACAGTGACATCAACTAAAGTGAACTTGAACGATGATAACTGAAGGGAGAGCATCGGATCATCCGGTGTTCGCAGAGCAGTGATGTCAGCCTACTTTTCCAACGGCTATTTCGTGGAGGCTGGCTATTTATACCCCTTGAACCTGTCTATTCGACAAGTCTTGACTCCCAGACATACTCTACACATCCTCAAGCATTCAAGACATAGAGCTACCACTTCCATATCATTTTCACCACTTGTACACCAAGAGATAGGCTAGAACTAACTAGAGATAGTGCTTGTCTGCCTCCATTCTTGGTGATTGGAATCTCTAGTGTAGTGAGAGCTGTAAGGGAGTGTCCCTTGGTGTTTGTAACTGAGAGTGATTTCCGGAGCTTGCCAAGACGATTGTGGAAGCCCGGAGGATCCAAGTTGTACAAGGCTTGAGCTCCACCTTTGTAACACCCTCATTTTCATGCATCATGCCCTACATGCACTCATATACATGTTTAACATTAACCCATAACAAGAGGAACAAGTTTAAAATTGATTTGGAACAAAACCGCACTTAAAAATGTAGGAAAGTGCGGACTAGTCCGGTTTTGCTGAGGACTAGTCCGATTTCTCTCTGTCTAAAAATGGACTTGTCTGTTTTTGCTGCGGATTAGTCCGATATTTGCCCCTGGAAAACTTCGGACTTGTCCGATTTTGTGCGGACTAGTCCGGTATTCCATGAATCCGTGAAAATTTGCTAAGTCCCTGGACTTTTCCGGACTAGTCCGGTGTTCCAGCGGACTTGTCCGTTTTCCTTTCTGACTAAGATCGGACTTGTCTGATTTTCGGCCAGACTTGTCCGATTTTCTCTCTGGACGACTTCGGACTAGTCCGGTCCTGTCCGGACTTGTCCGATATTTTGTGACTCCGAGATTGACCTTTTGTTTTACGACTTGTTTCTTGGGTTTCACGTCAAGTGGGCCTAGGGACGTCGTGCCCAACTCTTTTAGAGCCCATGTGGGACTCTAAACCGGCCTCTACTCATCCTAAACTCAAAATCCATCTAACCCTAGCCTCCACCTCTATATAAACAACCCCACCCCTTGGTTGGACATCTATTTGCCACTTTTCCACCCACCCAAACCCTAGTTCGTGGGGAGCCACCATCAAGGAGGGAGGAGAAGATCCCAAACAAGAAGAAGAAGAGGAGGAAACGAAGAAGGATAGAGATCTCCACCAAGTTTCGTCCTTCACCACCAATTCATCTCCAAGTTCATCACCAACCCTAGATCATCAAGATTGAAAGTGCATCTAGGTTCCCCGTGGGTTTTGGATGATTGATGACGACAATTAAGTCGCTAATGAGCTCAAGTGATCTTAGCACAGGTATGGACTCAATTGGAGACGCAAACCCTCAAAAAGGAAAAGGAAGGAAACGGAGTCAACTCGAAGCGTAGAAACTAGGGTTTCTAGCGTGGTTGAGTTAGACTAGCCGTAGCAATAGGAGGGTGTGTGTGTAAAGTGCATTGAGATCAAGTTTGGGAGCTCAAAGTGGTTTAGAGGTCAAACCTATGAAAGAAATGAGTGATTGAGTGGTCTGGCCGTAGGACCGGACTAGTCCGTGCAGGAGGCCGGACCAGTCCGTCCCTGGCCGGCCAAGTCCGTTTCTGGCCGGACCAGAAGGGTCTGACTGAGATCGGACTAGTCCGTTTGTGACCGGACTAGTCCGGGTAGTAGTGAGTGGGTTTTGGGATGAAGTCCCAAAACCACGGACTTGTCCGTTTTGGACCGGACCAAGAGGTCCTGAGTAAGAACGGACTAGTCCGCCCGTGGGGCCGGACTAGTCCGGGTTGGCTAGAAAAGGTGCTTCTGTGGCTAAGTCTGGGAGGACCGGACTAGTCCGCCCTAGGGGCCGGACTAGTCCGTGGTCCTCAGACTAGTCCGTTTTCACACGGAGCAAAAGGCTCTGTGTGAGATCGGACTAGTCCGGTGTTGACCGGACTAGTCCGTTCTGGAAGTGACCGTTTGAATTTGAAGTTTGGCGGGTAGCGTGACGATAGTGTGTCAGCTGTCGGGACCTGACAAAGGGGTCAGTGGTCCCCTAGGCCGGACTAGTCCGGGCCAGTGGCCGGACTAGTCCGCCCTTTTGCTGAAGTCAGCAGATTGGGCTTGGGACCCCTATAAAAAGGGGACCCCCGACCTCATTTCGTATAACCTTGGAAAAACTCAAACCCTAGCGCCGCCACAGCCAACTTGGAGCACTCCTAAGCCTCCTTCTTGCCTACTTTCCCTCTAAAACTAATTCTTGAGTGGATTAGGGTTTAGTGAGGTGGAGAAGAGGAAGAACATCGCGCTTGTGCTCCCGGTTTGATCTCTTGCACTCGTTGAGTCTTTGTGGGCTGTGTATTGAGTTTGCTTTATTGTGTTGATCATCTTTGTGGTGTGGGAGCCTCAGTTTGTGAGAAGCCCCAACGAACTTTGTAATCACCGTTGTGATTAGTGGAGAACCAAGTTAGGCCCGTGAGGTAAACTTGGTGAGGGAAGGGTTGTTGGACCCAGTCCTTTTGTGGACTCCTCAACGGGGACGTAGATTCCTTGTGTGGAATCGAACCTCGGGATAAAATCCTTGCCTCCTTGTGTTCTTCGCATTCATTCTATTGATTACTTTGTTCTAGGGTTGGTAGTCTCGTTTCATACTCCGCATTGCTACAAACTTGTGGAAACTTGACTTGCTCTTGTGTAGGTTGTTGCTCAACTTGACTTAAACATATACTCACTTGTAGCAAAGAGAAAAATTCCCTAAAACTTGGTAGAAACATCTTTTTAGGGTTATTCACGCAAGCTGACCGGACTAGTCCGCCCCTTGACCGGACTAGTCCGCCCCTTGTGATTTAATCTCGTTTTATTAAGTCATTTGCAGGTCAATTAGCCTATTCACCCCCCCCCTCTAGGCAACTTTCAATTGGTATCAGAGCAGGACTCTCCACAAAGAGTCTAACAACTCGGAGAGATGGCCGGAGTGGTGAATGACGATGCATCGAGCAGCAACTACGAGGCGACCCGTGAGGAGACGTTGGCTTATCAAGATAAGCCAACGGACGATGAGGAGACTCGCCAACTCAAGGCGAAGCTCCGGGAGAAGTTGAACATCTCCAAGATTGATCCGTCAAACCAATCGAGTGGTGGTGGCGGAGCCAGCTACAACCGGCAAGGGTTCAACTATGAACGCCTTGCCGCCAACAACCACTACCTATCCATCCCATTGGGGAAACCTCCCCAATTCGATGGAACGGACTACGGTATGTGGAAACACAACATGAAGATCCACCTCGTGTCACTCAACCCAGCGTTGTGGCAAATTGTCATGACCAGGGTGGAGATTCCAAAGGATGAGGACAACATAACTCAAGAACAAGCCATCCTCATCCACCGCAACGCTCAAGCTGCGGGTGTGATCATCTCATCTCTCTCTAGAGATGAGTTCAACCGTGTCGATGGCCTTGAAGTGGCCAAAGACATATGGAACACCCTCAAGACGGCGCATGAGGGAAACCGAGTGGTCAAGGAGGCCAAGATTGAGCTCATCGAAGGAGAGCTTGGGAGATTCGCCATCTTGGATGGTGAATCCCCCCAAGACATGTACAACCGGCTGAAGGTGCTGATCAACAAGAGCCGATCATATGGCTGCACCAAGTGGACCGACCACGAGGTGGTGAAGAGGATGATCCGGGCATTCATGCCTAGGAACGTCTCTTTATGCTCCATGATTCGGGAAAGCCCGGGGTTCACTCAAATGACCCCGGAGGAGGTCCTTGGGAGGATCATTAACCATGAAATCATGGAGAAGGAGGCGCTCTTCTACAACGACCTCCAAAAGTTCACCGCCTCCAAGATGAAGAACGTTGCACTCAAGGCAACGCCCTCTTCAAAGGAGCAAGAAGAAAGTGATGAGGAGAGCCTCGACACCGATGAGGAGGAGGCCTTCTTCATCAACAAATTCAAGAGAATGATGAGGAGGAAGAAAGGGGGGCACAACTATGAGGGCAAGGGAAAGGAAAGAGCAAGGCCCAAATCAAGAAGGTCTTGCTACAACTGTGGCGAGTATGGGCACTTCATCGCTGATTGCCCACACGAAGAAACGAAGAAGAAGAAGGAAGGGAAGCCTCAAGAAAGGAGATTCTTCAAGAAGAAGAGGCCCTCCGGACAAGCCCATTTGGGGAAGGAGTGGGACTCTAACGATGAGTCCTCCTCCGAAGAAGAAGAGGAGAAGATGGCCACCATAGCCATCGGGAGGAACTCCAAGGGAGGCAAGCTCTTCCCCAACCTCAACAACGACCACAAACCTACTTGCCTTATGGCAAGGGAAGGAAAGAGAAAGGTAACATCTCATCCTTCCTCCCCAACTTCCTCACATGATGATTTTGATAGCGCTAGTGAAAATGAGCATATGTTTAAGGACATAAGCAAAAGCACCTTGCGTAGGATGAAGTTGCTTATGGATGAGATCTTTGAAAAGGAAGATCTCATCAACAGACAGGAGGACATGCTCATCCTTGAGAAGGAGAGATGTCAAGAGCTTGATGAGCTCCTTGAGCTCGAAAGAGAGAAGAGCAAGGCATTGGAACACGAACTTGCTCTTTGCAAGAAAACGTGTTCAAGTCTTGAGGAGAAGTCGATTGAGCTCAAGGATGAACTTGGAAGCTTGTCAAAAGCTAACAAGACCCTTGAGACTCAAGTTGAGTCACTCAAGAACAATGTAACCTCTTCCTTCAAGAGCTCAACCCCCTCAAAGGCCTCATCCAAGGCAACATCACCTTGCAAGTGCTCCAACTTGATCCTTAAACTTAAGGATGAACTCAACCTAGCACAAGGCAAACAAGCACCTAAAGGTGCCATCTTTGACAAGGAAAAGGTGGCATATGCACGAAGTGCATTCACCAACACAAGACCACCCCATGTCAAGGATGGTCTTGGCTATACTAGAGGTGCAAGGCATAACACCAAAACCTCCAAGTATGGCAAAGACATGATTGTCTTTGTTAAGGGGAGTTCATCCCAAACTAAAAATGAAAAGAACTCACCCTCTAGCAAAAACTTGCCTAAATCTGAACCGCATCATTTATTTCATGATTTTGATGCATCTTACGTGTTGAAGAAGAACAAACACGGCAAGGTGTTTGCTAGATATGTTGGGCCACTCCGCAAGAGCCCCAAGCCTTGCGTGTGGGTGCCAAAATGCCTAACCACTAATGTAAAGGACCCAACTCCGCTTGGGTACCTAAAAGAAAGGCATAAAACTTGTTTTGCAGGCTTACTCCTCCGGTGGATCAAAATGGGTATTGGATAGCGGATGCACCAACCACATGACCGGAGAGAGAAGCATGTTCATAGAGTATGAGGAGAATAAGGACCCAAGTGAAGGAATCTTCTTTGGGGACAATAGCCAAGGGAAAATCCTTGGCTCCGGTAAAATTTCTATCTCCTCATTACATACTTTATCAAATGTCTTGCATGTTGATTCTCTAGACTATAATCTCCTATCCATATCACAGCTATGTGATAGAGGATATAAATGTGTGTTCACTAGTGAGGGAGTGAGTGTCATTAGAGAAGGTAATAACTCGATAGCCTTTAAGGGAGTGCTCAAGGGAAAGCTCTATCTTGTGGACTTCACCGCGGATAAAGCTCAACTTGACACATGCTTAATGGCTAAAGCCAACATGGGATGGCTTTGGCATAGAAGGCTAGCCCATGTTGGAATGAGGAACCTTCAAAAGCTCCTTAAGGGTGAGCATGTTCGTGGCCTAAAGGATGTAGTATTTGAAAAGGATAGGCCATGTAGTGCTTGCCAAGCGGGAAAGCAAGTAGGAGCTCAACACCCCTCTAAGAATATCATGACGACAACTAGACCTTTGGAGTTAATCCATATGGATCTTTTTGGCCCCATTGCTTACATTAGCATCGGTGGCAACAAGTATGGTCTAGTTATCGTTGATGACTTCTCTAGATATACTTGGGTGTTCTTCTTGCATGATAAAAGTGAAACTCCCGGTGTCCTCAAGAAATTTCTAAGGAGAGCTCAAAATGAGTTCACCTTAAGGATAAAGGCTATAAGGAGTGACAATGGCACCGAATTCAAAAACATGCAAGTAGAAGAGTTCCTAGATGAGGAGGGCATCAAGCATGAGTTTTCCGCTCCCTATTCTCCACAACAAAATGGCATAGCCGAAAGAAAGAATAGGAAGCTCATTGAGATGTCAAGGACGATGCTAGATGAGTACAAAACATCGGACCGGTTTTGGGCGGAAGCGGTTAACACCGCTTGCCATGCCGTGAATCGATTGTACCTTCATCGCCTCCTCAAGAAGACCCCTTATGAGCTTCTCATTGGTAAGAAACCCAATGTTTCTTACTTTCGGGTCTTTGGTAGCAAATGCTATATCCTCAACAAGAAGCCTAGGACTTCGAAGTTTGCTTCAAAGTCCGATGAGGGTTTCTTGCTTGGATATGACTCAAACACTCATGCGTACCGTGTGTTCAACAAATCCTCCGGAATTGTTGAAGTAGCACGTGACGTGGTGTTTGACGAAACCAATGGCTCTCAAGTGGAGCAAGTTGATCAACATGCCCTTGATCAAGAGGAACCTCCACTAGAAGCTCTAAGGAAAATGGCACTTGGAGATGTTCGCCCACAAGAACCATCTCAAAGCCCAAGTGACCATCATCATTATGAAGTAGGTCAAATCCCCATTGGACAAGTTGAAGATCCACTAGAGGCTCCCCAAAGTGATAATGAGAATGAAGATCAAGGGGGAGGCTTGGATCAAGGGGGAGACCAAAGTGAAGAAGATAAACCAAGTAATTCAAAAGGTCAACCCCCGCATCCTCGTGTTCATCAAAGTGTTCAACGGGACCATCCCGTTGACAACATTCTAGGAGATATCACAAAAGGAGTAACAACACGCTCACGTGTTGCAAACTTTTGTGAGCACTTCTCTTTTGTCTCATCCTTGGTTGAAGATGCCTTAAGGGATCCGGATTGGGTAGTTGCCATGCAAGAGGAGCTCAACAACTTTGAAAGGAACAAGGTTTGGGAGCTTGTCAAGCGCCCTCAAACTAATGTTGTTGGAACCAAGTGGGTGTTTCGCAACAAACAAGATGAGCATGGCATGGTAACTAGGAACAAGGCACGACTTGTGGCAAAAGGATACTCACAAGTTGAGGGATTGGACTTTGATGAGACATTTGCCCCTGTAGCTAGGCTTGAGTCAATTCGGATATTACTAGCCTTTGCTACTCATCATGACTTCAAACTCTACCAAATGGATGTTAAGAGTGCATTCCTTAATGGCCCAATCAAGGAAGAAGTTTATGTAGAGCAACCTCCAGGGTTTGAAGATCAAAACTATCCTAACCATGTTTACAAATTGCGAAAGGCTCTTTATGGTCTCAAGCAAGCTCCTAGATCTTGGTATGAGTGCTTAAGAGACTTTCTAGTTGAAAATGGTTTTAGGATAGGAAAAGCGGATTATACCCTTTTCACAAAGCACTTCAACGAGGATCTTTTTGTGTGCCAAATATATGTGGATGACATCATATTTGGTTCCACAAATAAGGTGTTTTGTGACGAGTTCTCCAAGATAATGACGGAGAGGTTTGAAATGTCCATGATGGGTGAGTTGAAGTTCTTTCTAGGATTTCAAGTGAAACAACTCAAAGAAGGGACGTTCATAAGTCAGACTAAGTATACTCAAGATATTCTAAGAAAGTTTGACATGGACAAAGCAAAACCCATCAAAACCCCTATGGGGACAAATGGACACCTAGACCTAAATGAGGACGGTCCAAGTGTGGATCAAAAGCTATATAGGTCTATGATCGGATCACTCCTCTATCTTTGTGCATCTAGGCCCGATATCATGCTAAGTGTGTGTATGTGTGCACGCTTTCAAGCAGCACCCAAGGCTTGTCATTTGACCGCCGTTAAAAGGATCTTGAGATACCTTGTACACACACCTACCCTAGGACTTTGGTACCCCAAAGGATCCAAGTTTAACCTCATTGGATATTCCGATGCGGACTATGCGGGGTGCAAAGTTGATAGGAAGAGCACATCGGGTACGTGCCAATTCTTAGGTCGATCTCTTGTGTCTTGGTCCTCCAAGAAGCAAAACTCTATTGCTCTATCCACCGCCGAAGCGGAATATGTTGCAGCCGGAAGTTGTTGTGCACAACTTCTTTGGATGCGACAAACTCTTAGGGATTATGGGATTAACCTGCGTAAAATTCCACTCTTGTGTGACAACGAGAGTGCAATCAAGATAGCCCATAATCCGGTGGAACACTCTAGGACCAAACATATAGACATTCGACACCATTTCCTGCGAGATCACTCAATGAAGGGAGACATTGAGATTTCGCATGTGAGGACGGAACATCAACTTGCGGACATCTTCACAAAGCCTCTTGACGAGAAGCGTTTCTGTGAGCTAAGAAGTGAGCTCAACGTGTTGGATTCTCGAAACGTGGCTTAAACTCCATTTCTCATGTATTTTGAGCCACATTTCGAAAAACTCCTCTCTATGTCGATTTCTCCTCAAATTTGTTTGAGAAATCTATTTTCTTCAAGAAAATGTCCACAAGTTGTTCTTTATTGACTCATAATCATGTTTGTCATGTTTTCCTTGCTATATCTGTCCAAAAGGACTTATCTTTATGGGCAAAACCCAAATATATTGTTTTTCAGCCCAGCTGGACCGGACTAGTCCGCCCCTATGGCCGGACAAGTCCGGGTCAGACTAGTCCGCGGCTAGTCCGCACACCGGACTAGTCCGGCCTTCCACCGGACAAGTCCGGACCCGGACTAGTCTGGGTCTGGTCCGCAGACCGGACTAGTCCGGCCTCTCAACCGGACTAGTCCGGCCCCTTGGGGACTTAAACCCCCAGGCGGCCCGGACCCCTCTCTCTCTCTCTCACTTGACTCTCAAGCTTCCACGCGCGCACAACCGCCCCCAAATCGGCGATTTTGCGCTCCAACCACCAAAACTCAACTCCAATCCGCGCATCGAAGTCCTTGGGAGTTAGGGATCACTTCCCCGCGCTCCACCTTCGAGATCCACGCCGATTTCGACGACTCAAGCGAATTTTTGAAGGTATTTCACCGTTCCTCAAAAACTAGCCCCATTCTTGATTCTTCAAGTTTTTGATAGGAACACCTTCATTAATATTGTTCTATACACCCTTGCGATCATAGCCTAGGAGTATTGCGCATTGATTCACAAATTTTTCGATGAATCGATTAGGGTTAGGGTTCTTCCTGTGTAACCCGGACTAGTCCGACCACCAGGCGGACAAGTCCGGCCGGTGGACTAGTCCGCCCCTGGGGTGGACAAGTCCGGTTTGCACAGGGCAAACCCTACTTCTAGTTGGTTCTCGAGATCTTTTCGGCAATACTTCTTCTTCCTAGGCTCATATGTTCCTCTCTCTATCCTTTGCACAGAATGTCGAACTCCGAGCGCTCTCCTCCGCGTGTCAACCTCGAGGGGCGCACCAAGGCCCAAATTGCCGAGGCAAGGACCAAGGCTGCACTTTTAGAGGCGCAAGAGGCAAAGGAAGAGAGGCGGCTGAAAGCCCTCGAAGCCTCCAAAGTTGCAGCTAGCATCTACAATGAGGATGAAGCCATTGCCCGTGCCACCGCAGAATCCCTCCATGAGCTGAGGAAGAAGAAAAGAGAGGATAGGGAGGCCCACAACTCCAGGGCTGCTGAAGCCAGTGCCCCCAAGCGAAAGAAGCTCGTCACTGTTGGCGAGAAAGCTAAGGGGAAGGAGCCAGCCCAAGAAGAGGCTGTCCCTAGGGTCGAGCGCGACCCAAAGAAGGGAAAAGCCCCGGCTCCAGTCGAGCCGAAAAAGAAGAAGCCCTCCGTCAAGGTGCCAGCCAAGAAGGCACCCGGAGGGGTTGTGATCAAGGAAAAGGGGAAGGCCACCTCTATTGGCCCCCTTGAAGTCCACACACCGGAAAGGAATCCCAACCGGCAAAAGGAACTGTCGGCAAATGTGTTCCATGGCAAAGGGGCTGAAAAGGCCCGAAGGCTGAGGGAAGAGAAGGTCTACAGGTTTGAGAGGAGCACGGCAGATCCCAGATTTTGGTGTGACTTCCACTGTGACTATTACAGACTAGTCTACCAACAAATGAAGAGGCCAGTGATAGAGGCTCAGTGGGTGGACTGGGACTATATGGCAAAGAAGGAGCACTCGGCCTTTGATGCCGTGATTGAAGCTGCCGAGCGCCATGATCTCAAGAAGATCATGGGCTTCAAATATGATTGGAATGTGGAAATCATTCTCCAATTCTACTCCACAATCTATTTTTCAAGCTCAGGTGACAGGAGGATAACTTGGATGACTCATGGTGAACAATACTCTGTCACCTATGCTGAGTTTGCAAGGATCCTTGGTCTTGAGGCTCACATGGACCATGAGATCATTATCTCGAACCTCAAGGCAGTGGATCGTGAGGAGCTGGCTTACATGTATCCAAGCCACCTCCCGTTTGATGCCGGACTAGCTCGAAACATCAAGCCCTTCTACAGCATCATGAACAGAATCCTCAGACGGACGATAGCACCGAAGGATGGTGATGCTGGGGTGATTCAAGGGAACCTGAGGCACCTACTACTTCTGATTGATGGGGAAGAGAAGTTCAATCTCGTCGACTACATCTTCGACGATATCTTCAACATCTCGCATACTCCCAACAGGGCGTGCGGGTATGCCCCTTACATTATGTGCCTTATTGAGAAGGTGTCGGGCGTGTCCTTTGTCAAGGATGTATCACACCGACCTCTGCGCCCCCAGAAGCCGCCAAATGTGCCCGTGCCTCCAAGACGCAAGAATGCTGATCCTCCGTCTCGCCCAGTGGCGCCTCCTTCTCCGCCTCCGCCTCAGTCCATGAGTGCCTTCTTCAAGTGCTTCAAGGCCATCTTCACCTCGTGCCGGAAGCAAGAGATTCGCGCTCAGAGGGCACACAAGCGTCAAGAGAAATATCTCAAGGCGGTGTGCGACAAGCTGGAAGTCCCAATGTCCTCTCCGGAGGTGAGTGATGAGGAAATCACTCCCTTCCCCACCTTCACCGCCGATGAGCTCGCCCAGCTCCAAGAGGATGGAACCTCCTCTCGGGCTGCTCCCTCGGCAAGGTACTCCGACGACGACGACGACGATGTCGATAATGAGGATGACGTCGAAGATTCCGAGGCCACGGAGAGTGGAAGTGGCGAAGACGAGGACTAGTTCTTAGGTCTTAGCTCCCTCCCTTCTTTTCCTTTTTGGTGCCTTGATGCCAAAGGGGGAGAGTTAAGGGGGAGTTAATCTTTTGTGGGTGTGTGTGGGTGTGTTTTGTGATGTATGACTGTCATGTAACATATTTATGCTCTTGGATGTTTACATTTGTGCAAGACTCGTTATTGTTGCTTACTATCAATATATTGCTCTTATTGTCAATCTTATGAATGTATTGATATTATTCATGTCTTGACACAAACTGTTGAGCACATCACGTAGGCACCCCACCATAACGTGTGTGGGTATGAAAGAACTCCTCCACCTCTTTTACATGTTGCATACATTGAGGGGGAGTCATTCATACGCACACATGTTATGAAAACCAAACTTTATACTCTTATTTGTGAAGGACTTAATGTGTTGTCATCAATCACCAAAAAGGGGGAGATTGAAAGTGCATCTAGGTTCCCCGTGGGTTTTGGATGATTGATGACGACAATTAAGTCGCTAATGAGCTCAAGTGATCTTAGCACAGGTATGGACTCAATTGGAGACGCAAACCCTCAAAAAGGAAAAGGAAGGAAACGGAGTCAACTCGAAGCGTAGAAACTAGGGTTTCTAGCGTGGTTGAGTTAGACTAGCCGTAGCAATAGGAGGGTGTGTGTGTAAAGTGCATTGAGATCAAGTTTGGGAGCTCAAAGTGGTTTAGAGGTCAAACCTATGAAAGAAATGAGTGATTGAGTGGTCTGGCCGTAGGACCGGACTAGTCCGTGCAGGAGGCCGGACCAGTCCGTCCCTGGCCGGCCAAGTCCGTTTCTGGCCGGACCAGAAGGGTCTGACTGAGATCGGACTAGTCCGTTTGTGACCGGACTAGTCCGGGTAGCAGTGAGTGGGTTTTGGGATGAAGTCCCAAAACCACGGACTTGTCCGTTTTGGACCGGACCAAGAGGTCCTGAGTAAGAACGGACTAGTCCGCCCGTGGGGCCGGACTAGTCCGGGTTGGCTAGAAAAGGTGCTTCTGTGGCTAAGTCTGGGAGGACCGGACTAGTCCGCCCTAGGGGCCGGACTAGTCCGTGGTCCTCAGACTAGTCCGTTTTCACACGGAGCAAAAGGCTCTGTGTGAGATCGGACTAGTCCGGTGTTGACCGGACTAGTCCGTTCTGGAAGTGACCGTTTGAATTTGAAGTTTGGCGGGTAGCGTGACGATAGTGTGTCAGCTGTCGGGACCTGACAAAGGGGTCAGTGGTCCCCTAGGCCGGACTAGTCCGGGCCAGTGGCCGGACTAGTCCGCCCTTTTGCTGAAGTCAGCAGATTGGGCTTGGGACCCCTATAAAAAGGGGACCCCCGGCCTCATTTCGAATAACCTTGGAAAAACTCAAACCCTAGCGCCGCCACAGCCAACTTGGAGCACTCCTAAGCCTCCTTCTTGCCTACTTTCCCTCTAAAACTAATTCTTGAGTGGATTAGGGTTTAGTGAGGTGGAGAAGAGGAAGAACATCGCGCTTGTGCTCCCGGTTTGATCTCTTGCACTCGTTGAGTCTTTGTGGGCTGTGTATTGAGTTTGCTTTATTGTGTTGATCATCTTTGTGGTGTGGGAGCCTCAGTTTGTGAGAAGCCCCAACGAACTTTGTAATCACCGTTGTGATTAGTGGAGAACCAAGTTAGGCCCGTGAGGTAAACTTGGTGAGGGAAGGGTTGTTGGACCCGGTCCTTTTGTGGACTCCTCAACGGGGACGTAGATTCCTTGTGTGGAATCGAACCTCGGGATAAAATCCTTGCCTCCTTGTGTTCTTCGCATTCATTCTATTGATTACTTTGTTCTAGGGTTGGTAGTCTCGTTTCATACTCCGCATTGCTACAAACTTGTGGAAACTTGACTTGCTCTTGTGTAGGTTGTTGCTCAACTTGACTTAAACATATACTCACTTGTAGCAAAGAGAAAAATTCCCTAAAACTTGCTAGAAACATCTTTTTAGGGTTATTCACGCAAGCTGACCGGACTAGTCCGCCCCCTGACCGGACTAGTCCACCCCTTGTGATTTAATCTCGTTTTATTAAGTCATTTGCAGGTCAATTAGCCTATTCACCCCCCCCTCTAGGCAACTTTCAAAGATCCAAGTGTTACCTCCAAGTTTCTTGGTTCATTGGAGTTCTAAACACCTGATATACCTTCTATTATCTTTTCCTTACGTGCATTCAACCCCTAATCTCCGAATTTACGTCGATCTAGAAAACCCTAATCTGTTGATCTCGTCAAGTGCGGACTTGTCCGGTCCCTAGCGGACTAGTCCGATCTTTCTGGTTAAATTGTGTTGAATTAATTCTAAAATTTGATCTAATCGACCCAAACCTGTATAAACTTGTTAAAATCTATTAGAGCTAGTTAGTGATCGTTAAAATCAATCTAGTAACAAGTTCTACCTTGCATTTGCATTAATCATGCATGTCATGTCATATTGAGTAATATTTGTGCACTCTTTGATTGTGTTTCTTATCTTGTATGTTTATTGTGTGAATTAGACGGATTTGCGCTAGAGAGTGTTGCGGAGGATCTACAGCATCAAGAGTTTGAAGGCTTTGACCCTAATCAACAGCAAGAGCAAGGCAAGTGTCCTTGAAGCATATTGATCCTGTTTTTAAAATAAATGTTTTGTTTGCAAAACTGCATGCTTGTGTCAAATTGATGGGAAATCCTATGGTAGGAAGTTTACTAGATTTGCTAAACCACCCTTGTCACCTGGAATTTATGGTAGAGAGTCGGGAAGGGTTTTTACCTTTTTGCTTCGCTTAATCAACTGGGATGGAAAACAACTATATCACTCAATTTAATTATGTATGGATGAGATTATGGTTGACATGAACTGGTTAAACATGGTATGGTATTGGATGATCTAAGCAAGCCTGGTATGTGGATGGGTTGGATGTTATGGTGGTTTGCTTGCTTTAGATCTAAGGACCGGTTCATGCGAGAATAAGCCAGGACTACAGTGCCACCACGAGGCCAAGTATGGGTGCGGCGTAGCTGATTAATTAGGGCTTTGCTAGTGCTGTTTGGACCATTGTGGATGCTCGGGGAAGGGGTAGTCGGATTGGGTTTGTTGATGATTGGTGGGACTACCCTGGGATCCGAATGGCTCAAGAGGGGGCCCTTGGTTGAAGATGTGCTCTGCGGGAGACATCGCCACCGGTGAAACCTCAGTGGGGTCTAAATAGGCTAGTAATCCCTTTGTAAAGGCTATTTTGTGATCTCTTGGCCACACACCAACGGAAGTGTGTAATGTGACCGACGGGTCATGGGCATAAGGGAGGTTCTTAGTCGCCAAAGGGTGATGAAATCACGAACACGTGGGTAAAGAGGTACAAACTCTGCAGAGTTAACTAAAACTATCATGATAGCCGTGCTCCCGGTTATGAGCACCTGGACAACTTCCATGATTAGAGGGAAATTGGAACTTGGGATGGTTATGGTCTAGTAATGGTTACGGATGGTTATGGATTAATTTCTAGTATTTAATACGGTTATTGACGATGGTGAAATCTGGAATTATTGATGATGGTAATGAATTCAGTTTGGTATTATGGTATTACTTATGATTATGATGGGTTTATTTCACATACATGTAATGTATTGTTTTTTTTCAAATGTTTTGATGTACTTTTCAGAACTTTACCATTATTATTGTCGACATTTGAATAAGCCACATGTCATACTTTCCACACTTGCTGAGTACGACATGTACTCACTCTTGGAATCCCCCACCCCAACAGTTGTAGGTCAGGATTGGGAGTTTAATGGCGATAATGCGGAGTTCTAGGCCGTGTCTACCGTTAGCTTTGCCTGTGGTGTTGATTGGAGCTGCGCATACATACCCTGTCGCTTATGCTGCTTAGTTTGCTTAATAAATTTATTTCCGCTGCATTAGTTGAACTTGTCATTAATACTCATTAGAGCTTGTATTCGAGGATTTAATGAATTGTGTAATAAGAGTACTTATTTAATAATTTGAGCTGTGGTAATTATCTGTTTATCATTTGTGAATCACTCGTGTATGTGTGATGAACATCCTGGGCACACATATGCGTTAGCTTGGTTCATTTTCGGAACCGGGCGTCACAGATTGGTATCAAAGCCAGGTTGACCGTAGGATGCAGCCTAGATAGAATGGACACTTTAGAGCACATAGGAGCACTCAGGAATCGATGTGTTTTTGCTTGGAGTGCTGCTTGCTATATATATTGGTTGCTTGTGTGCTTAATAGAGGATTTTGGGATGCTTTAGCATTGCCATGTCCACCTAGGCTAGTGTAGCTAGTTGTTTAGTTTCATATCCCTTGATGCATATAGTTGGGGCGTTTTCTAATTCTTACCTACTGTTTTTCTTCAGATGGTGAGGACTCGCAACCAGAGGGATGGCAACGATGAGGAGGAGAACAATGGAGTGCCTCAGAACAACAATGGGCAAGGATCTACTCAGGGGGCTATCAACGTCGAGCAGCTATTGGCCATGCAAAACCAACTCATGCAGACCATGATACAGACTATGGGATAGCTGCAGGCTGGCAATATCAACAATCAGCCCCACATGCCTCCACCGCCACCCCCACCTCCTCATAACCGATTGGGAGAGTTTATGAGGACTAGGCCACCAACCTTTGCTCAAGCCGCAGACCCTATGGACGCGGATGATTGGCTCAAGTCCGTGGAGAAGAAGCTAGCCATTGTCCAATGCAGTGATCGGGAGAAGGTGCTATTTGCTTCTCATCAACTCGTTGGAGCAGCTACAGATTGGTGGGATTCTTATTGCAGTGCTCATGAGAACCAAGAAAGAATTACCTGGTCCGAATTCAAGGAGAATTTCCGTTCTCATTATGTGCCGGAAGGTGTTATGATCTTGAAGAGGCAAGAATTTGAGAACTTGAGACAAGGAAAATCAAGCGTGAGTGAATATCTCAATAAGTTCACTCAACTCTCAAGATATGCGCCTGAGGATGTTAGCCGGGACAGCCGAAAGCAATACTTGTTCATGAGGGGATTGAACAATATGATCCAAGTGAAATTGCTCAACTGTGATTACGTCAATTTTCAGAAGTTTGTGGACAAAGCAATTGTGGTTGAGAACAAGATCCGTGAGATGGAGCAAGAAATCAAGAGGAAGGCGCCATATCAAGGACAACAACAAGGAAGTAATGTGCGCCCTCGCTTTGCGCCGCCCAATGCGCCTCATTACAGCTCCTCTATTCCTGCTCAGCGCCCTGGTTATGCACCGCGCCCAACTCAGTTTGTGCAGCAGCGCCCTGTTATGCAAGCACCTAGGCCTCCGATGCCTTATGCACCTCGTGCTGATTTTCCTGGAGCCAATGTTCAAAACCAAGCTCGTCCCAATAATTCTGGTGGAGTTAAGAAGTGCTATACTTGTGGAGAAGCTGGACACTTTGCACATCAATGTCCTAAGTCAGGCCTTGGTCAAGGAAGCAACGTGCCGAGGCAAAACCCAAGACCTAATGGAGGACAGCCACAAGGAAGCCATGGACAGCAAAATTTTGCTCGTGGCAACGTGAACCATGTCTCTACGGAGGATGCTCAACAAGCGGATGACGTGGTCATTGGTATG
Organism: Tuctoria greenei; assembly: GCA_036927565.1. Taxonomy (NCBI): domain Eukaryota; kingdom Viridiplantae; phylum Streptophyta; class Magnoliopsida; order Poales; family Poaceae; genus Tuctoria; species Tuctoria greenei. Next base: position 97,851,268 of record JAYESD010000011.1, read on the forward strand.
TTTCTCGCCAACTCCAACCCCGCGACTATGTTATTTGATTCTTGAGCATCGCATTCATTCATTGCATCGAAGTATGTTCCCAAGTATAGTTTGCCTATCTCTCATATGAAGTTTACTCTGTTGGTTAAGTCTCCTGGAGGAGAGATGAGGACAAATATAGTATGTCCAAAAGTAAGCCTTAGAATAAGGGGGGTAGACTTCTCCGCCAACCTCATTGTTTTAGATTCTCAAGGGTTGGATATTATACTTGGTATGGACTGGTTGAGGAAGCCCAATGGAGTTATTGAATGTGCCACAAAGACGGTGAGGTTGACCAATGAGGAAGGGATCACCGTAGAATTTGAAGCATCTCAAACCGCACCGAAGCAATTGGAATTGAATCATATGGACGGTGCCACAATTGAGGAAATTCCGGTTGTATGTGAATTTTTGGATGTGTTTCCGGATGAGTTGCCAGGTATGCCACCCGATCGAGACATTGAGTTTGTTATTGATTTAATACCTGGAACTGCACCTATAGCTAAGAGGCCGTATAGGATGCCTCCTATGGAATTAGCGGAGCTCAAGAAACAAATTCAAGAGCAATTAGAGAAGGGTTTTATTCGCCCTAGCTCTTCACCTTGGGGAGCGCCCGTTCTATTTGTGGACAAGAAGGACGGATCCCAAAGGATGTGCGTGGATTACCGAGCTCTCAACGAGGTAACAATCAAGAACAAGTACACCTTGCCACGCATAGAAGACTTGTTTGATCAGATGAAGGGTGCTTGTGTCTTCTCTAAGATTGACTTGAGGTCGGGATACTTTCAAATGAAGATTAGACCATCGGACATACCCAAGACAGCTTTTAGGACACGGTATGGATCTTATGAGTACACCGTGATGTCTTTTGGATTGACAAATGCGCCTGCCTACTTTATGTACCTCATGAATAAGGTCTTCATGGAGTACTTAGATAAGTTCGTTGTGGTGTTTATTGATGATATTATGATCTACTCAAAGGATGAGAAGGAACATGAGGAACACTTGAGGCTTACGTTGCAGAAACTGAGGGAGCATCAATTGTATGCCAAGTTCAGTAAATGTCAATTCTGGTTCTGGGAAGTTTCCTTCTTAGGCCATATTATTTCCGGAGGAGGAGTATCAGTTGACCCAGGGAAGGTGAGAGATGTGCTTAAGTGGGAACCGCCACAGAATGTCAAGGAAATTCGGAGTTTTCTTGGGATGGCTGGATATTACCGTCGATTCATCAAGGACTTTTCCAAGATAGCCAAGCCTATGACGGAGTTGCTAACGAAGGGAAAGGCGTTCCAATGGACTGAAGCTTGTCAAAACAGTTTTTAGGAGTTGAAGAAGAGGTTAACAACAGCCCCAGTTTTGGTATTGCCGGATGTAAGCAAGAGTTTTGACATCTATTGTGATGCATCAAGACAAGGGCTTGGATGTGTATTGATGCAAGAAGGTCAAGTGGTCGCCTATGCATCGAGACAATTGAAGAAACATGAGCAGAATTACCCCACACATGATCTTGAACTAGCAGCCGTGGTACATGCATTGAAGATTTGGAGACACTATATTCTTGGACGTAGGTGTGAAATTTACACGGATCATAAGAGTTTGAAGTATATTTTCACACAAACGGATCTGAACTTGAGGCAACGAAGATGGTTGGAGCTCATCAAAGATTATGATTTGGGGATCAACTATCATCCGGGAAAAGCCAATGTAGTGGCCGATGCTTTGAGTAGAAAGGGAGTAAGTCATCAACTCACGGTTCGAGAGTTACCATTCGAGTTATGTAAGGAGTTTGAACGGTTGAACCTCGGGTTTGTAAATGAGATGGAGATGATGGAGTTAAATCCGACCTTGGAGCAAGAAATTCGAGAAGCACAAACCACGGATGAGGAGATCAAGGAAATCAAGGAAAGAATCAAAGAAGGGAGAGAATTCAGATTTGATGAATACGAACATGGTACCTTATGTCTTGGAAAGAGGATCGTCGTGCCTAATGTAAAACATATTCGGGAGACAATATTAAAGGAGGCACATGACTCGCCATACTCAATTCACCCTGGTTGTACGAAGATGTACAAAGACTTGAAGACTTGCTATTGGTGGGATAGCATGAAGAAGGACATAGCCGAATATGTAGCATTATGTGATGTGTGCCAACGAGTCAATGCGGAACATCAAAGGCCAGCCGGACTATTGCAACCGTTGAAGATTCCGGAATGGAAGTGGGAAGAAATTGGTATGGACTTCATAGTTGGGTTACCGCGTACTCAGTCCGGGTATGACTCAATCTGGGTAATTGTGGATCGCTTAACCAAGTTAGCTCATTTTGTCCCTGTGAAGGCCAGTATACAGCTGCACGATTGGCCGAAATATACATGGAGCATATTGTGTGTCGACAAGGAGTCCCTAAGAAGATAGTCTCGGATAGAGGTTCTCAATTTACCTCCAGATTTTGGCAAAAATTGCATGAAGCTTTGGGAACGAGGTTGAATTTTAGTTCAGCATATCATCCTCAAACGGATGGACAAACCGAGAGGACCAATCAGATTTTGGAGGACATGTTAAGAGCTTGTGCTTTAAAGCATGAGAAAAGTTGGGACAAAAGCTTGCCATACGCAGAATTTTCATACAACAATAGTTACCAAGCAAGCTTGAAAATGTCACCATATGAAGCGCTTTATGGGAGGAAGTGTAGGACACCTTTATTCCGGAATGAGGCAGGAGAAACTCAACTATTTGGTCCAGACGTGTTGCAAGAAGCCGAAAAGCAAGTCCAAATAATTCGTGGAAACTTGAGAGCTGCCCAATCAAGGCAAAAAGGCTATGCGGATAATAGGAGAAGGAAATTAGCCTTTGAAATAGGAGATTTTGTTTACCTCAAGGTGTCACCAATGAGAGGTCATAAGAGGTTTCACATAATAGGCAAGCTCGCACCTCGTTATATTGGACCATTCAAGATTTTGGACAAAAGAGGAGAAGTAGCATATAAGTTGGAGATGCCAGCTCATCTTTCAGAAGTACATGATGTGTTTCATGTTTCCCAACTCAAGAAGTGTCTCAGGGTACCGGAAGATCAAGTGCCAATGGAAGAATTGGAACTAGAGGAAGATTTGACGTATGCCGAGCAACCGGTCAAAATCTTGGAAACCAAGGAGAGAGTCACAAGGAACAAGGTGATTCGATGGTGTAAAGTCCAATGGAAGCACCATACCGAAAAAGAAGCAACTTGGGAGCTAGAAGATGATCTCAAGAAGGAATTTCCCTATCTCTTCTCTTCCGCGTCGAATCTCGAGGGCGAGATTCATTTTAAGGGGGGTAGGTTTGTAACACCCTCATTTTCATGCATCATGCCCTACATGCACTCATATACATGTTTAACATTAACCCATAACAAGAGGAACAAGTTTAAAATTGATTTGGAACAAAACCGCACTTAGAAATGTAGGAAAGTGCGGACTAGTCCGGTTTTGCTGAGGACTATTCCGATTTCTCTCTGTCTAAAAACGGACTTGTCCGTTTTTGCTGCGGATTTGTCCGATATTTGCCCCTGGAAAACTTCGGACTTTTCCGATTTTGTGCGGACTAGTCCGGTATTCCATGAATCCGTGAAAATTTGCTAAGTCCCTGGACTTTTCCGGACTAGTCCGGTGTTCCAGCGGACTTGTCCATTTTCCTTTCTGACTAAGATCGGACTTGTCCGATTTTTGGCCAGACTTGTCCGATTTTCTCTCTGGACGACTTCGGACTAGTCCGGTCCTGTCCGGACTTGTCCGATATTTCGTGACTCCGAGATTGACCTTTTGTTTTACGACTTGTTTCTGGGGTTTCACGTCAAGTGGGCCTAGGGACGTCGTGCCCAACTCTTTTAGAGCCCATGTGGGACTCTAAACCGGCCTCTACTCATCCTAAACTCGAAATCCATCTAACCCTAGCCTCCACCTCTATATAAACAACCCCACCCCTTGGTTGGACATCTAATTGCCACTTTTCCACCCACCCAAACCCTAGTTCGTGGGGAGCCACCATCAAGGAGGGAGGAGAATATCCCAACCAAGAAGAAGAAGAGGAGGAAATGAAGAAGGATAGAGATCTCCACCAAGTTTCGTCCTTCACCACCAATTCATCTCCAAGTTCATCACCAACCCTAGATCATCAAGATCCAAGTGTTACCTCCAAGTTTCTTGGTTCATTGGAGTTCTAAACACCTGGTATACCTTCTATTATCTTTTCCTTACGTGCATTCAACCCCTAATCTCCGAATTTACGTCGATCTAGAAAACCCTAATCTGTTGATCTCGTCAAGTGCGGACTTGTCCGGTCCCTAGCGGACTAGTCCGATCTTTCTGGTTAAATTGTGTTGAATTAATTCTAAAATTTGATCTAATCGACCCAAACCTGTATAAACTTGTTAAAATATATTAGAGCTAGTTAGTGATCGTTAAAATCAATCTAGTAACAAGTTCTACCTTGCATTTGCATTAATCATGCATGTCATGTCATATTGAGTAATATTTGTGCACTCTTTGATTGTGTTTCTTGTCTTGTATGTTTATTGTGTGAATTAGACGGATTTGCGCTAGAGAGTGTTGCGGAGGATCTACAGCATCAAGAGTTTGAAGGCTTTGACCCTAATCAACAGCAAGAGCAAGGCAAGTGTCCTTGAAGCATATTGATCCTGTTTTTAAAATAAATGTTTTGTTTGCAAAACTGCATGCTTGTGTCAAATTGATGGGAAATCCTATGGTAGGAAGTTTACTAGATTTGCTAAACCACCCTTGTCACCTGGAATTTATGGTAGAGAGTCGGGAAGGGTTTTTACCTTTTTGCTTCGCTTAATCAACTGGGATGGAAAACAACTATATCACTCAATTTAATTATGTATGGATGAGATTATGGTTGACATGAACTGGTTAAACATGGTATGGTATTGGATGATCTAAGCAAGCCTGGTATGTGGATGGGTTGGATGTTATGGTGGTTTGCTTGCTTTAGATCTAAGGACCCGTTCATGCGAGAATAAGCCAGGACTACAGTGCCACCACGAGGCCAAGTATGGGTGCGGCGTAGCTGATTAATTAGGGCTTTGCTAGTGCTGTTTGGACCAATGTGGATGCTCGGGGAAGGGGTAGTCGGATTGGGTTTGTTGATGATTGGTGGGACTACCCTGGGATCCGAATGGCTCAAGAGGGGGCCCTTGGTTGAAGATGTGCTCTGCGGGAGACATTGCCACCGGTGAAACCTCAGTGGGGGTCTAAATAGGCTAGTAATCCCTTTGTAAAGGCTATTTTGTGATCTCTTGGCCACACACCAACGGAAGTGTGTAATGTGACCGACGGGTCATGGGCATAAGGGAGGTTCTTAGTCGCCGAAGGGTGATGAAATCACGAACACGTGGGTAAAGAGGTACAAACTCTGCAGAGTTAACTAAAACTATCATGATAGCCGTGCTCCCGGTTATGAGCACCTGGACAACTTCCATGATTAGAGGGAAATTGGAACATGGGATGGTTATGGTCTGGTAATGGTTACGGATGGTTATGGATTAATTTTTGGTATTTAATACGGTTATTGACGATGGTGAAATCTGGAATTATTGATGATGGTAATGAATTCAGTTTGGTATTATGGTATTACTTATGATTATGATGGGTTTATTTCACATACATGTAATGTATTGCTTTTTTTCAAATGTTTTGATGTACTTTTCAACACTTTACCATTATTATTGTCGACATTTGAATAAGCCACATGTCATACTTTCCACACTTGCTGAGTACGACATGTACTCACTCTTGCAATCCCCCACCCCAATAGTTGCAGGTCAGGATTGGGAGTTTAATGGTGATAATGCGGAGTCCTAGGCCGTGTCTACCGTCAGCTTTGCCTGTGGTGTTGATTGGAGCTGCGCATACATACCCTGTCGCTTATGCTGCTTAGTTTGCTTAATTAGTTTATTTCCACTGCATTAGTTGAACTTGTCATTAATACTCATTAGAGCTTGTATTCGAGGATTTAATGAATTGTGTAAAAAGAGTCTTATTTAATAATTTAAGTTGTGGTAATTATCTGTTTATCATTTGTGAATCACTCGTGTATGTGTGATGAACATCCTGGGCACACATATGTGTTAGCTTGGTTCATTTTCGGAACCGGGCGTCACAACCTTGCCAAGGTTGGCAAATGGAGAAGAATAGTGAAGATCTCTAGTCTCGGTGACTTGGGTGTGGCTATACCCTTTGGTGGGTGCCACAACGTGGACATAGGAAGATCTTGAAGATCTTGCCGAACCACGGGATAAATCCTCGTGTATCCTCGGGAGTTTGCATTCTCTTCCTCTCACCCTACACTTATGCATTTTATATACCACGAAGTTGCTATTTACTTGAATGCATAGGTTGTTTGCGTAGGGAATTGGGCTTTTAGTAATTAAGTTTTATTGCCTTGATTTTTGAAAAGAAGCCCAATTCACCCCCCCTCTTGGGCATTTGATCCTTACAAAGGGGGTGCAGCCTCAACATCAAACCCTTCATCAATCATATAACCTGCAAAAACTCGTTAACTGCAAACATGAGCATAAGGATCAGCAAGACTAACCCGTCTCACTAGACATATGCAAGGGTGGATACTAAGCATAGGTAAGGTGAAGAATAAATGACTCGCCTACAATTGGGTCCTTATAATCAGGTTTTAAGTAGAAAATGACATTCCCTGAGCACGGCACATCATAGACTCCACAATCAAATAAGAAATGCTTTGTCGATGATATGACATGCCCATAGCACATAATGCTATTACAGCTAAAGTATGGGGAAACTGTAAACTTTAATTTAGCTATCTCTAAGTCACACAAGGTTGCAAAGCAATTATAATTGAATACAATATATTTTTCTGGCTTCTTTAGTATTTACTACATCACAACTCAATGAACAAGTGGTACTTTATTACCGCGAGGGACAGTGATTGCAATCAGGACACACCCGGACAACACGACACATACGCACGTTCGGAAGTGTCAGTAAGTACACCAGTACCTACGTAACACTTCAGTACTAGTCGTATATGGCCACCTTTCACAAGAAACCCAAACACCGAGCCCGTCTCACCTCCGTGAACAGAAGGTCTCTGCACGGAACACCTCTTGTGTCCGCCGACCGATTTACACCTTAGTGTCCTCAACCCACCCCTATCGATGGTGAGTTAATGGGCCTCGACATCCCAGTTATCGAGTTATGTCAGTTTACTGGAGTCCATATGTCCAGTATGTCGCCGGTACAAGTCAAGCTTGTTCGAAGGGGCCGCATACGGACGGGCCTTAACCGTCCAGTCAGAGCTATGCGACCAAGACCACGTCTTGCCGCTTCCTATCCATCTCTGACCATTATCAAGTTTAGATGTAACAGTTATTTTCCATAAATGTTACCCCAGTGTAGATGAGTGTAAATTTCCATCTCGCGAGTAGATTCCAACTACTCGACTTCTACCGGTTTACCTACAACATTAGCATAGCAATTCTACACATCGAGTTATCAACCTGCCCGATTAACCAATGGGATTGTGGGTCATGCATCTAGAGTATTCAAGCATCCAAAACGTAATGCACAATTCATATGCTAATCAATATAGTGATAAAGCAAAACTTTATAAATGACTTAAATGCAAACCGGGGCTTGCCTGGTTGCAGGTCAGAGTCGGGGTTAGTGTCAAGGGTGTTAGGGCCTAGGGTAGCCGGCCCTTGGCTCCGAAGCTCGTAGCCGCGGTTCGTCGTCGCCGGCGAGGTTTTGCCCCTCTGCCGTCGGCGTGGATTGGAGAAGGGATAGGGAATTAGGGAATATGATCTTATTGCTTGCCCTTCAATGTACGGGTACAGGGAATATAAATAGGCTAAAGCCTTAACTAATCTTTCCTAAACTCAAGGAATCTAAACTAATCTCTCTTTCTAAATCTTAACTAATCTTGGTGCTGTTCCTATTCGGCGCGGTCTGTGGCGCGGCGCACGTCACGGCGGCGCCTGTACGTGCGTCCCCACATGACATCTCTCCCCCCCTCGAGGTCCAGCTCGTCCCCGAGCTGAAAGTCGGGGTACTTGATGCGGAACTCGTCGAGGTCTTCCCATGAAGCCAACTCCGCTGGTTCGCCGCGCCAATGAACCAGGACTTGTTGAACCCCACGCGCCAAACGAGCTTTCTCGACACGTTGTGGTTCTGGAATCACCACGCCGTTGTGGATGGCCGGTAGGGTCGGGGGCGATGCTGGAGGTTCGCCGATATACTTCTTGAGGACGCCAACATGGAACACATCATGGAGTCGGGAACCCAGGGGTAGCTCCAAGCGGACTGTGACCTCGTTGATGATCTCGGTGACGCGGAAGGGTCCCACAAATCGGGGCTTCAGCTTGCCTGTGGACGTCCTGGGTAGGGAGGTCGTGGCACGCTGCCGGAGTCAAAGTAGTGCCCAATCACCGACCTGATACAAAACCTGCCGATGCTGCCGGTCGTAGTGGAGTTTCTGTGACGACTGGGCCTGCTCCAGGCGGTACCGGACATCCGCTAGGAAGGCCTCCCGAGCCTCCATGTCTTGGGCGACCGCAGCCACTCTCGTCTCCCCTGGCTCATAAGAGCGGATGGACGGTGGATCCCGGCCATATATCACTCGGAACGGCATGTCCCGGAGGGAGGTCTGGTATGCGGTGTTGTATATGTATTCGGCCCACGGCAACCAGCGCAGCCACTGGCGGGGACGATCTCCGGTGAAGCAACGCAGGTACATCACGATGACGCGGTTGGCAGCCTCCGTCTGACCGTCCGACTGTGGATGGAAAGCTGTCGTCATGTGTAGCTTGGTGCCCATAAGTCGCATGAGTTCGCGCCAGAATGACGAAGTGAACACTGGGTCACGGTCAGAGACGATGGATTGTGGGACGCCATGGAGGCGAACAATGTCGGTGAAGAAAGCCTGTGCCACCGATTCTGCCGTGTACGGGTGGGCAAGGGGAATAAAGTGGCAGTACTTGCTGAACCGGTCGACGACAGAGAGTATGACCGTCTTCCCATTCACCCTTGGTAACGCTTCCACGAAGTCCATACCAATGTCAGACCAGACCGCCGCTGGCACCGGCAATGGCATAAGCAGCCCTGCTGGATGCAGGTGCTCTGACTTGTACCTCTGACAAGTAGGGCACGACCGCACAAAGTCCTGCACCACACGACGCATGTTAGGGAATGAAAGTCGCGGTGGAGGCGGTGGAGCGTGCGTTGGACGCCCTCGTGCCCATCCTCATGCACGGCCTTCACGATCTCCGGTATCAGCGGGGAGGTGGGTGGGATGTACAGGCGCCCTCCGTAGGTGACCATGTCATCGACCACTGTCCACGGCGCGGCGCGTGTGCCCGCGCGAACCTCTTCGTGGATGGCTACCAGTGATGGATCCGTGGCCTGCGCATGACGAAGACAGCCGATGAAGTCAAAACGAGGAGCCGAAACCGCTAGTAAGGCGCCCTCCTCAGTATCACGGCGGGAGAGGGCGTCAGCCACGACGTTCGCAGATCCGGACTTGTATTCGACGGCGAAGTCGAACCCCAACAGCTTGCCGACCCAATGGTGTTGCGGAATTGTGGCAAGACGCTGGTCAAGAAGGTACTTGAGACTGTAGTGGTCCGTCTTGACGATGAAGCGTCCTCCCCAGAAGTACGGCCGCCAATGCCGTACGGCCTGGACCAAACCAATGAGCTCTCGCTCATACGCGGCAAGTGAGTGATGGCGCGGCGCCACCGGCCTGCTGAAGAATGCGACGGGATGGCCCTCCTGGACCAGCACCACCCCAAAACCATAGGTCGAGGCGTCACACTCGACGACGAATAGTTTAGAGAAGTTCGGCAGTGCCAGTACTGGCGCCGATGTCACCGCCTCTTTGAGAGCATTGAAGGCCGCCGCTGCGTTGTCGTTCCAGGAGAACCCCTCCTTCTTCAGAAGAGCTGTGAGAGGGGCAGCGGTAGCACCGTAGTTGTGGACGAACTTCCTGTAGTATCCTGCCAAGTCGAGGAAGCCCCGCACCGCCCGCGCCGAGCGTGGTGGAGGCCAATCGTGGATGGTCTGGACCTTAGCCTGATCCATGGCCACACCTGCCGTGGATATGGTGTGTCCGAGGTAGGAGACCTCTTTCACGCCGAAGTAGCACTTGGAGCGCTTGACAAACAAACGATGTTGCCGGAGCACCGTGAGGATGACGCGGAGATGGCGTAGGTGATCCGCCCAGGAAGCACTGTATATCAATATGTCGTCAAAGAAGACAAGCACGAACCGGCGGAGATAGGCGCGCAACACGTCGTTCATGAGTGACTGGAATGTGGCAGGTGCGTTGCATAGCCCGAACGGCATGACCAAAAACTCGTAGAAGGCGTCATGCGTCCGGAACGCCGTTTTGTCGATGTCCTCCGGCTTCATAAGGACCTGATGGTAGCCGGATCGGAGGTCGAGCTTGGTGAAGAAACAGGCGCCATGGAGTTCATCCAGAAGCTCATTGACGATCGGAATGGGGAACGCGTCCTTGATGGTGATGGCGTTCAGCGCGCGGTAGTCGACGCAGAACCTCCATGAGCTGTCCGCTTTCTTGACGAGCAGGACCGGTGACGAGAAGGCTGAGCTGCTGCGCCGAATGATCCCTTGGTCCAGCATGGATGCACATTGACACTCCAGTTCGTCTTTGTGCAAAGCAGGGTAGCGATAAGGACGAACGGCCACCGGCGGTACCCCCAGTACTAAGTTAATGCTGTGGTAGCGGCTACGCGATGGAGGCAGGCCGTGTGGCTCGCCGAAGACGTCGTCGAAATGTGCTAGGAGTTCGTCGAGTAGCGAGCTGCTAGCCGTGGTCGTGCTCACGGCCGGCACGCGAGGGCCCGCCAGCCCATGCCAGCAGAAAGCGCGATCCTGGTATGTGAAAGATACCTTGCGGTTGCCGAAATCCCACATAATCGGACCGAGCTCGGCGAGCCATCGTGTGCCAAGGACGACATCGTACCCTGCCAAGGGCATGACGTAGAGGTCGGCAGGGAACGAAACGCCCCCAACGGTCAGTGGAGCGTCGCGGATAACGCCCACGCACGTGACGCGTTCGCCGTTGGCGACCAAAGCCGTAAGGCGAGGTTGATGCTGGAGAGGCAGACCCGATCGGAGGGCAGCGGCCTCCGAGATGAAGTTGTGGGTGCTGCCCGAGTCGAGAAGGGCGACGAGGGATGTGGATCCCAGCCCGACCTCCAGGTGCATTGTCTCGGTGAAGGCGACCCCGGCTAGGGCCTGGAGGGAGAACACGGACGCTTCACCAGCCCCCTTGCCAGCGACGGCCTCCCGGGCCGGTCAATCGTCGTCTTCCTCAATGCCCTCCAGGATGAATAACCGTTTGCACACACGGTTGTGGCCCCTGGTTAATTTGTCGTCGCAATTGTAACAAAGTCCAAGGCGGCGGCGTTCTTCCTGTTCCGCCTGGGTCAGGCGTTTGATGGGGCGGCCCTCGACGGTGATAGTCGCTGGGGTGGCTGCTATGGTACCCTGCGGCATGGCCGAGACCAAGCGAGTGGCCGGAGTCGGCAGCAAAGGACGTTGTGGAGCTCTGGCAGCTGGGGCGGTGTACTGCTCCCGTAGTTCTAACTGGCGAGCCAAGCTCATGGCGGTGGCCAGGGACTGTGGGTTTTGGATTCGGATGTCGATGCTGAGCGGCGGTTCAAGACCTCCGGTGAACAACTGAATCCGCTGCGCCTCGGTAAGCGGACCAGCACGAGGAAGGAGCGCTTGAAACCGATCTTGATACTCGGGGACCGTGCCCGTGCGCCGGCATTCGGCCAATTCGGCGAGCGGCGCAGAGCGCAAGGGCGGACCATAACGCAGATGCAACAGCTCCTTGAAGCGGCGCCATGACGGGGTACCCTCGTCTGTCTGGACCTGGATGTACCACATCTGCGCGCCCTCCTCCAAATTGTAGGAGGCCATCCAGACTTTCTCCTCCTCCATAATTCGCTGTTGATGAAAATACGATTCACAGCGATTGGTGAAGATCAGCAGATCAGTTTTTCCGTCATAGCGGGGAAAATCCATCTTCTGGAACCGTGGCGGCCGATCGTGGTGTTGCGGCCGATCGTAGCCTCTCAGACCGGATGATGAGGCGTCCGGTCGCTCCTGCTGGAGCACGGCCACAAACTTCTGCAAGGATGCCACCAACGCGGTCTGGGTCTCGATCAATTTGGCCAGGTCGGCGGTAGAGGGCTCCGACATGGCTGGCAGGTGCGGCGTGTCGGCTATGGGTGGCGCGGCGGAGGAGGGCCGATGCAGCGGCGAGGCAGATGGGGACGAGGAACGACTGGATCGTGATACCAGGTTGTCAAGGGCGTCAGGGCCTAGGGTAGCCGGCCCTTGGCTCTGAAGCTCGTAGCCGCGGTTCGTCGTCGCCAACGAGGTTTTGCCCCTCTGCCGTCGGCGTGGATTGGAGAAGGGATAGGGAATTAGGGAATATGATCTTATTGCTTGCCCTTCAATGTACGGGTACAGGGAATATAAATAGGCTAAAGCCTTAACTAATCTTTCCTAAACTCAAGGAATCTAAACTAATCTCTCTTTCTAAATCTTAACTAATCTTGGTGCTGATCCTGTTCGGCGCGGTCTGTGGCGCGGCGCACGTCACGGCGGTGCCTGTACGTGCGTCCCCACATGACAGTTAGTATCCGGCAGGTGTACTTCCAAGGCCTCTGGTTCCTCCTCGACTTCGGTCACTACACGATATGCATATAATATGTATATGAATGACTTTGAAAAATAATTACTACCAAGACCATAACTTAATCTATGGTGATCATTATATGATAATGACCTAAATGGCTTTGGAACTTTGATGGTAGATACTAGGGAATATGATAGAAGCTCTTGCAAAGAACAGGAGATGATCAAAGTAGTTTGTTGTCTCTAAAATTATGGCAAGCAATAAACTTCCAAGAATTTTAGAGAAGAAACTGTAGCTTGAACATAGCTGCCAGTTGATAGTCATGATAGAGGAAGTTGTCCTGGTTCTAGCAAAATTTGGTTTCATAAATTTCTAAGCCTTGGTGAAGGAGTTATTGAATTTCAAAGTTGGCAAGAATTGCTGGAATTATTTTATAATTGAATTTTTAGCTTTTCAATTAATATTCAGTTTGCAACTGAATTAGGACTAGGATATTAGGTCAATTAAATTCAAGATTTTTACAGAAACTAGAGTATGACTAAGGGATGGTTCAGTCCAAATTTGGGACATAATAAAGCAACTGAACATCTGTAAAAATTCAATAACTGAAACAGGTAATTGAACTATACAGAGGGTTATACAGGTGCAATGGCCCCCAAACATTTTCTGCTAATCTGGAATATGACAGTGTACTTTATGTGAAATTTGGAGATTTTTCCAGTGGCAAGTTCACCTGGAAAAATTGTATTTGCATTTGGAAAGATTGTTTTCTATAGAATTTAAATTTGAGTTTCACAGAACCTAATTAGTACTCACAGAAACTAGAGCTCAAGGGCTTTCAAAACAAATTTGTTTGAATATTTTTGGAGCAGTCTACAGAGAGATATTGATTTTTAAATCTTGGAAATGGTTCTGCATGTAATTGAAAATTGCAGCTTTTAAATTTGGCGCCATGGGCCACTGGATTTTAAATCATCCAATTAGGGGCTAGCCACACCGGGGGCCATAAATATTCCCACGTGGCCACACTAAATCCCTGACCACAGACTGATCCAGGCGCCTTTGCACTCGATAGCAGGTGGGACCCGCGAACCTGCCTTCTTCAACCTCTGGCCACGGCTCGGGCGGCAGCGTTCTCGTCGGCGCGCGGTGGCGCTTTCGCCTGCGATGGCTTCCGGCCCACGGGAGGTCCCGGTACTCGCCGCCCCACCCTATTTTCGCGCGGGGAACACGCTGGACCTACTCCCGACGGCAATGGGTGACCGGAAAACCACTCCCGACGGCAGCAACGAGTGCTAGGGTTTTGGTTATGTCGAGACCCTCGATTCCCTAGCTAAAACTCTCATTTGAAAGCTCGGGAAGCATCGTGGAAGCGTGGGAAAGAGTTTAAGAGGGGCTAGAGCTCGTGCCATAGCCGGCAACACCAAGGTTGACGGTGAACCGAGCTCCATCAATGGCGGAAGGGGAAAAATCGGATAACCCGTTAATTAGTTGATAGTTCTTTCTCATTTTTGGAGGGAAGGTGCACCAGGATACTTAGACATGTCGTCTAACTGGATCAAAGAATTATTGTGCATACAATCGGAATTAAACCGACGAACTAGCTTCTAAGCTATAAAAGTGCTTCGGTAATTTACGGAATACAGATGCTAGGATGCACGATAGGAGTTCAAATTTAACCAGAAGCTTCACGAGATTGTTGCGCACCTTTTTCCTATAGGCTGCATAAGACGGGGTGGCTCGTATCGGCGGCGAGGCTGAGTGGCGTCGGGCGGCACTGAGGTGGTCGCGGCGTCGAGGAAATGGCGCGGCACGATGAAAGGTGAATCGAGGAGGGACTCTGGTCGACGGGGGGGGGGGGGGGGGGTGAATTTATAGACCTTACCGCAGTAGATAAGGAGGCCGGGGGCAGCTGGAGGCGACCGACGGCCGATCGGCGCGCTGGCGGCATGCAGCCGTTGCGGTGTCACGCGGAGAAAGAAACAGGGGTGGTTAAACGGTCTCCCTGACTGACCTGTGGGCCCACCGCTCTCCCTTATCTGTTCCTCTAAATTCCACCTCAAACATTGTCCAAAAATTCCCAAAATTTACAGACAGGCTAAGAAAAATATGAGGAACTCAAATCAGCAATCAGATTTCAATTTGGACATAGTTTGTTTCAAATTTAAAATCAAATTTGAATTCAAACATGTTTATAAACCTTATTGAAATAAATAGTAGCTGAGGTCCATAAATCTCCAAACTTTGAAACAAAGCTCAGTGAACCATAAAAGGTCTTAGGAAAAATTGTGGGTTGATTTGGGCAAGGTTCAGTGCAAAGCTAAATTTGAGATCGACGCGAAATGAATCCTTTGTACATGTCCAAATAAGTGGAAGACTTACTTCAAAAATCTTGAAAATTTTCCGAGAAGCTATTTAAGATATTTAAGAGGCCAAGGAAAAATTTTGAGCCTTGGATTTGAATCCTTTTGGCAGGGCCAAATATGCATAGCAACATAATCAAATTACATTTGTTTTGATTTTTATATTGCTGCAATATAATTTGCCCTAGCCATTTCAATCAATTAAATTCCCAACTTTGCAGAAAGGTTTAATTAAAATGTTCTAGGATTAGGGTGAAGTCCAGTCCTCATGTTAATAAGATTAAACATGAGTAGAAAGAAAACTTTTTAGTGAGGTCAAGTTCATGTGCACAACTATATTGACCTCCATTATGTTTGATAAACAACTTGTAGTTGAATTTCACATGAAAGGAAAAAGTGGGATTTTACATTCCTCTCCCCTTAAAAGAATCTCGTCCCGAGATTACAAAGGAAAGACAAAAGGTAAAGATCTACTGAACATGTGCCGCTAACAAGTCCGGATAGTTCGTTTTAAGATACTCCTCGCTTTCCCACGTGGCTTCTTCAGCACTGTGGTTGCTCCACAAGACCTTGTAGAAACGCAAGGTGCGCCTCCTTGTGGTGCGAGTTTTCTCATTAATGATCTGGGTTGGATGCTCAGAATAAGTAAGATCTGGTTGGAGAGCTTCCAAATCCTCAATACGTACATTCGCTGGGGCTTTGAGACATTTCCGCAACTGAGAAATGTGAAACACATTGTGGACCCCTGCCAGCGATGGCGGTAACTCCAACTGATACACCACAAGTCCGCATCTTTTGATTATTGCGAACGGCCCAATGAAACGTGGAGCTAGCTTCCCTTTCACTCCAAATCGATGAATCCCTTCATTGGGGATACCCAGAGATAAACTTGATCCCCAACCTCGAAGTGAAGAGGTTGATGTCGTCTGTTTGCATAGCTCCCCTGACGAGAATGAGCAGCTTTGAGATTTGCTTGAATAATACGTACTTGCTCTTCGACTTCATTTATCAAGTCGATGCCATATACCACTCGTTCACCAGATTCGCACCAGTTCAAGGGTGTGCGACACTTCCGGCCATAAAGAGCTTCATATGGCGCCATTTGGATGCTAGCCTGTTAACCGTTGTTGTACGAAAATTCCGCCAATGGTAGATGATCATCCCAATTCCTACCATGATGGATGGCACAGGCACGAAGCATATCCTCTAGCACTTGATTCACTCGTTCGGTTTGTCCATCAGTCTGAGGATGATAAGCCGAGCTCCAAATCAGTTTGGTACCCAATGCATCGCGGAGATGCTCCCAAAAGCGAGCAACGAAAATAGATCCACGATCTAAAATGATAGTGCGGGGTACTGCATGTAGACACAAAATTCTAGAGATATAAAGTTCTGCATACCGCTTTGCATCATAATCCACACTGACTGGTATGAAATGAGCTGAATTGGTCAACCGATCAACGATCACCCAAATTGAGTCGTGCTTATGGAGAGTGGGAGGCAACCCAACAATGAAAGCCATGCTGATATCCTTCCATTTCCAAGCCGGTATGCTTAAAGGTTGAAGCTGCCCAGCTACCTTCATATGGTCGGCCTTAACTCGTTGACACGTATCACATTCGGATACGTATGTTGCTACTTCTCTCTTCATCCGAGTCCACCAGAACTTCTTTCTCAAGTCTTGGTACATTTTGTTACTTCCCGGATGAATGGAATACTTGGATAAATGAGCCTCATCCAGTATCTTCTTCCAAAGTTCCATGTTTCGGGGTACCACTATGCGGTTTTTAAACCAGAGGGTACCTTCATCGTCACATCGGAAACATTTCATCTCCCCCTTCTCCATTCTTTGCCGAAGATGCGACATCCCTTTGTCCTCCTTCTGAGCTGCTATAATATCCTCCCTGATAGTAGGAATGAGAGCTAGGTTGTAGAGTGCCCCATATGGAACCAAGTAGAGACTCAGTTCTTCTTCTCCCATTGAGGTAATGGAAAGATTGTTGACATGGGACTTGCGGCTCAGAGCATCTGCGACTACATTTGCCTTGCCTAGATGGTAGTGGATCTCAATCTCATAATCCTTGATTAATTCCAACCGTCTACGCTGTCGCATATTTAAGTACTTTTGGGTGAAGATGTACTTCAGGCTCTTGTGATCGGTGTAGAGATGTACTAGATTACCCAGTAGATAATGTCTCCACATCTTCAATGCTAGTACCACATCAACGAGCTCTAGATCATGAGTCGGATAGTGCTGCTCATGGTTCCGAAGCTGCTGTGATCCATAAGCGATCACTCGCCTGTTCTGCATCAACACACAACCCAAACCAATTCCTGATGCATCACAATACACGTCAAATTATTTGGTTGTGTCCGGTTGAGCTAATACTATTGCCGTTGTGAGGTGTTTTACCAATGCCGGGAAACCTTCCTCACATGCCTCAGTCCATACATACTTCTTCCCCTTCTTCAAAAGTTCTGTCATTGGTTTAGCTATTTTGGAGAAACTGGGAATGAACCTCCGGTAATACCCAGCTAAACCTAGGAAACTTCAAACTTCATGTACGGACTTTGGAGACTCCCATTTGAGTACTTGCTTTATCTTGCTTGGATCAACTGCAATCCCTTCTGCTGATATGATGTGCCCTAAAAATGGCACTTGGCTGATCTAGAATTCACACTTGCTGAACTTAGCATATAGCTAGTGGTCTCGTAATCGTTGAAGCACGATACGCAAGTGTTGAGCATGTTCTTCTTCGGATTTTGAATACACAAGGATGTCGTCAATGAATACCACGACAAACTTGTCCAATTCCGGCATGAACACCGAGTTCATGAGATACATGAAATGAGCCAGTGCATTGGTCAATCCGAAGGACATAACAAGGTATTCATACAGTCCATACCTCGTCGAGAATGCCGTCTTTGGTATATCTTCTGGCCGGATTCTAATCTGATGATACCCAGAACAAAGATCCATCTTCGAAAATACTTTTGCACCCACTAGTTGATCGAAAAGAATATCAATGCGTGGTAGTGGATACTTGTTTTTGATAGTGACATCATTGAGTGGACGATAGTCCACACACAGTCTCAAGGTCTTATCTTTCTTCTCTACGAACAATGCAGAACAGCCCCATGGTGATAAACTTGGACGAATGAAACCTTTGTTCTCAAGTTCTGTTAACTGCTCCTTCAGTTCTACAAGTTTCTTGGGTGCCATCTTGTAGGGTTGCCTTGAGATCGGCATTGTTCCCGGTACAAGCTCAATCTTGAAATCTATATCTCTTTTTGGGGGCATACCAGGATGATCTTTGGGAAACACGTCCGGATATTCACATACTACTGGAATATCCTTAAGTTCAATAACCTCGGTATTGTGAGTAGATGGATTCACTAGAATGGTTCTCTCAAGATTGAGGACTTGGGAAGGATGAAGTGGAGAATTTAGATATATTTTTCGAGGAACGAGATCTAGAATAGCACCATGGTATTGTAACCACGCCATTCCCAAGATGACATCTAGCTTCTGATTCTCTTGTATCAGAAGCGAAGTAAGATATATAGTTCCATCTAGGTTAAGTGGTATCCCAGGAACCAACTCATTTGTTACTATCTTCCCTACCGGAGTGCAAATCACATACAGAGTTTTTGTGGAGAGAATAGGTAACTGACTTTTAATGACAAAAGACTTGCTAATGACATTGTGGGAAGCTCTGGAGTCAAAGAGTGTGACTACGGTATGATCAAAGATATAGAATGTACCTGTGATTATGGGTGCGCCATCCGGAACGTCCTCAATGGCGAGGTGGTGGACGTTGCTGAGTCTAGGGACTGGCTTCTTGGGCTGGTTGCGGGGTTGGTTGGCGCCTTGGTATGATGACTGTCCTCTGCCCTGCCTACTCTGCGGGCAGTCTTTGGCGAAGTGCCCCGTGTGTCCACACGTGAAACACGTGTACGGGGTTTGGCCGGTACAAATGGGAGGACGGAATCCCAGTTCACGCGGTGGAGGTGGAAGTGCACGTGGGATCGTCCCCTGCTATTGCTACAGTCAAAAACCAGTGTTGCCGAACTGGCGACCTTCGGTCGTCGTGATGGCGGTTGCCACCTCTGGCCAGATGGTGATCGATACACTATTCGGTACTTTTGAGGAGCACCACCCCCGCTGCCCTGCGGAGCACTCCTCTTCTTCTTGTCTGAGGACAACTCTCGAGTAGCGTCCTCTTGCATGATCTCGGCATTGACAATGTCGTTGAAGCTGCCGCGGTTGAACAAGACAAGCTTGTCCTTCATCTTGGGGTTCAGCCCCCGGTAGAAGCACTCTCGCTTCCTGTCTTCCGTGTTCACTTGGTCCTGTGCATACTGGGCCAAGTGGTTGAAGGTATTGGAGTACTCATAAGCACTCCTTCCTCCCTGCTTCAGCTCCAAGAACTCTTGAAGCTTCCTCCTCATAATCCCGAGAGGGATATGGTAGGCGCGGAACGCCTCCCGAAATTCTGCCCAGCTCACGACATAGCCTATGGGGCGTGCGGCGAGGTAGTTTGACCACCACGCACCAGCAGAACCCTGCAGTTGTTGAGCTGCAAACAGAGTCTTCTGTTGTTTGGTTATCTCAAGTAAACCGAACTTCCCTTCAATGGTGCGGAGCCAGTTGTCCACCTCCAAAGGTTCATCGGCCTCCCTGAAGACCGGTGGATGCGTCGATGTGAAATCCGAGTAGGAACTCGGATATGACTGACGTGACCCATCAGCTTGTCATCCCCCTTGACGGGACGAGTGCTGTACAAGGGTCCACAACAACTTGGTTTGCTCGTCGCGCGAGCCGAGCACTACTGCGAGAACCTCCGCGAGACTTCTGGGAAGTGTAGGTGGAGGTAGTGGAGGTGGCTGCGTCTGGGGCGTGTTCTGCCCCGGGGTTGGTGTGTCATCCCCGTCCCCCACTTGAGGCTCCCACTTCCGGGGCTGTACGTGTACGCACCATGCTGCAATACACGATTTACACCATAAGTCTCACTGCCTCAAGTTCATCCTTCCATATAAATAGTAATGCGGTAGACAACGATAGATAATATACAACATCAACATATATTGATAAAGTACAAGCTTTATACAAGATATATTATCCCGTGACCAAGTTTACAGTAGTAAACTCCAAAATGATGGACTCCCACTATGGAAATACATCTCTACCGTACTTGGTCCCCATGAGATGTCGTACACACCTTGTCATCTTAGACATAACCACCACTACTCTTAATATGACACAAACATGGTCACAAAAGAAAAACACGAGCAACTATTAAACTATATGTTGCCCCGTGTCAGCAGAAGTGTTGCCATACCCCACTTCAATACGTCCTATTCGACGTACTCGAGTTCTTCGGGATCTTCTTCTTCTTCGTCATCCGAAAGCAATTGTTCACCCATAATCAGTGGTATGTTATGGGCCGGTGGATACACCACTGGTTGCAATTGTGCCTCGGCCTCAATTACATTATCCTGCAATTCTCCTGCCTCATACTCCCAATTTTGAGCTGTCTCAATGGCGGTGTCCCGCTCTTTGGTGACTACTAACAGCTGCTCTTGCTGTTGTTGCACCTCCAACTGACTTGCTTGCAACTCACCACAAGCTTGCTGCAGTTCAGTGCGAGTCTGTCGTAGTTCGGCATGAGCTTTCCGTAGCCTAATGCGAGCATAATGCAACTGACTCTCACACTTATTTAGCCGGTGATTCGCTGGGGCTAGGAGCGAACGTAGATTCCCGTTGATATAATCAAGGGTATCACCCCGCTCCGTCGCTTCCCGCAGGGCCTCGACTTGCTCTAAAATAATGGTGCCTTGCGTAGCAACTACCATATTGGAAGCAGCTGCATATGTCCCAAGTGTCGTCGAGGTTGTGTCGCCATGCGGTGTATAGGCAGCAATCATACGATGTTGCCACTCAAATCCGGCCATACCACGCACTGGAATAAGGGCAAATTGAGTCCCTGCCAATCGTGTTTTCAACAAAGTCTCTGGCATTGTTGAAGTGGCATGTGACGTAGTGTTCGATGAGACTAATGGCTCCCAAATGGAGCAAGTTGATAAATGTGTGCTAGATCAAGAAGAATCCCCATGTCAAGTGTTGAGGAGGATGGCACTTGGTGATATTTGACCTCAAGAGCAATCACAAGACTCAAGTGTTCAAAATATACCTTAACAAGATAGCAATGATCAAGGGGAAGCTTCTACACAAGATCAACATCAGCAGGATCAAGAAGATCAATATAATCATGGAAGCAATGATCTAGGGAGAGACATTGAAAATGAAGATGAGGAAGAGCAAATGGCCTCACAAGTGCCTCACCCAAGAGTATATCAGAGTATACAAATGAATCATCCCGTCGACAACATCATCGGAGATATTGCAAAGGGAGTAACCACTAGATCTCGTATTGCGAATTTTGGTGAACATTACTCTTTTGTCTTGTTTCTAAAACTATACAGGGTTCAAGAAGCATTAGAAGATCCATATTGGGTGACCGCCATGCAAGTGGAATTGAACAACTTCAAAAGAAATGAAGTATGTGAGCTTGTGGAAAGACCAAAGGCAAACATCGTGGGCATCAAATGGGTCTTTCGGAAGAAGCAAGATGAACACGGAGTCGTAACGAGAAACAAGGCATGACTTGTGGCGAAAGGTTATTCACATGTTGAAGGTCTGGATTTCGACAAAACCTTTGCGCCCATAGCTAGACTTGAGTCCATTCGCATTTTATTAGCCTATGCTACTCACCACAATTTTAGGCTATATCAAATGAACGTCAAAAGCGCATTCCTCAACAGCCCTATCAAGGAAGAGGTGTACGTGGAGCAGCCACCAGGATTTGAAGATCAAGAGTACCCCAACCATGTGTACAAACTGCTTAAGGCTCTCTATGACCTCAAACAAGCTCCCTGAGCTTGGTATGAGTGCCTTAGGGACTTTCTCACTCAAAGTGGCTTTAAAATAGGAAAAGTTGATTATACTTTGTTTACAAAGCATTTTGATGGTCATCTATTCGTATGTCATATTTATGTTGATGACATAATTTCTACTAATAAATCTTTTTGTGAAGAATTTAATAAAATTATGACAAACCAATTCGAGATGTCAATGATGGGCAAATTGAAGTTCTTTTTGGGATTCCAAGTGAAGCAGCTGAAAGAGGGCACTTTCATTTGCCAAACTAAGTACACGCAGGACATCCTCAAAAAGTTCAATATGGACAAAGCCAAGCCCATCAAGACCCCCATGCCAACTAATGGACATCTCGATCTCACTGAAGACAGTCCAGATGTGGATCAAAAGGTATATCGGTCTATGATTGGTTCACAACTTTATTTATGTGCATCTAGGCCTGATATTATGCTTAATGTGTGTATGTGAGCATGGCTTCAAGCTGCACGTAAAGAGTGTCATTTAATAGCTGTAGAAAGAATTTGAAGATACCTTGTGCACACAACTAACTTGGGCCTTTAGTATCCTAAAGGATCCAAGTTTAGTCTGATAGGGTATTCCAATGCCGACTATGCAGGCTGCAAAGTCCATAGGAAGAGTACCCCAGGAAACTGCCAATTTCTTCGCAGATCCTTAGTTTCATGGTCCTCAAAGAAATAAAATTCCATTGCTCTTTCGATAGCCAACGCAGAGTATGTTGCAACTGGTAGTTGTTGCACACAGCTACTTTGGATGGACCAACTTTAAGGGATTATTGTTACAATATGAACCATATTCTACTCCTATGTGATAATGAAAGTGCCATAAAAATTGCACACAATCCACTAGAGCACTAGAGAACCAAGCACATAGATATATGCCATCATTTTTTAAGAGCACCACTCATTAAATGGTGACATAGTAATCTCACATGTTAGAACTAAAAAACAACTAGCGGACATATTCACCAAGCCACTAGATGAAAAGAGGTTTTGCGAGCTTAGAAATGAATTAAATATACTTGATGCTCGAAATGTGGCTTGAAACATTGCATATCTGATTGATTCTTCAAAATTTACTTACTGTTGCAAAAGTTCATCCCTTATCTTGATTTTCGCTAAAAAACTATCTTAATTATCAAATCTTGGTGAATTATGGCCATTGTATGAGTGTTGATTGCTTACTGGTCATTTTCATCAAGACTATTTGTGAAATGTTGTCCTTTAGATCACTATTCGATCAAATTCCCAAAAATCTCTTTGTTCTTATTCTAAACTGTCCAGTTGATCCGGAATAGTCCGTGGTCAGCACCGGACTAGTCCGTTGCGTGTAACTAGTCCGGCTCTGGTTCGGTGCACAAGACTAGTACGGTCACTTGTGTACTAGTCCGCTACTGTCGGGCTTAACCCTAGCCCATCACCAAAAGTCTATCTTCTTCCTCCTCACAATCGCCTTTGCTTTCTCTCTCCTCAAACTCGAGCTCCGAAGGTGATTTCCACTTTGAGCCACCAAAATCAAAAGTTTCTCCATGAAAATTCTTCCCCTCGACACGCAGCACCCCCTCCTCCAGACTAATCAGGACTCTACTCCACGCCTCCATCTCAAATCTTAGAATTTTGGTAAAATTTAAACCCTAACCCTAGTTCTCATCTTTCTTCAAATCTTGCTTACTTTTCTTGATTCCTAGGGTATGCATTACATTGTTGTATGCATTCCTATTGTTCTCCTACCTTTTTGTATCAATCTCAGTTAGATTTGTTGGAATAAGAAATTAGGGTTCATACATCAAACCAGACTAGTCCGGTGCTTGGTGCGGACAAGTCCGGTTAACCAGACAAGTACGCACCCTGAAATCGGACAAGTCCGACCCCTTGACTGTTTGAACCTCTAAATTCTTGTCTCCACAAAGTCTAATTTCCATTCTTACCACACTTGTCACCCTGTGTCAGGCACGATGTTGTCTTCTTTAGATGATAGCATGTTTGATTATGAAGTTGAGGGTGACCGCGAGAGAGTGGCCAGGGCAAAAGAACCAAGAAGCAAAAAGCGCCATGACCATGATGCAAATGATTCTCCTCCTGACTCTATGCTCCTAATAAAGAGGAAGGTGGTGGTCAAGAAGCTATCTAGCAAGGATGGTGCAGGTACCAGCTCAACAGCACCAAGGAGAAGCACTAGCAAGGGCAAAGGACTTGCAAGTGGACCCATTGGTACACTAAAGATGAAGCCTCCTGTACAACACAACAGAAAATCCTCTGATGATGATTTTATGGGCAAAGGAAATGACTTGGCTGACAAGCTTAGAAAGGTTGAAGTCTATGAGCAGCCAAAGCAATCAGCTGACCCAAGGTTCTGGAGCCACTTCCATGCAGATTATTATGAACATGTCTACAGGAAGATGGGAAATCTAGTGGTTGCCAGTCAATGTTTGGACATGACTTATCTACAATCCAAGAACTGTCAAGCATATATATCATGAAGTCTTGGAGGCATTGTAGAGGCATGGATTGAAGGATCTTCTATGCTTCTGATATAATTGGAACATTGAAGTCATCACTTAATTTTACTCTACCCTCTACTTCGCCTATGATAATGGGGATGAGATGATTTGGATGAATAATGGATCCAAGCACAGTGTCACATATGAGGAGTTTGCCAGAATACTCCATCTCGAAGACACTTTGAAAAATGAGCTTGTGATTCACAACTTGAAGCCTTTGGAGAAGGATGAGCTAGCCTTGCTCTATGACACAAGAATGCCATACAACGCACCTACCGCAAAGTACTTGAAGCTATTCTTTGCGGTGCTTAACAGAATTTTGAGGAAGACTATTGCTCCAAAGGATGGAGATGCAGGGACAACTCAAGGAACTCTAAGGACCTTGATGAAAGTGATAAGCAAGAAAAGGACCTTCAATGTCTTTGAATATATCTACAATGACATTGTGAACATATCAACCACTCCAAATAGGTCCTGTGGCTATGCACCTTACATCATGTTCATGATTGAGAAGGTCACCGACCTTGAGTTTGTCAAGGATGTTGAGCATGTCGGCCTCAAGCCCCAGAAGCCACCAGTGTACAATGCTCCTGCCTCACCTGCAGTAGAACAAAGATCAAAGCAAGAAAATGAAGGCACAAGGACTCCAACTGCTACCTCTGCTCCTCCATTCTCCAAAGAGTCCTCTAGTGGTGTATTGAAGATGCTTTCCTCCATCTTTGCATCCTGTCACAAAGTGGAGGTTAAGCAACACAAGGAAAGCTTGGCCAATAAGAGGCACCAGCAGTATATGAAGGCAAACATCAAAGCAATTTGTGAGAAGCTTGATATTGAGCCAGTGGGATCTCCTCAAATTTCATAGGATTCCAGAGAAAATATCACATAGATGGTGCCTCCCACAGAACAAGAATTGGCCTCCTTTGGACTTGCGGGTGTCACTGCTCCTCCTCCTCCTTCTCCTCAGCATGTTCATGAGTTTCAAGATGAAGATGAACATGAATAAAGGACTGAGAGTGAGAGACTGAGTGACATAGAGTAGTTCCCCTCAAATTTTCCCTTCTTTGGTGCCTTGATGCCAAAGGGGGAGAGATTGAGACTAGTAGTCTATTTATGAGCCTTAAGGACTAGTGATCATAGACATGTATCTTTTGTATTTGTTAAGTTTTAAACTATTTTAATCTCTATTTGGATGCCTATTTTGTTTAAGTATGAATGTGTGATGCTTATTCTATTCTTGTGATTGTAATTGTTGTATTCTTCATTATGCACATCACAATATCTGCTCACACACACTTTATAGGCACCCCACTATAAAGAGTGCATATATGTGAGAAATATTTCTTGTTCATATGTCATTATCATATATGCACACTTTATGAAAATCAATTTTTTACTTTTAATTGTGAAATCTCAGCTGGTTGTCATGAATCTCCAAAAAGGAGGAGATTGAAAGTGCATCTAGGCATTCCCTTGTGGGTTTTGGATGATTGATGACAAACAAATGAGATCCTAATTAATTCGTTGAGATGAATGCAGGTCTACAAAGACTAGAACTTATGATGCACTCAATAAGGTAAAAAATGGGGAGTGAGAAAAACAAAAGCCCAAATGATCAAGGAAGCGCAAAGTAGATATCGATGTATAGGATGTGTGTGAGAGACACATCCCAAGAGTTTATATCTTTGCATAGAGGGTAAGGGATAAAATCAATTAATTAAGTAATTCACTGAGCACCGTACAAGTCCATTCACAAGCGGACTAGTCCGTTTCACT
The DNA here is from genome assembly GCA_036927565.1 of Tuctoria greenei. NCBI lineage: Eukaryota > Viridiplantae > Streptophyta > Magnoliopsida > Poales > Poaceae > Tuctoria > Tuctoria greenei. Next base: position 97,877,576 of record JAYESD010000011.1, read on the forward strand.
TATTGTTCCCACACGGACAAGTTCGAACATGTGCCGGACAAGTTCGTTCAACTTTCTGCTGTTCGCTCAACACAAATCACCATGCATCAGACAAGTCCGTCCAGTTGCGGACAAGTCCGATTGAGTCCCTCGACCCATCATAGACCAGTCCGGATAACTTTCTATTCCAATACGGACAAATCCAGATTACCTCACACAAATTAGGGTTTCAAGTGTGCTGCACAATTCATGCAAGTTTTACACTGCACACCGGACTAGTCCAGTCCCCAGAGGAGACTAGTCCGGCCGTCGAGATCCCTAACGGTAACTTTTTTAGAAACTTTATAAATAGGTGATCCACGACCCCACAACAGAAGTACCGTGCACAATAGTAAACAGCTAAGAACCCTAGCACCACCACTCGTCCCAAGAGTACAAAAACACCTCTCCCTACACATCTAAAGCCCTTAAAAGTTAAATCTTTTGGGAATCCATATTTGGGATAGGGAGATCGTCTTCTACGCGTTGCTAAGATCCTGGGGTTTGATCTCTTATACACTCTTGCATATGTTGTAAATCTTTCGAGTGTGTTGATCGCTTTTCTCTTTGTAATTTTTTGGGAGCCCTCAACGTGTGAGGTTTCCCCCACCAACTTGGTTATTGCCCCCGTGATAGTGGAACTCAAGTCGGCCTTCGTGGTGACTTGAAGAGGTAAAGGGTTGATTCCGACCCGACTCTATGTGGGCTCCTCAACGAGGACACAGATCTCTTTGGTGAGATCGAACCTCGGTAATGATCCTTGTCTCTTGTGTTCTCGTTATTTACTTTTGCAATCATCATCATCTAGGGCATAGGGTTGATTAATCTTACAACTTACATTAATCTTGTATTCCTTGTTCAAATTAATCATCCTAAAACGTACAAAAGTTGTTAGGATAATTTACTTAATTCCGCTGATACAGCATTTGACGAGAATACATTAAACAATCTATCTTTTCGTTGGTATAAGTAGCATGCCGGACTAGTCCGTTTCGATACCGGACTAGTCTGTGCCTCCTGTATTTGACGAATCTATTAAGTGTTGCAGGAAAAGTTTTAGTTGCCTATTCAACCCCCTATAGGCCACATTCACCTACATTCGTCGTTAGGGTTTCAACTCCTATCGTGGACCTTGACCAAGAACAAGCATGGGGGAGGACCCCCACTTGAGGTAACTTGTATCACACCCCATTTGCATTCCTTTATTTTATTTCTTTCTTTCTACCACATTTGCATCTAAAAAATATAATAGTAATAATAATAATAACAGCAACAACAACAACAACAACAACAACAACAACAACAACAACAACAACAACAACAATAATAATAATAATAATAATAATAATAATAATAATAATAATGTAGTATAGGTCAGGTTAATAAAATAAAGGATGTGCAGTAAGAATAATTTTAACTTGCATAAGTTAAAATAATGAATAGTTGCTCTGTTTTATCTTCTCTAGTCTCTTGCATACAACTTAGTATTCTCCAAGTATTGGGTTGATTGGCCTAGTATATTCTTGCCTGAAACCTTAAAATTGTGGGTAGCAAAAGCTAAGTCCAATTCTAGGTTGTTGTGGGATATGATATAGCTATAAGAGCTGCTAATATCCTAGTTGAGAGTGAAACACCATACCAAGGTTTTCGATGTGCTCGAGGACTATGAGAATGATGATGAGGAAGTGCGCCAGTGTTGACGGTCATTGTATACCAATTTCGACCGTCAATATAACTCAATTTTGTGAAGTAATAAATATTTCTCACACACATTATAGTTAGAAATAACCTAGTTCCACTTGTAGATGGAGAAATTGGTGTATGCATGTACTTTTTATACAGAATTGAGGTGAAACAAGGGGATGGATCCTAAAGAGTATCCTCCTAGCGAAACAGCCGCAAACATGTGGTAGCACATGGATCAAATGGCCCACTTACAAAAATATCCGAGGAGATCCAATGGCGTAGCGCCTAGAAATAGTCATGGGACCCACGTGTAAGACACATGGAGGAAGAACATACCGTTTGGAGTGTTTACCAGGTCAGTCGAACAGGTGGTTTGGCCAGCCTGGTCTTCCCACCAAACCTGGTCGTCCTCCACGTGTTGGCTCCTCCCAGCTTCCTGAAGTCGTTGACGACTGATTCACGCGCTTTTGGTAGTGGGAACCAATCCTTCTCCAGTTATAAATAGGACCCCTCACTTCAACACACACGCCTTGAGGAGGTTCCTTAGAGGAGGTTATGCTGTAGAGAGGAGCCTCTAGTACCAAGTCCAAATTGGAAAAGGTATGACTCATGTATCTTTTCTTGTATTTGTGACTTTATGCATAATAAAGATATTCTATTTAGTCTTATTTAATTCATATACTTGGATGAAGCTTTTATTTTTTGATTGTGGATTCCATATATGTGGTATGAGTAGTCTTTATAATTATGCCATAATGATCATAACTTATCATCATAAAAACTACAAACTCCCATTATAGTCTAATTAGTTATGATATGACCATGTTGATATGAATAACTTATGCTATGTCTCAACATTGGTTCAACGATATTTAGGTTAGTCATTGCCTTAGGGAGGTACTTGTACTCGAGCTTCTAAGGTATTTACTTAGTATGCTAGAATGGTGCTAGGATAGTAAGTAGCGTTGGATGTCTAGTAGACCCACAGATTGAAGAGGTAGGCAGTAGATGGTGACAGCCCTATCCGTCCTTTGTAATCCTCCACGTTTGGCATTGCCACAGGCTCATGGCGGGAGTCGTCCTAGTATTGCTTGGGGTAAACCCATGTCCGATGTGTTGAACAACTTAGGATGAGGATTCACCATTGACATGCTCATTAGTACTTAACCTAGGCTATGTATATGTATACTAGAAGTATTGTAGGAGCAACTCCACAACTCCGAGTCTAATCTCCATTACCATATACCCTCGAGAATAGATTGCTTAGGTGTGTGTTACACTACCCATATTATCAACATACCTCTGTCTTGATAATTGAATAGTATCCCATAGCATGATCATAAGAGTAGTGTTTTCTTTACTCCGTTGCCTTCCTTTGGAATAAATACGATACCCTTGGGAATACTCATGGGTGAAATGCTACAACAGTATCTTCCATGCGCTTGCGGACCTCATCTCTTTAGAGAGATGATCTATGGTGTTGAGAACCATCAACAACCAGCTGAAATCACTTATAAGAAAGAAGCTTCGAGCCAGAAGGGCAAGAAAAAGATGAGAAGCCAAAAGGGGTAGTCATCAAGACTACTCCCGGGATCCTTTTAATTATGAGAAGATCAACAACAATAATCATTATCTCTCTATTCTATTAAGAAAGCCTCCTCACTTTGATGGAAGTGATTACACTTGGTGGAAATACAACATGAAGATGCATCTTATATCACTAAATCAAAGTCTTTGGCACATTGTATGTACAAGTCTAGATATCCCAGAAAATGGTGAAGAACTCACCTCAGAGCAAGAACAAGCGATTCATCGCAATGCACAAGCTGTTGCGGTGATCACCTCATCCTTGATTCCAGAGGAGTTCACCTAAGTAGATGGACTTGAAATTGCCAAGGACTATGAGACACTCTCAAGACTGCGCATAAAGGAAATTGCTCCATCCGCAAAGAGAAGATCAAGATGCTTGGAGGTGAATTGGGAAGATTTGCCATCGAGGATGGTGAAACTCTTCAAGAGATGTACAACCAAATGAATACACTCATCAACAAGATCCGTGCCTATGGAAGCAAGAAGTGGACTGATCATGAGGTTGTTAAGAGAATGATAAGAACCTTCATGCCATGCAATGTCAAATTATGCTCAATTCTAAGAGAAAGCCTGGAGTTCTACAAAATTACCCCCGACGAGGTTCTTGGAAAAATTATAAATCGCAGGATGATGAAAAAAGAGGCTCAATATGTGAAAGATCTTGCGGAGTACTTTATCCTAGAAGATGGAAGTTGCTCTCAAGGCAACATGCAAGCCCAAGGGAAAAGAATCTTGTGAGATGCATGGAGAAGAGGATAGTGATGATGTGAGTGGATGATGAAGAAATGGTGCTCTTCATCAAAAGGTTCAAGCGCATGATGAGAAGAAGAAAAGGCAATAACTCAAGTGAAGGAAAAAGTAAATAAAAGGAAAAATCCAAAGCTCGGCATACTTGCTACAACTGTGGCAAAATGGACACTTCATGGTTGACTGCCAATATGAAGACAATAAGAAGAAGAAGAAAGAATCAAAGCCACAAAAAAAGAAAATGTTCAAGAAGAAGAAGCAAGCACACCAAGTGCACAACGGCAAGGAGTGGGACTCAAACGACGAGTCCTCCTCCGAAGATGAAGAGGAGATGGAAACAATTGCCATCAAGGAGCCAACAATGAAGTCTACAGTCTTACCTAATGTGGGAGGATGGAAGAACTCCAACCACTCTTGCCTCATGGCTAAGGAGGGCAAGAAAAAGATCAAATCTAAACCCTCCTCTTTACATTACTGTATTGATGATTTTGATAGTGCTAGTGAGAATGAGGATATGTTAAAAGGTTTAAGTAAAATTGCTTTAAGGAAAATTAAATAATTGTCGAATGAGATCTTTGAGAAGGAGAAGCTTGCCAAACGTCAAGAAGATATGCTCATTCTTGAAAGGAAGAACTATCTTCAGATTGAAAAGTATCTTGAGCTTGAGAAGGAGAGAAGCAAGGCACTTGAGCTTGAGCTTGCCTTGAGTAAGGAGACTTACTCAAAGCTAGAGGACTCACGCTTTGCAATCAGGTATGAACTTGCTAACTTAACCAAAGTCAACAATATTCTTGAAGTGCAAGTTGAGTCACTAAAGGAAAGTGACACTTCCTCCTCCAAAAGCTCATCCTCTCAAATTGTCAAGTCCATACCTATTAAAACTTGCACATGTTCCAACTTGAGCACTAATGTGAAGGATGAACTTAATGCATCTAAAATCAAACATCCTTCCCAAAGTGGCATTTTTGACAAGGAAAAGATCAAATATGCATGTAGTGCATATATGGTCATAAGACCTCCTAATGTCAAAGATGGTCTTGGGTATACACGAGGTAAAAAGCAATGCACTAATGTTCACAAGAATGACCTAGATATATTTCTTTTGTTAAAAAGAACTCTAAACATGAACAACAAAACTTATTTCTTACTTTTGATGCATACTATGTTCTTATGAGAAATATGTTTTGTCGTGTTTATGCTAAATATGCAGGACCACACCACAAGAAACCTAGGTCTTGTGTGTGGGTGCCAAAGTCACTTGTAACTAACCTCAAAGGACCCAAGCATGCTTGGGTACTTAAAACCAAGGCATAACTCGATTTTGCAGGCTTGCTCCCCCGGTGGATCAAAATGGGTGCTCAATAGTGGATGCACCAATGACATGACTAGTGAAAGGAGAATGTTCGTGGAGTATGAGAAAAATGAGAATGCAAGTGAAGGTATCTACTTAAAAGACAATAGCCAAGAAAAAGTACTTGGCACTGGTAAAATTGCAGTATCATCTCAACACACCCTTTCTCATGTTTTACATGTTGGTTCTTTGGATTACAATCTTTTGTCCATATCTCTGTTATGTGACAAAGGATATAAATGCTTGTTTACTAATGATGGTGTCACAGTTTTTAGAAGAAGCGATAACTCAGTTGCATTCAAGGGTATATTGAAGGGAAAGCTTTATCTTGTTGACTTCAATAAAGATAAAGCCAAACTCGACACATGCTTGATTGCAAAAACTAACATGGGATGACTGTGGCACAGACGGCTAGCTCATGTTGGTATGAGAAATTTGCAGAAACTACTAAAAGTTGTCACATCCGAGGCTTAAAAGATGTTGTGTTTGAGAAAGATAGGCCGTGTAGTGCATGCCAAGCCAGGAAGCAAGTTGGAGTACCACATCCAGCGAAGAACATGATGACTACATCAAGACACTAGGACTTTGGCACATGTATCTTTTTGGTCCAATTGCTTATATAAGCACATGTGGTAACAAATACAGTTTGGTAGTAGTTGATGATTTTTCTAGATTTACATGGGTGTCCTTCTTGTATGATAAATCAGAATCCCAAGGCATCCTCAAGAAGTTCTTTAAGAGAGCACATAATGAAATTTCCTCCATAATCGAGAACATAAGAAGTGATAATGGAACGGAGTTCAAAAGAACTCAAGTTGAAGAGTACCTAGATGAAGAAGGAATAAAGAACGAGTTCTCGGCACCTTACTCCCCTCAACAAAATGGGGTGGCCGAGAGAAAGAACAGAACACTCATTGAGATGGTGAGAACAATGCTAGATGAATACAATACATCAAAACGGTTTTGGGCGGAAGCCGTGAACACCGGTTGCCACACCATGAACTGGTTATATCTTCATCAACTTCTAAAGAAGATGCCATATGAGCTCCTAACGGATAAAAAACCAAATGTTTCATATTTCAGAGTGTTTGGTAGTAAATGTTACATTTTGAACAAGAAGCCTAGGATTTCGAAGTTTGTTTCAAAATCCGATGAAGGATTCTTGCTCGGTTATGATTCGAACGCCTACGCTTATCGTGTCTTCAACAAAGTCTTTGGCATTGTTGAAGTGGCATATGACATAGTGTTTGATGAAACTAATGTTTCCCAAGTGAAGCAAGTGATAAGTGTGTGCTAGATCATGAAGAAGCCCCATGTCAAGCATTGAGGAGAATGACACTTGGTGATATTCGACCACAAGAGCGGTCACAAGAATCAAGTGCTCAAGATACACCTCAAACGGAGAGCAATGATCAAGAGGGAGCTTCTACACAAGATCAACCTCAACATGATCAAGATGTTCAACATAATCATGGAGGCAATGATTTAGGGGGAGACGAGGAAAATGAAGACAATGAAGAGGAAATGAGATCACAAGTGCCTCACCCAAGACTACATCAAAGTGTACAAAGACATCATCTCATCGACAACATCATTGGAGATATTTCAAAGGGAGTAACTACTAGATCTCATATTGCTAATTTCTGTGAACACTACTCTTTTGTTTCGTCTTTGGAACCTCATAGGGTTGATGAAGCACTGCGAGATAAGGATTGGGTGATGGCAATGCAAGAAGAGCTAAACAACTTCAAAAGTAATGAAGTGTGGGAGCTTGTGGAGAGACCAAAAGCAAACATCGTGAGCACCAAATGGGTCTTCCAAAACAAGCAAGATAAACACAAAGTGATGACGAGGAATAAAGCACGACTTGTGACAAAATGTTCCTCACAAGTCAAAGGTTTCGATTTCGATGAAACCTTTGTCCCAGTAGCTAGACTTAAGTCCATTTGAATTTTATTAGCCTATGCTACTCGCCATAATTTTAAGCTGTATCAAATGGATGTCAAAAGCGCATTCGTCAATGGTCCTATCAAGGAGGAGGTGTACGTGGAGCAACCAGAATACTTGGAAGACAAAGATCACCCTAACCATGTGAACAAACTGCGTAAGTCTCTCTATGGTCTCAAACAAGCTCCTAGAGCTTGTATGAGTGCCTTAGGGACTTTCTCACTCAAAATGGTTTTAAAATAGGAAAGGTTGACTATACACTGTTTACTAAACATCTTGATGGTCATCTATTCATTTGTCAAATTTATGTTGATGATATCATTTTTGGTTCTAATAATGAATCCTTTTGTGAAGAATTCAGTAAGATCATGATAGATAGTTCGAGATGTCTATGATGGGTGAATTGAAGTTCTTTTTGGGATTCCAAGTGAAACAACTTAAAGAGGCATATTCATTTGCCAAACAAAGTACACACAGGACATCCTCAAAAAGTTCAACATGGTCAAAGCTAAGCCCATCAAAAATCCCATGGCAACAAATGGGCATCTCGACCTCAATGAAGACGACCCAGATGTGGATCAAAAGGTATACCATTCTATGATATGTTCCTTCTTTACTTATGTGCATCTAGGCCTGATATTATGTGAAGTGTTTGTATGTGCGCAAGGTTTCAAGCTACCCCTAAAGAGTGTCATTTAATTGCAATAAAAAGAGTTCTAAGATACTTAGTTCACGCACCCAACCTAGGCCTTTGGTATCATAAAGGCTCTAAGTTGAACCTTATAGGCTATTCTGATGCTGACTATGCAGGCTGCAAAGTTGACAGAAAAAGCACATCCGGAACATGCCAATTCCTAGGTAGATCTTTAGTGTCTTGGTCCTCAAGGAAACAAAATTCCATTGCCCTTTCCACAACCGAAGTAGAGTATGTCGGAACAGGTAGTTGTTGTGCACAACTCCTAATAATGGAAAAACTCTAAGGGATTATTGTTACAATTTGAACCGTATTCCACTCCTATGTGACAATGAGAGTGCCATAAAAATTGCACATAATCCTGTAGAGCACTCCAGAAACTAACAAATAGATATTCTCCATCACTTCCTAAGAGATCACTCATTAAAAGCAGACATAGTAATTTCACATGTTAGAATGGAGAAACAATTAGCCGATATATTTGCCAAGCATCCACATAAAAAACGCTTTTGTGAGCTTATAAATGAACTAAATATACTTGATGCCCGAAATGTGGCTTGAAAGGTTGCATATCTGATTGTTGCTTCAAAGTTTACTTATTTTGCAAAAATTTATCCCTTATCTCGATTTATTCTCAAAAACTATTTAAATTATGGAATCGTGGTGAGTTATGGCCATTGTATGATTGTTGATTACTTACGAGTCGTACTCATCAAGATTATTTGTGAAATGATGTCCTAAAGATCAATATTATACTAATTCTCATAATCCCTTATTTCCCATTAAAACCTGTCCTGTTGACCCCAGACTAGTCTGATGTCAACACCGGACTAGTCCGGCTCTAGTCCGGTATACCGGACTAGTCTGGTACATTGCGGACTAGTCCGTTATTAATGGGCTTAGCCCTAGCATACCACCAATCTTTCTCTTCTTCCTCCTCACAACTTCCACCACTTTCTCTCTCCTCACCCGTGAGCTCCCAAGGTGATTTCTTCGTTTCTTCATTGACTCGAAACTTACCTCCGTGGGATTCGACACCCCTCTTTATGGAGCTTCAACTCCAAACTATTCCAGACCAAAAGCTCTGCTCTCGCCTCAGATTCTTTGATTTTGGTAAAATGCTCAACTAAATCCTAATTTTCTCTATTCTCAAGTTTTGTTCATGTTTCATGGTCCCTAGGGTTTACATTTCATTCCTTAATGTATTCCCATTGAATACCTACCACATTGCACCTGCTTTTCTTAGATTTTTAAATATTTAAACTTAGGATTCATACGGCCAAACCGGACTAGTCCGATCCCTGTTGCAGACATGTCCAATACCTTGGACAAGTCCGCACTCTGGAACTGGACAAGCCCAGACTTTGACAATTTGGACATCATAATTCATGTCTCGACAAACTCTAAAACCCATTCTTATCACCATACCTTGTATCCCTTGTGTTAGGCACTATGTCGAGCTCCTCGGACGAAAGCACATTCCATTATGAGGCCGAGCGCGACCGCGAGAGGTTGGCTCAGGCTCAAGAGAGGGGAAACAAGAAGCGCCATGATCGTGATTCCTCCACCTCTACGCCTGCCCCCGTTCCCATGCGGAAAAAGAAAGTAGTCGTAAAGAAACTTTCATGCAAGGATGGTGCTGGCGCTAGCTCAGCAGAACCAAGGAGGAGCACAAGCAAAGGCAAGGGCCTTGCTAGTGGACTAATTGGTCCACTTAGGATGAAGTCACCTGTGTAGAGGAATAGACAACCCTCAGACAATGATTTTACTATCAAGGGGAGTGATTTGGCTTGGAAGCAAAGAAAGATCAATGTTTATGAACACGCCAAGCAGGCAACAGATCTCAGATTCTGGAGCCACTTCCATGCTGATTATTATGACATAGTATACATGAAGATGAAGATTCCAGCTGTGAAGAGCCAGTGGGTTGACTTGAAATATATGGAGTTCAAGAATTGTGAAGCTTTCCAAGAGGTCTTGGAAGCATTAGAGAGACATAGACTGAAGGATCTACTCTCCTTCAGATATAGCTGGAATGATGAAGTCATTGCCCAATTTTACTCCACTTGTCACTTCTCGTGCGAGGAGGACGAAATCGTCACATGGATCCAAGTATAGTGTCTCATATGAGGAGTTTGCCAATATACTCCACCTTGAGTATATCATGGATAATGAAATTGTGATCCATAACACTAAGGGTTTGGATAAGGATGATCTTACCTTCCTCTACGACACCAGGATGCCATACAAGCCACCAACCACAAAGCACATGAAGCCCTTGTTTGTGGTACTAAACAGAATCCTAAGGAAGACTATTGCTCCGAAGGATGGAGATGCAAGGAGTATCCAAGGATCTTTAAGATACTTGATGAAAGTGACAAGCAAGAGGAGGACCATCAATGTCTTTGACTATATCTACAATGATATGGTGAACATCTCAAGCACCCCGAACAAGTCGTGTGGCTACGTGTCATACATATGTTAATGATCGAGAAGGTGATCAGGCTCGAGTTCATGAAGAATGTTGAGCACATCGGGCTTAGCCTCATATGCCTTCTGTCTCCTCGCTCCCATTTGCACCTCACTCTCTTGCAAGGGAACAAAGATCAAAGCAGGCAAAAGGAAGCTCAAGAATATCTGCTACTACTTCTGCTGCTCCACCCTCCAAAGGGTCCTTGAGTGGCATATTAAAGATGCTTTCCTAAATCTTTGCATCCTGCAACAAAGTGGAAGTGAGACAACATAAGGAGAGCCTAGCTTGAAAGAAGCACCAACGTTGTGTAAAGGACAACATTAAAGCCATCTGTCAGAAGCTGGACATTGAACCTGTTGGCTCCCCAGAGATCTTAGAGGACGCAGCTGGGAACATCTCGGTGCTCCCGCCTCTCACGAATGAAGAACTTGCTTTCTTTGGAGTTGGTGTCTCCTCGGTTCCTCCTCCGCCTCCTCCTACTCATGAGCATGCCGATGAAGATGAAGACAAAACGAAGAGTGAGAGAGAGAGTGGCAAGTATTTCCCCTCATTTTCCCTTTTTGGTGCCATGATGCCAAAGGGGGAGGGATTGAGTTGAGTGTGGTAGTGGTAGTTGAGCCTTAAGGACTAATGATCATGGACATGTATCTTTTTAAATTTGAAACTATTGTAAGCTCTATTTGGATGATGACTATTTTGCCTTAATGCTACCGTGTGATGCTTATTATGATATCTCTATGATTGTTCACTATGCCTTTCATATTGTCAATTATGTTCATCACAATCATTGTTCACACACAATCAATAGGCACCTCACCATAAAGAGTGCATATATGTGAGAAGTAATTTTTGTTCGTATTTGTTGTTCTCATATATGCACACTTTATGAAAATCAAATTTTTACTCTTAAATTTGAAGTATCAATGGCTTCCATCAATCACTAAAAGGGGGGGATTGAAAGTGCATCTAGGCACACCTTTGTGGGTTTTAGATGATTCATGAAAAACAAGTGAGATCCTAATGAGATTTGTTAAGATGAAAGTAGGTCTTCGAAGAATGAAAATAACGGTGCACAAAAAGGCGAAAAATGATAAACAAGAAGGAAAGAGCACAAGTGAAGAATGGAAGCGCAAAGTAGTTCTAAATGTATAGGGTTGTGTGAGAGACACAACCCAAGAGATCAAACCTTTGCGTAGAGAGTAAGGACTAAACAACAAATTGAAAAACACACTAAAGCACCAGACAAGTCTGATAATGAGTGGACTAGTCTGATTTCCTTTATGTTTAACAACGGACAAGTCCGATAATGTTCAGACTAGTCCGATATTCTCACTAGTACTCAAACGGACAAGTCCCAAAATGCAGACTAGTCCATCAACACTTCACAAATTCATAATGCACCAGAACAATCCGATAATTTGCGAACTAGTCTGAATTCCTTTCTGGACTCTAAACGGACTAGTCTAGTCCTATGCGGACTTGTCCGGTACACACACAACAATTAGGGTTTCATAGTGTGTTGCACAACTTAACGCACAATTCACTCGGCACAACGGACTAGTCCGGTCCCAATAGCGGACTTGTCCTGCTGTCGTGATCTCTAACGGTAACGTTTCCAAATAACTATAAATACGTGATCCATGACTCTTAAACACACAACTAAGAACCCTATCACCGTCACACGCCCCAAGAGCACAAAAACACTCCTCTCCACACGTCTAAAGCCCTAAAAAGTTCAATCCTTTGGGAATCAAGATTTGGGAAAAGGAGAGCAGCGTCTACGCAATCATGAGCTCTTGGAGTTTGATCTCTCATACACTCTTGAAATTCTTGTACATCTTTTTAGTGTATTTGATCTGTTTTCTCATTGTAAACTTCTGGGAGCCCTCATCTTCTGAGGTTGCCCGATCGACTTGGTGATTACTCCATTGATAGTGGAACTCAAGTCGGCCTTCGTGGTGACTTCACAAGGTAAAGGGTTGGTTGAGACCCGACTCTGTGTGAGCTCCTCAACAAGGATGTAGATCTCTTTTGTGAGATCGAACCTCGGTAAAAATCACTTGTGTCGTGTGTTCTTGATTCATACTTTTCATCATTATCACAATCTAGGGCAAAACTTGATCATTCTCATATTAGTCATAATTTTGTGATTCTTGTTGAACTTAAGCATCATATACAATTGTCAACACTCTATAGTAAATTTACATTTTCTGCTGCGTTACTACCTGAAGAAAAACACAAAAATAGTTAAGTTTTTGTAGGTGTTACGAGTACACCGGACTAGTCCGTATCCTACACCGGACTAGTCCGGCCTTCCTGGTATTTGACGATTTTGTTAAGTGCTGCAGGATAAGTTCCAACGCCTATTCACCCCCCCCCCCCCCCTGGCCACATTCACATACGTATTAGATGATAGTCTGCAACAGCTTATATCTTCTCTATCAGTTAAGAATCCAGATGAAGCTGGGTTTTCTCTTCATCAAGGGGTAATTCGCTGTGGAGATCAGATTGTGGTGGGTTCCAACACTGCTCTTCATACTAAACTCATCTCGGCTTTCCACGATTCAGCTTTGGGAAGTCACTCGGGCGTGCAAGCAACATACAATCGGCTCAAAAAGAAGTTTTACTGGAAGGTTATGAAAACTGACATTGCCGATTTTATCCAGCAATGCATGACCTATCAGAAAGCCAAAGCTGAACATTGCTATCCAGCCGGGTTATTACAGCCATTGCCCGTTCCCCAAGGACCTTGACAAGAGTTGACGATGGACTTCATTGAGGGCCTTCCTCCGTCTGAGGGTTTCAACACTATTTTGGTGGTTGTTGATCGTTTTTCCAAGACTGCTCACTTTTTACCTCTTAAGCATCCGTTCACAGCTTTGCAGGTGGCCAAAGTCTTGCTGGACCAGGTTATCAGGCTCCATGGTCTGCCAGTATCGATGCTCTCGGATCGTGATCAGATATTTACCAGCAATGTGTGGCGCAAACTGTTCAAGCTTTTGCAGGTTAAGTTGTTGTTGAGTACGTCCTACCATCCCCTGACCGATGGGCAAAAGTGAACCCGTGAATCAATGCCTCGAGATGTACTTGCGGTGTGCAATTCATGATCAACCCCGTAAATGGCATCAGTGGCTCTCAAATGCGGAATTTTGCTATAACTCTTCTTATCACACGGCTTTGGGTTGTTCACCATTCAAGACCTTATATGGATATGATCCTCAGCTCTTTGTGTCACCACAAATACCAACAGACTGTGAACCATCCGTGCAGCAGCCGTTATCTGAAAGAGAGGAGCAGAAAATATTGCTGAAACAGCACTTGGCGGCAGCTCAAAATCATATGAAGCAACACAGTGAGAAGAAGAGAACAGAGCGGGTCTTCCAGCCTGGTGAGTTAGTGCTCCTCAAATGTCAACCTTATGCTCAATCTTATGTCATGAACAGGCATTGCCAGAATCTTGCGTACAAGTTTTTCGGCCCTTACAAAATCCTTCAGTGTGTGGGGTCGGTGGCATATCAGTTGGAGCTGCTTTAGGACGCTAGGGTGCATTCGTTGTTTCACATATTTCAGTTGAAGCCTTTGAAGTTAGATCATCGTACGGTGTGTATTGCTCTTCCAAGTAAGGTGGACTGGGAGGCACTGCATCCCGGCGGCCATCGTAGACCGTCGCTTGGTGAAGAAAGGCGAGCAGGCAATACCGCAGGTCCTGGTGCGTTGGTCAGAGATGCAGGAGGATGACGCTACTTGGGAGGACTGGAATCTGGAATTTCTTGATGGAGTGATTCCCAGAAATACGGGCTTGGGGACAAGCGTCGTCTGGGGGGGGGGGTGTCCTGCCCATCGACCCGGGAGACTGAAGATGCGCGGGAAGCGGTAGTTTGAAGCGGAAAATATCGCCGTGTGGGCTCAGCTTGGTAGAGTGGGTGGCATGAGTCGTGTGACGGGCTTCATCCGGGTCTTTAAAAGGGGAAAGGACCCTCTGTAAGGGACAACTATCTGAAAAAATAAAACAGACTCGGTTCAATCTTCTTGCGTTGCACGAATAGTGCATTCGTGTTTATCCTGTCGGTTCATGGTGTGTGTGCGCTTACGTCTCCGGTGGTGGCTCGAGGGCAATGGGTCACCACACCCAAGATGTCCTTAGATTCTATCATGATCAGAATACAATTTTCATAGAGTTTGAAGAGGGCGATTGGCTTTGGGGTGAAACTGCACCACATAAGTGCAATAGGTATTACAAATGACACAACAACAAAACTCAAGCCAAGGATCTATGGACCATTCAGGATTCAGGAGAGGTTTGGCCAGGTTTGCTACAAGCTGCATCTACCACCTAGAGCAAGAATTCACAATGTCTTTCATGTATGCTGAGCCAACCACACAGTGAAGCAGCACAACTACCAGAATGTCTTCATGGCCGAGTCATTCCACCCCCAACAAAAATCTAGGAATGTGGGAACTCGTGCAATGGGTGGACAAGAGTTCTGTTGAAGCATCTTGGAAGGCGCTCAGAGGTTTGAGAGAAGTACCCTCATTTTTAGCTTGAGGACAAGCTGCTTTTTGGCGATGGGGAAATGTTGTTGACTCATTCTATTGCTGCCAGTATTTCAGGTGGCAAAAGTAGTTGGATAAGGGGATAAGAGGGAGATTTAGTTGTTAATTAGACTAAATTTGTTGGTTTGTTCAGATCAGGTTCCGTCGTAACAGAATCTGATCCAATAGGCTGTGAGGTATTAAAAATGAGAAGGGGAAAAGAAATAAAACAATATGCAAATGGAAAATCAAGTTAGTTCAAACCCTAAAAGAGGGAATTCAAAAATTCAAACATAGCTCCTGTTCAAACTAAGTTAAAATGAAAATTTGAGTTCAAAAATAGGTTCATCATAATTAAATAGTGGCCCTACAAATTTCATAATAATTTGAAGGCTATTTACTATTTAATTCGAGGTGTTCGTCAAAATGCATTGAATTGAAATTCAAATTTCAATTTCAATTGAAACTTGGTCAAATCAAGATTTTGATTTTAGAATCAAATTCTACATGTTTGATTTGAGCTCCCCACAAAATCTAGCATTTCTGGACAAGTCTAGGTGGGTAAATTGATTGTCCAGAGAAGGATGGGTTTGAGAGGAGCAGTGGGACCCACTGTCAGAGACTCAATCGGGTTGACCAACGCTCGGGCACACTGTTCCTTGCCCCACGCCCTGAGCTGCTCGCCGTCGGAAAGCACACAGCTGTGTGGCAGCCCTGTTGCATGCACATTGCACTCTCTCCATCCCTATCTCTACTCCGCTGGCCATAGTGAAAAACAATCAATGCTCTCTGCTCACTTTCTTCCTCTCCCGCGGGCACACAACGCCGCATTCCCTGTTCTTGCTTCTCGCCGTCGATTCCGGTGTGTTGCATCTCGGTGCAAACAGAATTTCTCTCTAACTTGTAAAATCAATATCTTCCTGTAGCAATCTCAGAATATTATGAGACCAATTTTGCTAGAACCAGTGAGCCTAACTCTAACAAGAACACTCGCTCTTGCCCATGTAAAATGTCCATATTTAATACCTAAATTCAGAGAAACCAAATTCTTGTTGAAATTTTAGAGACAATAAGCTTCCTTGAACATCTCCAATTCTTGGCCCAGATCCTCATTATAGTACCTAGTCTCCATTGTAAAAATCCCAAAGCTAATAAAATCATTTAGTACCTAATACAGTGTATAGAAGTTTATGTATATAGTTTCAATGTCACTTATATACATTATACTATGCATATCATATAGTGACTGAGATTGAGGAGGAGCTGGAGGGCCTTGGAGATCATTCCACCAGAGGCTAACTTTCATTTTGACTCGCAGCCAGGCAAACTTTAATTTGAGTTAACCGCTATTGCAAAGTTTTGATTTGTATCACATATGTATAAGGTGAGTTTTGTGCATTAGGGCTAAAGTGCTTGCTACTCCACTTGCATGACCCACAAACCCCATGGAGTACTGGATAGTCTGTTAGCTCGACAAGTTAGAAATACCATGCTAATGTTGTAAGGAATCTGGTAGAATCGAGTAGTTGGAATCTACTCGCGAGATAGGTTTTTATCACACAGGATGGATTTGATCGAATAATGGATTATGAATATGAATATGAATATGAGATCAAGCAGTGGGATAGGATGCAGCGAGACGCAGTCTCATGTGCGTAGCTCTGCTTGTGCCGATTGAGGACCGATCCATGTGCGGCCCTTCTGGACAAGTTTGAATTGTACTGAATGCATACTGGCGATATGAGAACCAGGAAATCGATGTAATTGGTTAATCTGAGCGTCGTGGCATACACTACCAATAGGAGTGGGTTGAGGGTAGCAAGGTGTAAATCTGCCGGTGGGTGATGACGTTACTGTTTGCTCCGCAGGGGGACCTCCTGCCCATTATGGAAGGACCGGCTCGACATTTGGGTTTCCTTTGAAAGGTTGTTTCATACAACAAAGTATTTACGTGTGATCCACTCCACTTCTGAAAGGGTGTATCTGACATGTTATCCGGGTGTCCACTGACCGCAATCACCGTCCCGCGCGGTTATTCGAATACTGCTTGTTCACTGTGTTGTGATGTAGTCGATACTGAAGAAGCCAAAAGAATATGATGTGTTGAATTAATATTGTTTTGCAACTATGCTTGTTGTAGGTTATGCTCACTAAAGTTACATTTTTGAACATTTAATCTGCTACTAGTAAACATGAAAAATAAAGATGAACTTGTAGGCGAGTTGTTTATGCAATATATCACTGCCTATGTTTATGTTTCCTCTGCATGTATAGTTTCATGCTTAGGTGCATCGGTTAAGTCTTGCTGAGCTATCATGCTCACGGTTGCTATATTAAGTTGTTCAAGTGAGATATATGTAGAAGGGCCCGAGGATGAGGTGATGCCCCTATCGGGGTACACAGTCGAGTGAGAGCCCTACACGCTGCCGTGATCTTTGACTTTGTTGTTGCTAGTGTGTAGCATCTTGGGGCTAGACGACTGCACTTTTGCATAGCTAGGGTGAGAGATAAGCTATGATACTTACCTTCCGCTGTATATTAAGTATTGTAAAAGACTTCCGCTATGTATATTAATAAAACTTTGTCTTTTATTGTATTCTTTTCTTGTGCGCTACTGGGTGCCGCATCCCACAGCACCACCTCTACGATCCTGGAATGTGTGGACCCTCACAACTTGGTATCAGGGTCGCATTGAGAATGGCATGCTCGAAAGGAGCCTATTTTTGAAAACTTAGAAGTGGTCGAGTGAGGATTAGTCACTATCCCACATAACCTTTATTATAGTATTAGTTACTTAAGATGGTAAAGCTAACATACTTGTTATTATATTTCTTAACGACACTCTGATGTCAGATATTAGGTAAGGTACGCCACAACAAGCGGATCAGTTGTGGTAAGCTCGCCATTCAAGAAGTGGTATGTGATTGTCTCCCGTGGCTTCACACAGGAGTTAATATGAGTCTCTAAACCTTCTCATGGTTCTAGGAACATATAAAATGCTGTTGCTCGGCATGCTTCGGGCAAAAGCGAGGATTTCTAATCATGTGGTCAAAAATGCGGTAGTATGCAACTCTTGAATGTTCAATGTTCAAAGGGCCATATGCAGCGCTCGCCATCGGCATGCCTCAGCTTTTATGGGGCAGTAGGTGCTATCTGTCGGGTTGATAAAATTCCCATTCGTGACGACTCGTTTGCTCTCTACTCGCATCCCTCGTCGTGTGGTGTTGAAACGTGACCACATTTCTCAAGATGTGGTCTCCTTGAAGGACAACCTGTATGGAAACATATATGGTGTTAGCCTTGGTGATATATATTATTGTGACTGCTTGTCGTGCTGCCTATGTAGCCTCGCCCTGTTGTGGTACTACTTGCGTGAATTGTGATATGTGTGTTCTGCAGGTACACTAATCACATTATATGTAGCTCGAGTAGAAAACGTTTGCGAGTGAACGTCATTAGTGTCACTGTTGAGATGTATGCCGGAATAGCAGCTTAGGATTTTCTTTAGTGAGAACGTAGTACCATCATTGCATTAGAGTTTCATCAGGAACGTCAATAACGATATCCATGCCGGATTTGCGACTCAACAACAAGTAAAAATTTTCAACTTAGGACTAAGTTTGGATTTGTACAAGGTGGGAGGCTCTTGTCAGGGTGGTGGGGACGACTCCTCGCCACCACCGGAACTTCCGAGGAGTCTCGCGGAGGTTCTCGCCACAGTGCTCGGCTGGTGCGACAAGCAAACTGAGTTGTGCGGATGCTCATGCTGCATTCGTCCCATCAGTGGTGATGACAAGACAATGGGCAACACCAGCCCACCAGAGTTCATACTCTGATTTCTTGGTGAGGCATCCATCAGTGTTCACGAAGGCCGATGAGCCTCTGGAGGCGGACAACTTTCTCCGCACCATCAAGGCGAAGTCCGGGATGCTCCAATGCACTGAACAACAGAAGGCGCTTTTCGCAGCGCAGCAGCTTCATGGGACAGCTGGGGCATTGTAGGCGAACTACATCGCGTCACTACCGGCTGGTCATGCAGTCACATGAACCGAGTTCAGGGAAGCATTGTGCGCCTACCATATACCTCCAGGTATTATGAAGAGGAAGCTTCAGGAGTTTTTGGAGCTGAAGCAAGGAGGGAGGAGTCTCATGAGTACTCTCACATATTCAACCATCTAGCGCAGTATGCATCAGATTATATTGGAACCAAGGACAAGAAATGAGATACTTTCTTCCGGGGTCTGAACTCCCAGATGAAAGCTCACCTCGCACAATTCAATCGCAACACCTTCAACAATATTGTCAATGCCGCGACGGTATAGAAAGATTCTCAGCGCGAGCTCATTTCTGATAAGAGGAAACGCAGCACACCATCGAGCAGCAGTGGTGGTGGTCCACAGAAGTACTGCTTGGTGTACTGCTCACCATCCGGTCAAAGGTGGCAGCCACCAACTTGACCACCGAAGTTTCGCGGTCATTCTTTTAACACACCAAATTTCTAACAAGCATTTCCACCACAGCAACAGCGGCAGCAACGTCTGGTCCTGCATGCATATCCACCTCCACCACGTGCAGCGGGATCTCGTCCTCCGATCACTAGTGCTCCAACACAATACACGTGCTACAACTATGGACGTGTCAGATACTTTTCCCATGACTGTTCGAAGAAACAGGGCTGCGGACAAGCACCATATCAAGGTGCCATTCGGCCCCAAACCAACCCAAGAAACCAACACCAAAACCAGGCAACATCCACCATATAGTCATCGAAGACGTGCCGGAAGGTGTCCTCATGGGTACGTTTTCTCTACTCGATCATCCCTTAGTCATACTCTTTGACTCCGGTGTCACCCACAATTTCATTAGTCAATCATATCATCAAGTATCAATTGCCTATCATTCCCACAAAATCTCCACATTTGATTTGCTCTCCAGGTGAGAAAATAGCAGCTGATAGCATGGTCAATAAAGCACCACTTAGAATGGGTGGCAATCTATATTGGAGAATCAAAATCTTTGTGGCTTCTGTGTGGTAATGTAGCCATGACATTTGTAATATGAACTTATTCGAGGAACCATATCTATTTTGCGAAGACCGTACAAAATGGCACCGAATGAATTGGCGGAGCTAAAGCAACATTTGAAGGATCTGTTATACAAAGCTCTAATATGCCCAAGTTCATCACTGTTGATGGTCCTTAAATGCTAAAATTGACCATGAATTCACCGCATAAAGATTATAAATTGGTGAGCACAACATAGTGATAGGAGTTAAAACTAACAAATTCCACAAGTGTTAGTGTCTATTTATATGCACGTGAATTAGACATCAGAATACCCAAAAATGCATGGAGCAATACTAAAAGTTGCCATTCGACCAATCAAGCAATGAAACGTGACATGACATGGATCCATGACCCATTCCCAGGCGTATCCAAGGAGATCCAACAGTGATTCATGCAGGAAGGGGGTCAGGACCCACCTTGCAGCCATCCCAATAAAGCATAGGCGAGGGGCGGGGGGGGGGGGGGGGGGGGGCAGGACCAGGTCGGCCGACCCCCTGGCCCTGGTGCCAAACGCAGTCAAACAACACATGTCACCCTTCTGTGGCTCCCTAATGGCGGTAATGACTGATTCACGTGCTAATTGTGGTGCAAACCAACTGAACTCATGTATAAATACCCTTCACTTCGTCACTTCACACACACCACAAGTTTGAGAATAGTACTCCACTCATAAGGTTTAGAGCTGCCCAAGTGGCCAACCAAGTAGAAGGAGAGTGAGGAGGAGCTAGGAGGAGGAGGCTTAGGCTTGTTAAGTCCCTCTTCCCCACTTGTACTTCTACAGAAGTTCTGTCGGAATCGAGTAAGAAACTTCAGTGAATTCAATACTAGTTTGCTTTCTATTCCATAGTAGTTTACTTTCGTAACTGGGTGTGGGTTCACTGCTTTAATTTATTAGAGGCTCTAGTCGTAGCTTTGCATTCGAAATAATCAGAGTTGTGAATTAGAACTTAAGCATGGTGTTTAGGTTAGAGTTCATCAGTGGATATCTCGTAGACCCACAGATTGAAGAGGTAGACAGTGGGTGGTGACAAGCATATTTGTCCTTAGTAACCCTCGACATTTGGCTATGCCATCGGCTATTGATGGGAATCGACCTGGTGTTGCCAGAGGTGAATCCATGCCTGAAGCAAGTAGCTGTTATAGACTACTGTGGCCTAGATTTCAAACCATTGAATTCCCCTCAAATCCTGCCTACCAAACAAATTGTGTGTCCTTGGGAGAACAAGCTACAAGATCTCACACACATTCCTTGGATTTGATAGCCTTCAGAAAAATCTTTAAGGGGAAGTGCTACAGCGGTATTTACGTGTTCTCGCGGATTATTATGTCTTCGTAAGAAATATCAACAAGATTTCCGTCGCTGTTGCCAGGGAATGGTCACTTTTGATCTTCGAACCCTGTTCACCTCGTATCTATTTTCTTTTCTTTACTTCTTACCTTTTCACCACCAAAATGAAGCAGCCCACTATTTTCTCATATTCTGCCCCAAAGGGCGAGTTTTGCGAGACACCACTGTCGACGAAGCCTATTTGCTCAACCAGCTATCAACTCCGTCCTGGCTTTATAGCCATAGTTCAGGAACAGTCGTTCTCAGGAACAGATTGTGAAAACTCTTACCACCATTTGCAAGAGTTTGAACAATTATATTCTTACCTTTTAATTAAAGGTATGACACAAGAAACTCTTAAATGGAAGTTGTTTTCTTTTCCCCTCAAAGAAAAAAGTGAAGCAATGGTACACCCATAATGTTGGGAAAAGAAACGGTGATTGGATATAATTACGAGACAAATTTTGTCTTGCTTTATTTATAATATCCCAAATTGTTACCCTACAAATGGAAGTACTAGGCTTCCGACACATGGAGAAATAATCAATAGGTGCAGCTTGGGATAGGTTTTTGCTTTTGTGAAATTCTGGATCAGATTTGTTAGTCCCTGATCCGTTGTTATTGAAAAAAATTTTATGTGACTTAACAAAGGGTATGCCCTATTCCTCGTCATTACGGCTACATGATCTTTCCTCCATAAGATGCCGGAAGAAGGTAAGGAACTTCTAGATCAAATTCTAGAAAATGCCTTCTTCATTAAAAGTCTTAATGAACCTCCAAAGAGGAAGCTACATCGAGCATCGAGGACACTCCTATAGCGAAGAAAGAGCCAGAACCATGCCCATTACTTGCCTTGCCTATAGAATCCTCTCCTGAACCTAAACCATCAAAGGATGAAGGAATTCAACCTTCATAATTCCTGTTCTACTTCGAGGAAGAGATTTTTGAAGATTATAGAAATACCTCAAAGTACTATTACCAAAGGAAGCAACAGTTGCCTCCAACTCCACCTGGTATGCCTGATGGAGTATTCCTCCAAGAAATGTTCAAGGAGTTACCTCTATTTTGAGTTCAAAATGGACGGGAGAGGTTGAGAACTACAGGGGAAGTCCTTCGAATGACCTCACCCTTAGGCAACATTCTATTTCATATTAGAGGAGCAACAATGTGAGTCCTTTATAATCCCTATGTTGGAGCAAATATATTTTTTGATACTTTTGCTCTCGCCATTTTGGGCGATGTGCCAGTGGCACCAACGCAAAAATCCTTCCGAGATACATTTGGAAATATTCTTGAAGGAAATGGAATTTTACAAGAGGTGTCAATAAGACCAAAAATGTTGAGGTTCTCCTTGATTTTCATGTGTTCGAAGTCCATGACTTCGACATTATTATTGGGGTACCCATTGAGAAATTTCTCATCGAAATGCCCTCCGAAGGAAACATCAACATAAATCGTGGAGGGAACAAAATTTCCATTCCCATTCTGCGCTCCAAATACACATTTGCAAACCACCCCTGCAAGATAGGCAATTTAGGAGGTTATGACTCTTCATTACTTGGAACCTCCTGAAGGAGAAGGAGAAGATGATTTCATCCAAGAAGAGGATGAACTTAAGGTGACATGTGAATTGCCAAAAGAAGAGCCCTCACCCAAACCTCCTATTGAGCTCAAAATCTTGCCTCTAGGCCTACGCTATGCTTTTCTAAATGGAGATTTGGAAGCCTCTGTCATCATAAGTGACAAGCTTTCAGATGAGGAAACACTCAAACTCGTAGCCATGTTACAAAAGCATAGGACTATTTTTGGCTTCTCATTCCAAGACCTCAAGGGCATCAGTCCTGCTCTTTGCACCCATCCCATTCCTATTGACCCCAGAGTATCCCATCAGGGAGCCTCAACGGCAGTTAGATAATTCGACGTGTGAGGTTTTCAAGAAGGAGGTCTTGAAACTCCTTCATGCTGGGATTATCTATCCCGTGCCTCATTGTGAGTGGGTCAGTCTAGTCCAAGTAGTGCCTAAGAAGGGAGGAATGACAATCATTCAAAATAAAAAAAATGAATGAATTCCTCAGTGAACTGGCACAGGATGGAGGATGTGCATTGATTACCAAAAACTCAACAACGCAACTAGGAAGGATCATTTTCCACTGCCCTTCATCGATGAGATGTTGAAACGGTTGGCAAAACATTCCTTCTTCTGTTTCCTTGATGGATATTAGGGCTATCATCAAATTCCTATCCACCCCAATGATAAAAGTAAGACCACACTCGCATGTCCTTATGGAACGTACGCCTACTGGCGAATGTCTTTTGGACTGTGTAATGCTCCTCCATCCTTTCAAAGGTGCATGATGTCTATATTTTCTTACATGATTGAGGAAATTATGGAAGTTTTCATGGACGATTTCTCCATTGATGGAAAAACTTTTGATTGTTGTCTGGAAAATTTAGACAAGGTCTTACAAAGATGCCAAGAAAAGGAGCTGGTGCTTAATTGGGACAAGTGTAACGTTATGGTCCGTGAAGGCATCGTTCTTGGACACTTAGTGTCTGAAAGGGGGATAGAGGTGTACAAAACAAAAATTGAAGGTATTGAACAACTTCCAGCTCCTGTCAACATAAAGGGAATCTGCAACCTTTTAGGTCATCCATAGTTCCGTCCACGATTTATCAAGGACTTCTCCAAAATTGCTAGACCCTTCACACACCTATTAGCTAAGGATGTTTCCTTTGATTTCGATGAGGAGTGCCTTAAATCCTTTGATACACTCAAAAAGGAACTTGTCTTAGCTCCAATCATCCAACCCCCTGATTGGATGTTTCCATTCTAAATCATGTGTGATGCCAACGATTTTGCTGTTGGTGCGGTCTTAGATAAAAAGCATCACACCATAGCCTACACTAGCAACACAACTCAATTACATCACTATGGAAAAGGAGCTCCTGGCAGTAGTCTTTGCTATCGATAAGTTTAGGTCCTATTTGGTTAGAGCCAAGGTCATAGTCTATACAGACCATGCTGCCTTGAAAATTTTTGCTCACCACAAAGGACGCTAAACCATGGCTAATCTGATGGATTCTCCGACTCCATGAATTTGATTTAGAGATTAAGGATAAGAAGGAGTGGAGCATTCTGTTGTGGACCATCTCTCGCTTATGGAAGTCACACAACACATGGACGTACCCATTAATGACTTCCTACGTGATGACATGTTGCTTAAGGTGATCGATTTTCACCCTTGGTACGCGGATATCGTGAACTTCATGGTCACGGGGTATGTATCGCTAGGGAAAAACAAAAATAAGTGAATGTGGCCTATAGGGGGGGGGGTGAATAGGCCTTTTTGATTTTTAGTCAGAACCTGCAACACTCAACAACTTGATGAAATACCGAGAAAATGGACTAGTCCGGTAGAGTGCGGACTAGTCTGGTACGTGCAGACAAGATCGATCAAGTTTGATCGATGATCTCGATGCAAGACTCTATGCAGCGGAAATTAAGATGTAACTAGATTATGTTGCTTCCATTAAACTGAAGATAGCACAAGGTGACTTTACTTTCAAGTTTTAACGTAAGATATGCAAGATCAAGTAAAACCTTAGAATGTGATATGAAAAACTAAGAACAAGATTGACACAAGATTTTATCCCGTGGTTCCGTTCCCACAGAGGCAACCTACATCCACATTGAGGATTCCACAAAAGGACCGGGTCTTCTCCAACCCTACCCTTGTTGAATCGCCACGGAGGCCGATTCTCTTCCACTAATCACAAAGTGTAAATCACAAAGTTCAAGGGGCCTTCTCACAAGTTGAGGGCTCCCCAAGATTACAAATCGAACACCACCAAGAACACACTCGTAAGATCTACGATAAAACAACCATAGTGTGTTAGAGAATCAAACCCAAGAGCTCAAACGCGAAGAATCGTGTCTCTCCTTTAATCTAGAGTTGATCCACACAAATTTGATCTTTCTTGTGTTGGATTGTGTGGAGAGACGTGTTTTCTAGGCTCTTGGAAGGTCTGACAGTGCAGGAGTCGAGAGATATCATAGTTGGGCCATGCACCTCTATTTATACTAAGGTTTCCAAGGGTTACCTTTAGGGTTTTCAAAGTCCGGACTAGTCTGTGGTGGACTCCGGACTAGTCTAGTGTACGGCATGTGACAAACCCTAAGTGCCCCAAATTATCAGACTTTTCTGGCCAGGGGCGGACTAGTCCTTTTTGTCTCTGGAAAAATGTGGACTAGTCCGGCACATATCGAACTTGTCGAGTGGTGGTGAAACCATAAGTGAATTGGGGACAAGTTCGCACTTGGAGGACTTGTCCGATTATAGTCAGAGGTTTTTTCGGACTAATCCGGACATATATTGGACTTGTCCGATTTTGATCAAAATGATATTGGGCTAGTTTGTGGTGATATCAGACTTGTCCGATTTCGTGCAAAACTATGAAGTGTTGAAGACTAGTCCGCACTGGGGATGACTAGTCCAATCTTAGTCAGAAAGATATCGGACTAGTCCGTGGTGATATCGGACTAGTCCGGTCTGTGTAAACCTGGACTATGCAGACAAGTCCGCACTAGAAGGACTTGTCTGATTTTGAACAGAGGGATTATCAGACTAGCCCTGGGTATATTGGACTAGTCCGGTCCTGTGTAAATTTGTGCAGTGAATGAGTTTTCTTGTGCTTGAGCTCTTATGGTGTGTTTCTCCAACACACTCCATACACAATGATCTAATCTATTCAGCTCTTGAGATCTTTTCCATATAGATCCTCAATCTCCTTTCTTTTTGCACTTTCTCCATGTTTTCATTAAAACCCGCACTCATCTCAACAATTTGGTTAGAATCTCATTTGTTTGTCATAAATAAACCAAAACCCACAAGGGGTGCCTAGATGCACTTTCAATTTCCCCCTTTTTGGTGATTGATGACAACCAATTGAGATTTCACAAATATGATTAAAAATGCAGAATTTTCATAAAGTGTGCACATATGAGTTTGGAGCAAATTGAGCAATGAAAACATAAGGCATATGTGCACTCTTTATGGTGGGGTGCGAAACTAATTGTACGTGAGCAATAATTATGATGAGAATGAAACAATTGACATAATTATCTCAATCATCAAGCATACATGTCAATTTCAGAGCATAAACACATATTATAGCAAATCATCACAGATTTCAAAAGCATAAGCATAGACATAGTCATTGTACCACATCATAAGACCAAAAATATGAGAGAACACAGATAAAGTTTTACAACCCAAAACAAATATGAATAGAGCTCTCCTCGCAAGCTACAGCTACACTTAGTGAGTCCCCTTCAATCTCTCCCCCTTTGGCATCAAGACACCAAAAAGGAAGGAGAGGAGGGATCTAGTGCCTTCATTCCTCACTGTCGGTCCTCTCCTCATCTTCATCTTCATCTTCAGGCCATGGAGGAGGAGGAGGAGCAGATCCACTCAAAGTGCCCCCAATGCAAAATAGGCAAGCTCGGAGGGAGTCAAAGGTCCAAGCTCAGTGAAGTCGGATGCAGAGTCATCCTAGATAATTGGAGATCCGATGGGCTCAATCTCCAGCTTTTGACAGATATGCTTGCCGTTTTCCTTGACATACCTCATGTCGGCCTTCCTCGCCTTGTTCAGCTTGTGAAGCTTTACCTCAGCCTTCTTGCATGAGCCAAAAATGCCGCTAGAGGACCCTTTTTGATGAGGGGACCTAGTGGTGGGAGCAGTCCTCACATCTCCACGAGCTCTCCTCGGAGCCTCTGCACTGGACACCGGAGATGGAGCAGTTTGGACAGTGGCTTGGGGAGGCTTTCGGAGCCTCAAGGAAGTGTGCTCCACATCCTTAACGAACTCTATTCCCGTGACTTTTTCAATCATAAACATGATATACGACGCATAGCCACATGAATTGTTCGGGGTGCAGGAGATATTCACCATGTCATTCCAAATATAGTCAAAGACATCAAACTTTCTGTTCTTGCTTATCACTTTCATGTGGTCCTCAAGTATCCTTGGACACTCCCTGCATCTCCATCCTTTGGAGCAATTGTCTTCCTAAGGACCCTGTTGAGAACCATGAAGAAGGGCTTCATGTTCTTGGTTGAAGGAGTGTTGTACTTCAGGCTAGTATCATAAAGAAACTCCATCTTATCCTTCCCCAAGATACCAATGTTATGGATAGTGAGCTCATTGTTGTTGGTGTCTTCTAGGTGAAGCAGTCTTGCAAAATCATCATAAGTAATAGTGTACTTGGATCCATGTGTCATCCATGTCACCCTCTCCTCCACATCACTAGCAAAGTAGCAGGTGGCATAAAATTGAGCGATGATTTCATCATTCCAGTTGCACCTGAAAGTAAACAAGTCTTTGAGCCCATGCCTTTCCACGGCTTGTATCACTATATCGAAGGATGGGAATCTCTTCCTCTAAAAGTGACTCCAGTCAATCCATTGACTCTTGACCACTAGAGTATTCATCTGCATGTACATGGAATTGTAGTAATCCGCGTGGAAGTTGCTCCAGATTCTAGCATCGGCTGCCTTCTTGGATCTGCTGTAATAGTTAATCATTCCGAGCTTGGAAGTCGTATCGCTTCCCTTGCCATTGAACTTCTCCTTGGAGGGATCACTGTTCCCCTGCCTCGGAGCTGCCATCTTGAGAGGGACGATTGGGCCTGAGGCAATTCCCTTTCCCTTGCCCTTAGCTTGGCAAGAAGCCGTCGAGCAAGGACCAGCTGCATCCTTGACCTTGGACGCAGGCTTCTTGGCTAGAACCTTGCGCCTCACCTGAGGTGGAGAAGGTGCCGGCTCGGAGGGACGCTCTTGGCGCTTCTTCCCTTGGGCTGTCAAGGACCGAAGCAAACAATCTTGGTCCAACTCAGCCTCATAATAATAAATCTCATCGTTGGAGCTCGACATTGTCCTGAGAGCAAATTATACAATGTATGTGTGAGAATTGATGGCAAGGAAGTGCATTGATTAGTTGGAAATTAGGGTTGAGTTCAGTTGAAAATCGAACTTGTCCGGTGTTCCGGTACGAACTAGTTCGGGGGGTTCGGACTTGTCTGTACAGGGACCGGACTAGTCTGGTATTCATCACCTCAAACCCTAACTAGACGATCAATGGTTATCCACAATGCACAAATAGCTTAAGATAGATGTAATACATCAAGGAGGCATGCATTAGCTGGAAGAAACTAAGCTATTTGATCCAAGATGAAAGAAATCAAAGTTTCTAGGGTTTGAGAGGAAATTTACCAAAATCCTTGGATTCTTGACGATGGAGGGGTTGAAGATGCGGACAAGTACGTGGTCTTCAAACCCCTAGCAATGGAGTTCGGTTTCCGCCCAAACTCGGAGGGATTTGATGGAGAACGATAGAAATCACCTTGGGAGCCCTTGAGCGAGGAGAGAGAGTGTGAGGTGGGTTGTGAGGATGAAAGAGATTAGGTTTTGGCGGCGGCTATGGTTATGGAGTCGAAAAATCGGACTTGTCTGGGGTCTATCGGACTAGTCCGGACTACCGGACACTCTGTGGACTAGTCTTCAGTGTGCGGACTAGTCCGGGTGACCATCGACTAGTCCGTGGTCACCAGAAAAGAGCTGGATAGACCATTCGTATATATTCGAAGGTACTAATAGAGAAAATAGGAGCCAAAACAATCAAATAATCTTGATGAATATGATTAGTAAACATACAACAATCAAGCAATGACCATAATTCACCAAGATCAAGCAATTGAAATAGTTTTTTCAGAGAAAATTTAGAGAGATGATTTTCGCAACACAATCAATATATTTTGAAGAAGCCATACAGGTATGCAATTTATCAAGCCACATTCCGAGCATCAAGGATATTTAGTTCATTTTGGAGTTCGCAAAAACGTTTTTCATCAAGTGGATTGGTGAATATATCGGCCAGTTGTTTTTCGGTGTTGACATGGGAAATGGCTATCATTGAGTGGTCTCTGAAAAAGTGATGCCGAATGTCTATGTGTTTGGTCCTAGAGTGCTCAACGGGATTATGGGAAATTTTAATGGCACTCTCATTATCACAAAGAAGTGGAATACGACTCATATTGTAACCGTAATCCCTTAGAGTTTGTCGCATCCAAAGGAGTTTTACACAACAACTCCCGGCTGCAACATACTCCGCTTTGGCAGTGGATAAGGAAATGGAATTTTGTCTCTTGGAGGACCAAGAAACTAGGGATCTACCTAGGAATTGGCATGTACCGGAGGTACTTTTTCTATCTACTTTGCATCCGGCATAAATCTGCATTGGAGTATCCAATGAGATTGAATTTGGAATCTTTAGGATACCAAAGGCCTAGGTTGGGTGTATGAACTAAATACCGCGAGATTTTTTTTGGGCTATCAAATGACACTCCTTAGGATTGGCTTGAAATCTTGCACACATGCACACACTCAACATCATATCAGGCCTAGATGCACATAAGTAAAGTAGGGATCCAATCATGGAGCGATATACCTTTTGATCCACGCCTGGTCCGTCTTCATTGAGATCCAAGTGTCCATTTGTTGCCATGGGAGTCTTTATAGGCTTCACCTTGTCCATTCCAAACTTCTTGAGTATGTCTTGAGTATACTTGGTTTGGCTTATGAACGTCCCCTCCTTTTGTTGCCTCACTTGGAATCCCAAGAAGTATTTTAGCTCTCCCACCATAGACATTTCAAACCTATCTGTCATAATATTACTATATTCTTCACAGAAAGATTTGTTACTTGAACCAAAAATGATATCATCAACATAAATTTGGCAAACAAAGAGATCATTGTCAAAATGCTTCGTGAATAATGTATAATCAGCTTTGCCAATTTGAAAACCATTTTCAATTAAGAAATCTCTAAGACAGTCATACCAATCTCTAGGAGCTTGTTTGAGTCCGTAGAGTGCCTTATGCAGTTTGAACACATGATCTGGGACTCTTGATCTCCGAAACCGGAGGGTTGCTCCACGCACACCTCCTCCTTGAACCGTTGAGGAAGGCGCTTTTCACATCCATTTGATAGAGCTTGAAATCATGGTGAGTATCATATGAAAGTAATATTCTAATAGATTCAAGCCTAGCTACAGGAGCAAAGGTTTCGTCGAAATCCAAACCTTCAACTTGTGAATACCCTTTGGCCACAAGTCGTGCCTTGTTCCTTGTCACCACCCCGTGTTCGTCTTGCTTGTTGTTGAAGACCCATTTGGTGCCGATGACGTTGAACTTGGGTCTTTTGACTAGTTCTCACACCTCGTTCCATTTGAAGTTGTTATGTTCTTCTTGCATTGCCACTACCCAATCCGGATCTTTCAGTGCATCCTCAATCCTACGCGGTTCCAAAAAGGATACAAAAGAGTAATGTTTACAAAAATTAGCAATTCGAGATCTAGTAGTTACTCCCTTTTGGATGTCCCCGATTATGTTGTTGACGGGGTGATCTCTTTGGACGCATTGGTGTACACTTGGGTGTGGCACTTGTGGTGTTGAATCTTCACGGTTATCTTCTATTCCCCCTAAATGGTTGCCCTCATTTGTGTGTTGATCATCTTCGTCTTCTTGAGGTTGATCTTATGTAGAAGCTCCCCCTTGATCCATTACCTCCACTTGTGGTTCATCTTCTTGATTTTCATTTGGAGGTGGCGCTTGTGGTCGAACATCGCCTGATGCCATTCGTCTCAATGCTTGACCTTCTCTATCTAGCACACATTGATCAACTTGCTCTTCTTGAGAGCCATTTGTTTTGTCGAACACTACGTCACGTGCAACTTCAACAAGTCCGGAGACCTTGTTGAAGACACGATAGGCGTAAGAGTTCGAATCGTAGCCAAGCAAGTGACCTTCATCAGACTTCGAAGTGAACTTTGAAGTCCTAGGCTTCTTGTTCAAGATATAGCATTTATAACCGAAAACACAAAAATAGGAAATATTAGGTTTGTTACCCGTGAGTAGCTCGATGAAGATAGAGTCGGTTTATGGCATGACAAACGGTGTTGACCACTTTAGCCCAAAACCGATCTGATGTCTTGTACTCATCAAGCATTGTTCTAGCAATATCTATGAGGGTTCAGTTCTTCCTTTCGGCCACTCCATTTTGTTGAGGTGAGTACGGAGCTGAAAATTCATGTTTGATGCCCTCTTCGTCTAGGTACTGCATAACTTGAGTGTCCTTGAACTCCGTGTCGTTGTCACTTCGTATGTTCTTGATCTTCAATGAGCACTCATTTTGGGCATGCTTGCAGAACTTCTTGAGGGTTCCTTGTGTTTCTGTCTTATCATGCAAAAAGAAAACCCGTGTGAAGCGTGAAAAGTCATCAACAATTACTAAGCCGTATCTGTTACCGCCGATGCTTATGTAAGCAATTGGACCGAATAGGTCCATGTGAAGGAGCTCGAGTGGTCTTGTCATTGTCTTGACATTCTTCGCAGGATGAGGTGCTCCTACTTGCATCCCGGCTTGGCACACGCTACAAGGCCTGTCTTTCTCAAAACAACATCCTTCAAACCTCGGATGTGATCGCCCTTAAGGAGTTTTTGAAGATTCCTCATACCAACATGTGCTAGCCGTCTATGCCACAGCTAACCCATGTTGGTCTTTGCAATCAAACATGTGTCAAGTTCGGCATTATCTTTGTTGATGTCAACAAGAAAAAGCTTTCCCTTCAACACACCCTTGAATGCAACCGAGTCATCACTCCTTCTATAGACGATCACACCCTCATTAGTAAATAAGCAATTATAACCCTTGTCACATAACTGAGATATGGACAGAAGGTTATAATCTAAGGAGTCAACATGCAAAACATGAGAAAGCGTGTGTTGAGATGATATTGCAATTTTACCGGTACCGAGTACCCTTCCTTGACTATTGTCTCCAAAATATACGCCCTCGCTTGGATCCTCATTTTCTTCATATTATACAAACATTCTTCGTTCTCTGGTAATATGGTTGGTGCATCCACTGTCTAGCACCCATTTTGCTCCACCGGAGGAGTAGGCCTGCAAAAACAAATTATGTCTTGGTTTTAGGTACCCAAGCTTGCTTGGGTACTTTGAGGTTAGTCACAAGAGATTTGGGCACCCACACATGGGACTTGGTGTTCCCATTGCGTGGCCCAACATATTTGGCATGCACTTTACCAAAAGCGTTTTTCATAAGAACATAAGATGCATCAAAAGTTGTAAATAATAATTGTTACTCATATGTGTTAACGTTTTTGAACTTATCAACATTGTTAGGTTTTCTAACTTGAGGGGAGTTTCCCTTCACAAAGACAATGTGCTCCTTATTATTCATATGGTTTCTAGCATTTTGCTTTTCACCATAGGAATACCCAATGCCATATTTGAGATTAGGAGGTCTTGTGGCCAAGTATGCACTGCGTGCATACTTGACCTTCTCCTTGTCAAATATGCCACAAAGGGAAGGATGCTTGTCCTTGGTTGAGGTTGACTTGTCCTTCAAGCTAGTATCAATTTTAACATGCACAAGTAGTAGTAGATTCAGTTTTAAGGGGTTGAGAAGGAGAGCTTGAAGAGGATTAAGGGTCACTTCACTTGAGTGACTCAAATTGTACTTCTAGGATCTTGTTAACTTTGGTCAAGTTAGCAAGTTCATCCTTGATAATTACATTTGAGTCTCTTAACTTCAAGCAAGCTTCTTCGCTTGAAGCTAATTCAAGCTCTAGTGACTTGCTTCACTCCTTTTCAAGTTCAAGGAGCTTTTTGATCTTAAGATACTCCTCCTTTTGAAGGATGATCATATCTTCTTGTCAATCAAGAAGCTCCTCCTTATCAAGAAGTTTATCCATTAAGAATTTCATTCTTGCGGTAGTTTTCTTATCAAGGCCAACAACCATATCTTCATTATCACTATTGGCATCACTATCGCTAGAGTAAGAATGCGAGGAGGAAGACTTAGATGTTACCTTTCTTTTACCTTCCCTCGCCATGAGACAGGTGTCGTTGTTCTTCCTTGCTCCAATAGTTTGGAAGAGGGTGGATTTCTTCGTTGTCTCCTTGATGGCTAGGCTAGCCATCTCCTCTTCCTCTTCGGATGAGGACTCATCATTTGAGTCCCACTCTTTTCCTAGGTGCGCTTGTCCAACCTGCTTTTTATTCCTGAGGAACTTCTTAGGTTGGGGCTTTGTTTCCTTGGTCTTCTTCTTGTTTTCTTCATATGGGCCATCAACTATAAAGTGGTCATATTCACCAAAGTTATAGTAAGCCTGCCTCAACTTCGGTCTTGACTTTTCTTTATGTTTTCCTTCACTTCATTTACCCCCTTGTCTTCTCTTCATCATCCTCTTGAATTTCTTCATGAAGCGGATCATGTCTTCCTCATCTATGTCGCTGCTCTCATCATCGCTGTCATCTTCATCTTGAGCCTCTTGAGCTTCTTTTGACAAGGGCTTGCATGTGAATTTTAAGGCGACCCCTTTCTTCTTTGCCGAGGTGAGGTCGGCAATCTCCTTCACATGTTTTGCTTGCTTCTCCATCATTTCGAAGTTGATGATCTTTTCAAGCAATTCATCCGGAGTCATTTTCTTGTACCCGGGGCTTTCTCTAATCATCGGGCACAGGGTAACATTGTGAGGCATGAAAGCTCTAAGGATGAGCTTCACCACCTCATGATTGTTACACTTTTTACTTACATATGCTCGAACCTTGTCGATTAGAGTCTTCAACCGATTGTACATGTCTTGCGGCGACTCATCTTCTTCTATGGCGAATCTTCCCAATACGCCTCCGATCATTTCAATCTTCGCCTCTCGCACATGATGATCGCCTTTATGTGCAGTTTCCAATGTGTCCCATTTTTCCTTTGCAAACTCGAGTCCATCCACCTTGGTGAACTCGTCCCGACTTAGTGATGATGTGATGACTGTTGCAGCTTGAGCATTCCGATGAATTGCTTGCTCCTGGCTAGGTGTGAGCTCTTCATCGTCGTCTGGGATATCTATACCTGTGCACACTATATGCCACAAGCTGGAGTTAAGTGACATTAAATGCATTTTCATGTTTTTCCTCCACATTGAGTAATCATTGCCATCAAAGCATGGGGCTTTTCCTAGAGGAATAGACAAATAATGGCTATTGTTAGAATTTAGACGATCGTAATTGAAAGGATAACGGGAGTAGTCGGTGTGACTACTCCCCTTCTTCTTCTCCTTGTCCTCGATCTTCATTTTCCCTTTGGAGAGGGCTTTCTTCCTTAGGAGTGCCTTCAGTTCAAGTGTCTCCTCATCATCATCCTCGAAGTCCTGAATGGCGTCGAGGAGCTTCTCCAATTTTTGAGCCTTCTCATCTTCAACCTTCTCTTTGTTGAGGCTCTTGTGGACGTCCTTCATGTCTGACATTTTCTCTTCAAACGATTAGTCTCCTTTTGAAGAGTCTGGCTCTGATACCAATTGAATGTGGCCTAGAGGGGGGTGAATAGGCCTTTTTGATTTTTAGTCAGAAATTGCAACACTCAACAACTTGATCAAATACCGAGAAATCGGACTAGTCCGGTAGAGTGCGGACTAGTCCGTTATGTGCGGACTAGATCGATGAAGTTTGATCGATGATCTCAATCCAAGACTCTATGCATTGGAAATTAATATGTAACTAGAGTACGTTGCTTCAATTAAACTGAAGATAGCATAAGGTGACCTTACTTTCAAGTTTTAACGTAAGATACGCAAGATCAAGTAAACACTAGAATGTAATATGAAAAACTAAGAACAAGTTTGACACAAAATTTTATCCCGTGGTTCGGTTCCCACAGAGGCAACCTACATCCACGTTGAGGAGTCCACAAAAGGATCGGGTCTTCTCCAACCCTACCCTCGTTGAATCGCCATGGAGGCCGATTCTCTTCCACTAATCAGAAAGTGTAAAACACCAAGTTCAAGGGGCCTTCTCACAGGTTGAGGGCTCCCCAAGATTACAAATCGAACACCACCAAGAACACACTCGTAAGATCTAAGATAAAACAACCGGAGTGTGTTAGAGAATCAAACCTAAGAGCTCAAACGTGAATAATCGTGTCTCTCCTTTAATCTAGAGTTAATCCACACAAATTTGATCTTTCTTGTGTTGGATTGTATGGAGAGACGTGTTTTCTAGGCTCTTGGAAGGTCTGATAGTGCAGGGCATCGAGAGATATCATAGTTGGGCCGTGCACCTCTATTTATACTAGGGTTTCCAAGGGTTACCGTTAGGGTTTTCAAAGTCCGGACTAGTGTGTGGTGGACTCCAGACTAGTCCAATGTACGGCGTGTGGGAAACCCTAAGTGCCCCAAATTATCAGACTTGTCCGGCCAGGGGCGTACTAGTCCATTTTTGTCTCTGGAAAAGTTTGGACTAGTCCGACACATATCGAACTTGCCGGTGGTGGTTAAACCATAAGTGAATTGGGGACAAGTCCTCACTTGGAGGACTTGTCCGATTTTAGTAGCGGTTTTTTCGGACTAATCTGGGCTTATATCGGACTTGTCCGATTTGGATCGGAAGGATATTGGACTAGTTTGTGGTGATATCGGACTTGTCCTATTTCGTGCAAAACTATGAAGTGTTGAAGACTAGTCCGCACTGGGGAGGGCTAGTCCAATCTTAGTCAAAAAGATATCGGACTAGTCCGTGGTGATATCGGACTAGTCTGGTCTGTGTAAACCTGGACTATGCAGACAAGTCCGCACTAGAAGGACTTGTTTGATTTTGAACAGAGGGATTATCAGACTAGTCATGGGTATATCGGACTAGTCCGATCCTGTGTAAATTTGTGCAGTGAATGAGTTTTCTTGTGCTTGAGCTCTTGGGGTGTGTTTCTCCAACACACTCCATACACAATGATCTAATCTATTCAGCTCTTGAGCTCTTTTCTATATAGATCCTCAATCTCCTTTCTTTTTGTGCTTTCTCCATGTTTTCATTAAAACCTGCACTCATCTCAACAATTTGGTTAGGATCTCATTAGTTTGTCATAAATCAACTAAAACCCACAAGGGGTGCCTAGATGCACTTTCAATTTCCCCCTTTTTGGTGATTGATGACAACCAATTGAGATTTCACAAATATGACTAAAAATGCAGAATTTTCATAAAGTGTGCACATATGAGTTTGAAACAAATTGAGCAATGAAAACATAAGGCATATGTGCACTCTTTATGGTGGGGTGCGAAACTAAGTGTATGTGAGCAATAATTATGATGAGAATGAAACAATTGACATAATTATCTCAATCATCAAGCATGCATGTCAATTTTAGAGCATAAACACATATTATAGCAAATCATCACAGATTTCAAAATCATAAGCATAGACATAGTCATTGTACCACATCACAAGACCGAAAATATGAGAGAACACAGATAAAGTTTTACAACCCAAAATAAACATGAATAGAGCTTTACTCGCAACCTACAGCTACACTTATTGACTCCCCCTCAATCTCTCCCCCTTTGGCATCAAGACACCAAAAAGGAAGGAGAGGAGGGATCTAGTGCCTTCATTCCTCGCTGTCGGTCCTCTCCTCATCTTCATCTTCATTATCAGGCTATGGAGGAGGAGGAGGAGCGAATCCACTCGAAGTGCCCCCAATGCAAAATAGGCAAGCTCGGAGGGAGTCAAAGGTCCAAGCTCAGTGAAGTCAGATGCGGAGTCATCCGAGATAATTGGAGATCTGATGGGCTCAATCTCCAGCTTTTTACAGATATTCTTGACATTTTCCTTGACATACCTCATGTTGGCCTTTCTCGCCTTCTTTATCTTGTGAAGCGTTACCTCAGCCTTCTTGCATGAGCCAAAAATGGCTGCCAAGTACTTCAAAATGCCGCTAGAGGACCCTTTTTGATGAGGGGACCTAGTGGTGGGAGCAGTCCTTGCATCTCCTCGAGCTCACCTTGGAGCCTCTTCACTGGACACCAGAGATGGAGCAGTTTTGACAGTGGTATGGGGAGGCTTTCAGAGCCTCAAGGAAGTGTGCTCCACATCCTTAATGAACTCTATTTCTGTGACTTTTTCAATCATAAACATGATATACGGCGCATAGCCACATGAACGGTTCGGGGTGCAGGAGATATTCACCATGTCATTCCAAATATAGTCAAAGACATCAAACTTTCTGTTCTTGCTTATCACTTTCATCAAGGTCCTCAAGTATCCTTGGACACTCCCTGCATCTCCATCCTTTGGAGCAATTGTCTTCCTAAGGACCCTGTTGAGAACCATGAAGAAGGGCTTCATGTTCTTGGTCGAAGGAGAGTTGTACTTCAGGCTAGTATCATAAAGAAACTCCATCTTATCCTTCCCTAAGATACCAATGTTGTGGATAGTGAGCTCATTGTTGTCGGTGTCTTCTAGGTGAAGTAGTCTTGCAAAATCATCATAAGTAATAGTGTACTTGGATCCATGTGTCATCCAAGTCACCGTCTCCTCCTCATCACTAGCAAAGTAGCAGGTGGCATAGAATTGAGCGATGATTTCATCGTTCCAGTTGCACCTGAAAGCAAACAAGTCTTTGAGCCCATGCCTTTCCACAGCTTGTATCACTATATCCAAGGTTGGGCATCTCTTCCTCTCAAAGTGACTCCAGTCAATCCATTGACTCTTGACCACTG
This sequence comes from Tuctoria greenei, assembly GCA_036927565.1. Classification (NCBI taxonomy): domain Eukaryota; kingdom Viridiplantae; phylum Streptophyta; class Magnoliopsida; order Poales; family Poaceae; genus Tuctoria; species Tuctoria greenei. The sequence continues at coordinate 97,915,633 of JAYESD010000011.1, forward strand.
GAGTCTTCATCTGCATGTACATGGAATTTTAGTAATCCGCGTGGAAGTTGCTCCAGAATCTAGCATCGGCTGCCTTCTTGGATCTTCTATAATAGTTAATCATTCTAAGCTTGGCAGTTGTATCGCTTCCCTTGCCATTGAACTTCTCCTCGGAGGGATCCCTATTCCCTTGCCTTAGAGCTGCCTTCTTGAGAGGGCCGATTGGGCCTGAGGCAATTCCCTTTCCCTTGCCCTTAGCTTGGCGAGAAGCCGTCGAGCAAGGACCAGCTGCATCCTTGACCTTGGACGCAGGCTTCTTGGCTAGAACCTTGCGCCTCACCTGAGGTGGAGAAGGTGCCGGCTCGGAGGGACGCTCTTGGCGCTTCTTCCCTTGGGCTGTCAAGGACCGAAGCAAACAGTCTTGGTCCAACTCGGCCTCATAATAATAGATCTCATCGTTGGAGCTCGACATTGTCCTGAGAGCAAATTATACAATGTATGTCCGGACTAGATCGATGAAGTTTGATCGATGGTCTCAATCCAAGACTCTATGCATTGGAAATTAATATGTAACTAGAGTACGTTGCTTCAATTAAACTGAAGATAGCATAAGGTGACCTTACTTTCAAGTTTTAACGTAAGATACGCAAGATCAAGTAAACACTAGAATGTAATATGAAAAACTAAGAACAAGATTGACACAAAATTTTATCCCGTGGTTCGGTTCCCACAGAGGCAACCTACATCCACGTTGAGGAGTCCACAAAAGGATCGGGTCTTCTCCAACCCTACCCTCGTTGAATCGCCATGGAGGCCGATTCTCTTCCACTAATTAGAAAGTGTAAAACACCAAGTTCAAGGGGCCTTCTCACAGGTTGAGGGCTCCCCAAGATTACAAATCGAACACCACCAAGAACACACTCGTAAGATCCAAGATAAAACAACCGGAGTGTGTTAGAGAATCAAACCTAAGAGCTCAAACGTGAATAATCGTGTCTCTCCTTTAATCTAGAGTTAATCCACACAAATTTGATCTTTCTTGTGTTGGATTGTGTGGAGAGACGTGTTTTCTAGGCTCTTGGAAGGTCTGATAGTGCAGGGCATCGAGAGATATCATAGTTGGGCCGTGCACCTCTATTTATACTAGGGTTTCCAAGGGTTACCGTTAGGGTTTTCAAAGTCTGGACTAGTCTGTGGTGGACTCCAGACTAGTCCAATGTACGGCGTGTGGGAAACCCTAAGTGCCCCAAATTATCAGACTTGTCCGGCCAGGGGCGTACTAGTCCGTTTTTGTCTCTGGAAAAGTTTGGACTAGTCCAACACATATCGAACTTGCCGGTGGTGGTGAAACCATAAGTGAATTGGGGACAAGTCCGCACTTTGAGGACTTGTCCGATTTTATTAGCGGTTTTTTCGGACTAATCCGGGCTTATATCGGACTTGTCCGATTTGGATCGGAAGGATATTGGACTAGTTTGTGGTGATATCGGACTTGTCCTATTTCGTGCAAAACTATGAAGTGTTGAAGACTAGTCCGCACTGGGGAGGGCAAGTCCAATCTTAGTCAGAAAGATATCGGACTAGTCCGTGGTGATATCAGACTAGTCTGGTCTGTGTAAACCTGGACTATGCAGACAAGTTCGCACTAGAAGGACTTGTTTGATTTTGAACAGAGGGATTATCAGACTAGTCGTGGGTATATCGGACTAGTCCGATCCTGTGTAAATTTGTGCAGTGAATGAGTTTTCTTGTGCTTGAGCTCTTGGGGTGTGTTTCTCCAACACACTCCATACACAATGATCTAATCTATTCAGCTCTTGAGCTCTTTTCCATATAGATCCTCAATCTCCTTTCTTTTTGTGCTTTCTCCATGTTTTCATTAAAACCTGCACTCATCTCAACAATTTGGTTAGGATCGCATTAGTTTGTCATAAATCAACCAAAACCCACAAGGGGTGCCTAGATGCACTTTCAATTTCCCCCTTTTTGGTGATTGATGACAACCAATTGAGATTTCACAAATATGACTAAAAATGCAGAATTTTCATAAAGTGTGCACATATGAGTTTGGAACAAATTGAGCAATGAAAACATAAGGCATATGTGCACTCTTTATGGTGGGGTGCGAAACTATGTCTATGTGAGCAATAATTATGATGAGAATGAAACAATTGACATAATTATCTCAATCATCAAGCATGCATGTCAATTTTAGAGCATAAACACATATTATAGCAAATCATCACAGATTTCAAAATCATAAGCATAGACATAGTCATTGTACCACATCACAAGACCGAAAATATGAGAGAACACAGATAAAGTTTTACAACCCAAAATAAACATGAATAGAGCTTTCCTCGCAACCTACAGCTACACTTAGTGACTCCCCCTCAATCTCTCCCCCTTTGGCATCAAGACACCAAAAAGGAAGGAGAGGAGGGATCTAGTGCCTTCATTCCTCGCTGTCGGTCCTCTCCTCATCTTCATCTTCATTATCAGGCTATGGAGGAGGAGGAGGAGCGGATCCACTCGAAGTGCCCCCAATGCAAAATAGGAAAGCTCAGAGGGAGTCAAAGGTCCAAGCTCAGTGAAGTCAGATGCGAAGTCATCCGAGATAATTGGAGATCTGATGGGCTCAATCTCCAGCTTTTGACAGATATTCTTGACATTTTCCTTGACATACCTCATGTTGGCCTTTCTTGCCTTCTTTAGCTTGTGAAGCGTTACCTCAGCCTTCTTGCATGAGCCAAAAATGGCTGCCAAGTACTTCAAAATGCCGCTAGAGGACCCTTTTTGATGAGGGGACCTAGTGGTGGGAGCAGTCCTCGCATCTCCTCGAGCTCTCCTCGGAGCCTCTTCACTGGACACCAGAGATGGAGCAGTTTTGACAGTGGTATGGGGAGGCTTTCAGAGCCTCAAGGAAGTGTGCTCCACATCCTTAACGAACTCTATTCCTGTGACTTTTTCAATCATAAACATGATATACGGCGCATAGCCACATGAACGGTTCGGGGTGCAGGAGATATTCACCATGTCATTCCAAATATAGTCAAAGACATCAAACTTTCTGTTCTTGCTTATCACTTTCATCAAGGTCCTCAAGTATCCTTGGACACTCCCTGCATCTCCATCCTTTGGAGCAATTGTCTTCCTAAGGACCCTGTTGAGAACCATGAAGAAGGGCTTCATGTTCTTGGTCGAAGGAGAGTTGTACTTCAGGCTAGTATCATAAAGAAACTCCATTTTATCCTTCCCTAAGATACCAATGTTGTGGATAGTGAGCTCATTGTTGTCGGTGTCTTCTAGGTGAAGTAGTCTTGCAAAATCATCATAAGTAATAGTGTACTTGGATCCATGTGTCATCCAAGTCACCGTCTCCTCCTCATCACTAGCAAAGTAGCAGGTGGCATAGAATGGAGCGATGATTTCATCGTTCCAGTTGCACCTGAAAGCAAACAAGTCTTTGAGCCCATGCCTTTCCACAGCTTGTATCACTATATCCATGGTTGGGCATCTCTTCCTCTCAAAGTGACTCCAGTCAATCCATTGACTCTTGACCACTGGAGTCTTCATCTGCATGTACATGGAATTTTAGTAATCCGCGTGGAAGTCGCTCCAGAATCTAGCATCGGCTGCCTTCTTGGATCTTCTGTAATAGTTAATCATTCTAAGCTTGGCAGTCGTATCGCTTCCCTTGCCATTGAGCTTCTCCTCAGAGGGATCCCTGTTCCCTTGCCTTAGAGCTGCCTTCTTGAGAGGGCCGATTGGGCCTGAGGCAATTCCCTTTCCCTTGCCCTTAGCTTGGCGAGAAGCCGTCGAGCAAGGACCAGCTGCATCCTTGACCTTGGACGCAGGCTTCTTGGCTAGAACCTTGCGCCTCACCTGAGGTGGAGAAGGTGCCGGCTCGGAGGGACGCTCTTGGCGCTTCTTCCCTTGGGCTGTCAAGGACCGAAGCAAACAATCTTGGTCCAACTCGGCCTCATAATAATAAATCTCATCGTTGGAGCTCGACATTGTCCTGAGAGCAAATTATACAATGTATGTCCGGACTAGATCGATGAAGTTTGATCGATGATCTCAATCCAAGACTCTGTGCATTGGAAATTAATATGTAACTAGAGTACGTTGCTTCAATTAAACTGAAGATAGCATAAGGTGACCTTACTTTCAAGTTTTAACGTAAGATACGCAAGATCAAGTAAACACAAGAATGTAATATGAAAAACTAAGAACAAGATTGACACAAAATTTTATCCCGTGGTTCGGTTCCCATAGAGGCAACCTACATCCACGTTGAGGAGTCCACAAAAGGATCGGGTCTTCTCCAACCCTACCCTCGTTGAATCGCCATGGAGGCCGATTCTCTTCCACTAATCAGAAAGTGTAAAACACCAAGTTCAAGGGGCCTTCTCACAGGTTGAGGGCTCCCCAAGATTACAAATCGAACACCACCAAGAACACACTCGTAAGATCCAAGATAAAACAACCGGAGTGTGTTAGAGAATCAAACCTAAGAGCTCAAACGTGAATAATCGTGTCTCTCCTTTAATCTAGAGTTAATCCACACAAATTTGATCTTTCTTGTGTTGGATTGTGTGGAGAGACGTGTTTTCTAGGCTCTTGGAAGGTCTGATAGTGCAGGGCATCGAGAGATATCATAGTTGGGCCGTGCACCTCTATTTATACTAGGGTTTCTAAGGGTTACCGTTAGGGTTTTCAAAGTCTGGACTAGTCTGTGGTGGACTCCAGACTAGTCCAATGTACGGCGTGTGGGAAACCCTAAGTGCCCCAAATTATCAGACTTGTCCGGCCAGGGGCGTACTAGTCCGTTTTTGTCTCTAGAAAAGTTTGGACTAGTCTGACACATATCGAACTTGCCGGTGGTAGTGAAACCATAAGTGAATTGGGGACAAGTCCGCACTTGGAGGACTTGTCCGATTTTAGTAGCGGTTTTTTCGGACTAATCCGGTCTTATATCGGACTTGTCCGATTTGGATCGGAAGGATATTGGACTAGTTTGTGGTGATATCAGACTTGTCCTATTTCGTGCAAAACTATGAAGTGTTGAAGACTAGTCCGCACTGGGGAGGGCTAGTCCAATCTTAGTCAGAAAGATATCGGACTAGTCCGTGGTGATATCGGACTAGTCTGGTCTGTGTAAACCTGGACTATGCAGACAAGTCCGCACTAGAAGGACTTGTTTGATTTTGAACAGAGGGATTATCAGACTAGTCGTGGGTATATCGAACTATTCCGATCCTGTGTAAATTTGTGCAGTGAATGAGTTTTCTTGTGCTTGAGCTCTTGGGGTGTGTTTCTCCAACACACTCCATACACAATGATCTAATCTATTCAGCTCTTGAGCTCTTTTCCATATAGATCCTCAATCTCCTTTCTTTTTGTGCTTTCTCCATGTTTTCATTAAAACCTGCACTCATCTCAACAATTTGGTTAGGATCTCATTAGTTTGTCATAAATCAACCAAAACCCACAAGGGGTGCCTAGATGCACTTTCAATTTCCCCCTTTTTGGTGATCGATGACAACCAATTGAGATTTCACAAATATGACTAAAAATGCAGAATTTTATAAAGTGTGCACATATGAGTTTGGAACAAATTGAGCAATGAAAACATAAGGCATATGTGCACTCTTTATGGTGGGGTGCGAAACTAAGTGTATGTGAGCAATAATTATGATGAGAATGAAACAATTGACATAATTATCTCAATCATCAAGCATGCATGTCAATTTTAGAGCATAAACACATATTATAGCAAATCATCACAGATTTCAAAATCATAAGCATAGACATAGTCATTGTACCACATCACAAGACCGAAAATATGAGAGAACACAGATAAAGTTTTACAACCCAAAATAAACATGAATAGAGCTTTCCTCGCAACCTACAGCTACACTTAGTGACTCCCCCTCAATCTCTCCCCCTTTGGCATCAAGACACCAAAAAGGAAGGAGAGGAGGGATCTAGTGCCTTCATTCCTCGCTGTCGGTCCTCTCCTCATCTTCATCTTCATTATCAGGCTATGGAGGAGGAGGAGGAGCGGATCCACTCGAAGTGCCCGCAATGCAAAATAGGCAAGCTCGGAGGGAGTCAAAGGTCCAAGCTCAGTGAAGTCAGATGCGGAGTGATCCGAGATAATTGGAGATCTGATGGGCTCAATCTCCAGCTTTTGACAGATATTCTTGACATTTTCCTTGACATACCTCATGTTGGCCTTTCTTGCCTTCTTTAGCTTGTGAAGCGTTACCTCAGCCTTCTTGCATGAGCCAAAAATGGCTGCCAAGTACTTCAAAATGCCGCTAGAGGACCCTTTTTGATGAGGGGACCTAGTGGTGGGAGCAGTCCTCACATCTCCTTGAGCTCTCCTCGGAGCCTCTTCACTGGACACCAGAGATGGAGCAGTTTTGACAGTGGTATGGGGAGGCTTTCAGAGCCTCAGGGAAGTGTGCTCCGCATCCTTAACGAACTCTATTCCTGTGACTTTTTCAATCATAAACATGATATACGGCGCATAGCCACATGAACGGTTCGGGGTGCAGGAGATATTCACCATGTCATTCCAAATATAGTCAAAGACATCAAACTTTCTGTTCTTGCTTATCACTTTCATCAAGGTCCTCAAGTATCCTTGGACACTCCCTGCATCTCCATCCTTTGGAGCAATTGTCTTCCTAAGGACCCTGTTGAGAACCATGAATAATGGCTTCATGTTATTGGTCGAAGGAGAGTTGTACTTCAGGCTAGTATCATAAAGAAACTCCATCTTATCCTTCCCTAAGATACCAATGTTGTGGATAGTGAGCTCATTGTTGTCGGTGTCTTCTAGGTGAAGTAGTCTTGCAAAATCATCATAAGTAATAGTGTACTTGGATCCATGTGTCATCCAAGTCACCGTCTCCTCCTCATCACTAGCAAAGTAGCAGGTGGCATAGAATTGAGCGATGATTTCATCATTCCAGTTGCACCTGAAAGCAAACAAGTCTTTGAGCCCATGCCTTTCCACAGCTTGTATTACTATATCCAAGGTTGGGCATCTCTTCCTCTCAAAGTGACTCCAATCAATCCATTGACTCTTGACCACTGTAGTCTTCATCTGCATGTACATGGAATTGTAGTAATCCGCGTGGAAGTTGCTCCAGAATCTAGCATCGGCTGCCTTCTTGGATCTTCTATAATAGTTAATCATTCTAAGCTTGGCAGTCGTATCGCTTCCCTTGCCATTGAACTTCTCCTCGGAGGGATCCCTGTTCCCTTGCCTCAGAGTTGCCTTCTTGAGAGGGCCGATTGGGCCTGAGGCAATTCCCTTTCCCTTGCCCTTAGCTTGGCGAGAAGCCGCTGAGCTAGGGCCAGCTGCATCCTTGGCCTTGGATGCAGGCTTCTTGGCTAGAACCTTGCGCCTCACCTTAGGTGGAGAAGGTGCCGGCTCGGAGGGACGCTCTTGGTGCTTCTTCCCTTGGCCCGTCAAGGACCGAAGCAAACACTCTTGGTCCAACTTGGCCTCATAATCATAAATCTCATCGTTGGAGCTCGACATTGTCCTGAGAGAGAATTATACAATGTATGTATGAGCATTGATGGCAAGGAAGTGCATTGAGTAGTTGGAAATTAGGGTTGAGTTCAGTTGAAAATCGAACTTGTCCGGTGTTCAGGTACAAACTAGTTCGGGGGGTCCGGACTTGTCCGTATAGAGACCGGACTAGTCTGGTATTCATCACCTCAAACCCTAACTAGACGATCAATGGTGATCCCCAATGCACAAATAGCTTAAGATAGATGTAATACATCAAGGAGGCATGTATTAGCTGGAAGAAACTAAGCTATTTGATCCAAGACGAAAGAAATCAAAGTTTCTAGGGTTTGAGAGGAAATTTACCAAAATCCTTGGATTCTTGACGATGGAGGGGTTGAAGATGCGGACAAGTCCGTTGTCTTCAAACCCCTAGCAATGGAGTTCGATTTCCACCCAAACTCGGAGGGATTTGATGGAGAACGAAATAAATCGCCTTGGGAGCACTTGAGCGAGGAGAGAGAGTGTGAGGTGAGTTGTGAGGATGAAAGAGATTAGGTTTTGGCAGCAGCTAGGGTTATGGAGTCGAAAAATCGGACTTGTCTGGGGTCTACTGGACTAGTCCGGACTACCGGACACTCTGCTGACTAGTCAGCAGTGTGCGGACTAGTCCAGGTGACCACTGACTAGTCTGTGGTCACCAGAACAGAGCTGGATAGACCATGCGTATATATTCGAAGGTACTAATAGAGAAAATAGGAGCCAAAACAATCAAATAATCTTGATGAATATGATTAGTAAACATACAACAACCAAGCAATGACCATAATTCACCAAGATCAAGAAATTGAAATAGTTTTTTTGGAGAAAATCGAGAGAGATGATTTTCGCAACACAATCAACATATTTTGAAGAAGCCATACATGTATGCAAGTTATCAAGCCACGTTTCGAGCATCAAGGATATTTAGTTCATTTCAGAGTTCGCAAAAATGTTTTTCATCAAGTGGATTGGTGAATATATCGGCTAGTTGTTTTTCGGTGTTGACATGGGAAATGGCTATATCTCATTTCATTGAGTGGTCTCTCAAAAAGTGATGTCGGATGTCTATGTGTTTGGTCCTAGAGTGCTCAATGGGATTATGGGAAATTTTAATGGCACTCTCATTATCACAAAGAAGTGGAATACGGCTCATATTGTAATCGTAATCCCTTAGAGTTTGTCGCATCCAAAGGAATTTTGCACAACAACTCCCGGCTGCAACATACTCCGCTTCGACAGTGGATAAGGCAATGGAATTTTGTCTCTTGGAGGACCAAGAAACTAGGGATCTACCTAGGAATTGGCATGCACTGGAGGTACTTTTTCTATCTACTTTGCATCCGGCATAATCTGCATCGGAGTATCCAATGAGATTGAATTTGGAACCTTTAGGATACCAAAGGCCTAGGTTGGGTGTATGAACTAAATACCACAATATCCTTTTTTGGGCTGTCAAATGACACTCCTTGCTCCACGTACACCTCCTCCTTAAACCGTTGAGGAAGGCACTTTTCACATCCATTTGATAGAGTTTGAAATCATGGTGAGTAGCATATGCAAGTGATATTCTAATAGATTCAAGCCTAACTACGGGAGCAAAGGTTTCGTCGAAATCCAAACCTTCAACTTGTGAATACCCTTTGGCCACAAGTCATGCCTTGTTCCTTGTCACCACCCTGTGTTCGTCTTGCTTGTTGTTGAAGACCCATTTGGTGCCGACGACGTTGAACTTGGATCTTTCGACTAGTTCCCACACCTCATTTCATTTGAAGTTGTTATGTTCTTCTTGCATTGCCACTACCCAATCCGGATCTTTCAGTGCATCCTCAATCTTGTGCGGTTCCAAAAAGGATACAAAAGAGTAATGTTCACAAAAATTAGCAATTCGGGATCTATTAGTTACTCCCTTTTGGATGTCCCTGATTATGTTGTCGACGGGGTGATTTCTTTGGACACATTGGTGTACTCTTGGGTGTGGCACTTGTGGTCTTGAATCTTCATGGTTATCTTCTATTCCCCCTAGATGGTTGCCCTCATTTGTGTGTTGATCATATTCGTCTTCTTGAGGTTGATCTTGTGTAGAAGCTCCCCCTTGATCCATTACCTCCACTTGTGGTTCATCTTCTTCATTTTCATTTGGAGGTGGCGCTTGTGGTCGAACATCGCCCAATGCCATTCATCTCAACGCTTGACAAGGAGCTTCTCTCTATCTAGCACACATTGATCAACTTGCTCTTCTTGAGAGCCGTTTGTTTCATCGAACACTACGTCACGTGCAACTTCAACAAGTCTGGAGACCTTCTTGAAGACATGATAGGCGTAAGAGTTCGAATCGTTGCCAAGCAAGAGACCTTCATCAGACTTAGAAGCGAACTTTGAAGTCCTAGGCTTCTTGTTCAAGATATAGCATTTAGAACCGAAAACACAAAAATAGGGAATATTAGGTTTGTTACTCGTGAGTAGCTCATATGATGTCTTCTTTAGTAGGCGATGAATATAGAGTCGGTTTATGGCATGACAAGCGGTGTTGACCACTTTAGCCCAAAATCGATCTGATGTCTTGTACTCATCAAGCATTGTTCTCGCAATATCTATGAGGGTTCGATTCTTCCTTTCGGCCACTCCATTTTGTTGAGGTGAGTACGGAGCTGAAAATTCATGTTTGATGCCCTCTTCGTCTAGGTACTGCTCAACTTGAGTGTTCTTGAACTCCATGTCGTTGTCACTTTTTATGTTCTTGATCTTCAAGGAGAACTCATTTTGGGCGCTTGAAGAACTTCTTGAGGGTTCCTTGTGTTTCTATCTTATCATGCAAAAAGAAAACCCGCGCAAAGCGCGAAAAGTCATCAACAATTACTAAGCCGTATTTGTTACCGCCGATGCTTATGTAAGAAATTGGACCGAATAGGTCCATGTGAAGGAGCTCGAGCGGTCGTGTCGTTGTCCTGACATTCTTTGCGGGATGAGGTGCTCCTACTTGCTTCCGGCTTGGCACGTGCTACAAGGCCTGTCTTTCTCAAAACAACATCCTTCAAACCTCGAATGTGATCGCCCTTAAGGAGTTTTTGAAGATTCCTCATACCAACATGTGCTAGCCATCTATGCAACAGCTAACCCATGTTGGTCTTTGTAATCAAACATGTGTCAAGTTCGTCATTATCTTTGTTGAAGTCAACAAGATAAAGCTTTCCCTTCAACACACCCTTGAATGCAACCGAGTCATCACTCCTTCTATAGACGATCACACCTTCATTAGTAAATAAGCAATTATAACCCTTGTCACATAATTGAGATATGGAAAGAAGGTTATAATCTAAGGAGTCAACATGCAAAACATGAGAAAGCGTGTGTTGAGATGATATTGCAATTTTACTGGTACCGAGTACCCTTCCTTGACTATTGTCTCCAAAATAGACGCCCTCGCTTGGATCCTCATTTTCTTCATATTCTACAAACATTCTTCGTTCTCCGGTAATATGGTTGGTGCATCCACTGTCTAGCACCCATTTTGCTCCACCGGAGGAGTAGGACTGCAAAAACAAATTATATCTTGGTTTTAGGTACCCAAGCTTGCTTGGGTCCTTTGAGGTTAGTCATAAGAGATTTGGGCACCCACACATGGGACTTGGTGTTCCCATTGCATGGCCCAACATATTTGGCATGCACTTTACCAAATGCGTTTTTCATAAGAACATATGATGCATCAAAAGTTCTTAATAATAATTGTTGCTCGTATGTGTTAATGTTTTTGAACTTATCAACATTGTTAGGTTTTCTAACTTGAGGGAAGTTTCCCTTCACAAAGACAATGCACTCCTTATTATTCTTATGGTTTCTAGCATTTTGCTTTTCACCATAGGAATACCCAATGCCATATTTGACATTAGGAGGTCTTGTGGCCAAGTATGCACTGCATGCATACTTGACCTTCTCCTTGTCAAATATGCCACCACGGGAAGGATGCTTGTCCTTGGTCGAGGTTGACTTGTCCTTCAAGCTAGTATCAATTTTAGCACATGCACAAGTAGTAGTAGATTCAGTTTTAAGGGGTTGAGAAGGAGAGCTTGAAGAGGATGAAGGGTCACTTCGCTTGAGTGACTCGAATTGTACTTTAAGGATCTTGTTAACTTTGGTCAAGTCAGCAAGTTCATCCTTGATAATTACATTTGAGTCGCTTAACTTCAAGCAAGCTTCTTTGCTTGAAGCTAGCTAATTCAAGCTCTAGTGACTTGCTTCACTCCTTTTCAAGTTCAAGGAGCTTTTTGATCTTAAGATACTCCTCCTTTTGAAGGATGATCATATATTCTTGTCGATCAACAAGCTCCTCCTTATCAATAAGTTTATCCATTAAGAATTTCATTCTTGCGGCAGTTTTCTTATCAAGGCCAACAAGCATATATTCATTATCACAATTGGCATCACTACTGCTAGAGTAAGAATGCGAGGCGGAAGATTTAGATGTTACCTTTCTTTTATCTTCCCTCGCCATGAGACAGGTGTCGTTGTTCTTCCTTGCGCCAATAGTTTGGAAGAGGGTGGATTTCTTCGTTGTCTTCTTGATGGCTATGCTAGCCATCTCCTCTTCCTCTTCGGACGAGGACTCATCATTTGAGTCCCACTCTTTTCCTACGTGTGCTTGTCCAACCTGCTTTTTCTTCTTGAGGAACTTCTTAGGTTGGGGCTTTGTTTCCTTGGTCTTCTTCTTGTTTTCTTCATATGGGCAATCAACTATAAAGTGGTCATATTCACCACAGTTATAGCAAGCCCGACTCAACTTCGGTCTTGACTTTTCTTTATGTTTTCCTTCACTTGATTTACCCCCTTGTCTTCTCTTCATCATCCTCTTGAATATCTTCATGAAGAGGATCATGTCTTCCTCATCTATGTCACTGCTCTCATCATCACTGTCATCTTCATCTTGAGCCTCTCGAGCTTCTTTTGACAAGGGCTTGCAAGTGAATTTTAAGGCGACCCCTTTCTTCTTTGCTGAGAGGTCGGCAATCTCCTTCACATGTTTTGCTTGCTTCTCCATCATTTCGAAGTTGATGATCTTTCCAAGCAATTCATCCGGAGTCATTTTCTTGTACCCGGGGCTTTCTCTAATCATCGAGCACAGGGTAACATTGCGAGGCATGAAAGCTCTAAGGATGAGCTTCACCACCTTATGATCATTACACTTTTTACTTCCATATGCTTGAACCTTGTTGATGAGAGTCTTCAACCGATATTACATGTCTTGCAGCGACTCATCTTCTTCTATGGCGAATCTTCCCAATACACCTTCGATCATTTCGATCTTCGGCTCTTGCACATGACGATCACCTTCATGTGTAGTTTGCAATGTGTCCCATTTTTCCTTTGCAAACTCGAGTCCATCCACCTTGGTGAACTCGTCCCGACTTAGTGATGATGTGATGATTGCCGCAGCTTGAGCATTTTGATGAATTGCTTGCTCTTGGCTTGGTGTGAGCTCTTCATCGTCGTGTGGGATATCTATACATGTGCACACTATATGCCACAAGCTGGAGTTAAGTGACATTAAAGGCATTTTCATGTTTTTCCTCCACATTTAGTAATCTTTGCCATCAAAGTGTGGGGCTTTTCCCAGAGTATTAGACAAATAATGGCTATTATTAGAATTTAGACGATCGTAGTTGAAAGGATAACGGGAGTAGTCAGTGTGACTACTCCCCTTCTTCTTCTTCTCGTCCTCGATCTTCATTTTCCCTTTGGAGAGGGCTTTCTTCCTTAGAAGCGCCTTCAGTTCAAGTGTCTCCTCATCATCATCCTCGATGTCCTAAATGGCGTCGAGGAGCTTCTCCAATTTCTGAGCCTTCTCATCTTCAACCTTCTCTTGGTTGAGGCTCTTGTGCATGTCCTTCATGTCCGACATTTTCTCTTCAAGCGATTAGTCTCCTTTTAAAGAGTCTGGATCAGATACGAATTGAATGTGTCCTTGAGGGGAGTAATAGGCCTTTTTGATTTTTAGTCGGAACTTGCAACACTCAGCAACTTGATCAAATACCGAGAAATCGGACTAGTCTGGTAGAGTGCGGACTAGTCTGGTATGTGCGGACAAGATCGATGAAGTTTGATCGATGATCTCGATCCAAGACTCTATGCAGCGGAAATTAAGATGTAACTAGAGTATGTTGCTTCAATTAAACTGAACATAGCATAAGGTGACCTTACTTTCAAGTTTTAACGTAAGATATGCATGATCAAGTAAACACTAGAATGTAATATGAAAAACTAAGAACAAGATTGACACAAAATTTAATCCCGTGGTTCGGTTCCCACAGAGGCAACCTACATCCACATTGAGGAGTCCACAAAAGGATCGGGTCTTCTCCAACCCTACCCTCGTTGAATGGCCATGGAGGCTGATTCTCTTCCACTAATCACAAAGGGTAAATCACCAAGTTCAAGAGGCCTTCTCACAAGTTGAGGGCTCCCCAAGATTACATATCGAACATCACCAAGAACACACTCATAAGATCTATGATAAAACAACCGGAGTGTGTTAGAGAATCAAACCCAAGAGCTCAAATGTGAAGAATCGTGTATCTCCATTGATCTAGAGTTGATCCACACAAATTAGATTTTCTTGCATTGGATTGTGTGGAGAGACATGTTTTCTAGGCTCTTGGAAGGTGTGACGGCGCAGGGGGTCGAGAGATATCATAGTTGAGCCGTGCACCTCTATTTATACTAGGGTTTCCAAGGGTTACCATTAGGGTTTTCAAAGTCCGGACTAGTCCGTGGTGGACTCTGGACTAGTCCAGTGTGCGGCGTGTGGGAAACCCTAAGTACCCCGAATTATCGGACTTGTCCGGCCAGGGGCGGACTAGTCCATTTTGTCTCTAGAGAAGTTCGGATTAGTCCGGCACATATCAGACTTCTCCGGTGGTGGTGAAACCCCAAGTCAATTGGGGACAAGTCCGCACTTGGAGGACTTGTCCGATTTTAGTCAAAGGGTTTTTCGGACTAATCCGGGCATATATCGGACTTGTCCGATTTGGATCAGAAGGATATCAGACTAGTCCGTGGTGATATCGGACTTGTTTGATTTTGTGCAAAACTGTGAAGTGTTGAGGACTAGTCCGCACTGGGGAGGACTAGTCTAGTATGTGTAAACCTGGACTGTGCAGACAAGTCCGCACTGGGAGGACTTGTTCGATTTTGAACAGAGGGATTATCATACTAGTCCGGGGTATATCGATAGTGAATGAGTTTTCTTGTGCTTTAGATCTTGGGGTGTGTTTCTCCAACACACTCCATACACAATGATCTAATCTATTCAGCTCTTGAGCTCTATTCCATATAGATCCTCATTCTCCTTTCTTTTTGCGCTTTCTCCATATTTTCATTAAAACCTGCGCTCATCTCAACAATTTGGTTAGGATCTCATTTGTTTGTCATGAATCAACCAAAACCCGCAAGGGGTGCCTAGATGCACTTTTAATAAGCTCATTTATTAGAGTCATAGACACTTGTGAGACGATCCATATCTCTATCGAGTATGTGCTAATGGCCTTCTTAGAAGGTGTGTCCACACAATCGAAGGCACCAAAATCATTGAAAATGACATGCTGGCCACTACGGGGGCCATTACGGTGTTTACCATTGTCGGTACCCAGGATACTAGGTACCCCTGATACCGCACTTAAAACCAAGGAGTTCCTATGTCCGAGTTGAAGACTTCCAAAGGCAACACGCGTCCTGCAGTACTGGGCCCGCATCCCTCATTTGGGTAGCTCTGGTGCTACCACGTGTCCTGCGGGACCGGGCCTACCTCCCTTCACAGGGAAGCTCCAATACCGCCATGTGTCCAGCAACCCCGGACCTAACCCCCAATAGAGGGAAGACCCGGTGCTGCCACACGTCAAGTGGCTCAGGACCTACCACCCCACAGAGGGAAGCTCCAGAGCTACCACGTGTTGGACCTCCGGATTTAAGCCTGCAATGGAAAGACTACAGGATCTCCAACGGTGCGGATATTCAAGAGGCTATTAAACAGCCGTTACAAGACCTGATTAATGTGACATTAATTCAGTATTAATAACACACGATCAAAAGACTATCAAGAAAGGTAACACTGCCATTAAGGCGCATTATCACACTGTTAATCACATATTGTACATGTAGATCGTGTATAGGTGGTTAATTACAGCCGGGGCCACCTGTTAGGCCAGGCATATATTGTAACAACCAGTCCTTAGCATATAAAAGGACTGCATCACACGGTGGAGGACAGCTAATCTCACACACATACAAGCAACCTCAGACTCCCGCTATACAATCAACAACCACCTCGTGGAGTAGGGTATTACGCTCAGGCATCCCGAACCACGTAAAAACTCCTGTGTCATCATCGTGTTCATGATCTTACGCTCCCCGTCCGAATACGAACCTTCGTGGTCTATGCTTTAGTAGTACCGGGGGAAGTGTCATTGCTACACTTCGACATTTGGTGGCCAGGAAGGGGGGCTAAGATCTCAAGATGGTGAACTCTGCCGCAACTTCGTATAACAGTTTGGACAAGCAACCTGCTGGAGGAAATACCTCCAACTTGCAGCAGCCAGCCAACGCTGTTGTCCCAGCAGGTGTCGTTCTACCACCACCTCCACCATCTCAGCATGATGGTGTTTTCGCGTTGATCAGTGCATCAACGAACAATCCTGAGAACGCGCTGAACACAGCACAGACTCTTCTCCAACTTCCACTGGCGCCCGAAGCTCCTCAATGCGTGATGGAATAGTGGCATGCTAATGTAGAGCATTTGGTTGCAGTCGCAGCCAATGCCATCAGCAATCAAGGTTTGCCCCCTGCCGTGCAGGCACCTTCAAGGAACATTACCTTGTCTAGATATCTCGGTCCTCAGGCGTCACATCACATGAGATGTGCACCCTCCCAGCAAGTGATGTCAAATTCCCTTAGGGGCATGCCACACTCATACGACATCGAGTCTCTCGATGCATGACCTCGTGTCGGAGCTTGACTGCTAATAATTGAGGCAGGATGGTCGCATCCACATCGAGCCCGCTCGTGAGAGGCGACAGGCTCGAGAAAACCCTTCTCCATTAGGACTGGGGGGCGGATGTTCGGCCCTTGCCATGCATCTCCGCAACTGGCCACCTCAGTTCCGGCCTCATCTCCCTGAGAAGTACGACGGGACAGTCAAACCCATCGAGTTTCTTTAAATCTACTCCACCGCCATCCTCGTGGCTGGAGACAGTGAGGCCATGATGGCCAACTACTTTGCCGTGGCACTAACTGGGACAACAAGGTCTTGGATCTTGAGTCTACCTCCTAACTCCATCTACAGTTGGGGGGAACTTTGTCGCCAGTTCACTGCCAACTTCGGGAGCTCCTACACCCGACCTGGCACAGGGCTGGACCTGTTTGCCGTACAATAGAAGGCGGGAGAATCGTTGCGATCATTCATTCAGCGGTTTTCTCAGGTACAGAACACCATTCCTTCAATCTCCAATGCTTTTGTAGTTCTTGCATTCCGACAGGGAGTTAGAGATAAGAATATTGTGTAGAAGCTGGCAACCAAATATGCCAACAGCGTCATGAAGCTCTTCATCCTAGCCGATAAATATGCTAGGGCTGCGGAGGGCTGAGAGATGCACTCCAAACAAGCTGCGGAGGTTGGAAAATCTTTCTCCAAGGCTGAAGTTGATGCCTCTAGCAGTGAAAAGAATAAGAAGAAGAAGAAGTCCAATGGCAAGAAGTAGCTGTTGGCTGGCACACCTACTGCTGCTGCTGCAGCTGCAGCTCCTGGTAACCGGGGGCCACGCCCCAAAAAACGACCCTGACCATCAACTGAGGATAGCGATGGTGAAAAGATGTGGTATCAGATTCATAAATTGAACACCCATAGTCTTGAAGACTGTCGCTAGGTCCAACGCCTTGTTGAACGCAACAACAAGCGCCAAGAAGAAGCCCCATACCGCCAACAGGAGGGGAAACAAAAAGTCAGTGAAGATCCTTCAGAATAGGAGCTTGGCTTAAAGATGCCAAGAAGTCCCTACAGGACGTCTATAACACTGTGGACGACAACTCTGACATCTTCGACAACGAGCGTTGAAAAACTCTCCATATGATATATGGAGGGTCCTGGGACATCACCTCCCGGCGTATCCTTAAGACTATGCATCGAGAGATGGCTGTCGTAGCTCCCACTGCTAAGGCAGAACCTCATCGGAAGTGGATGGATACTGCCATCACCTTCGATGCTTCGGATTGTGCAAAGAACATGGCCAGAGCTGGTCAGTTGCCCCTGATGGTTTCTCCTACAATCAACGACATCCAACTCTATCATGTCCTAGTGGATGGAGGTGCGGCGCTCAACCTCCTCAGCTTTGCGGCTTTCACGGAGCTCCAACTCAGCCTATTGGACCTTAGGCCCTCACATCCTTTCTCCGGAGTAGGTCCGGGACATATCACTCCTCTCGGATAAATTACACTCCCGGTGACTTTTGGGACTAGGGACAACTATAGGTCCGAGAAGCTTGTCTTTGATGTGGCACACATCAGCCTTCCCTTCAACGCCATCCTAGGCAGGCCAGCCCTGTATAGGTTCATGGCCGTAGCTCATTACGATTATCTGGTGTTAAAGATGCTGACTCCTTCAGGCGTCCTACGGATCCGAGGGGATCACACTATTGGAGTCACTGTGGTGGAGGAACTTCACGCGCTTGCAACAGCGCAGGAAGAAGAAACTGGCAAGGAGCAATCAGCTCAACAACCTTCAAGCTTACATTAGCGTGGGTCCACCTCTGCACCTCGTGTGCAACCAAGCAGTGAAACTGACATCCCCGTCAAAGTCATCCAAATTGGTTCCGATGCTGCCCATACCACTCGTATATCGAGAGGTCTAGACAGCAAATAAGAACTCGCGCCCATCACTTTCCTCTGGGCGAATGTCTACGTGTTTGCATAGCAGCTATCAAAGATGCCTGGGGTCCCTAGGGAGGTTATCGACCACAGCCTGAAGATATACCCTGATGCATGGCTAGTACATCAGAAACCCCAGAAGCAATCTGTCGAGCAGAAGAACTTCATCAGACAAGAAATCAAGAAGCTGCTCGACGCTGGTTTCATCCGGGAGGTTCACTATCCTCGGTGGCTAGTGTTGACGGCTGTTATACACCAATTTCACCCGTCAATATAACTCAATTATGTGAAGGAAATATCATTTCTTGCACACATCACCTTTCTATTTAACCTATTTCCACTTGTCCTTGGAGAAAGTAGTGCATGCAGCAATTCTATGCAGAATTGAAGTGAAACAAGGGGATGGATCCTATAAAATATCATTCCAGCCAATCAGGCGATGGCACATGGCACCACAGGGATCAAATGGCCCACAAACAGAAGTATCCGAGGCCATCCAACGGTGTAGCACCCATATCATGGAATGGGACCCACCTGTCAGTCACCTGGAGGAAGAACTGGCCATTTGGAGCCAGGACTGGGTTGGCCGATCCCCCTAGTCGGCCGACTAGTTCCTGGCGCCAAACACGGTCAAACGCCACGTGTTGGCTCCTCCCGGCTTGAAGTGGTCAGGGGTGACTGATTCACGCGATTTTGGTGGCGGGAACCGACCCTTCTCCGAGCTATAAATAGGACCCCTCACTTCAACACACACAACTTGAGTATTCATCCATTGTATCCACCGCTCTCAATAGGTTTAGAGGAGTATAGGCTGTAGAGAGGAGAATCTCTAGTCCATAGTCCAAGTAGGAGAGGAGTAGAAGGAGCATCTTCCCAATTTATAATTGGGAAAGGTATGTCTCCGATATTCCTATTTGTATTTGTGACTTTATTCATTATAAAGATGATATATTTAGTCTTCTATTGTTCGTATACTTGGATGAAGCATTTCTTGTTTGATTGTGGATTCCTTGTATGTGGTAAGTATTTATGATTGTGTTATACCATACATTATATTATCATAAACACTATAAACCTCCACTATAGTATAATTAGCTATGATATGACTATATTAATATGAATCACTTGTGCTATGAATTAAAATTGGTTCAACGATGATTTAGTTCATTGCCTTAGGATGGCTTGTGCTTAGGATCTTAAGGTAATTACTTAATATGCTAGCATGGTGCTAGGATAGAGAGTAGTGTTAATTGTCTCGTAGACCCACAGATTGATGAGGTAGGCAGTAGGTGCTGATAGCCCTATCTATCCTTTGTAATCCTCCACGTTTGCCTATGCCACATGCTCTTGGTGGAAGTCACCTAGTGTTGCTAGGGGTAAACCCGTGCCCCATGTGTTAATCCACATAGCATGAGAATTCATAATTAATATAATCATTAGTAACTCACTTAGGCTATGTATATGTACATTAGAAGCGTAGTAGGAGTATCTACCTAACTCTTAGCCTAGTCCCTCTATTATCTCATTTACCCCCTTAGGATAGAATGCTCTTTTGTGTGTCACACTACCTCAATTACCCTTTATCCATCCTTGCCAGAACCCTACCTAGATTAACCTAGCCTCTCCATTTGATGATTACTTTTCCTCCACCTAGCCTTCCTTTGGGAAAATATAAATGACACTCTTCGTGAAAACTCTTTAGATGGGAAATGCTACATCGATAGTTTCCTATGATTGAGAACGTTCATATGAGATTTAAAACCTAGCAACAAGCATTTCTAGCACCACTGCTAGGGATGATTTTGTAGTAGTGTGTAGGAAATATAAACAAGCGTTTCTGGTGCCGTTGCTGGGGAAGGCAACCGAAGTATTGCATGATTTAGTGAATAGGATAGGACCATGGTAGGTTTTTGTAGGATGACCCTTCTTTGTTTGCACATTCTATGTGAAAATAGGGTAGTGTATGTCTGGTTTCTGCTTGCCAGAAAACTTTGTTGAGGATCCCGAATCCCTTCTGAGAGATTGACACCGTGTCGTTACTCCTCAGAAGCTTCCAGCGACAAAGCAAGCAAGCACAACTGCACCAACAACTAAAACACCAATGGCCTAGAAGGCCCTTCGTGAGTTTTTGGCTCCCTCTGCTAACAATGTGCCTGTTGGGCCCAATATTAACACAAGGAGACGTGAACTTCAAAATATATGTGGATTCCATATATGTGGTAGGAGTAGTATTTCTGATTGTGTTATACCATTATCATTATATTATTATAAACACTATAAACCTCCACTATAGTCTAATTAGCAATGATATGACTATGTTAATATGAATCACTTGTTCTATGAATTAACATTGGTTCAACGATGATTTAGTTCAGTGCGTTAGGATGTCTTGTGCCTAGGCTCTTAAGGTAATTACTTAATATCCTAGCATGGTGCTAGGATAGAGAGTAGCGTTGAATGTATCATAGACCCACGGATTGAAGAGGTAGGCAGTAGGTCGTGACAGCCCTATCTTTCCTTTGTAATCCTTCACGTTCGACTATGCCACAGACTCTTGGCGGGAGTCTCCTAGTGTTGCTAGGGGTAAACCCATGCCCGATGTGTTAATCCACTTAGAATATATTCATTAGTAACTAACTGAGGCTATGTATATGTACATTAGAAGCATAGTAGGGGTATCTACCTAACTCTTAGCCTAGTCCCTCTATTATCTCATTTATCCCCTCAGGATAGAATGCTCGTGTGTGTCACACTACCTCAATTACCCTTTATCCATCCTTGCTAGAACCCTACCTAGACCAACATAGCCTCTCCATTTGATGATTGATTTCCTTCCACCTAGCCTTCCTCTGGGAAAATAAAATGACACCCTTTGGGAATACTCTTTAAATGGGAAATGCTACATCGATAGTTTCCGAGCGCTTGCGGACGTTCATCTGAGATTTAAAACCTACCAACAAGCATTTCTGGCACAACTGCTAGGGATGATTTGTTAGTTGTGCTTAGGAATATCAACAGGTGGCAAACCCAATCTTTGTACCAAAGGGCGACGGGAAGCTTCGGATGTGCACCGACTGCACCACCTTAAATAAGGCATGCCCAAAAGACACATTTCCACTTCCTAGAATAGATCAGATAGTGGATTACTGTGTTTACTAGATGCATATTCCATATATCATCAGATACAAATGTCTAGGGAAGATGATGAGCATGCTGCCTTCATTACAATAGATGGGTTGTATTTTGACACAACCATGGCTTTTGGACTCAAAAACGATGCTTCAACTTTTTTGCGAGCCATGCACAAAACATTTGGAGAGCTCATTAGGGACTTGCTGGAGGTCTACGTCGATGACATCATCGTCAAGGTGATGAGCAAGGAGTCACTCCTTGATAATCTGGAAGCCGTTTTTGACTAGCTGCGCTTGATGCGTACGAAGCTCAACCCGGACAAGTCCGTCTTCGGGGTTAACCCTAGAAAGCTCCTTGGTTTCTTGGTGAATCACCAAGGAATTAAGGCAAATCTGGCTAAAATCAATGCCATCAAAGAGATGCGGCCCCCAGCCCTTTTCAAGGACGTCCAAAAGCTAACTGGGTGTCTAGCTGTGCTCAGCCGGTTCATTTCAAGACTGGTAGAGCGGGCACTTCCCTTCTTTAGGCTATTGAGGAAGTCAGGGCCATTTCATTGGTCCGAAGAAGTAGAGAAGGTGTTCCAAGAGCTCAAGCCACTCCTTACCACACTACCTATTCTTGTAGCCCCGGAGCCTGGTGAGCCTCTTCTGCTTTTCATTTCAGCAACTACGGAGGTTGTCAGAATGGTCCTGGTGCAGAGAGACTAGAACCACCTTCAGCTCAAGAGCCTAGACCCCTTTGGAGGGTCCAAAGCAACCTGAAGGTGAGTCTGGATCCAAGCCCCCAAGCACGGATCCTAAAGGAAAGAGGCCTGCGGATCAACCTCTCTCAATCGAGGGAGTTCCTAATTTTCAAGAAAAAGGTCCAGACCCCTCCGAGGAGGTCCAGGCTGATGCAGAACAAAATTCGGACATCTCTGGGAGGGTCCGAATAGCTAAAGAAGAAGATCTGGACCCCTCTAGGAGGGTCCGGGTTGATGGAGAAGATGCTCCAGGCCCTTCTGGGAGGGTCCGGACCGTCGAGCGACCAGTGTACTTTATCAGTGAGGTGCTCCATGATGCGAATACTCGTTATATTGAGGTGCATAAACTGCAGTCTTTATAGTCTCAAGAAAGCTACGTCATTACTTCCAGGCCCACAAGATATCAGCGGTAAATTCCTTTCCACTGCGTGCTATATTACATAATCCAAATTCTGCTAGAAATATCGCCAAATGGGCTACGGAGCTAGCAGAATGCGATCTCAAATTCCTGCCTCGACAAGCTATCAAGAGTAAGGCGCTGGCTGACTTCATGGCGGAATGGACTCCTTCTTCGTCGACTCCAGGGGGCATTAGTGAGCAGAAGTCGGAACCCAAGGTCCCGGTATTCACTAAGCCTCACTAGACACTCTACTTCGATGGCTCTGTGTAGAAGCAGAGGGTCGGAGCTGGAATCCTTCTCCTCGCTCTGACCGGAGAGAAGGTCAAGTACATGGTACACCTCAAGGTAACCAACAACATGGCGGAGTACGAAGCTCTCATCTACGGACTCAAGGTGGCACTATCATATGGCGTCAGGCAACTACTGATGAAGGGTAATTTGTAACATATCATCAAGCAAGTCAAAGGTGAATGCACTTGCAACAATCCCAAACTCGCTGCTTATTTACTTGAAGTTCAGAAGCTGTAGAAGGACTTCCACGTTTTGGATCTCTGTCATTTCCAGCGTCTCAACAACACTAAAGCTGACAATCTCTCGACGAAGGCTTCGACAAGAGCTCAAGCTCCAGACGATGTTTTTGTTAGAAGATTGTCATGACATGCCACTCAGCCTGCCGAACTGAGTGATGGGGCGAGACCAGCACCTCGAAGCTGGCGGTCCCGGTGGCCCTGTTACCATAGCGCCCACCAAGGATCGTAGGCACTGTAGGAAGCTCCGAGCAACCCAACGCGCAAGATTCAGAAGCTCAAGTTAGCTCCGATTCATGGATCTTGAAGATACGGGGCTACTTGAAGGACAATATCCTTCCTGAATATGGTGCTTCTGCTGATCGAATTGCTAGGTTGGCTAAAAGATACACGTTGGTAGAAGGGGATCTCTACCGATGTGGCGCCAATAGCATTCTAATGCGGTGCATTTCCTAGGAAGAAGGCCGTGAACTTCTTGCAAAAATCCATGGAGGCGAGTGTGGGAACCACGTGTCTTCTCGCACGTTGGTCGGTAAAGCATTCCGACATGGCTTTTACCGGCCTACAGCACCACGGGATGCAGTTGAGTTGGTAAAGAAGTGTGAAGCGTGCCAGTTTCACGAGAAGCAGATTCACACACTGGCTCATTCACTGCAAATGATACCTCCCACCTGGCCTTTCGTTGAATGGGGGATGGACATTTTGGGACTTTTCCCAAAAGCCGTTAGAGGTTACAGGTTCCTGTACGTCGCCATCGACAAGTTCACCAAATGGCCGGAAGTTACTCCAGTTGTCACAATCAACAAACAATGAGCTATCATGTTCTTGAAGTCCATAGACTGTAGATTTGGAGTTCCGAATAGAGTCATTACTGACAACAGAACCCAATTTACAAGTGCAACATTCCAAGAGTACTGCAAAGATCTTGGCATACAAGTTAGCTATGCATTAGTAGCTCACCCGGCAAGCAATGGACAAGCTGAGAGAGCTAATGCATAAATACTCATGGGACTCAAGACGGTCACAAAAGAGCACCTGAAAAAACATGGTGCCAACTGGATAGAGGAGCTTTGGTCTGCATTGCGGGCAAGCAGGACAACACCTAGCCAGACAACCGGAGATACACCTTTCTTCTTGGTGTACGAAGCTGAATCACTCCTTCCTCCAGAGATCACAATGGGTTCTCTTCGCGTTCGGACCTTCGACAATGTCATGCAGGACAAGCTCAGGTGTGAAGACCTGGACCTCATAGACGAGGCAAGGTGCCAAGCAGCTGTTCAGAACGCACGATACCTCGAGGCGCTCTGTCGCTATCGTCAAAGGTTTGGGCGCAACCAGCAACTAGAAGAAGGTGATCTAGTGCTGCGAAGAATACTGACTCGAGAAGGGATGAACAAACTATCCTCAGGCTGGGAAGGTCCCTTCCGAGTTATCAAAGTAGCCCGCCCTGGA
The DNA here is from genome assembly GCA_036927565.1 of Tuctoria greenei. Lineage (NCBI taxonomy): Eukaryota > Viridiplantae > Streptophyta > Magnoliopsida > Poales > Poaceae > Tuctoria > Tuctoria greenei. Next base: position 97,940,346 of record JAYESD010000011.1, read on the forward strand.
TGCGTTCGCTTGGCTATAGAGGACAGGACTCCACTTCCCAATCCATGAAACGTCGAGCACCTCTGTAAGTTTTATTCCTAGCTACACGGAGGTGAGTTTATTTGTATAAATTGTATCTCTAATAGTCCATGGATAGAGTCGGGAAGGGTCTTAGCGCACTTAATTTGGTCGTGTACTTTAGGTGTGTCTTTACCCTCCCTGGGTTAGATCGATATGAATAGCACAATTAACTTGTTCATTGTACTTTAAGTGTGTCCTTGTATTCCCCTGTAAATCGGACCTTAATGAGAAAACATTTTATATGGACAGACTCTACATGCATTTCATTTGTACAAGCTCATTACTTTTACCATCTTGTTTATAACAATGTTGTGCAATCCCATTGAAATTTAGTCCAGGGTATTCATGTAATATATTAGCTGTGTTGGTAATCTTCTTTTGGGTTTTAGCATTGTTGTATGTTCTACTCGCCTGAAAACCAAAGCCAATGATAGGTCTGGAGTGTGCTATGGACTTAGAATGGTCAGGCACCCTAAGTACGCCGCTCTACCTATATCCTGGCAGGTCCCAGTAGGGCAGGTCCGGAAGGCATCAAACCTAAAGAGATTGAATCAATACATTTATGTCGTCATGTTAAATTCCTCAGGATCTAAAATTCAAAGAAGGATAATAAGCCGCTGACGGTACCCCGCGTACGAGGTACCCTCGCACACAAGCTGAAAGTACCAAGGTACGTTCGTAGGCGCCATGTGTCCAAAGGATGTCGGACCCCGACCTTCCTCAAGTACGGGATCCGGCGCTGCCACGTGGACCACAAAGAAAAGACCTGGCTCTGTGGGAGGGATGGGCTCTCAAGGCGCCATGTGTTCGGGCAGGACCTCATCCTACCATAGGGAGAGGTCCGGCACAACCATGTGGCTCGAAGCACCAGACCTGACGTTTCCCATAGAGAAGGGCTCCGGAGGTGCCACGTACCCCGAAGGGCTCCGGAGCTGCAAAGTACCCCGAAGGGCTACAGGGCCGCTACGTGTCGTGAAGGAACCCAAAGCTGCCGCATGCCCCAAAGGGCACCAGAGATGCCACGTGTATTGAATACTAAGCCTGGCCTCCCCCAGCAGAGGCCAGCCACAAAGCTACCACGTGTCTTGCAGCTCACCTTGGTTGGTGAAGTCTGGAAGTTAAGGGATGGTGTGCCCCATCTAGATCAAGCATTGAAGATAAGTGCCCACCTTTGACAAGTAACACGGAGCACGCCAATGGTCAGAGACTGTTGCATCCAATAACATCGCAGTGAAGACACTGTAGGCCTACCCTGTCTCGCCAAGTGGGTAGCTTGCAGTGACCAGACAGCCAGACGAGACATCCCTTGACACTGACAGCGACTGCGCATGGGCCACTGGCGATCAAGGAGACAGAACAACAAGTCATTAAAGCCTCGGCCAGAGGAAGCTAATGCGAGAAGCCATAGATATTTAGGATAAGATCGCCCCGGGGCTACCTGTCGGGCCCCGGGCCCCACTTGTAAGGCATTTGACCGTTACAAGGGTTCCACAATTGAACATCCATTCAACAATCGAACATCCAATCCCCAACTCACACACACACACAACAACAATACAACCTCACCATGGAGTAGGGTGTTATGCTCTTGGGGCCCAAACCACGTAAAACCATTGTCTCATATTCTCATACGTGCGACCACTAGATTGTGAACTAAGCCTGCCAATCAAGAACCTCCGCGGGCTGCTCCTTAGCAGATCCGGGGGAAGTGTCGCACTAACGCTTCGACAGCTGCAAATAAGTTATAGACAAGAGGACGAATTTTACTGTTTTTCTTGTTTTTTACGTGCATGAAAAATGAATATTCGATGGCAATTTGCTCTGTGATGTTGGATGCTGCCGGAGCACAAGCTCTGACAACCCCCAGGGGCCCCACTGTTGACATTCTATGCGTTGATAGTGGGCGCTGTCAAAGCTACCAAGCTCCAACAACCCCCAGGGGGCTGGCGGTCGACGTTCTATGTGTTGACAGTGAGCGCCGTCGAAGCTACCAAGTTTTGACAACACACAAGGGCCTCGTCGTCGACATTCCACTACAAGGATCCCGACCTGTTGCAACGATTGTACTGCAACGAATACTAAATCGTTGCAGTAAGCTTGGCTTTTTGCCACAATTCACTAGTTCGTGGCACTAGGATGTATCGCCACGGAACATAATCGTTGCATTAGGGTCTGTTGCCACAAATCACTAGTTCGTGGCATACAGATCCTAATGCCACAGACCACAATCGTTGCATTAGGATCTATTGCCACAAATCACTTTTTCGTGGCGTCAGGATGCTAATGCAACAAAACACAATCCTTGCATTAGGATCTGTTGCCACGAATCACTAGTTCGTGGCGTCAGGATGCTAATGCAATGGACCACAATCGTTGCATTAGGATCTGTTGACACGAATTACTGGTTCGTGGCATTACAGGATCTATCGCCACGGACCACAATCGTTGCATTAGGATCTGTTTCCACGAATTACTGGTTCGTGGCATTACAGCTTTATTGCCATGAAACACAATCCTTGCATTAGGATCTATTGCCACAAATTACTGGTTCGTGGCGTTACAGCTTTATTGCCATGGAACATAGTCGTTACATTAGGATCTGTTGCACGAATCAGCAAACAGTTGCATTTGGACCGTAATGCAACAAAACAGAATCGTTGCATTAGGATGTGTTGCCACGATACTCTGGATCGTGGCGTTACAGCTTTATTGCCACGGAACACAATCGTTGCATTAGGATCTGTTGCCACGAATTACTGTTTTGTGGCGTTACAGCTTTATTGCCACGAAACACAGTCGTTGCATTAGGATCTATTGCCACGAATCAGCAAACAGTTGCATTTGGACCGTAATGCAACGAAACAGAATCGTTGCATTAGGATGTGTTGCCACGATACTCTGGTTCGTGGCGTTAGTATCAATGGCCACGGAACCCAATCGTAGCAATTAGGATGTGTGGCCACGATTCACTTTTTCGTGGCATCAGGATACTAATGCAACGAAACACAGTCATTTCATTAGGATGTTTTGCCACGATTCACTGGTTCGTGGCGTCAGGATGCTAATGCAACATACCACAATCGTTGCATTAGGATCTGTTGCCACAAATTATTGGTTCGTGGCGTTACAAGATCTATCGCCACGGCACACAATCGTTGCATTAGGATGTGTTGCCATGATACTCTGGTTCATGGCATTAGTATCAATGGCCACAGACCCCAATCGTAGCAATTAGGATGTGTGGCCACGATTCACTTTTTCGTGGCGTAAGGATACTAATGCAACGAAACACAATCGTTGCTTTAGGATGTCTTGCCACGATTCACTAGTTAGTGGCGTTAGGATCTATTGCCACAGGACCACAATCATTGCATTAGGATCTATTGCCACGAATTACTGGTTCGTGGCATTACAGGATATATTGCCATGGAACACAATCGTTGCATAAGGATGTGTTGCCACGATACTCTGGTTCGTGTCGTTAGTATCAATGGCCACGGACCCCAATCGTAGCAATTAGGATGTGTGGCCACAATTCACTTTTTCGTGGCGTCAGGACCCCTTTCATTTACCTAACATAATGTCTGATTTAACTTCAACCAATTAGATGATGACACATAAGCGCGGAGTACACATGGAAGCACAAACGGGAGCACCAAAGTTGCATCCCCAGATGGTTGCCACGTACATTCACGCTCCAAATCTTACAGCCAAGGGCGCACGGCACGATTCCCGCGACTGTACCACCCTGCCCTGATGATTGCCACGTACGCGAGCGCACCGAATCTTGCAGGGCGCACGGGCACACACGAACTCCACGTCCGAACTTTGCTCAGCGATCCGAATAACTCAACGCTCGGCGTGCACGATCGATCATCATGCACACGAATAATATTATGAAATTATCAACTTTGATGAATCAATAATCTCAATCAAGTTTCATCCAACCTACCAACGAAAAATTGGATCGTCCAGTCCATCCAACAAAACGTTAATTTGGATGATCCAAGACATAAAGAAATGGATCATCTATCTCCAATCGAACTTCGACGTCAAACCAAATGCAATTGATGACTGAGCACTTTGTCACATGTCACTAGAGTGTACGCACAAATGACAAATACACGACCTCAACAGGTTTAGGGTGCATCGTGGACTAACCACATGACCCGACCAAACACTCACGTAATTACCATACACCTGCAAGAGCAACCATCTGGCCGCATCCACCATCGCATCCCGGCTGTGTGAAAGGTTGATGAGCAGCGGCAGGTGAACACGTTGCAGCGGCGGCGCAATGGAAAACAGTGGCAGCGGACGGTGACGTACCTGGATGTTGGCATAGTCGACCTCGCACATCTTCTGCGAGTCGTTCACCTTCCGCGGCGAGCTGAACCACACTGGTAGGAACTCCTCGTTTTTGCAGTCGAAGCATGACTTGGAGAAATGGGCCACCAACGCATCCCGACCCTGCGAAAGGATGACGAGCAGCGGCAGGTGAACACCATGCAGCGGCGGCGCAATGGAAAACGGTGGCAGCGGAACGCGACGTACCTGGATGTTGGCGTAGTCGACCTCGCACATCTTCCGCGAGTTGTTCACCTTCCAACGGAAGCCATGCATGTGCTTTGTCCACAGCCAGAATGCCGCATCTGGCGATGTGACATTGACAAAGCAGTAGCCCTTCTTGGCCTCGGAACCTGGCAAATGCAACAAATGAGGTTAAGTATCAATCAGTAAAAGACTGGAGCTTGATTAGTATAATCATATATTTCAAAGCATATGCGTGGTACTTGAAGTCAAATGGAGCGTGAATAATATCGTAAAACTGACTTGACACGGCCAACTGCAATTTTCGCGTTCTCCTCGGCGCAGTGCTGATCAATGATGTTCATTACTTTTTGCCTCCTGACGACTCAGTGCTGGACTAACGACGCTGATGATCCGCAGTATAATCAATGATGTAAAACATCAGGTATTAACGCATCAACAATGGCTAGCAGCAAGCAGATTTAAAAGTATGTTGCGGATCATTAGCGTCCTTAGTCCAGAAGCAGGGTAGAAGCGGCGCCGTGGCTGCCGCAAACTCGAGAACGGATGAGGAGAAGGCTCATCACCAATGGATCGAGGGGACAGAAGCTACACGACCGCTATGGGCGGTGAGCCTTCCCCTCGATCCGTTCTCGAGTGGCGGGCCGGCGGTGGGGGCGCAGGGGCGGCAGGCCGGCGGCGGAGCCGGGGGCGCGGCAGCGGGGGCGTTGCAGGCGACGTTGTGCGGCAGGGCCGCATAAAATTTATTTCCGCCCGCCTAGGCCCAGAGCCAGGCCTGCCTTTAAGACCATCCGCAGTGGTTCACGATAAAGCGGTGATGGGACGCGGAGCGGATCCAACTAAATTCAAAGATGCGCATGCGGGATGCATAACCTCTGCAGTACTGCAGGTGCAGTAACAGTCACTGACATGTGGGCCCCACGGATAGCCGGACCCACATGTCAGTGACTGTTACTGCACCTGCCGTACCGCAGGTGATTTCAACGCATGCGCTGCACGCGTCTAAGGCGCCTCGGTGATTGGCGCGCACGTAAGCTCGGTGCGACCGGTCGCATCAGCCGCCTGTACAAATGGCTACGGCTTGAACGATGGACGAAACCTTTTATGCGGCAAACATCAACATATAATACTTCCTCCGCCCCAACTCAACTCTATTTGTATTTTGGTCGAACTAATTACCTTTGACAAATGATTTATATGGAATTTATTAACTTCAATAACATGTAGTACTAGATTGTATATTATGGAAATATTTTCATGGTGAATCTAAAATTACAATTCTTGTATTGTTAAAACAGATAAAAATTGCATAAATCTGAAAGATAGATTTGACGAAACCTAAGACTTCCCATTGAAAAAGTTTTATACTTTACCTTAGTTTTACATATGTTATATGCACATAGGATATATCACTAAATAGTTTTGCAAAAAAAACATGCAGGAGAAATATGTATATCCCATATATATGCTACTACTACGTAAATTAGGGGTGGGCAAATAAACCGAGACCGAAAAACCGAAACCGATAAAACCGAGACCGGAATTGAAAAGACCGAAATATCGGGTATCGGGTACTTTTCGGGTAGCAAATATAAATAACTAAAAAATAAATGTCGGGTTCGGACGGATGAATTCATTGTGGAGCTACATGTCACATACTTAATTATACTAAAAATCATCATCTTCGCTGTCGTCCCCCCACAATGGAGCTACATGACCATCATTGGTATATGTATCGTCGTCGTCGTCGTCTTCATTTTCTGATGCAACTCCATCTACCTCAAATCGATCACCTGACATTGTCATTATAAGAGTGGAAGCATCGCCACTGGCTCCCTCAATGTCATTCCTAGCCCATGCGGTCGTATCCTCATTATTGATATCATCAGTAAGCAGATCATCATGAAATGTCTCAACCTCCATCGTCTCAATCACATTATTTTCACTGTCTCCAGGGGGCATGGCAAAAAGGTTCCGTGGCTTCATTTTAACAACTGTAGCCCATTTAGGATGCTTCACACTTGGAACATAAAAAACTTGTTCTGCTTGGGTGGCTAGAATGTAAGGCTCATACTGGAATCGAAACAGAGTAGTGTCAACATCTATCATTCTGTATTGATCCTTTTTGTAGCCTCTGCTTTGGTTCTGGCTGCTTCCAAAAGGCCGATCAAACCATTCATACTGAAATAACAGAACCTCTTGATTTTTTCAAAATCAACAATAATGATTTTCTTGATTACTCCAAACCAATCATGATCAGTGCCCCGAACAACAATACCACTGTTTTGGGTCCATAAATCTTTTTCCACATCTGCAGTTCGAAAGAAGAAGCCATTGATGAATAACCGACTAAAAAAATGTGCCCGACGATCAGGTCCTCTAGATAATTCATACAGATAATCGGTTGCTTTGCCTTCTTTGTGTAATGTCGTAATCTGTACACATTAGTATAACAGGGGTTATCGACGACAAACCAATTTCAGAACACATATTTGTTCAATATTTCATCAAAGTGCAAACTTGCATGTACTTACTCGTTTCTGAAACCAATCAACAAACTCATCTCTATGGCGTTTATCAACAACACGAGAATGAATCTTTTTCAGTTCTTCAATATGCTCACTGAAAAGGGTACAAAATTAAATTATCCATCTACAATAAGCTATATATATAGTATACAACATCTGAGTTATACGTTATTACTTGATCCATGGAGCGACCTCTTCAACGTTAGTAATAAGATAATGCCTGATGTTATGTAGTTCCACCATAGTAAGTTGGTCCCATTTATACCCTTTTTTAGAATTATCAACTTTTGTAAATATGTTAGAATTATCAACAGAAGGTTCATTTGTAGCTACATACGTTCTGGCCTATTACACTTGGTGCTGATGTTATCCAAAAACTGACTACAAAAAGTCATACACTCTTCGGCAATATATCCCTCAGCTATAGACCCTCCGGGTGAGGTTTGTTACGTACATACCTCTTCAATGTACCAAGGTACCTCTCAATTGGATATATCCATCTGTAAGAAACAGGTCCACCCAACCGTGCTTCTTCGGCAAGATGGGTTGGAAGATGTACCATGATATCAAAGAAAGCGGGAGGAAACAACATCTCAAGCTTACAAATTGTTTCAGGAATTTGTTTGCTCATCTTGTCGAAATCTCGTTCTGCCAATTCTTTAGAACAAATTCCAAAAAAGAATGTGCTAAACTCAATTAAAGGTGCAACAACCTTTTTAGGCAATATGTTACGTATTGCAATAGGAAGGAGCTTCTGAAATATAATATGGCAATCATGAGTTTTTAGACCCGATACCTTACATGCTTTTATGTCCACAGATCTCTTGATGTTTGAGGCATAACCATCGGGCAGCTTCACATTCCCCAAAAACTTGCACAAGGTGGTCTTCTCATCTTTGCCCAAAGTATATAATGCTGGCGGGAATGTGTACTTGCTCTTTATGAACTTCGGATGTTGATCTGGCCGTATACCCATATCCTTCATATCAAGACGAGCTTGTAGACTATCTTTTATTTTACTATCCATAGCAAGTAATGTCCCCAATATGCTATCACAAATGTTTTTCTCAATGTGCATGACATCTAAGTTATGCCTTATTAGCAATGTCTTCCAATAAGGGAGGTCGAAAAATATACTTTTCTTCTTCCAATTATGCCATCTATTTTCCTCGGTGTGCTTTCTCTTATTATTCGACGGTCCAAAACTCACTTGATCAAAACACTCGTATTGTTGGAGTACTTCGTCACCAGAGAGTGATGTTGGAGCCTCTCTATTCTCTGCCTTGTTGTTGAAAGAACCTTTGTTTCGACGCCATCTGTGATCCTGAGGTAGGAAACAACGATGACCCATGTAACAATGCTTTCGTCCATATTTCAACCAGAAGGCGTTAGTGTTTATATGGCAGTATGGACATGCTAGCTTCCCTTTTGTACTCCATCCACATAGCATTTCATATGCTGGAAAATCATCTATTGTCCACTATAAAGAAGCTCGCATGACAAATGTCTCTTTCTTTAAACTGTCATATGTTTCAACACCATCTGACCATAATTTCAGTAGCTCATCAATCAAAGGCTGCAGATACACATCAATGTTGTTTCCATGTGACTTTGGCCCAGGAATTATCATTGACATCACCCAATAAGACTGCTTCATACACAACCAAGGTGGTAGATTATAAGGGATTAGAAGCACAGGCCATGTACTGTAAGAAACATTCATTACTCCAAAAGGATTGAAACCATCAAATGCTAGCCCAAGTCTTATGTTGCGAGGACCAGATGAGAAATTTGGGTGAATGCTATCAAAATACTTCCATGCTTTCGAATCGGTAGGATGACGTAATATTCCATCATCAGCACGACCTTCTTTGTGCCAGCGCATGTTTGATGCCGTTGATTCTCCCATATAAAACATTTGTAGATGGGGAATAAGAGGGAAGTAACATAGAATCTTGCGTGCTACAAGCTTCTTGGATTTTCCACAAGGTAAAGCCTCTCTTGCAACCCCAACAGTACTATTTTTCCATCTTAATTCACCACATTTGGGCAACTATTCAGCATAGAATAGTCCTTCCAGAATAACACACCGTCATTAACACATGAATCGATCTTTTGGTAGTCCAGCCCGAGGTCACGAACAACCTTCTGAAGTTTATCAAGTTTATTAGGAATGTAGTGGCATTTTGGAAGCGCAAATGAGAATAGTTCAAGTAACATCTCGCAAGCTACTTTACTCATACCAGTTAAACACTTTATCTGGTAGAAGCTGACAATGTAGGATAATTGGGTCAGCTGCGAACAACCTGGATACAACTCCTTTTTGGTATCAGTTAATAAGTCACATAATTTCTTTGCATCCCCAGTTGGCTCCTGCTGGTTTATAGCATTTTCTTGATCATCAACATCTGCTGAAGTACCACCATGATCAGTGCCTCTAAGTAGACTGGACAACATATTTTGCATAGCACCATCATTAGAAATTATCTCCTCATTATTTGATGATTCCTCAGCAATATTTTCCTGAACTCGTATTTCTCCATGGTGTATCCAACAAGTATAATCCAATAACATCCCATTTCTGAGCAGGTGTAAATGAACTCCCTTGCGTGTCTTGTGGTAAATATTACGACATCACTTGCAAGGACAAGGCATAGTTCCTCCTTCACGAGTGCCCTGAAATGCAAAATTTAAAAATGACTTCATTCCATCCCGCCACTCCCTCGTATGCCTGTCTTTTCCCATCCATGTCTTATCTTCTGACATCGCTTCCTACAATTCAATCAGCCATCAGCCTATCCGTAGGAGGATAGATGTACAAGAACACATTATGTGAGCAATTGTACCTAGCTGTTGTTACTCCACGCGCTGCGGCCGGCAGATTCTCCTACAAGCGTGGTGGCCGGCGGATGCTCCTCCAAGCGTGGTGGCCGGCGGTTGGTCCTCCAAGCTTGGCGGCCGTCGGATGCTCCTACAAGAGTGGTGGCCGGCGGATGCTCCTACAAGCGTGGCGGTCGGCAGATGCTCCTCCAAGCTTGGCGGCCGGCAGATGCTCCTCCAAGCGTAGCGGCCGGCGGATGCTCCTCCAAGCATGGCGGCCGGCGGATGCTCCTCCAAGTGTGGCGGCCGGCGAATGCTCCTCCAAGCGTGGCGGCCCGCGGATGCTCCTACAAGCATGGCGGACGGCGGATGCTCCTACAATCGTGGCGGCTGGCGGATGCTCCTATAAGCGTGTTGCGGAGAGGGGGCCGGGGTTCCGGGTCGAAGGGTACCATAATAAAATATTATTTATGTTTCTTATTTTCCTTCTTCATTCGGCGTGACAAAAATTTCCCGCCGCGGGCAGGCAGGTAGGTAGGACGAAAAAGCTGGGCTGCTTGTTATTTGTGGACTGAAACTACGCTGATTCACTTTATATTCAAGCTGGGCCTTCACGCATTCATGACGCTTGCACAGAGCCGAAGGCCTCGAAAGGTCCAGTCCTATCACCGGATTTTCATGAGATCCTCAAGGGACGCTGCTTCCGAAGTTTGGCCTCTTCATCCTTGCCTTTTAAACCACCCCCCTATTGCTTCCAGGCTCAAGTTCCCGACTGATTCCCATCCATGCTCCTGTGTGTTGCCTGAGAAGTCCTTTGCCTCTGTTGTCGCAGCACCATGCCTCGCAACCATGTTAGACACGAGTAGGTACCTGCAGGCTCACCGTCCCTGCGCCTTCGTGAGGGGCAATGCACGGTGGTCAACAACCGCCTCATGACGATGGAGTTTATCCGTTTGCGCCGCCAAGCAGCTGTTCTGGGACCCAGGGGAGGTCGCAGCAAGGCAACGCCCATGGAGATCACCCTGGCCATCCATCACCAACTTGAAATCCCGCATTGGGCTTTCACCGTGTCCACGTTTGGGGATGGTGAGTTCCTGGTGCGGTTCACACGTGATGACTATCGGGAGCTCGCCATCGAGACAGCAATCATCTCCATGCTGGATGATAACCACTACTTCTGGCCATGGATCTTTGGCGTCGGTGTGCCGATCGTCGGGTGGTTCTTCCACGTGCATGTTGTCATCGAGAACCTCCCTCTGCATGTCTGGTTTGCGGAGGGCATCGGATGGGTTCTGGGTGACGTCTTCCTCTTTGATCACTTCGATACTTCCACTTACCACTGGGAGCGTGCTGACCTGTGCACAGTCGTTGGGTGGATGAAAGACCCAAGCCTCCTGCCTCGGGCCAAAATGGCCACCTTCTTTGCAGGAAGTGATGGCCGGACTGGGAGTGATGGTGGGCCGCCGGTGGAACCTTTCAACCATGTCGCAGTGGTCCGGCCTGGCGTCCTCACGACGGAGCTCATCATCCACCTGGATCACTACCTCGACTATACGCCGCCGGTCCACCCCAACTCCCCGACCTCCTCGTCATCAGGCGACTTTTTTGATGGACACTCCTCGGTGTCCTCGAACTCTTCAGGGGACACCTTCCCGCGGCCGAAGAGATTCTACTGGCAGCGTGGGGAAGTGGATGAGGCGAATAAGCAGCTCTTTTAGTATGGCAACCAAAGTGTCCTAGCTCATGTGTTACGTTTCCTATGGAAACTAAAAATCCTTTACAAATTCTATCCTTCAAAGGGAGCCTATGTTTGAGAGGATTACGACTGGATTAATTTCCGTGAAAAGATTTCCTGTTTAACATTTCGGTTGTCCTTCCTTTTTTCAAACATTCTCTTCCTCGTATTGTCTTCACTTTTTTCTTTCCAGTCCTAGCTACCGGCCTGTTGCATTTTCCTGTTACTACTACTTTACATACCGCTTTGCGGTCCCCGTTGTGGGCGATCTCCTGGCAACTCCAGCGGTTATGGGACAAGGAGGGTTTGGCGATCGGAAAATTCGAACTAATTTTGCACGGATAGTAAATCTATGAACAAGAACACCAAGTACATTTAACTTAAAAACATTACTCCCTCCGTCCCAAAATATTTGTCCCTTTCGATGGAAGGAGTATATCCGTCCCAAAATACTTGTCGCTTTGGATGTAGGGAGTATATTGCAAACACAAGAAAAGATAAACTACAACTAAGACCATGAAATGAAAAACTACAACTAAAAACATGAAACAAAAAACTACAACTAAAAACATGAAAAGAAAACACCTAAATACTACTCTACTCAGCCTCCACCTCCTCCTCCTCGGGTGGGTCCTCGGGCTCCTGACCCTCCTCTAGCGCCTCGGGCTCCGGCGGCGGAAGGTGACCCAGGCTCCGGCTTAACCCGAACAAGTAGTAGCCGGCGGAGTCCATGCTGGGGAGCTGGGGAAGCCTCCCAAGACCCAGACGGCGACAGATGAGAGATGTATTGTTAAATACATCCTGCGACATTGTGTCCAGCGCTCTTGCATGTTCGACAGCGAAGGACACGTCGTCTTCGACATCTTTAATTTGGCGCGTTAATTCATCGATGCGGGCAGTAAAGAGGCGGACAGTCTCCTGTAACCAGTCGGGCTGAGGAGATGCGGGCGCCGCCAACAGTTCCACTGGCATTGCCGGCGGCGATGGAAACAGAGAAGGAGGTTCGGAGGACGTCGATGGCCTAGAGCACTTCGGCGCGGGGCTACCCATTTATGTGGCGACGGAGGTGCAGAGAAAGAGCAAGAGGTGGTCGACGGTGGCGGGGGGAGAAGTTTGGAGGCTAGGATCTAAGGAGTGGTGCGGCGGAGAAGCAAGAGAACGCTGAGCCTTTATAGCGGGTCGTCGTCTAATAGTGGGCGTGTGGTGAGGGGTCCCCGTCTCTAGGCGTCGGTTTTTTACAGGTGGTTTTTAACTTTATCTCAGGCGGGTTTTACTTACCAACCGCCTGATAAGATATTTAATCAAGAATATTAATCAAGAAGAAGTAAATATCTTCACAGGCGGTTGGTACTTAATAACCGCCTGAGAAGATGTTTATCTCAGTCGGGTATTACTTACCAACCGCCTGAGATAATGCCCGATACTGTTCTTCAGTTTCCTTATCACTTGCTTCTTTTTTATTTAGATTCCAATATAAATACTCAAACATATTTAGATTCTGCAAATTGTGTCCAAATTCGATGATTGTTTCTTCTACATTTGTATAAAATTAACATCTACCGCCTGAACAAAATATTTTAAAACTTGTATAGCTGACATTTTAATGTTTTGGTAAATATCAAATTAATTTCTACTCACATATTATTCACATTTGTGTATCTCATAAAAAAAAATCCTTCACTCGAATTTGTTTGTATGAACATATTTGTATCCTTTATACATGTATGAATTTTGTTAATTTTTTTAAAAGCATTCCAATATGTCAAACTTCAAATTATCCATCATTCTAACTAAATACTCATATACATATGAGGCATTCATCAAATTATGAACACACATTGATTCAAAAAATCTAAAAAAAATCAGAAAAAATTCATAGAGATTGGTATGATGAGTAAAAATGTACACTGAAAAAATAAATGAAAAAGGCATTATATTCATCAAGATGGAAAAATGAAAAATAGCATTTGTTGTATGTTTTTTATGTTCTCACCAATTTCAAAAGATTTATGAAGAGAAATCTAATGGTAACCTTTACTTATCAATAATATTACAAGAAAGTGGAATTTTACCTTTTTAAAGGACCCACATTTAATCAAGAATATTAATCAAGAAGTAAATATCTTCACAGGCGGTTGGTACTTAATAACCGCCTGAGAAGATGTTTATCTCAGTCGGGTATTACTTACCAACCGCCTGAGATAATGCCCAATACTGTTCTTCAGTTTCCTTATCCCTTGCTTCTTTTTTATTTAGATTCCAATATAAATACTGAAACATGTTTAGATTCTGCAAATTGTGTCCAAATTTGATGATTCCTTTTTCTACATTTGTATAAAATTAACATCTACCACCTGAACAAAATATTTTAAAACTTGTATAGCTGACATTGTAATGTTTTGGTAAATATCAAATTAATGTCTACTCACATATTATTCACATTTGTGTATCTCATAAAAAAAGGATCCTTCACTCAAATTTGTTTGTATGAACATATTTGTATCATTTATACATGTATGAATTTTGTTAATTTTTTTTAAAAGCATTCCAACATGTCAAACTTCAAATTATCCATCATTTTAACTAAATGCTCCTATACATACGAGGCATTCATCAAATTATGAACACACATTGATTCAAAAAAATTTAAAAAAATCTGAAAAAATTCATAGAGGTTGGTATGATGAGTAAAAATGTCCACTGAAAAAATAAATGAAAAAGGTATTATATTCATCAAGATAGAAAAATGGAAAATAGCATTTGTTGTATGTTTTTTATGTTCTGACCAATTTCAAAAGATTAATGAAGTGAAACTTAATGGTAACCTTTACTTATCAATAATATTACAAGAAAGTGGAATTTTGCCTTTTTAAAGGACCCACATTTAATCAAGAATATTAATCAAGAAGAAGTAAATATCTTCACAGGCGGTTGGTACTTAATAACCGCCTGAGAAGATGTTTATCTCAGTCGGGTATTACTTACCAACCGCCTGAGATAATGTCCGATACTGTTCTTAAGTTTCCTTGTCCCTTGCTTCTTTTTTATTTAGATTCCAATATAAATACTCAAACATGTTTAGATTCTGCAAATTGTGTCCAAATTCGATGATTCTTTCTTCTACATTTATATAAAATTAACATCTACCACCTGAACAAAATATTTTAAAACTTGTATAGCTGACATTGTAATGTTTTGGTAAATATCAAATTAATTTCTACTCACATATTATTCACATTTGTGTATCTCATAAAAAAAGATCCTTCACTCAAATTTGTTTGTGTGAACATATTTGTATCATTTATACATGTATGAATTTTGTTAATTTTTTTAAAAAGCATTCCAACATGTCAAACTTCAAATTATCCATCGTTCTAACTAAATGCTCATATACATATGAGGCATTCATTAAATTATGAACACACATTGATTCAAAAAAATTTAAAAAAATCTGAAAAAAAATCATAGAGGTTGGTACGATGAGTGAAAATGTCCACTGAAAAAATAAATGAAAAAGGCATTATATTCATCAAGATAGAAAAATGAAAAATAGCATTTGTTGTATGTTTTTTATGTTTTGACCAATTTCAAAAGATTTATGAGGTGAAATTTAATGGTAACCTTTACTTATCAATAATATTACAAGAAAGTGGAATATTGCCTTTTTAAAGGACCCACATTTAATCAAGAATATTAGTCAAGAAGAAGTAAATATCTTCACAGGCGGTTGGTACTTAATAACCGCTTGAGAAGATGTTTATCTTAGTCGGGTATTACGTACCAACCGCTTGAGATAATGCCCGATACTGTTCTTCAATTTCCTTATCCCTTGCTTCTTTTTTTATTTAGATTCCAATATAAATACTCAAACATGTTTAGATTCTGCAAATTGTGTCCAAATTCGATGATTCTTTCTTCTACATTTATATAAAATTAACATCTACCACCTGAACAAAATATTTTAAAACTTGTATAGCTGACATTTTAATGTTTTGGTAAATATCAAATTAATTTCTACTCACATATTATTCACATTTGTGTATCTCATAAAAAAAAAGATCCTTCATTAACAATATTCTGGAGTCTGATACGCGAGTCTGAGGAACACGATGAACACACTACACATTCATTCATTCACACAGTTGAAGAACACACAAGATACTCATTCATTAACAATATTCAATCACACATCTCACAAAAGAACACACAAGATACACAATATTTACACAAGAACACACAAGATACACAAGTAATATTCAATCACATAGATGAACAAAGATAGATTTCATTCATTAACAATATTTACAAAACAGAAGCAACTAAAAACAATAAAGAAAAACTAATTAAATCCTACTCCTACTCCTCTTCCTCCTCCTCCTCCTCCTCGTCCTCCGGCGGCGACTCTGGCACCGCTGCAATAGGAGACAGGACCGGTTGCACTGGCTGCACCGGCGGTGCAACCTTGAGGTTGCTAGCCGTCGCCTCCACTAGCATTCTGTGGCCCTCGGGGCCAAGAACCTGGGCCATCATCGCGAACAGAATGTCAAGACGATCAACCACCCTCGTGAGCGCGTAGAGGTAGTGGCCGATGGTACCCATTCTAGGATACTCTGGAAGGGTACCCAGCCCCAAGGAACGCATGGTGCGAGACGTATTGTTGTACGCCTCTCGCGCCATGAGGAGGCTCTGCTGGGTGTTTATCCTCTCGAGGGAGTTGCAACATGGTTTCTTTCAAGGTGGCTCCCTCGGAGGGCTTGGCGGCGGAAGGTCGGCCATAGTGGTGTTGGGTCGTCGGAGCAGAGGAAGACGAAGAAAAGAAGAGGATTCAAAGTGAGCGACGGTCTTGTGGAGAACTAACGGGTGATAGCGCCTCTTTAAGGCCGCGCGGAGTGGAAGATGGAGCAGTTGGTTTACCGCGCATTGAAAGGTCGCGCCTCGGGGAAAAGAAAGGTCGTGCACGGTCATCGACACGTCTTCATAGACGGTTGGTGAGGGGTCTTTATGTAGGCGTTCATCAAATTATGAACACACATTGATTCAAAAAAAGTATCAATGTAGTAAATATCTTCTCAGGCGGTTGGTAAGTAAAACCCGCCTGTGGTAACCGTCTTCTCAGGTGGTCGGTACTTAAAATCCGTCTAAGAAAATTGGAGTTTATATATACCCCTCGGCAGCATAGGAAAAACCTAACCCACGCGAAACACTTAGACGCCGTTAGGCTGCCAAAATTTCGTTTGCCGCCAAGTGTTCGCCCTCATCACTTCCAGGTACGCCGCCGAGCTTCGCCGTCGCCGCCGAGCTTCGCCCTCGTCACTTCCAGGTATGCCCTCATCGCTGGAAAAGAGTGTCTCTTCTTGCCTGCAGCTACCTCGCCTCGCCTCACCTCACCATCCAAATCCAAGTTCCACACTTTGCGATTCTTGATTCTAGAAAAAGGCTGGAGGATTTGCTTTTTGTCCCTTGCTTGATCAGTTATAGGTTCGGAGCTAGGTGCCACCTAGTAAACCTCAAGAACGTGGTCGCCACTCTGAACGAAGCTAGCCTATTTAGAATAAGAAGATAAAATTGCCATTGCTAGTGAGCAACTTTAACATGCCTGTCACCCTCGCAATGTATAGGAGCTTTTTGGTCAGTCGCCTTAAACCCTAGAATGCCTTATCAAATCCTAGAATGCTTCCATCTTTTTCTTCATGTAACATTTCATGTAGAGTTAATATGCCATTTATTAGATTTTTTGTCTTATTAGTTCTAGCATGGAAAGCCCTAAGAAGACTGGTCCTGGTAGTAACAATAAAGAAGACAATATGGAGTTTACTGACTCCAGCAGTTTAGGCTCCTGTCACAGTCCATCGGATCCTTTTCTGAATATAAAAATTAAAAAGACTTCAGTTGATCTAGACCCGGAATATGATCCTACCGACGAGGTATGGATCAAGAATCTTAACTTCAGCAGTTCAAGTTAATGTTGGTTGTCAAGTATACGAAGTCTAATAATTTTTTTCTACCTAGATTAATCTCGAAGACAATGAGGTTATATCGGCTCCTAAAACCGCAGAAGGTTCTCCAATGGATGAATCCTCAAACGAGGGCAACGAGGTCCCAATAAGGGTCCATTGGACCGCATCATGTACATAACAAGGGTCGGTCCAGGTGGGCTTCCCCAAGAACCACTGGATTCAGTTACCAAGTACCGTAATGCATGTGGTTTTCTTGTTAGGGAGGTTGTGCCGATCACAACCGAGAATTGGAGGAAATTACCCGAGCAGACCAAGAATGAGTTTTGGGAGAGGATAAAGAAACAATTCAAGTTCCCAAAAGGCACAGAAGAAGTTGTAAGGAAAGCAACATTGGTCTCTTGCGGCAAGAAGTTTCGATGCTGGAAGTGTGAAATGAATGCTTATGTTAAGGCCGATAAGGTCCCTAGCCCGAGGAAGATGGGAAAAATCACACAAGCCCAGTGGCAAGAGTTTGTTCATCAAAAGAGCACACCTGATGCTAAAGCTCTAAGTGCAACTAGGTCAGAGCTTGGAAAAAAGAACAAATACCATCATCGCTTAGGGTCTACCGGATATGCCCCCAAAGTCCAGAAATGGAATAAGATATTAGACGAAATTACCAGTAAGGGCAATCCTCACCCATTAGAAGGGTGCGATGAGCGAACTCAATGTTGGGTCTTTGCTCGATCAGGTTTGACCAGCGAGGGCAAACTTGAAAAGCCCGACTATCTGAATGAAGTAGAGGATAAAATGAAAGAAGTAATTGAAAAGCAACAGAAGGGTCTCTTCAAGCCGAAGAGGTAGAATGACCAACTTACCGCTATCTTAGGAAACCCTGAACACAGTGGACGGGTTCGAGCGGTCTCTTCTCAAATGTCTTGGCTAGATGGTTTCCCTAAAGATAAAGACACATATAGAAGACGTGAGAAGTTTAAGAAAACACTTGATGAAACGATTGCTCAAAAGGTCAAATAAAATATGCAAGAAATAATGGAACAACTTAGACAATCAGGACAATTAGTGGCACCGAGTACAGTGATGATTCCGGTGCAAAAGGAGCAATTAGTATCTCCAGCTGCCTACCCTAGCAGTGTTGGTTCCGTTCCAGGCTCAGGGTCAACCCATAAGTTCCCTGTCGATGATATTGCTAACGACAAATCTTGTCGTCTTCTTGTCCCGATAGGCAGAGCAGGGAACAAAACCAAACAGGTTGCCACTGCTATGGCAAAGCCTGATCGTGACTTCAACGGGAATCCACTTCCGTTGTATTATGCTGTGGTGCAAGTTCTTCAGATCATTGATAACGATTATGAAGATTATGAAATAGACCACGTCGCACCTGAGGGGATGTCGACTTTGGGGCAGGCTGTCAACCAATTAATCCTTTGGCACTGACGCGATATCGTGTTGGACGATGAGCCAATTTCTAGCCCCATCACATCTCCAAATACTGCAACCCCATCTTCTAAGGCGAAAGTGCATGAAGATCCACTCCCAGTCCAGGAAGATCCACTCCCCCTATGTCTCAGCAAGGATGATATCCAAGAGCAACAAGTTGGACAACAGATTCAAGCAGTACTAGAGCAAGCTGTTGCTAGTAAAGAGCAACCAGTTGAGCAACAGCTTGAACTAGTACTAGAGCCAACTGCTGGGAGTAAAGAGCAATCAGTTGAACAATAGGTTCAACAACAAGCCAGTGTCCAACTTCC
The DNA here is from genome assembly GCA_036927565.1 of Tuctoria greenei. NCBI lineage: Eukaryota > Viridiplantae > Streptophyta > Magnoliopsida > Poales > Poaceae > Tuctoria > Tuctoria greenei. The sequence continues at coordinate 97,959,745 of JAYESD010000011.1, forward strand.
GACGACTACTCCTCGATCATCAGTGCCTATCAAAGTTACCTCATACAAAAATAAGAAACCTTCATCAAAAGTGTCAAAATATTTGGAAACTATGAAGGAAAATATTATAAAATCGAGTGCATCTCGTTCTTCTCATGAGCCATCATTAGGAGATATCGAGGAGTGGGAAGAAGACGGTGTCATGTATAATTGGCGAGCGGCTTTCGTTAAACCAGGAGTTCCAATATACAAGCTTGAGGATGTTCCTCCTGAATTTAAGAATGAGAAGCCGTTCATGACATCCGTACAACTCGTCCAACTCAGAAGAATGCATGAGTGGTACATCCTTGCCAGCACAAAATATGGTCTTAATTGCATCACATTTCGTATTCCAAAAGAAACATTCTGGAGCACGGGAGTGGATAGACGAGTCATTGTATTTGAAGAGTTGCGGCCATTTTCCATCGGGGCATGCTCGAAATCAACCTGCTGCTCGTCTGGTGCTTGTAAGCGCTCTAATATTTTGTATTTGCTTTTCTTACTACACGCATACGCATTTCATGAGATTATAACAATTTTGGACTTCTTCAATAGGATGCAATACATGGATAATGAAAGGTTGGAGCGCAAGACAGGTATCCGTGACCCTACTAGGATTGCAAAGGTGATATTCGACGTTCAGGCGGATCGAGACTCAGCAAAGTTTAAACACATGAAAAAAAAGATTTTGAAAAAGCAATCGCAAAACTTAAGAAGGATAAAAGGACAGAAGTTGCAGCTTACATAGGACATGCGATGTTTAACTTTGTCAGAGACGGAAAGGACGTCGTAAAGGCTCCGTACCACTTCGAGTAAGTTCGACACATGACATTGAAATAGCAATTATTAGTAATTGTTAACACGTGTGTTTGTATGTTTGCAGTAATCACTACATAATGATCTTCATCAAGCCAACGCAGGGAATGCCAACAATCTTGGACTCGGCAGATTTCTCACCAGATCGTTACAAAGATTTCCTTTCCATTTTGAAATTGTACATTTATTCAATAATTTTAATTTACGCACATTTAAAATGTGTTGACAAGTTTTATATGATATTTCTTGTATTATAGCGCTTGGCGGTTTTACGCGGAACGGCTTGGTGATGAGAGACCTTCCAATACGAATGCATTGTACATTAAAACGTATTATGCTTATCTGAAGCAGCCTGCTGGGAGTGTCTTATGTGGGTTTCATGTATGCGAGCGTCTTCGGACCGCCGGCGTATATAGAGTGAATCGTGAGGATGTAAGTTATCCTTAATGTCGATACCTTATTTTCTTACTTTTGTGTTTCATTTTCATTGTAACTAGCATAGTTTAATACTTATATTCTCTGCTGTTCAATAATACCAGAAACATTATTTTCATATTTTGATTCCAACTTCAAAATTCAATTGCTCATAGTACAACTGCTCCAAAAATACCAAATAAATTCCTGTATACTCTCACTTTGATCTATACTTTGAGATTGTTCAAACCAATACATTCTAAACCTTGTTATGTGTTATATTGCAGCACACGAAGAATCTGAACGAAGAATGGCCGGTTTGTAGAAGTATTCCTAGTGGAGGAGCTGACAGGATTGCTGCTGAACTTTGTCAATTCATTCGTCACGAAATTTTGCACAAAAGAGGGGAGTTCCTTGATGAGGATGGTGCAGCAGCTGATGTGCCAGAACTTTGCGACTATGCCAATAGAAACAGTTTTTAGCGAAAACTTGTAAACTTTGAGATTAATGGTATCTGTAACTTGTACATATGTATATTGTTTTAGTGAAATTGACTTTTGTGATGATAATAATGTTAACTTTTGTTCTATGATGATATTATTGATTTTTGTTCTGTGATTATATTGAATTGACCTGTAAATTAGAAATAACAGCAGTAGTACTGCATAAGTTATACCTTCTCACAAGCGGTTATTAACCAACGGCTAGGCATGTCTGTAAAAAATAATAATCACAGACGGCTAGATACAAGTAAAGAACCATCAGTGATAACTTAATTATCTCAGGCGGTTACTGTTATGGTAGAAACCGGCTACGATAAAAGGTCTTCACAGGCGGCTTGATGTAGGTAAACATCCGTCTCTGATAACACCATTATCACAGGCGGTTAGTTATGCTGCAAGACCCGCCTCTAATAAGACAATTATCACAGGCGGATATATATGATGCACGGTCCCAATGGCTCGATGCGTCCCATCAGCATAAGAGAAAATTAACACGTGTACGCCACACGTCCGACTATCCAAGCATTAATGCTTTGTTGTGATCATGTATGATGGCCGGACATGCATGCATGCTTTTGAAATAGAGCCAGCGAGGTCTCCATCATGTTTCATGCATGATTGATCACTTATTGATGAGGATTTGTGATGTTGATTTTCTTGTTTCATGATGACATTTCTCTTGTTTTGTAATGTTCTATGTTACTGAACTCAATGTTGTCCGTCTATTCCATATGTTATTTTCTTCTCTGTCCATTGTCTAATGAACTACGTACTCCGTATTTGTGTTCTATGTGTAACATGCATGTGCAAGACCTCGATCCACGATCATGTTAAATTGATGGTGTTATAGAAGTGTTTTCTCTTTTTGTTGAAAAAACGATCGTCATATTTATTATTTGTATATTATTAATATACATTAGTAAAATAAAGAATTAATATATAAATAAATATTATCATATGAAATATCAACATGGATGGTCCAATCCAACCTACGAATCAAAAACTTTTTGATCGTCGTACATCCAATGAAACATCAACTAGCATGGATCGAGATCCAGTATACAGAAACATGGATGATCCTATCGAATCCAACTTTGACAACAAAAAAACGCACGTACGTGACGGTCGTTCATTAACAGAGAATACAAATATATAGAACCGATAATTCATTAAATAATAGACAGAAAACAAAATAACGGATGGAACAGAGGAACAATGACGTTGAGTTTATTAACATAAAACAATAGTACTACAAAAAAAGAAAAAAAACATCACGAAACAAGAAAACTAACATCACAGACCCTTTCTTCCTCCTCGCACCGAGGGCGCGCGCGGTGCCGCCATGGCGGGGCTCACTGGAGATCTCGCCGCTGGCCTTTCCAGTGCGCCGAGTAACTGATGCGCTGCACGAGGTCTGCAGAGAAGTTAAGAAGCCGTGGTGCAAGGACGCGTGCACCGTGTTCCACATGGATACAAGAGAGACGGAAGGATCCCTGAAGATCGTCTTCCACAGTGGTTTAATTGCGCCGCACGAGGTCTGCAAAGAGTTCAATGCGCGGGAAACGAACCGCTCCCTCGTCTACTCCGCACAGACCATATATAAGGTGTGTTATCGGTTATGTACAAGCACAGAACTTTTGCACTCCTTTCTTCTTCTTCCATCATTCCACCTCGTAGCCCGGCACCAATGAACCACCATAGCCATGGCCAACCTTCCGCCTCCTAGCCCGCCGAGGCAGCCAACCTGCAAGCAGATATGCTACAGCTCCCCTGGGAGGGTGAATGATGACCAGTGCCTCATTATGGCGCGAGAGGCGTACAACAGTACGTCTCGGGCCTTGGACGCCTTGGGTCTTGGTACACTTCCCGAGTTTCTGGGAATGGATACCCCCGGCCGCTACCTCTACGCCCTCACGGGTTTGGCCGATCGCCTGGACAACTTGTCCGGGATGATGGCCCAGGAGCTCGGCGCCGAGGGCCGTAGTGCCCTGGTGGCAGCGACGGAGAGGAACTTCCATCACGGCGGGGTTCCACCGCCGATGCAGCCGGAGTCACCGGTGCAGCCGGAGCAATCGGCTCAGCCGGAGCAGCCGACCCACTCTCCTGCTGCATCGTCGCAGGAGGAGGAGGAGGAGGAGGAGGAGGAGGAGGAGGAGGAGGACGACGACGACGACGTTGATGATGACGACGATGATGACAACGGCGACAACGACGGCGGCCACCACCACCACCACGACGACGACGACGACGACGAGGTGGAGGAGGACCGCTTGTCGTGGTTTGAGAAGTTGGGGGAGAGGGCGGAGGAGGCGAGGCCGACAGAGTAGTTTTAGGAGTTCTTGTACATATTTCTTTTGTAGTTTTAGGAGTTCTTGTACATGTTTAGCTTCAATTCTGTTCTTGTACATATTTCTTGTGTTTTGTAATATATATGTGTTCATTCGTGTCAATGAATACTGGTGTGTTAGAATTTTTGGATTTCAATCAAGTGAATGTGCTCTAAGTTTAGTGATGTGTTAATCTTTCACAAGTGAACCGAGCAAATTGGACAAAAACAAAAGATCTTAGGGTTTGAAGCTCGTCTCCATTTGTAATTGCAAAGCTAAAGGAGACAAACAATTACTTTAAGCGCGTCTCGCATCACTTTGTGATCGATGGACATCCGATCTGTCGCCCATCGTTGTCTCCTATTTGAGTTTCTTACGTAGTGTAATTGGTTGATCATGTTTGCGGTCCGTGCATGTTAGACATAGCTAGAGTTAAAACACCTCGGTCATGTTTAACAACACTAACACGCATGCATATATATATATATATATATACCTCAAATAGTACATGACGATCTTTCAACAAAAATAGAAAACACACGTATAACATCTTGAAACATGATTGTGGATCGAGGTCGCGCATGCATGTTGAACATAGAAATGAAATAGTATTAGACAACAGACAGAGAAGAAAAGAACATATGGAACAGGTGCGAAGGATTAGTCCCACCACGGAAAGTTGAGATCGGTGTACCGACGTTATAAGGCATGGCGCACAGTTGCAGTTAAAAATCCGAATGAAAGTAATATGTGCAGGACTAGGCCCATGTTCGCCGCAAGGCTTCCGCTGGCACGGACGTGCGGTCAAAAAGTTGACTTAGGCGTGTACGGACAGATTTTTTTTATATAACGAAAAAATTGTTTTTCCCCACGTGTAAATTTACTCCTAATGGGACGCGTCGAGCCGTTGGGACCGAGAGGATGCAAACCGCGGTTTCGAGGAAACCGGGGCCACCGACCGGTTCATAATTAAGCGCGGTTTCATCTAGCATCCGATCATCTCGACACGCCCGCTTAGACGACAACCCGCTATAAAGGATCACCGTCCTCTTGCTTCTCCGCCGCACCACTCCTTAGATCCTAGCCTCTAAACTTCTCCCCCCGCCACCGTCGACCACCTCTCACTCTTTCTCTACACCTCCGTCACCACACAAATGGGTAGCCCCGCGCTGAAGCGCTCTAGGCCATCGACGTCCTTTGAACCTCCTTCTCCGTTTCCATCGCCGCCAACAATGCCGGTTGAACTGATGGCGGCGCCCGCATCTCTGCCCGCGGCGCCTGCACTTCCTCATCTCGGTTGGGTTGAGCAGACTCTCAAACTCCTCACCGACCGCATCGACGAACTCGATCGGCGCCTTAAGGTGGCCACCGATGCCAAGTCTGCCGCCGCTCATAGTGCACTAGCACTCAACGCAGTGGCGCGGAAGGTCTTTTCCGACACAGATCACTCGTGTCGCCGTCTGGGTCTTGGGACCCTTCCCCTCCACACGAGCATGGACACCGCGGGCCACTACTACTACGGGTTGATGACTGTGACCGGTCTTCTCGACGCCCTCCATGAGACGATCGCGGAGGTTGCTGCGGTAGAGGGCCTCCTGAAGATTAAGCACCGCGTCGCTGGGAAGCTTCAGACTGTGATGGAGGTTGAGGAGTATGAGGCGGCTTGGGCAGCAGCGACAGTGGAGGAGGCGGAGCAGGAGACGTCTCTTGAGGCGGAGGTGGACACGGCTATGGAGGCGGCGGAGGAGGAGCAGGAGGAGGCGACAGCGGCGGCGGAGGCGGAGGCGGCAGCAGTTGCGACAGCGGCGGCGGAGGAGGAGGAGGAGGCGGCACCGGCGGCGGAGGCAGAGGAGGCGACAGCGGCGGAGGAGGAGGACGTGGTTTTCTCCCAGTAGAGTAGTATTAGGAGTAGTTTATCTATTTCGTGATCTCTGAGTAGAGTAGTATTAGGTGTAGTTTATCTTATTCTTGCTGTCTACTACATGTTTTCCTATTACTTGTTTGTTAATGAAATATGTCTTTATGTTCATGAACAATGTGTTCTATATATGCAGTATTGAAAGACTTCTTTTATCGAAAACATCTCCTATATGTTTGTAACTTGGGACCGTCTATATTTTTTGTGGCTAAATGAATGAAATCCGGTAAACATTATCCTTACAAGTAATAGAACTAACAACAGACATGATGCATAATTAACTTGATTAGGAAATTATGTCATTTAAATTGCTGACTAGTCCATCGCCTGATGCACCAGGTGCATGAAAAGTACTTTAGCCATTGTAACTAATATCTGATGACATTGTGATATATATATCGTATGTACCTATGATACTCGTATCACAGGCGCCTTTGGATCGATGGCCTGAAGATTAGACATCACAGGGGAAAATGTTTTTTTTGTAGTAGTATATACTCTGTATATGTTATCATTTTATTGCGACGAATGTTATATATAAAATGCTGATTGTTTACCTTTTACTAGACCATGGATTTGCCGTCCTCCTTTCGTGGACTTGGGTGTTCTGTATTTGCATGTCGTTTGCATTAGCACAATGATACATTTGGCGATTCATATTTTTGATCGTATTTTTTTTGGAATGTCCCACTAACACATGACTGCTTTTACAGCTCCATGAAAACAAAGATGAACGGCAGGTAGTGGTCCCTCAAAAAAAAATTCGTTCTTCTTGGCGCGCACAATTGAGATTTTTACAATTGAAACTTCACTCTGTGTGCCCAAAATTCCAGTCCCGCCCATTTGTACCTAGCCACGACGAATATAAATGTGCGTCTCCCTCTAATCCCGCAGTGGCTTCCGTTCCTGGCACACATGTTCTCCTCTTAGTGTTGTGTTCCAAACTTGCATTCCTAAGAAATTCCCGTGTGAGTGGTGGTACAACGTCGAGCGACCAAGTTTGACGGGCTCTACCGAACCTCTTGGTCGCCGACCCCGCCCTGCGACATCTTGGACTCCAGTTTTGTGCTACGTAAGTTCTACACGATCCATGCCGTCTTTTTATAGAGCTACTCCCTCCCTATCGCTTTAGTTGTCGTCCCAACAGCTGCAGCCAGTTCATTCCTAGTTGTCGTCCCAACTCCTTATATGCTCTTATGTTTCATGAATGTCTAGTATAAAATCTGATTAATGGTGCAATCGTGCACTCAACTATCCTCAATCGTTAGATCTACATCCTATAGTCGATTCATCTTTTATTTTACCCTAGCATCTGATTGCATTCCACTTGTTTCCATATATAAAATACACTACACCTCTGCCCCGAAAAAATGTCGCTCCGACAGTTTATGGTAGTGTATTTCTAGTACATTTCCATGTCAGGAAAGATAACTATTAAAAACCGCATGTACTATGTAATTTCTTGATTTAGAAGTAAATGACGCCAAGGTTATCTTATCAACCACTCCCAATGTTGTACTCTCATTCCTGTGTTCCAAACTTGTATTCCTAAGATTTTCAGTTCCCACGGTTTATACACATTTTTCTTGTTTTTCTTTCTCGGATTGTATGGTTTTTTTCCTACTCCTTCATTTCTAATTCCTCCGTTCAAAACAAACATTTTCAGTTCATCGCAACCACACTGCCCGATCTAAAATACTCATCCTCATGTAATCTGACGTTATCACTGTTACTTACTATATATACTCTTTACTTTAGGAACAAGACACCAAACCGTCATGTCGTCTACAAGTAATCGTGATGGGCAACAAGCACCTGGTATAACTATAAATGTGCTTACTATCAAAATACACATATTTATAACACGTTAATTCCTTTGCTTCCTTTGCATCGCATGCAGAGAATATTGCAGCACTTGATGCTCAGGAACCCCGAGATTTGTCATCCCATGCTGGTACTACAAGTATAAATATGTACCGGGCTCTACTAAATATTTTAGCATTGCGATTGTAGTTTCCTAGTCCTAGTTAACAGTTAATCAGTATATGTGATGGCGTGATTTATTGATGCCTACAAACGCACGATGGGCTCTCTCGCCGCCGGCCACTCCGGCACCGGCGACCACACCCTGCTGCTGCTCACTTTAGTGTCCTCCCCGACGCGTCTCCCTCCACCATCGCCACGTCCCATCCTTCGCGTGTCATGATGACCCCGCCGCCCGCAAACCCCTGTCGCCGCCGGTCACTCCGGCACCGGCCGGCGCCCACGTCCTGCTGGTGAGTTTATGTGATGGCGTGATTTATTGATGCCTACACGCGCACGCTGGGCTCTCTCGCCGCCGCCACTCCGGCACCGGCGACCACGCCCTGCTGCTGCTCACTTCAGTGTCCTCAGAAATGCGTCTCCCTCGACCATCGCCACGTCCCATCCTTCGCGTGTCATGATGACCCCGCTGCCCGCAAACCCATGTTGCCGCCTGTCACTCTGGCACCGGCCGGCGCCCACGCCCTGCTGGTGGTCACTTCACTGTCCTCCCCGACGCGTCTCCCTCCATCTCCACGTGCCATCGTTCACGTGCCATGATGACCCCGCCGCCCGCAAACCCCTGTCCATTACGGCGTACCTACTCCTACATGCTATGCCCCATATGACATGGCATACCCTGGAAAAAATAGTCCAATATCATTAACCCCTGTCCACTAAGAAATGTTAGTATCATATAGTTTAGAGATGCATGTACATGAGGGTTCATTGCTGCTTATATGATCTCAATTCCGTTTTTTACAGTGCCAAATGTGTTGCTGATGTCTGGTAATTAACGCAAGATTATATTCATGTATCCCTTCTAGTAGCACTTTAGGGCGAGATGCTAACATGCAGAGCAAAATATTAGTATGCAATCCACCTAAATTTAATTCCTAGATCCGCCACACTGTCCTCCTAGCCTCGAGACTTGCTCCGGGGTGATATCAATGGACGCAGATCACCTGACTTATACGTTTTCACTACATGCGATGCAGTAAAGATCCAACGGAATCACACCGTTGGATCTTTACTGCATCGCCTGTAGTAAAAACGTAAGTCAGGTGAGATCACCGGTGTGATTTGGACGTCGATCCTCAGACTTAAATGTGGTCACTGCAATGCCAGACCGAACCCTAGCTTTGTTAAACGTCGCAAGCTGCCCGCCTCATCTATCTTGCATCCTCTACCTGCTAATACCGCTGACATCCATGACTCGCCCTGCCACCAATTCGCCTCGAGACGCGCTCCTGTTGATGTCGGTCAAACCGAACCGGTAGTACTGCAGAGGATGAGCACCCAGCGAACCCTCTCTTTCTCTAGCATCGCCAGCTACTATCTTGCCTGCTTCGCAGCTGGACTGAAAATCCCCTGCAGTACTACAGGTGCTGTAGCGCCACTAACTATTGCCTGATGCCTGATTTTAGGGTATGAACAGCAACAAAGAAGTCAACAAGTCGATGCATCGCCCAATATGGAGTAAAATGTTGTTGCGACGCGGTGTTCCCACGCTCGTATTTGCTGCACTCGTCCTGAAAATGGTAAAACATCAGACTTCTTCTTCTTTCACACTATTTGTACATGATACTAGGCCTGGTCAGTTGCTAATTTGCTTTAAACGTTTACCGTTTAAATGACACTAACAGAAGGAAAGAAGTTTGGAAGAGGGGTGGCTAAAGGACTTAAGGTTGCTAAATTGCGCTATCTAGCATATGCAAATAGAACGAATGATCAGAATCAGAAGTTACAAATTTAGTGGTCCGATAGGTTGGGTGCTGCGGTTGGTCCTAATCAGAGGCACTTTGTCGATGACGTGGTTATTACAACAAAAAAATGCACCCCTCGCTGGTGTAAGGAAGTGGGCAGAGGTTGGCGATACTTCGAATAGTGATATAGTGAGAGACATTCTGGTTAGTGTTGTGACACCCCACATAAGTATTTTTTTCTAGCGACCTCCATCTTGTACGTTTGTAACAGTATGATATACAATGTACAGAATGCCTGGGACTTGGAGGACACATATGATACCAGAAGAAAATATTGAAGATTGCTGGTGAGCGCTACAAGGGGTGGCGATCAACATTGCATGCCACGTATAAGAAGTATTCGACCGATGAGGAACGTATACAAAACAAGCCTGTTGACGTAGCAGATTCCGATTGGTTGGCGCTTATGGACTATTTTGGGTCCGAGCGATTCAAAGTCAGCTAGCTTTCTAATACCTTCATATCCTACAAAAACTATTTGATAACACCCATTCGTGAAATTAATTCTTAAAATTGCAGTCAATAAGCAGAACCAATTCACGAAATCGAAGTACTCAAAAGACAAAACACTTGCTTGGCTCGAAATCCTACGCCCAACTTAGTTACGAGAAGGTATGAAAACTAAATCATGCTTTTACTTTGCACTGCAATCATTCAATCAAATTTTACTTGTATTTGATGTAGCGAGACCCAGAGACCGGAAAAGAACCCGATGACATAGAACTTTGGGAGGCAAGCCATGTGAAGAACGGTCAATGGGCAAACGAGCAGGCAGAAGCTGTACATGTGAGAAACACTTCGAACAGTCCCCATTTAAATAAATATTTGCAATGTATATGTCACTTTTCTTTTTGTATATAGACCCAGGCACGTGCCCAAATCAACATCAAGGAAGCTGAGCTGGGAGTCCCAATCCCAGATGAGGAAAGAAACAACATCTTCCAGCTTACTTATATATCCGCAATCGGTTCTGGAGGATCACAGTTTCAGGGGCGTGGTTATATGGCTAAACTAATGTTTCTGAAAGACTGCGTATCCAGATGTCTGACCAGCTCGGCCAGCAAGTTCGATACTTGCAAAATAGAAATGAAGACCTCAACTCTCAAGTGCAAGAGTTGGAAGGAAGAAATGATAATATGACCTCCCAGATGGATGACTTCGTCCAGGCAAATGAACAGCTCAACCAGGAAGTTCGGGCTTTACATGATCAAATGGCAGCCAATTCTGCATGGCAAGAAAAGGAGCTAGCAGACATGCACAGAATGATGGAGATCTTGCAAAATCAACAACGGCTAGCAGCAACTCCACAAAAGCCTCCTGCTCGCACCAAGTCGAAGCTGGATGTTCAAGAAACTATTCTTAGTACTACAACTCGTCGCGATGCTATTTTAATGGGTGCAATGTTGCAAACTGAAAAAACTATAAATAACATCGTCTCGCAACAATGCAAGGGTCCTTGAGCGTTGCATCAATTGTTGGATGTTTGTTGTTAAGTCGACAGACGTATCGTGTGCGAATAAATTGATTCTGTTGTCACTAATTTTCAAACCTGGTGCATTAGGATTCTAGTGCCGCTAATTATAAAACGTGGCATTAACAGATTATTACGACAAAAATAAACTGTTGCAATAGGAAGCTAGCTATTGCCACAAATTATAAAACGTTGCACTACAAACATTTGGCTATGACCAAAAAAGCGTTGCACTAGACTGCTATTGCCACCACCCAGAGAACGTCGCATTACAACCCTGTTGTAACAGATTTGAATATGTTGCATTACGAACCTATTGCCATACATCAGAAATCGTTGCAATACAATATTGTTGCCACGGTTTTGAAATCATTGCAATACCATACTATTCGCCATGAACGTGAAATCGTTGCAATACTGTATTACTGGCCACGGCTGTGAAATCGTCGCGATGCCATATTATTCGCCACGAGTGTGAAATCGTCGCGATATCGTACTATTCGCCACGGAAGTGAAATTGTTGCAACATCGTAGTATCCGCCACAAATGTGAAAACGTCGCGATACGATATTATTCGCCACAAGTGTGAAATCGTCGCAATACTGTACTATTCATCACGGATGTGAAAACGTCGCGATACGATATTATTCGCCACGAGTGTGAAATCGTCGCGACGTACTATTCGCCACGGATGTGAAATTGTTGCAGCACCATACTATTTTCCACGAATGTAAAAACATTGCCTACCGTACTATTCGCTACGGATGTGAAATTGTTGCAACACCATACTATTCACCGCGAATGTGAAAACTTCGCGATACCATACTATTCACAACGAGTATGAAATATTCGCGATACCGTACTATTCGCCACGAGTATGAAATCGTCGCGATACCGTACTTATCGCAACAGATGTGAAATTGTCGCAAATAACATACTATTCGTTGCAATACGTTAAATCGTCGCAATACGTTAAACCGTTGCAATACCATACTATTTGCCACGAACGTGGAGTCGTTGCAATACCATACTTTTTGCCACAAATGTGGCATTGTTGCAACACCGTTATTTTCGTTGCAATACGTTAAATCGTCGCAATATGTTAAACCGTTGCAATACCATACTATTTGCCACGAACGTGTAGTCGTTGCAATACCATACTTTTTGCCACGAACGTGGCATCATTGCAACACCGTTATTTTCATTGCAATACGTTAAATCGTCGCAATACGTTAAACCATTGCAATACCATACTATTTGCCACGAACGTGGAGTCGTTGCAATACCATACTTTTTGCCACGAACGTGGCATCGTTGCAACACCGTTATTTTCGTTGCAATACGTTAAATCGTCGCAATACGTTAAACCGTTGCAATACCGTACTATTTGCCACGAACGTGGAGTCGTTGCAATACCATACTTTTTGCCACGAATGTGACATCGTTGCAACACCGATATTTTTGTTGCAATATGTTAAATCATCGCAATAGGTTAAACCGTTGCAATACCATACTATTTGCCACGGATGTCAAGTCGTCGCAATAACCTATTGCCACGGCTGTTATCACCACGAGTCAGAAAAACTACCGCGACGTTCTATTTCGTTGCGACAACAACCTATCGCGACGAATTTTGACTATTGCAACAATTTTTTTCGTCGCAATAAACCGGCATCCTGGTAGTGTTCTATGCGTTGAAAGTGGGTGCCATCAAAGCTACTAAGCTCTGGCAACCCCGAAAGGCGACCGCCGTGAATGTTCTATGCGCTGACAGTGGGCGCTGTCGAAGCTACTAAGCTCTGACAACACCCAGGGGGCCCGCCATTGATGTTCGATATGTTGATAGTGGGCGCTGTCAAAGCTACGAAGCTCCAAGAATCCCCAGGGGGCCCGCTATTGACGTTCTATGCGTTGAAGGGCGCCGTCAAAGCTTCTATTCTCCGACAACCCCCAGGGGGCCACCGTCAATGTTCTATGTGTTGACAGTGGGCGCCGTCGAAGCTACTAAGCTCCGACAAACCCCAGGGGGGTGCTGTCGACGTTCTATGAGTTGACAGTGGGTGCCGTTGAAGCTACTAATCTCCGACATTACCTAGGGGCCCGTCGTCGACGTTCTATACGTTGATAGTGGGCGCCGTCGAAGCCACCAAGCTCCAACAACCCCCAGGAGCCCGCTGTCGGTGTTCTATGAATTGGCAGTGGGCACCGTTAAAGCTACTAAGCTCTGACAACCCCTAGAGGGCTGCCATCGACGTTCTATGTGTTGACAGTGGGCGCCGTCGAAGCTACTAAGCTCCGACAACGCCTAGGGGGCCCGCTGTCGATGTTCTATACGTTGATAGTGGGCACCGTCGAAGACACTAAGCTTCGACAACTCCCAGGGGGCTCGCCATCGACGTAACAAAGGATCCCTCGAGATATCGAAGGCAATACTTGGAACTCGGAGCTACCGTACTAGCTACGAATTCGGAGCTATCTAGTTCTCAAACTTTGTCTAAATCCTCATGGTAGATGACTTCAATTCATTAAATACATCTACCAAGGGGCCAACAATATAAAAGGAATGCATTGAAGACACAAAAAATGGAATTTGGAAGGATTTCAAATTTCATTCATTTAAAATCAGAGGATTACAAGATGAAGGCAAAAAAGGAAAAGTCCTAACTACTGGATTTCCTATTGAAGAATGAGGCAACTGTCTGTGCAGCGTCTTGAACGCTGGCCCTGCGGTTCTTCTCCTCGACAACGGGTCCTTCGAACACCAGAGCTAAAGACATTTGGGGGTCCTAGCTCTTGAAACATGCCAACACATATTCGGCAATGGTCTTGGCCAGGGTCCTTACTTCCGTCTCCAGTTCGTCGATGACCACGTCACCCACGGCTTCAAGCTTCTGGCCAACAGAGGTCAATGCCACTAGTGCCTTGTCCATCTCCATCTTCGGGTCAGTCGGACGTACCGGCACCAGAGCTTCATTAGCTTGCCCCCAGAAATCCCAGACATGCTGGGATTCAGTTGGTTTCAAGTTTCTAAGTTCCTCTAGTAACTTTTTGGTAGTCAAAAGTTTCGGAGAACCTTCCTTGAGGAAGCGCTGGACTTCCTTAGCGTGCTGCTAAATACTTTCAGCCATCCGATTTTCTTGGTCACTGAGCTCTTTCTCTCGAAGGTGGATACGGTTCCTCCGCTCCGCCAAGTCCTCCTCCTTTGCCTTCACCTTATCCTCCCTGGTGGAGATACATGTCACTCTCTTGGAGACGTTTACCCCCACCGGCCATATCCGCTCCTTCTCTTGATTGCACCACATATCAAACTGTGTGGCACGATCAGCCAAGCTCCGCTCTCCCAGCAACAGTGTCTAGGTGAGCTCCTCCTCCCTCTTCACGAGGTCTTCCTCTTTCTCCAGGAGCTTATCCTCCTTTTGATCGAGGGCTTCCAAGCACTTGAGAAGTTGCTCATTTAGCTCATTGAGGCTATTTGAGAGATTGCCGACCACTTCACTTGCCTCCTTACCATGCTCAAACACCTCCCGGCTTTTATCATTGAGAGCCTTAATCATGGCCTCTCTTTCATTGAGCAAGAGATCTAACCGTGCCAGCCGAGCCTTCTCCTTCGCCACCCACTCCTTCTGGTCAGCCAGCCAAGATTGCGTCAGCTTCGTCTCTAAATGAAGTTTACTGTGCCAATGCCTTAGGGTGTTGCGCTCTTCATCAAGAGTCTTGCTTTCGTAGTCGAAGGCAAGATGCACCTGGCGAAGACTTGAGCAGGCATTGTTGATATACAATGCCAAAGGAATCAGCTTCGGGCCCACTTGAGGTGCCTCTACAGGCTCCAGTGGGTCTTCCAAGATTACTATCGGGTCCCACGGTGCGAGCATGTTCTCCAACAGCTCCACATCGCCAGGGCTGATCTCTGCGAGCTCATCAATATTTATTGCAGCCGAAGAAGGTCCCGCCTTGGGAGCTTCAACCGCCAGAGCTGATGAATAGGGTCCCTCCGTGTGATGTTCAATCATCAGCCCAGAACATGAAGGACCCACAGTCGGATCCTCTTGTTGCGCCGGCTCGGACATAACTACCTCCATAGCTATCACTTCCAGAGTTGGCACTAAAGCGCTTGCTGGAGCTTCTTCCACTTCCGGGATTGATGCCGGAGCTTCTACAACCTCTTCCTCCGCGTTGTCCGGCGCTACCACGGGGTCTTCTGTTGCCGGCTCTGGACTTGTCTCCACGATAGCCGGCGCCGGAGCAGTCGTGTCATCTGCCACCACCACTGGGGGAGAGGCAGGAGCCGGTGCGGGAGCTTCACCCGATGCAGCCTCCAGACCCGTAGTAGGCACCGAAGCCGCTGTGCTTTCTCTCGACATTCTGGCAACAGAAAGTAGGGAATTCAAGACAAAGCAAGAAACAAAATAAAAATAAAATCTAAAGAACCAATCCTTACCTAGGAGTATTGCTGCTCCAAACGGCACATAATTTCTTTCTCAGGGGCTGGGAGCTAGAGCCAGCTGTCGTCAGTGTGGCAGACACTCTGGGACCCAAACCTGGAGTTGAGGCAGCCACATATGCTGCCACTTCTGGGACATCCACCATCAAAGGATTACTCCGGACCGAGAGCCACCAATTGGCAACGGGGCTGGAGTTGACTCTCTGGAGCCAGCACCCCCTACGGGCACTGGAGCCGAAGCACCAACCGGAGCTGGAGGCACGATCACCACGGACCTAAGCTAAGGTTGAGGGGTCTCTACTATTGGAGCTTCCCTCACACTGCTTCCATTTCTCCTCGTCATCTTCCACTTGTGACTCGGAGATTCAACGGGAGTTTTCTCTTTGCCTCGGCCGGAGGTGAAGCTGCGGGACCTTTGCCTTTGCCGCTGACTGGCACAGGTCTTGAACCTTCATGAGAGCAAGGAGCCCCAGGGATAATAATTCCCGGGGGAGGAGCGCTCCGACGCCTATCCATGAGACCCAGATCACCAAGCGCTGGCATCTTCTTCTGCAACTCCCTCTTAACCTCTCTCACCATGTTCAGGGCAGGAACTCTACCGGAGGAGTCAAGTCATCAGGGCGAATGGTCCCGTGATGAAGCTTCTGGAGATGAAGCTTCAAAGCCTTATCATTCAGATTGGACCCGATGCCAGTCTCAATCCGGTTGTGATCGTGCTCTCCACCGAACTCCCATGTGGACCACTCTCTCGTCTTCAGCGGAACCCACCTGTTAGTTAGGAAGTTGGCGATTACCATAAGGGGAGTCACTCCTCCTTTGACGCACTCCTGGATCCTTGTCAAGATCAGGTTGTACTCCTCTGATAGCGTGGAACCACCTCCCATGCATCAGTGTCGACGGCCAGAAGGCTGTCAAGCAGCTCCAGCATATCGTGGTGATCCACCGCGATGGACACCCAATCCTTCTCCAGTTGACCCACGTCCAGGAAGGAAATGTCTTCAGGTACTTGAGGGGCGAGTTTTTGCATTTCACAAAGTAGTAGATGCCAAGATACTCGTAGCTCTTCTCACTTGCATGGACCGTGAAGAAGGTTCGAAAAAGCTCGATGCAGGGCTGCACACCCACCCACATCTCGAAAAAAGTGGATGAAAGTCGCACTAGCAAGAAGGAGTGGGGGCCGAGGTGATGAAGTTGCAGGCTGTAGAAGTCCAGCAGCATCAACGGGAAGCTTGAGAATGGTGGGATGAGCCCCACCATGGCATACGACAGGAAGTAGACGATCTCGCTGGGGTTCTCCTTCTTGAAGGGGAACTTGCTGATGCGGATCAGGTTGTTGGAGGAGTCGCTTGACCACGCCATGTAGGTGCAGACCTTCGACAACTCTTCATTTTTCTTGATCCGGCTCCGAGGAAGTCCCAAATACACCGCCTCAAAGTGGAGAAGAGGAGGAAGAAAGGTTGCAAGGGCAGAGAGCTCTAAGCGCAATGTCAGATGAAGGTGTAAAGAGTTCTCTCACTCTGCAGACTTTCCCCTTTAGTAAGCCTCGGCAACGCTTGGATGGAAAGTACCTCCGGACCCAAATCGCAGATGACCTCGTCAATGACAAGGGGGCCCGAGTCCACTTTGCTTAAAAAGTTACACCAGACGAACCATTGTAATGATAAGAAGTTGGAAGCAGCAGGGTGGCCGCCTGATAGGGATACAGAGATTACGTTGGGAACCTTTATGAATTTTGTATTGGGAACCGGCGACCTTCAATTGTGTGAGAACCGCATGCCAGGATCCCATGCACCGTGTCAAAAAGGGCGACATGGCGACAACATAACTCTTTGTCGTCGCCTCAACCGCCCACAAAAAGACTTTGAAGCCGCCCAGCGGGAATCGAAGATGGCCCCAACTCTGGTAGTATAACTTCACCCAGAGGGTTTCTCTCAGAGGTGGTACCGGGGCCCACTGTCGGTACCTAGGATACCAGGTAGCCCCTGATACCGCACTTAAAACCAAGGAGTTCCTATGTCCGAGTTGAAGACTTCCAATGGCAACATGCATCCTGCAGTACTAGGCTCGCATCCCTCATTTGGGTAGCTCCGGTGCTATCACGTGTCCTGCGGGACTGGACCTACCTCCCTTCAAAAGGAAGCTCTCGTACCGTCACATGTCCAGCTGAAAGCATCTAGGCCCCATGAGGTATAGTTTCGGTGATTAATGACAACCATTGGATTTTACTAATGAATTTGTGGATGCAAGGTCTCCCATATCACTCAATCAAATGAAATCCATATATCATTGGAGACTACTAAACAATCAATTTATGAGATCAATCAATGTTGTGAAGATAAGAAGTAAAAGCTCTTATGTCAAAGTCATTCAACCATAATTGATGACACTTAATGCTTGACAACCATCGGAAGTACATTCCCAACAAATGTCTAAGAGGTCAATCGAGCAAAGTTCAAAAGAATAACTTAGAAACAACTCGAAGAAAAAAAATCAACTCACCGGATCAACCGATGTTTCCAGAGAACAACACATCGGTCGAGTTGGTTCAGCAGAAGAAGAAGACCTCAGAACAAAGTGCTCGCCGGATCATCCGATGTTAAGGGCTAAGCTACATCGGTCCATCAATACAGTTTGCAATATCCTTGGACCAGGTGTAGCACCGGATCATCCGATGTACATAAATATACACATCGGTCAATCACTCTAGTAAGCATCAAGTTTGAGCCAACTCTGGAGGAAGAGCCACCGGATCATCCGATGAGAAGACAGGTGCAACATCGGTCTAACAACGGTCATATCTGACACAATGACGTCAGCTAAATTGAACTTGACCGATGATAACTAAAGGGGAGACATCAGATCATCCGGTGTTCGCAGAAAAGTTCTGTCAGCCTACTTTTCCAACGGCTATTTCGTGGAGGCTGGCTATAAATACCCCCTAAACCTGTCAAATCGAGAAGTCTTGATCACCAGACATAATCTACACATCCACAAGCATTCAAGACAAAGAGCCATCACTTCTACATCATTTATATCACTTACACACCAAGAGATAGGCTAGAACTAGCTAGAGAGAGAGCTTGTGTGCCTCCATTCTGGGTGAGTGGAATCTCTAGGGTAGTGAGAGCCTTAAGGGAGTGTCCCTTGGTGTTTGTAATTGAGAGAGACTTCTGGAGCTTGCCAAGGCGTTTGTGGAAGCCCGGAGGATCGAGTTGTACAAGGCTTGAGCTCCACCTTGCCGAGGTTGGCAAACGGAGAAGAATAGTGGAGATCCCTCGTCTCGGTGACTTGGGTGTGGCTATACCCTTTGGTGGGTACCACAACATGGATGTAGGAAGATCTTGACGATCTTGCCGAACCACAGGAAAAATCCTCGTGTCTCCTCGGGAGTTTGCATCCTCTTCCTCTCCCTTACATTTATGCATTTTATATTCCGCGAAGTTGCTATTTACTTCAATGCATAGATTGTTTGCGTAGGGAATTGGGCTTTTAGGAATTAAGTTTTATTGCATAGATTTTTTAAAAGAAGCCCAATTCCCCCCCCTCTTGGGCATTCGATCCTTACAATTGGTATCAGAGCAAGGTTGCTCATAGGATCATTCTAGCTTCACCGCTAGAGAGCTAAAATGGTCAAGGTTGGGGGTTCGGTTCCTATCTTCGAGGGCAAGAACTTTGCCTATTGGAAAGCACGCATGCGCTCTTATCTAGAGGCTATTGCTCTCGAAGTATGGGAAGGGACCCACGCGGGGTTTGGAGAACACAACTATGTTGGTGATCAAATTAAATGGGATGCTAAAGCTAGGAATGCAATCTATGAATGCGTTAGTCAAGATGTGTTTGCTAGGATTTCTAGCAAAGAAAAAGCTTGTGAAATTTGGGCTTGCTTAATAGAGATTCATGAGGGTTCTTCTCGAGTCAAGGAACTTAAATATCACATGCTTAAAGAAAAATATGATGAATTTAAGATGCTACCTCATGAAAATGTCAATGAGATGTTCTCTCGCTTGAATGTACTTATTGAAGAAATTAATGCTCTTGACATTGCTTCTCTTGGCAAGGGACTCATCAACCGCAAGATCCTCATGCTCCTTCCCAAGCCAAAGTACAACATCATCAACTCCATGCTTCAAAAGGAGTCTCTTGACCACATTGAAGTTTCGGAGCTCATTGGAGAAATTCACGCTCATGAGATGAGTGTACTTGGAATGATGGAGCAATCATCTTCAAAAACAATTGCTCTAAAGGCCACCACCAAGAAAACAAGCCTCAAGAAGAAGAAGGTGGTTGAGCCTAGCTCAAGTGAAGAAGAACAAGCATCAAGTGAAGATGATGATGATGAGCTTGCATTGATGATGAGAAAGTTCTCACGCTTGAACTCCAAGATTACTAAGAAGGGATACACATTTGATCCCAAGAAGAAAGCGTTTCTACCAAGAAGAGATGATCACAAGACTTGCTACAATTGTGGTGATCAAGGTCACATCTCCTATGATTGTCCAAAACCGGACAAAAGAAGAGAGAACCACAAGAGCAAGCATCGCAAGCTTGAAGAAAGTGATGATGATGAAGAAGAGGCCAAACCCAAACCAAGATCCTTTGGGAAGAGGAAACATGACAAGGGAAATAAGGCAAGACTCTTCCCAAAGAAGAGAAATGGCCCACAAAAGGTGTTCATGTGTGAGGCAAATGAATGGGTCACCGACGAAGAAACAAGTGATGAAGAGAGTGAAGCGGAAGAAGAAAGTTTGGCCGGCCTTGCCATTGCCAACAATGATGACTCACCTCTTCATCCACCGCCGATGTGCCTCATGGCGAAAGGTAACACCAAGGTATGTGACGACTCTAGTGATGATGAGCTTTCCCCCGATGATTTAACTTCTTTGATAAATGAATATCATGCTATCATTAAGAGGGAAAAGAGTAAGGTTAAAGCTCTTGAAGAAACTCGTGCTAGACTTGAGAGTGCTAACCTCGATTTGCTTGACAAGTATGAAAGCATACTTAAAAAGCATGACACGCTCAAATCCCATGTCATGCAAATTGAGGAAGATAAGGCTAAAATCAAGTTAGATAATCATGAGCTTAACTTAGCACACCAAACACTCTTGGGAGAACACAACAAGCTAATACAAGAACATCAAACACTTAACCTTGCTCATGACGTGCTTGATCAAGAGTTGAAAAATATAAAGAAACAAACTCTTAATGATAGGATATCCATTACTTCTCACGTCACTAATGCCTTGAACAAGTCTTTGCCTTTGAAAGCAAATGCTAGGGAGAAGGACTTGTTGGAAGAAATTGAGAGTCTCCGCACTAGTGTGGCTAGACTTTCAAAAGGGGAAGTCAAACACAAGGAAATACTCTTCCAACAAGCAAAGGCCTTCAACAAGAGAGAACTTGGATCCTTCCCGGTGCCTAACAAAGGAAAGGTGCCCCCACCGGAGCTTAGAACAAGCTTCATCAAGGAAGTTGGTTCTTATTGCCAACATTGTGAGGTCACCGGTCACCACACAAGGGAGTGTCCTCTTCCTAACCGACCTTCTCCAAAGTTGCCTATTAATTACAAATCTACTTTCAATGATCGTTATTATCTCTTAAGTAAAGTAGATGGTAAGGTGAAGGCTAGGTTCAATGGGAAAGATATGAAGGGCATGAAGGGGAAGCTCCCCAAGCAACTTTGGGTCCCAAAGACACTTGTATCACACATACACGGACCTAAGTTGGCTTGGGTGCCTAAAGTTAAAAATTGAATTCATGTGTGTAGCTGAACTACAAAGCCGGAGGAAAGCATTGGGTACTCGATAGCGGGTGCACCCAACATATGACCGACAATGATGGTATGTTCACCACCATAGAAAACCCCGTCAATCATGAACAAGTCACCTTTGGTGATAACTCTAAGGGAAAGGTAATTGGGTTAGGTAAAATTGCTATTTCAAATGACTTATCTATTTCTAATGTTTTGTACGTTAAGTCACTTAGTTTTAATTTACTTTCTATTGCACAACTATGTGATCTTGGACTAACATGCACATTTAGCAAAAATGATGTTGTTGTGAGTTGTGAAAGAAGCCAAGACATAGTCTTCAAAGGATTTCGGCATGGACACCTCTACCTAGTAGACTTCTTCAACAAGAATGCTAGCTTGACCACTTGTCTCTTCACTAAGACAAGCTTGGGTTGGCTATGGTACCAACGCATAGCGCACATAGGGATGAGCAAACTCAAGAAGTCATTCAAGCTTGGGATGGTGACCGGCGTGAAGGATGTTACATTTGAGATGAACAAGCTTTGTAGCGCTTGTCAAGCCAGGAAGCAAGTTGCTTCACACCACCCGATGAAGACAATGGTGTCAACCTCCAAGCCACATGAACTACTCCACATGGACCTCTTCGGACCGTCCACATATCAAAGCCTTGGCGGTAACCTCTATTGTCTTGTTATAGTTGATGACTACTCTCGCTATGCATGGACTTTATTTCTAGGTGACAAGAGTGAAACTCCGGAAGTGTTCAAGACCTTCGCCAACCGCGCTCAAAGGGAATTTCAACTTCCCATCATCAAGGTCCGGAGTGACAACGGCACCGAATTCAAGAATTACAACATTGGGGAGTGGTTTGACCGTGAAGGCGTGAAGCATGAGTTTTCAGCCACATACACCCCTCAACAAAACGATGTCGGTGAGAGGAAGAACAAGACTCTCATCACTCTTGCACGAGCAATGTTTGATGACTACGACACGTCGGAGAAGTTTTGGGCTGAAGCAATCAACACGGCGTGCCATGCCGCAAATAGGGTCTACCTACATCGACTACTTCAAAAGACCCCGTACGAGCTTCTCATTGGGAGAAAGCCCAACATCTCCTACTTTCGAGTCTTTGGGTGCAAGAGCTACATCTACCGCAAGAAAAGGCTCGGTAAGTTTGAAAGAAGATGTGATGTTGGTATATTTCTTGGTTATGCATCGAACTCAAAAGCATATCGAGTATTCAACCAAACTTCCGGTTCAGTTGAGGAAAGTTGTGATGTTGAGTTTGATGAAACTAATGGCTCCCAAGAGGAGATTTTTGGTCATGATGAAATAGATGATGAGCCTCTACGAGAAGCCATGAAGAACATGACCATTGGAGACATCAAGCCTGAAGTTGAGGAGAGCCATGATCAAGGGGGAGCTTCAAGTTCCAACAACAACACCTCTATGGCGCCTCAAGTTGACGAAGAAGAGAAGGATAATCCATTGCCGACTCAAGACTCACAAGCCCAACAACATCTAGAAGAAGAAGAAGTCCATGATCAAGTCCAACCACAAGAAGAGCAACATGCATCACCATCGCCAAGTGCTTCACAACCACTTATGAGGCATGGACGCATCTCCCAGGCGCATCCGATGGACCAAATCATCGGAAATCCGTCAAGGGGTGTAAGTACACGTTCTCGCCATTTCGCTTCATTTTGTGAGCACTACTCGTTTGTTTCATGTGTAGAACCCACTCACATTGAGGAAGCACTCCAAGACCCAAATTGGGTGATGGACATGCAAGAAGAACTCAACAACTTCATCCGCAATGAAGTTTGGGTGTTGGAGGAGCGACCCAAGGACAAGAACGTCATCGGAACAAAGTGGGTGTACCGCAACAAAAAAGACGAGAATGACGTTATGGTCCGCAACAAGGCAAGACTTGTGACCAAAGGGTTCTCGCAAGTTGAGGGACTAGACTTTGGGGAGACATTTGCTCCGGCCGCACGGAGCCGCCACCCGTATACTTCTTGCCTTTGCATCACATCATAATATTAGACTTTATCAAATGGATGTGAAAAGTGCCTTTCTTAATGGTTACATTAACGAGCTTGTTTATGTTGAACAACCTCCCGGGTTTGAAGATCCGAGGAATCCTAATCATGTGTATAGGTTGCACAAGGCGCTCTACGGGCTCAAGCAAGCACCTAGGGCGTGGTATGAACGACTACGGGATTTCCTTATGATGCAAGGATTCAAGATCAGGAGGGTGGACACTACACTCTTCACCAAAGACATCAATGGAGATTTGTTTATTTGTCAAATTTATGTTGATGATATTATTTTTGGTTCAACTAACGAAGCTTTTAGCCATGAGTTTGGCAAAATGATGTCTAGGGAATTCGAGATGTCAATGATTGGAGAGCTCAACTTCTTCCTTGGATTTCAAATCAAGCAACTTCAAGAGGGGACCTTCGTCTATCAAGAGAATTACACCAAGGACCTCTTGAAGAAATTTGAGATGGGAGATTGTAGCTCAAGAAGCACTCCAATGGCAACAAATTGTCATCTCGACGTGGATAAGGACGGTAAACCTATTGACCATTCTAACTACCGTTCTATGATTGGTTCATTGCTTTATCTTACCGCATCTAGGCCCGATATCATGTGTTAGTGTATGCTTGTGTGCTCGCTTTCAAGCGGCACCTAAAGAATCGCATAAGAAGGCGCTCTTTAGGATACTTAGGTATCTTAAGCATACCCCTAGTGTGGGCTTGTGGTACCCTAAAGGTGCAAAATTCCACCTCTTGGGATACTCGGATTCGGACTTTGCTGGATGCCGCATGGATCGTAAGAGTACCTCCAGTGGGTGCCACTTGCTTGGGTGTTCCCTAGTATCTTGGTCTAGCAAGAAGCAAAATTCCGTCGCCTTGTCCACGGCGGAAGCGGAATATATTACGGCCGGTGCATGTTGTGCTCAAATTCTTTATATGAAACAAACCCTTTTGGACTTTGGTATTAAACTTGGTTGTGTGCCTCTCCTTTGTGACAATGAAAGTGCGGTTAAGATAGCTAAAAACCCCGTTCAACACTCCCGCACTAAGCGCATTGATAATCGCCATCATTTCTTGAGGGACCATGAAGCTAATGGAGACATCTCATTGCGAGGTGTTAGGTCTGAAGAACAATTGGCGGATATCTTCACTAAACCACTTGATGAGAAAACTTTTTCTAGGCTAAGAAGTGAGTTAAATGTGCTAGATGCAACGAACGTCATGTAAGAATACACTTCATATAGGTCTTGCCTAACTCTCAAAGGATAGGGGTGAGCAAGGGTTAGCTTGGGATGGAGGTTCTTTTGGGTTTTCCCAAGGCTTGGAGAGTGGCTCTCCCTGAAGAAGCCTTTGAAAGGTTCAAATTTGGCAAGATAGATTTATTTTATGCCTTGCATGATGCCTGCCATATAGACTTGTAATTTCTTGCATTATGAAATGTTTGGCATTGCATACGGTAGATTGTCACAAAGGGGGACCCACCTCATGAGAAAGAGACTTGTTTGAAATGCAATATCTCAACTCATATGTGGTAGAAAGAAAAAAATGTTAGGTGCGTTAATGCCTAGAGGAACATGCTCTAAAGAGATAGAAGTCTTCATACTCTAGCTCACAAAGCATGGGCCTTACATTTTATTTGGATGATTTCCTCCCTATGTTTCTTCGTGTTCCATTTGCTTTAAGGCCTAGCCAAGTTATTGGCATATTAGTATTTTTGAGGGGTAAGGGGTTGCCCAAAAAGTTCTAAGACATGTGTTTATCATTGTTTGTTTGTTTGGTCAAAGGACATATATGGGATGTTGCTGTTTTATAGTCATCGGATTATTTGATGCTTAGGTCAGACCATCATCGGATCAGTCGGTGTTCAAAAGCCAAGAGTCAGACCAGTCAGCAACACATATCAACCGACGAGTTCATTTTGAAAAACATCGGTCCATCCGATGTGCACATTTCTGGAACTGTGCTGAAATCCACCGATGCTATTCCCTTCCACGTTGGACCATCCGGTGTCAACGGCACCATTTTGAATACCCTTACCGTGCCATTCGACCGATGCCTCTAACGTTTAACGTCGGTCCATCCGGTGTTAAATTTTTGGCTAGGGTTTGGGACCCACTTTTTAAACGGCCCTTTGCCTCCCGACCATTCTCTCTCCCCGATCTCGACTCACCCGCGACTCACCTTCTGCCACCGCTGCTCCTCTTGCCCTACGCTGCCGCCTCCGGTCGCCGCAGCCGCCTCCGGCCGCCGCCGCACCACAGCAGCCGTGCCGCCGCACCACAGCAGCGCCGCCGCCGCCTTCTCTAGCGCCGCCGCCGCCGCCACCCTTCCTCCATCACCACCACAGCACCCAAGTGCCGCCTCCTCCTGTGCACCACCGTCGCCCCAAGCACAGCGCCGTCATGGTGCTTCCACGGTCGCCATCTCTTCATCGCTAGGGTTGTTGGCCGTGACCGTACTTCATTCTCGTGCATCGCCACATCGCAATGGCTCGTGACAAGAAGAACAAGGGCAAGGCCATTGCGGAGCCGGCCGCAAAGAAGCAGAAGCTCTCAAAGGAGGAGAAGAAGGCGTTTATGGCCGCTCGCGCCACCGAGAAGCGAGAGCGTGGCTGAGGAGGATCACTGAGGATCCGCGAGGCTCGTCCGAGGCAGCCTCCCATGATCGATGAGTCCGAGGCAGAAGAAGAGCCGAAAGTGCCACTTGTCCGCCGGCGCTCAGCCTGGACCCGTGGGGGTCATCCCGCGGTAGCACAACGTCCGAGATCGACTGCTGCTGATCGTCGTGAGGACAGGGCAGCCCAGAGAGCCATCTACGAGATGGACACCACCGTCCATGTTGGTGAAGGTGTCCGATTGACTGATTACAGAAAGATGAAGGCCAAGCAACTCAGAAGACTCAGATGGAGTGTGTTACTTGAGGAGTGGTACCCGCAGCCCAGAGAGGCTCTTGTGGACAGTCGTTTCTGGACTTTGACGCAGGCGTCTCTATACGAGACCTATAGACGCCGAGGCCACAAGCTATTCCAGCACAACTTTCTGGATTGGGATCAGCTCGCCCTGGCAGCAGAGACAGAGATACGCCCATACTTTGAGAGGTATCGAGGGCTGGTGCAGTTGATTTCCTACAACAGGAGTGCATATGTGGAGGATTGGGTCCGCATATTCTACGCTACCCTATATGTTTCTGAGGGCCGCAGGTCTATAGACTTCATGTTCATGGGCCAGCACTATCACTTGACGAGGCAAACGTTGGCACAGCTACTAGAAGTGGACCTGCACGACACTTGCGTACATGAGAGGGTATATGGACAGGCCGACCCGCCGAGGAGGCCGCTCACTGGAGGAGTGGCACCACCACTGGAGGAGATCTGCTCTTTGTTTGGACCGACTTTCTCTCCAGAACAACCGAGGGTACCGGGACTGCTGACTCCAGCTGCACGCACAGTGCACCTTGCCTTGCGTCGCACGCTTTTGCTGAGGTCAGGATACTTAGAGGGGTTCACCAGTCTGCAGCAGATCCTCCTGTTCTACATCATGAACGGGATGGAGTTCAATATAGTGGACATCCTCATATGCGAGATGGAGGACGTGATCACCGATGGAGTGGGCATGATGAGGCAGCTTGTGTATGGACACTGGATCAGCTACCTGCTCTCTATGATGGTTCCTGAGGAGTCCGCCGTGCGTGACCGTCTGACTGACGAGAGCGTCACACGGTTCAGCCACTACCGTGCTCCAGCTCCTGGAGACCACCGCCTTGGCCGTCCAGTCGAGCGTCAGGTCAGGGCTCGTCTATCTGAGGAGGACTGGTCGGATCTGGAGAAGGAGGATGAGAGGCTGGCAGAGGCAGAAGCTCAGGGTGTGGACCTGCAGCATATATGGTCTGAGAGCGACACAGATGACAGTGTTGAGGAGTACTTCCCACCTCCTTCCTCACCCAGGCAGCACGACGTGGAGGCTGGAGGCTCCACAGTGCCACCACCTACTCCACCTCCCATCACAGAGGCACAGGTCTCTCAGCCGTCAGAGCTCACCTCACTTTTGCAGCAGATGGTTGAGCAGCAGTGCTTGGACCGGCTTGCAGCTGAGCAGGCCCGAGCTGAGCAGGCAGCACGCCTTCTGGAGCTCCAGCAGCAGCAGCAGGAGATGCAGCACCAGATCGCCCGTGAGAGGCGGGAGGACACTGACCGGCTGACTGGGCTGATCGACCAGATGCACCAGCACTCCCTCGACCAGCAGCAGCAGACGCAACAGGCGATGATGGGCATTCTGGGGTTGATCAACAACCTCTACACCGTCGTAGCTGCCAGGCGTTGCTCCACCACCACCTGTCCTTGCTCCAGCTGCAGCTCCGGTGCCAACCACGCCGATCCCGTCGATCAGCATGTCTCCACTGCCGGCTCCAGGTGCACCGATCCACTCTCCACTGCCGGCTACGACGCTGTTCCAGCAGACACCGGCATTCGTCGTCAGTGCCCCCTTGCCAGCAGCTACTACTCAGCAGGCACCGAAGGCGGCTCCTACGGCTCCGACAGCTCCTTCCACCTCTACTCCAGGCAGCAGCTCAGACGACAGCATTCCCGACGGTGACCAGTTCGTCATCGCGCCTAGTACTCAGGGCCCTTAGGCGCTCAGATCCCCTTTTGGTGTCTTGATGCCAAAGGGGGAGATGAGTTAGAGGAGAGTCAGGG
Organism: Tuctoria greenei; assembly: GCA_036927565.1. Taxonomy (NCBI): domain Eukaryota; kingdom Viridiplantae; phylum Streptophyta; class Magnoliopsida; order Poales; family Poaceae; genus Tuctoria; species Tuctoria greenei. Next base: position 97,987,928 of record JAYESD010000011.1, read on the forward strand.
GGAGGATAGCTTAGTCTCAGGGGGAGTGTCCTAGCCTTAGGGGGAGTTTACCTATATCATCTTTTGTAATTCGATGTTTTTGCTACTCATTTGGTGTTTATTGAGTACTCTTAAGTTATTAATCGATTGAGCTTATTTGGTGTTATGATCACTTATTAACTTGAGTTATTCCTTGATTGAGCTTTCAAATTCATTACTATCAAGTGTTATAATCTTGTATTCATTGCATATCCTGTTAAGTTTCGTACTATCATATTCATTACTATTGTGCTTTAATTGTTGTGTTGTCATCAATCACCAAAAAGGGGGAGATTGAAAGCATCTAGGCCCCATGAGGTATGGTTTCGGTGATTAATGACAACCATTGGATTTTACTAATGAATTTGTGGATGCAAGGTCTCCCATATCACTCAATCAAATGAAATCCATATATCATTGGAGACTACAAAACAATCAATTTATGAGATCAATCAATGTTGTGAAGATAAGAAGTAAAAGCTCTTATGTCAAAGTCATTCAACCATAATTGATGACACTTAATGCTTGAACACCATCAGAAGTACATTCCCAACAAATGTCTAAGAGGTCAATCGAGCAAAGTTCAAAAGAATAACTTAGAAACAACTCGAAGCAAAAAAATTAACTCACCGGATCAACCGATGTTTCCAGAGAACAACACATCGGTCGAGTTGGTTCAACAGAAGAAGAAGACCTCAGAACAAAGTGCTCACCGGATCATCCGATGTTAATTGCTAAGCTACATCGGTTCATCAGTATAGTTTGCAATATCCTTGGACCAAGTGTAGCACCGGATCATCCGATGTACAGAAATATACACATCGGTCAATCACTCCAGTAAGCATCTAGTTTGAGCCAATTCTGGAGGAAGAGCCACCAGATCATCCGATGAGAAGACAGGTGCAACATCGGTCTAACAACGGTCATATCTGACACAATGACGTCAACTAAAGTGAACTTGACCGATGATAACTAAAGGGGAGACATCGGATCATCCGGTGTTCGCAGAAAAGTTCTGTCAGCCTACTTTTCCAACGGCTATTTCGTGGAGGCTGGCTATAAATACCCCCTAAACCTGTCAAATCGAGAAGTCTTGATCACCAGACATAATCTACACATCCACAAGCATTCAAGACAAAGAGCCATCACTTCTACATCATTTAGAGCACCTACACACCAAGAGATGGGCTAGAACTAGCTAGAGAGAGAGCTTGTGTGCCTCCATTCTTGGTGAGTGGAATCTCTAGGGTAGTGAGAGCCTTAAGGGAGTGTCCCTTGGTGTTTGTAACTGAGAGAGACTTCCATAGCTTGCCAAGAGGATTGTGGAAGCCCGAAAGATCGATGTAGTACAAGGCTTGAGCTCCACCTTGCCAAGGTTGGCAAACGGAGAAGAATAGTGAAGATCCCTAGTCTCTATGACTTGGGTGTGGCTATACCCTTCGGTGGGTGCCACAGCGTGAATGTAGGAAGATCTTGACGATCTTACCAAACCACGGGATAAATTCTCGTGTCTCCTCGGGAGTTTGCATCCTCTTCCTCTCCCTTACATTTATGCATTTTATATACCGCGAAGTTGCTATTTACTTCAATGCATAGATCGTTTGCATAGGGAATTGGGCTTTTAGGAATTAAGTTTTATTACATAGATTTTGAAAAGAAGCCCAATTCACCCCCCACTTGGGCATTCGTCCTTACACCAGCAACCCCGGACCTAACCCCCAGTAGAGGGAAGCACCGGTGCTGCCACACGTCAAGTGGCTTCGGACCTACCACCCCACAGAGGGAAGCTCTAGAGCTACCACGTGTTGGACCTCCGGACCTAAGCCTGCAACGGGAAGACTACAGGATCTCCAATGGTGCGGATATTCAAGAGGCTATTAAACAGTTGTTATAAGACCTTATTAACATGTCATTAATTCAGTATTAATGACACACAATTAGAGAACTATCAACATAGGTAATGCCGCCATTAAGGTGCATTATCACAATGCTAATCATAGATTTTACATGTATATCATGTATAGGTGGTTAATTACAGCCGGGGCCACCTGTCGGGCCAGGCATATACTATAACGGCCATTCCTTAGCATATAAAAGGATTGAGTCGCACGGTAGAGGACAACTAAGCTCACACGCATACAAGCAACCTCATTCACCCGCCATACTCTCAACAAACCACGTAAAAACTGTTGTTTCATCATCTTGTTCATGATCTTATGCGCCCCATACGAATACAAACCATCATGGACTACGCTTTAGTAGCACTGAGCGAAGTGTCGTTGCTACACTTCGACAACCATACTCAGGCAAGGATCTGGCAAAGTGGATCCTATTAGCCTTCTATGTATGAATATACCAAGGAATTCATTCGCCGATGTTGGGAATGCCAAACGCATGGAGGAATCACTGGTCGTAATGTTACTCTTATGGTGAAAAGCAACATGCTAGAGGCCATAAGAAAAACAAGGAGAGCAATGTCTTTGTAAAGGGAAGACTCTCTCAGACAGGAAAATCCAAAATTAATGAATCCAACACGCATGATCACCGGACTAATCCGGTGGGGATCCGGACAAGTCCGGTCCTCCGGACAAGTCCGGTCTCCCAGACTAGTCCTGTGTATAAACAACATCAGTTGCTATTTAGAACTTTCGATGCATCTTATGTCGTAATGAGAAGTAATTTTGGCAAAGTTTATGCTCATGATGTTGCGCCACGCCATGGGAACACCAAGTCTCATGTGTGGGTGCCCAAAACCCTTGTGACTAACCTAAAAGGAACCAAGCAAGCTTGGGTACCTAAAACCAAGGCATAATTTGCTTTTGCAGGCCTATTCGTCCGATGGATCAAAATGGGTGCTAGACAGTGGCTTCACCAACCATATGACCGGAGAAAGAAGGATGTTTGTTTAGTATGAAGCAAATGAGGATCCAAGTGAGGGCATCTATTTTGGAGACAATAGTCAAGGAAAGGTGCTCGGTACCGGAAAAATTTCCATATCACCACAACACACTCTTTCTCATGCATTACATGTTGATTCGTTAGATTATAACCTGCTATCCATATCTCAATTATGTGAAAAAGGTTATAATTGCTTGTTCACTAACGAGGGTGTGACCGTCTCTAGGAAGAGTCATGGTTCCATTGCATTCAAGGGTATGTTAAAGGGAAAGCTTTATCTTGTTGACTTCAACAAGGATAAAGCCAAACTTGACACATGCTTGATTGCAAAGACCAACATGGGTTGGCTGTGGCATAGACGGCTAGCGCATGTTGGTATGAGGAATCTTCAAAAACTCCTCAAGGGCGATCACATCCGAGGTTTGAGGGATGTTGTTTTTGAGAAAGACAGGCCTTATAGCGCGTGCCAAGCCGGGAAGCAAGTTGGAGCACTCATCCCGCGAAGAACATCCTGACTACAACAAGACCGCTCGAGCTACTTCACATGGACTTATTTGGTCCAATTGCCTACATAAGCATCCGCGGTAACAAATATGGTTTAGTAGTTGTTGATGCTTTTTCTCGCTTCACTTGGGTTTTCTTTTTACATGATAAGTCAGAAACACAAGGAATACTCAAGAAGTTCTTCAAACGAGCTCAAAATGAATTCTCATTGACAATCAAGAACATTCGAAGCGACAATAGCACGGAGTGCAAGAATACACAAGTAGAGGAGTACCTAGATGAAGAAGGCATAAAGCACGAGTTTTCAGCTCCTTACTCCGCTCAACAAAACGGAGTTGCCGAAAGGAAGAACCGAACCCTCATAGAAATGGCGAGAACAATGCTTGATGAGTACAAGACCTCGGATCGATTTTGGGCAGAAGTGGTCAACACCGCTTGCCACGCCATAAATCGACTTTATCTTCATCGACTACTCAAGAAGACATCCTATGAGCTACTCACCGGTAACAAGCCTAATATTTCATATTTTCGAGTTTTCGGTTCCAAATGCTATATTTTGAACAAGAAGCCTAGGACTTCAAAGTTTGCTTCGAAGTCCGATGAAGGTTTCTTGCTTGGTTATGATTCGAACACTTACGCCTATCATGTCTACAACAAGACCTCTGGACTTGTGATGTAGTGTTCGAAGAAACTAATGGCTCCCAAAAGGAGCATGTTGATCCATGTGTGCTAGATAGAGAAGAAGCTCCTTGTCAAGCATTGAGAAGAATGGTGTTATGCGAAGTTCGACCACAAGAGCCACCTCTACATATGCATGATGAAAAAGAACCACAAGAGGAGACCAATGATCAAGGGGGAGCTTCCATACAAGATCAACTTCAAGAAAGCGAAAATGATCATCAATGAGGGCAACCATTTTGGGGGAGAAGGAGATGATCATGAAGATTCAAGACAGCAAGTACCACACCCAAGAGTACACCAATGTGTCCAAAGGGATCACCCAATCGACAACATCATCGGTGACATCCAAAACGGAGTAACTACTAGATCTCACATAGCTAATTTTTGTGAGCATTACTCGTTTGTGTCCTTTTTGGAACCATGCAGGGTTAAGGATGCATTGAAGGATCTGGATTGGGTAGTGGCCATGCAAGAAGAACTCAACAATTTCAAAAAAAAAACGAGGTGTGGGAACTAGTCGAAAGACCCAAATCCAACATCGTCAGCACTAAGTGGGTCTTCCGCAACAAACAATACGAACACGGGGTGGTGACAAGGAACAAGGCACGACTGGTGGCCAAAGGGTATTCACAAGTTGAAGGTTTGGATTTCGATGAGACCTTTGCTCCCGTAGCTATACTTGAGTCCATTAGAATATTACTTGCATATGCTACTCACCATGATTTCAAGCTCTATCAAATGGATGTGAAAAGCGCCTTCCTCAACGGACCGATCAAGGAGGAGGTGTATGTGGAGCAACCCCGCGGGTTTGAAGATGAAGAGTTCCCCGGCCACGTATTTAAATTGCGTAAGGCTCTCTACGGCCTCAAACAAGCTCCTAGAGCTTGGTATGAGTGTCTTAGATATTTCTTAATTGAAAATGGCTTTAAGATGGGTAAAGTAGATTATACACTGTTTACAAAGAACTTCGACAATGATGTCTTTGTTTGTCAAATATATGTTGATGATATAATCTTTGGTTCAACTAACAAATCTTTTTGTGAGGAATTTAGTAAAATTATGACAAATAGGTTTGAGATGCCTATGATGGGAGAGCTAAACTACTTGGGTTTTCCAAGTAAGGCAACAAAAGGAAGGGACGTTCATAAGCCAAACTAAATACACCCAAGACATAGTCAAGAAGTTTGGAATGGACAAGGCAAAGCCCATAAAGACTCCCATGGCAATGAATGGCCACTTGGATCTAAATGAAGATGGACCTAGCGTCGATCAAAAGGTATATCGCTCCATGATTGGATCTTTACTCTATTTATGTGCATCTAGGCTAGACATTATGTTGAGTGTATGTTTTTGTGCAATATTTCAAGCCAATCCTAAGGAGTGTCACATGACAACTGTAAAAAGGATCTTGAGATATTTAATTCATACACCCAACCTTGGTCTTTGGTATCCAAAAGGCTCCAAATTCAATCTCATTGTTTACTCCGATGCAGATTATGTCGGATGCAAAGTAGATAGAAAAAGTACATCTGGTACATGCCAATTCCTAGGTAGATCCCTAGTTTCTTGGTCCTCCAAGAAACAAAACTCCATTGCCCTATCCATAGCTGAAGCGGAGTATGTTGCAGCCCGGAGTTGTTGTGACAACTCCTTTGGATGCGACAAACTCTAAGGGATTACGGTTACAATATGAGCCGTATTCCACTCCTTTGTGATAATGAGAGTGTCATTAAAATTGCCCATAGTCTAGTTGAGCACTCTATAACCAAACACATAGACATCCGGTGTCACTTCTTGAGAGACCACTCCATGAAAGGAGATATAGCCATTTCCCATGTCAACATCGAAAAGCAATTAGCCAACATATTCACCAAGCCACTTGATGAAAAACGCTTTTGCGAGCTTCGAAATGAACAAAATATCCTTGACGCTCGGAATGTCGCTTGAAAATTTGCATACCTGTATGAATTCTTCAAAATATGTTGATTGGATTGTGAAAATCATCTCTCTCATTTTTCTTCGAAAAACTATGTCAATTACAAGATCTTGGTGAATTATGGTCATTGCTTGATTGTTGTATGCTTACTGATCATATTCATCAAGATTATTTAATTTGATTTGCCTCCCTAGTTTCAAAATAAGTACCTTCGAATATATATGAATGGGCTAGGCATTTCTTCCCTGGCGACCACGGACTAGTCTGTGGTTATCTGGACTAGTCTGCCCATGCAGACTAGTCCGCAGAATGCCGGTTAGGCCGGACTAGTCCGATATAGCCTCTGGAAAAGTTTGGACTAGTCCGATCATTTTCGGACTTGTCTGATTTTTTGTGTCTATAACCCTAGCCGCTGCCAAACCCTAATCTTCCTCACCCCCACACTTGCCTCAAGCCTTCCCTCTCCATGCTTGAGCTCCCCAAGGCGATTCCTTGATTCCTCCATCAAAACATCGCAAAATTTGGGTGGAAATTGATCTTCTTCGCATAGGGATTGCAGTTCACGGACTTGTCCGGCCTTCAACACCCTCCTCTCCGAGATTCAAGCAATTTTCTGGTAAATTTTACCCCAAACCCTAGATATATCAATTTTCTTCATTGCTGATCGAACAGCCTAGCATCTTTCACTATATACATGCTTCCTTGATGTATTACATTGATGTTAAGCTAGTTGTGCATTAGGAATCACCATTTGTCTCATTGTTTAAGTTTGTTATGATGAATACCGGACTAGTCCGGTCCATGCACGAACAAGTCCGGTCACCCGGACTAGTCCATGCCAGAACACCGGACTTGTATGATGTTTCTGAACTCATCCCTAACCTTTTAAATTCCTCAATGCAAATTCCTTGTCATCCATTCTCATCCATACCTTGCATAATCCATTCTCATGGCATGTCGAACTCTCAAAATGAAGTTTCCAACTTCGAAGCCAAGATGGACCAAGAAGCCCCGCTTCGGTCCTCGACAGACCAAAGCAAGAAGCGCCCCTCCGAGCCAGCCCCCTCTCCTCCTCAGTATCAAAAGAGGGTGGCTCGACGTAAGGTGCCTGCTTCCAGGGCTTCCGCTGGTGGTGGCCCTAGCTGGGCAAGTGTCCACTAAGCCAAGGGCAAGGGAAAAGGGATCACAACGGGCCCGATTGGCCCTCTAAAGTTGTCAGCTCCGAAGCAAGGGGCTCGGGATCCCACAGAGGAATGGTTCAACGGGAAGGGCAACTACTCAGCAGCTAAGTTCCGAAATGTTGATTTCTACAGCCGTCCAAAGCAAGCTGCCGATGGAATATTTTGGAGCAATTTTCATGCAGATTTCTACAAGTCTGTATATCTCCAAATGAAGACACTTGTAGTGCGCAGCCAATGGATCGATTGGGCACATTTTGAGAAGAAGGGCTGCTCACCATTTGTTGAAGTGGTGGAGGCAGTCGAGAGGCATGGCCTGAATGACCTCTTTGCCTTCAGGAACAATTGGAATGGTGAGGTCATCGCGCAGTTCTTTGTGACTTGCCATTTCTCAAGTGACGAGGAAGAGAGTGTGACTTGGATGACTCACGGATCCAAGTACAACATAACTTATGAAGAATTTGCAAGACTGCTACACCTTGACACCTCAAGCCATCACAACTTGATCATCCACAACATAGGTGTCATTGAGAAGGACAGGATGAAGTTCCTCTATGAACCCAACTCCAAGTTCAACCCCCCTTCTACAAAGAACTTGAAGCCCTTCTTCGTGGTGCTTAATAGAGTGCTGAGGAGGACAATTGCCCTGAAGGATGGGGATGATGGGAGTGTGCAGGGCTATCTCTGGACCTTGATGAAGGTCATAAGCAAGGATCGCAAGTTTTATGTGGTTGACTATATCTGGAACGATATGGTCAACATCTCTTGCACGCCCAACAGGTCATGTGGCTATGCTCCTTATCTGATGTTTTTGATTGAGAAGGTCACTGTCATCGAATTCGTCAAAGATGTGGAGCACCTTACCTTGAGGCCCCAGATGCCTCAAAATCCAAGCGTACAAGTTGTTCCATCTCCGGCCTCCAGCCCTGAGGCTCCAGCGAGAGCCAGTGCCGGTGCTAGAGCTACCCCTACCACTAGGACATCTCCTCAAAAGGGATCTGCAAGTGGCATCTTCAAGTACCTGGCTGCTATCTTTGCCTCCTACAGAAAGGCCTAGGTGAAGGCCCACAAGCTTAACAAGAGAAGAAAGGAAGACATGAAGTATGTCAATGAAAATGTGAAGCAGATTTGCCAAAAACTTGAGGTTGAGCCCATTGGATCTCCAGTAATTTTTGATGACTCTGACTCTAACTACACCGAGCTCGAGCCCTTGACTCCCTCCAAGCTTTCCTATTTTGGCATTGGGGGCTCAAATGGCTCCGTTTCTCCTCCTCCTCCTCCTCCTCCTCCTCATCAACCCGAAGATGAAGATGAAGATGATGAGAGGAACGACGGCGAGGCTTGAAGACTTTAGGTCCCTCCTCTACTTATTTTTGGTGTCATGATGCCAAAGGGGGGGATATTGAGAGGGAGTCTTAGGTTTTGGCTGCAGGATGCGAGGAGAGCTTCTTTTTGTGTCCTTTGTCTATTTTATGGGCTGTAAAACTTTTAATATGCTCTTATATTACTTATGGTCCTGTGATGCAATACTTTGAACTACATGTGAAGTAATTGATGAAATCTGTGATTTTGCTCCTAGAATGACATATCTGCTTGTTGTCGGTATGTTTATGTCAATTATGTCATTCTCATCATAATTATTATTTCAATACACTTAGTTATGCATCCCACCATAAAGAATGCACATATGGATCATGTTTTCATTGCTTAATGTATTTTAAACTCATATGTGCATACTTTATGAAAATCTCAACTTTTTATCATATTTTGTGAAATCTCAATTTGTTGTCATCAATCACCAAAAAGGGGGAGACTGAATGTGCATCTAGGAATTCCTTGTGGGTTTTGGATGATTTATGACAAGCAAATGAGATCCTAACCACTTTGTTGAGATGAACACATGTTTTAAATGAGAAAATGAGCAAAGAGCCAAAAAGAAAGCAGAATGAGGAGCAATGTGGAAAAGAGCTCAAGGAACAAGTGTAGTAGATCATTGTGTATGGAGTCTGTTAAGGAAACACACCCCAAGAGCTCAAGAACAAATACTCACACACATTGCACAAGTTTATACAGGACCGGCCTAGTCCGACTGACACCGGACTAGTCCGATATCTCTCTGCACAAGATCGGACAAGTCCGATATCACACCAGACTAGTACGATATCTCTCTAACTAGAATCGGACTAGTCCTTCCCAATGCGGACTAGTTCTTGAAACACTTCACAAGTTGCACAAAATCAGACATGTCCGATCCCACAACGGACTAGTCCGATATCATTTTGATGAAAATCAGACAAGTCTGATATTGGCACGGACTAGTCCGAAAACCCTCTAACCTAAATTGGACAAGTCCTCCAAGTGCGGACTTGTCACCCAATTCACTTCGGGTTTCACCCATCCAGACAAGTTCGATGATTATTGGACTAGTCCGAAGATTTTCAGAAGCAATATCGGACAAGTCTGCTTCTAGCCGGACTAGTCCGATATTTTGGGTCACCTAGGGTTTGCTACACACAGCACACCGGACTAGTCCGGTGACCACCACTATGTGGATGTAGGTTGCCTTTGTGGGAACCGAACCACAGGATAAAAATCTTGTGTCTTCACTTTGTGCATTTTGTTCTTACTTTTCATTGATATCTAGGGTTTCACTTGATCTTGTTCATATTACGTTAAAACATTGAATATAAGGTTAACTTGTGCAAGATTCAGTTTCATAGAAGTATTACACTCTAATTACAAGTATATTTCCGCTGCAGAGAGCCTAGGATCGAGATAATCAATCAAACTTGATCGATCTAGTTCGCAGGCACTGGACTAGTCCGCACTCTACCGGACTATTCCGGTTTCCTCGTATTTGATCAAGTTGCTAAGTGTTGCAGGTTCCGACTAAAATTCAAAAAGGCCTATTCACCCCCCTCTAGGCCACATTTACTATTGCTACCGCACTAGTCTTGCATGTAAATAAAAGGATGGGATATAGACCCTTGGTTGGGTTTTGTTCCCAGTGGGCTCATTAGCACTAGAAATTTAGTGTTTTCTAGTTTGCCCAGGAAAAGTAAAATTGAAACCTGCAGCACGCGTTCAATAGTGCGCGCAGCTGCTGGTCTTTCACTTGGAATGGAACAGGTATATCTCTCTTTGGCCTGGGGAATCCCAAAGAAAATGTCGTCGGCGTGCTTCAAAAATTTCCTTTTAGTTCAGAGCTTGTTGTGAGCTATGTCGATCACTTGTCAAGGCTGGCCAAGATTCCCAGATCCGAGAATCATAGATATGCCATCCTTAAGTTTAATTTGACTTGGTTTTTAGAATGTTGTAATGGAATACCAATCTAGCAGCTTTCAACAAAGCATGTAGAACCCCCTAGGTCACATTGAGGGCCATAGAGAGGAACCACAACACTCTAAGACAAGAAGAAAGAAAGCATACTAGGGTAGCAATCACCCCATAATAAGCCTCGTTAGCACTAGAGGAGACAAGGTAATCTTTGTAGTAATATCAAGGGTTTTATGAGAAAATCTTTGCATCCTAGACACAACAAGTGTGAAAATTCGTAGTCACTAGGCAAGAATGGAAAGAGCTTCTTTACCCGCTTGAGAGGGGAGTCAAACAGAGTCTAAGGAAGCATACCTATAGCAACATAGTGTTTGAGAAGAGTGTGCCTAGTAATAGGCCTGTCTATAACCCCTAAAGCCAGCTCTCTCTAGACCTATCATCTTTGATATAGAATCCATTTCTCAAAGTAATGGAAACCATTCTCTTATAGGAAATGGTTTGAAAATAGATATTCCATTTTTTTAGGTATCGTGAAAAGTGATACCTGTGATGATCGTGCATTTCAGTCACATTCAAATCCCCATTTTCCTTGATACTGGAATCAAGCTACTTCCATTTTTTTAGGTAAAGATCAGGCAGGAAAGCATACACCACCCGTATTCTTCTTTATGTGACTGACCTATTCGTTCACTTTTCACAAATCATGTAGCAATTTCGAAAGAGAGATCAGGATCAGAGCAAAGAAGCTGCGAAATGAGGGGAGGAGACTCTGCCTCCATTCTATAAGTTGCTATCCACCTATGCTTCGTTTGTACTTTACCACGAAATCTTGCCTCCCACCATCATGAAAGAAAGATGATAATTTCAATTTCTTACTGTCGAGACAGCCTGTCCAAATCCAAATAATTCTACTTCCTCCTTTGCAGTGGCAAGGTCGTTGATTCCTATAAATCAAGATGTTGTGTTGCCTGCTTCTTTTTATGGGCCTTCTCTCTTGGATGGTATTATCCGCTGGTGTATTGTGAAAGTCTCTACAAAAATGTTGTTATAGGACTTTGTAGGATCGAAGAACACGTGAAAAGCTACCAAAGGGGGCGTGAATGGTAGATTTAAAAATCTTACGCAGCGGAAACAATTAAATCCCAACCCCTTCGGTAGAAAAACGATCTGTTAAAGAAATCGTGTGTGAATCTAATCTAAATGTGTTTCACTGTGACAAAAGTGATATATATGAGAGAGAATAAAGTCACTAAGAAAACACAAGAAGAATAACTCAAATCCGTCGACAAAAACTCAAGTTATGATCGAAAGATCAAACAAAGGTCAATCTGTCCTATCCGAGAAAAACAGTTTTGGAATGCTGCAAAGAAACTCGTGTAGATGAGAAACAAAAAATCCAATGACCGTGAAATTTTGACAGATGATATATAATCAAGTTGTGAAGACAACCCGAAAAGAATCACGTCAATTGGATCTGTAAAACTCGAGTTATGATAAAACCACTGACGAAAGGTAGTGCTGTCCAGAAACTCGACGAGTAAAACTTGTCTGTAACAAGTCGGACGAACAGGGCACAAAAGTTCCTTCAAACTACAAATTTTATTCAATAGAACACAAGATTAACAGCGCCAAAGTCGTCTCCCACGAGCTCTGGCCTCCCTTGCTTATATAACCAGCCCTTAGGCCAACCCAATCTTAACTAGGACTCCAATCCTACTGCGATCACGAATCGAAACTTTCCACAACTGCTTAGGACTCTTATATACGCAGATAGAAGCAATCTTAAGACTTCCAAACACCTTAGGAACGTATCCCACATTCCTAAAACAACTCAAATTCGTGACCCACATGAAATCCTATCATAACCAACTCGATACTTTCTATACCGAGCCATAACCGACTCCGCCGCAGCCAAAGTCATCAACCGATACGATCCGATCCTTCCAACCAGATCTTCCCATCCATAAACCATCTTCAGAACCATGTTGCCACATCATGCACCGCATGCATACGTGCAAACACCTTCCTTCGACGTCCATTAACCTTCATATGCACTGCCCTTGATTCAATCATCCTGCGCAACCTCCTGACCCGGTCAACCACAATTCCTCCTGAACTTGGTTGTTGGAACCTCATCTCCTCCCTGAGACTAGTCCAAAGGATCCTATCACCAGCCATGACTTGATCCCAAGCAACACATGCACATGAATAAACAACCAATCCGTACGAGACCAAGTCCGCGACTTGACTCAAGTCAGTTCCGAACACAGCACCTTACGTGAGCACCTCACATAAGCATGTTGCAAAGCATATAAAAGGATATCAGCCATATCAACCAAAACACACCAAAAACTTAGCAAATGAATACTAAGCAACCTTTCCATAAGTGTAAAGCAAGTTCGAAACATTTCACATGAAAATTTGGAACATTACGATCAAGCTCTGAACCTTGCCAAAGCTAACCGGAGCTTGAGACGGAGCTTACCAAGCTAGTACAACCTAGTGCCGGAGCTTATAAAAACTAGCAGGGCCTAGCACCGGAGCTAACCAAAGCTAGTCGGACCTAGCACCGGAGCTAACCAAAACTAGTCGGAACTAGTTAACCCAAAAGTCGGAGCTAGAAAAACATGTCGGAGCTAACCAACATAAGTCGGACCTAGCAAAACATATCGGAGCTAAACAAAGACATGACAGAGCTAAAGACAAAGCTCACCGGAGCTAACCAAAAACATGTCAGGCCTAGACAAAGAAAGTCGGACCTATTGTCAGACCTTGCAGAAGCTCGGGGCTAGAGTCGGACCTTGCTAAAAAGATGTTATGGCAGCATTCAAAACTTTTATTGTCAAAGCCAATGTATTCAGCACACATAGGTCTCACAAGTTTGGGTAATTCAGTGTGTTAGCGCTTGGGATCTGGCTCCCGTCTTGCTCAGGTGTGAGCTTCCTGGCCCTCAGTACTTATCCGTAGCACTAGGAGGAAAAGTGTGCATGCTTAGGGTACTGGACCAAGCTAGGCAGGCTACGCGCTCTTGACATCGAGCTCGGCATAGGCCTTTCATGGGGGAACATTTGGCACCACAGGGCCCCAAGTAAGAGGGCAGCCAAGAGATCCTGAAACACCTTGCAGGTACCTCAAACAAGTCCTCCTTCAACAGGGTTGCATAACTCCACTAGGGGTGATATAGAGAAAAAAATTCACCAGGTATATGAAGATAATATACGAAAAAATGATACCAGCCTGATCAATCTTAAAATTAACAAATAATTAAGGGAACATAAGAGAAAGCACGGGGTAAGACAGTGATTTTTTCAAATTGGCATTCATAGGAGGGGAATGGTTTCACAATAAGGCAAGGAACCACTCCAGTTGGTAAGGGAGGCAGAGTGTTCATACTTAGGGTATGGGACCAAGCTACGACTGAACAGTCTAGACTTGTCCCCCCCCCCCCCCCAGTGCTTGGTTGTCCTAAGTGTCGTTCCTTGGCACCATGACACCCAACATTGGCTCTCCTTCTTCCCTGGCCAGCCGAACTCACACGGGGTGGGATACTTGCGTCAATCGTAAGGGGCCCTCCTAGTCGGGGGAGAGTTTGTGTGCCCCGTCTCGAGAAAGTATTCGTCGCAGCACCACGTCGCCCGTCTGGATCTCTCTACTCTACACAAATCGCTCCTGGTAGCGTCGGAGCGCTTGCCGGTACCGTGCATTTCGGATGGTGGCGTGCCACCTTGCTTCTTCAATGAGGTTGACATCTTCGTGTCGGAGATGGTCCTGGGCGGCTTTGTTGAATGACCAGACTCGGTGGGAGCCCAGTGCAATCTATGGGGGAGGATAGCCTCGACCCATACACAAGGAAGAAAGGCGTTTCTCCTGTTGACCGACTGGGCAACGTTCGGCTGGACCACAGTGCACAAGGGAGTTCGTCAACACACTTGGCACCATGTTTATCCAAGAAGTCATATGTTCGAGTCTTGAGGCTGTTGAGGATCTCGACGTTAGCCCTTTCAACTTGACTGTTGCTTTTTTGGTAAGCTATGGACACATAACAAAATTGGACGTCTAGGCCTTCGCAATAGTCTTGGAACACTACATTGGTGAACTGGTTCCTGTTGCGGTGATGATCTTGTTCGGGACCTCGAACCTGCAGACGATCAACTTGATGAACTTGACTGCAGACTCCTTGTTGATGTTGATCATTGGGGTTGCCTCCGACCACTTGGTTCACTTGTCTACAGTGACCTAGAGGAACCGCTATCCTCCGACTGCCCTGGGGAAGGGTCCCAGGATATCCAACCCCCAGACCGCGAACGACCAGGAGGGTGGGATCATCTGTAGTGTTTGCGTCAGAGTGTGAATCTTCTTGGCGTGAAACTAGCATGACTTGCATCTTTTCACCAGCTTGACGGTGTCTTGGAGCGCCGTTGGCCAGTAGAACGCCTTGCATCTTATGTGAGTAGCCTAAGATCTTTAGGATATGATCGTCCTGGGACCACCTGTTGGGCCCCAGACCCCACATGTAAGGCGTTCGGTCTTGTCTATAAAAGGACCAGACTAGCACCATTACAAAGGACCAGAATCCAATCCCTGATACACACACGCATTCACACACACTAGCAATACAATCCACCGTGGAGTAGGGTGTTACGCTCCTTGCGGCCCAAACCACGTACAAACCACCGTCTCATACACTCTCATACGCTCGAATACTTGATTGAGGCCTAAGCTCCGCCGAACAAGAACCTTCACGGGCTGGTCCTTAGCAGATCCGGGGGAAGTATCGCATTAACACTTCGACATTTGGCGTGCCGTGAAGGGCTTTTTCCCTCAAAAAAAAGGTGGTAGAACTTTCATGGTCATGCTGTTCATCAAGCCTGCGAGTAGAGGCAAGATCAAGCTGCAAAAGGTCATCTAGTGGGTCCACGAAGACGTGGAAATTGAGTTCCAAAGGCCGGAACGCGCCATGAAAACGGTCCACCAGGCTGTGAACTTCGACCTCAACAACGACCACGAGCATCGCAAAGCACAACACGTCATCTGTGGGGGATCTTGGGAACCCGCATCTAGGAATTTGGTCAAGACCCTGCATCAGGAATGGCTTCAACAACCTCTACATATGCTCCGATGCCGCATCACAAATGGATGGAGACACCGATCACCTTTGACGCCTCCGACTGCCCTAAGAACGTGGCGGGAGCTAGGCTTCTGCCCCTCCTCGTCACCCCCACCATCGCCAACATGAAGTTCTACCACGTCCTGGTAGATGGTGCAGCCAGCCTCAACCTTATCAGCCGTGCGTCCTTTGACAAGCTGAAGATTCCCATGTCCGAGATTGCCCCATAGAGACCATTCTCAGGGGTAGGGTCGGCGAGTATTATCCCGTACGGCAGCATCCACCTCTGGGTGACCCTCAGGATACCCGAGAACATGAGGACGAAGAATATCCTATTCAATATCGTGGAGGTTTGCCTCCCCTACCACGCCATCATCGGCAGGCCAGCCCTGTACCGATTCATGGTTATAGTCCACTACGGCTACCTGTTCCTCAAGATGCCAACTCCTTCCAGCGTCCTCAAGATCTGCGGAGATCGCGCTGCTGTGGTGATGGCTTTGAGAAGCTTCGAGAACTGGCAGCGAACTCAGCACCTGTCCCAAGCGATGCTGGATCAAGTCAGCTCCCGCCAGACTAACGCGCGCGCAGTCACATCGTTGTGCCATGGGTGCAGCCCTCCAACAACGACGATGTGCCCATCAAGACAATCCACACTGGCTCTAATGCCACTCAGACCACCCGTATCACGGGGAGTCTGGACAGCAAGCAGGATTTGGCGCTCACCGCTTTCCTGCAAGCTAACGTCGATGTGTTTGCCTGGCAACCGTCGCAGATGCTAGGAATCCCTAAGGAAGTGATCGAGCATCATTTGAAGATCTACCCCGACACCCGACGAGCACAAAAGAGGCCTCGTAACTAGTCCATCGAGCGGCGGAACTTCATCCGCAAAGAGATCAAGAAGCTACTCGATGCTGGCTTCGCATGGGAAGTCCACCATCCCGGATGGCTGGCCAATCCTGTTGTGGTCCCCAAGGCTGGTGGTAAACTTCAGATGTGCATCGACTACACCAACCTCAACAAGGCAAGTCCTAAGATCCTTTCCCTCTCCCTAGAATAGATTAAATCCTAGATTCAACCTCGGGATGCGATATGTTATGCTTCCTAGATGCATATTCAGGGTTTCACCAAATCCCAATGTCTAGAGAGGACGAAGAACATACCACATTTATGACCGTAGATGGCCTTTACTGCTATATCTTCATGCCTTACGGTCTTAAGAATTCCCTCCCCACCTTTGTATGTGCTATGCATAAAACATTTGGGGACCTCATTCGAGACCTAGTAGAGGTGTATGTCGATTTTATTCAATAGAACATAAGAGGAACAACCCCGAAGTCGTCTACCACAAGCTCTGGAATTCCTTGCTTACATAACCAGCCCTTAGACCAACCCAATCTCATCTAGGACTCTAATCCTACTCAGATGACGAATCGAAACTTTCCATAACTGCTTAGGACTCTTCTATACGTAGATAGAAGCAATCTTAATACTTCCATACACCTTAGGAATGTATCCCATATTCCTAAAACAACTCAAATTCGTGACCCACACGAAATCCTATCATAACCAACTCGATACTTTCCATACCGAGCCATAACCGACTCCGCTGTAGCCAAAGTCATCAACCGATACAATTCGATCCTTCCAACCAGATCTTCCCATCCATAAACCATCTTCAGAACCATGTTGCCACATCATGCACTGCATGCATATCTGCAAACACCTTCCTTCGACGTCCAGTAACCTTCATATGCACTGCCCTTGATTAAATCATACTGCGCGACCTCCTGACCCGCTCAACCACAACTCCTCCTGAATTTGGTTGTTGGAACCTAATCTCCTCTCTGACACTAGTCCAAAGGATCCAGTCACTAGCCATGTCTTGAACTCAAGCAACACCTTAACATGAACAAACAACCAATTCGTACGAGCCCAAGCCCGCGACTTGACTCAAGTCAGTTCCGAACACAACACCTTACGTGAGTACCTCACATAAGCATGTTGCAAAATCACAGTAAAATGATATCAGCCATATCAACCAAAACGCACCAATAACTTAGCAAACGAATACTAAGCAATCTTTCCAAAAGTGTAAAGCAAGTTCGAAACATTTGACATGAAAATGTGGAACATTACGATCAAGCTCCGAACCTTGCCAAAGCTAACCGGAGCTTGAGCCGGAGCTTACAAAAGCTAGCGCCGGAGCTTACCAAAGCTAGTCGGACCTAGCGCTGGAGCTTGCCAAAGGTAGTCGGAACTAGTCAACCAAATAAGACGGAGCTAGAAAAATATGTCAGAGCTAACCAACATAAGTTGGACCTAGCGAAACATATCAGAGCTTAACAAAGACATGCCGGAGCTATCAAAGACATGCCAGAGCTAAAGAAGCTCACCGGAGCTACCCAAAAACATGTAGGATCTAGACAAAGAAGGTCGGACCTATTGTTGGACCTTGCAAAAGCTCGGAGCTAGAGTCGGACCTTGCTAAAAAGATGTTACCGCAGCATTCAAAACTTTTATTGTCAAAGCCAATGTATTCAATACAAGCCAATATATTCAACACACATAGGTCTCACAATCTCCCCCTTGATGAATGCATTGACAACACCATTTAAATCCGAACATTGGCCTGAAAAGTTTAGAGAACAACTTTCCCTTTTATTTTGAAAGTCAAATGAGATAGAAATAAAATAGAAATAAATTTCTCCCCCTATACATATTTCTCCCCCTTGCATAATTCACCATATTATCTCTCCCCCTTTGACAATGTATTCAGCAAGGTTCAAAGAGAGAAATTTTAATTGTTATGAGCATATTATAAAATATACATATAAAACAAAGCTCATCCAAGTCATACTATCAAGTAACTTACACTATCACAACAGTGAGATACATAAAGTGGTGTAAGCCATGCTAGAGATCAAATGTAATTTTCAACTTAAGCAAGTCATGATCTCACAAACTTAACTATTTCAATACCTGAAAGCATGACACTTGTTGCTGCATTTTATTATTTTTCAAAGCACAAATTTAGATCATATGATATTTGTAAGAGATTATATGCGCATCTGCCTTATTCCAACCAACCAAGCCAAGCCTATGTCATTTCACAATCAAAAGCTTAAGGACATGGTTTTAGTCATACACAACTCCTTCCAAGTTCATATCTAAGTGCAATGATAAGCCATCTCAAAAGAAGAAGTGTGATGCATGCATATTCTCTTGATCTTAACTCAATCTATAATTGTTCATAACAACTCAATATGTGAGTTGATTACTTGATTAATTCTTTATGATTAGAAGCACTTGTGAGCATGCAACAAGTTCAAAACAGCAAGAAAGTGTGACCATGACCAGATTTGTGTAAGTAATTATTCCAATTACTAGACATGGCAAAAACTACAAAATGTATAACACGAGTAATTTAGTAAGAACTTTTAGCATCTAAAAGGAATCAATAGTCATATAAGTATGAAATATTATGCTCATATTATTTTAATTCCAGATTCACACATAGACTTCTCATGTTTGAAAACTCCCCCTCAATTTAAGCCATGAGGATGCATAACCCCTATTTCACTACGAATGAAACAAAAACGAGTGAAATCCAAAGGTTTTGTAAAAATGTCAGCCAATTGTTGTTCGGTATCTACATGGTGAAGCACAATGTTTCCTTTTTCAACATTATCACAGAGAAAGTGATACCTAATAACAATGTGCTTAGTTATAGAATGTTGCACAACGTTTTTAGCAATGTAAATGGCACTAGTGTTATCACAAAACAGTGGAACACTATCTAGATCAACCCCATAGTCCTTAAGTGTTTGAACAATCCAATGAATTTGTGAACAAGCGCTAGCAGCAGCTACATATTCAGATTCGGCGGTGGATTGTGCAACTGAACTTTGTTTTCTAGAGGACCATGCAACAAGTTAATTACCAAGAAAATGACAAGCACCCGAAGTACTTTTCCTATCAATCCTACAATCCTCAAAATCAGCATCGAAAAAAGCTTTCAAAGTAACAGTTGAGGAAGAAGGAAGAAAAATACCAAATTCTTGAGTTCCATGTAAGTACACGAGAATCCTTTTGGTGGCTTGACGATATGAAGCACGTGGGGAGGCTTGAAACCGTGCACAAAGACATACGCTGAATTGTATGTCCGGTCTTGATGCCGTGAGGTACAAAAGTGATCCGATCATGCTTCTATATTCTTTTTGATCCACGGGATCACCATCTTCATCAAGTTCAAGTGTTGTTGCTGTTCCCATTGGTGTCCAAAGAGGCTTGCATTTGTCCATGTTTAAGTGCCTTAGGAGGTCTTTTGTATACTTCGTTTGATGCACAAAGGTACCCTCCTTGGTTTGCTTGATTTGCAGCCCCAAAAAGTATGTGAGTTCTCCCATCATACTCATCTCAAATTCTGAACTCATCATAGCTGAAAACTTGGACACAAAATCATGAGAAGCATAACCAAAGATAATATCATCCACATACACTTGAAGGAATAATGAGTCATTGCCATGCTTAAGCACAAAAAGAGTTTTATCAACCTTGCCCATGCTAAACCCCTTTTCAAGTAAGAATGTTTTTAACCTATCATACCATGCTCTAGGGGCTTGTTTGAGACCATACAAGGCTTTGGACAGTTTGTAAACATGATTAGGAAAATCTGAATTTTCAAAACCTGGTGGTTGTTTGACATAAACCTCCTCATCTATGTAGCCATTTAGAAAAGAACTTTTAACATCCATTTGATATATCTTAAAACCTTTAGATGCAGCAAAAGCTAACAAAATTCTTATGGCTTCTAATCTAGCAACAGGAGCAAAAGTTTCATCAAAATCTAGACCTTCAACTTGAGTGAAACCTTGAGCAACCAACCTAGCCTTATTCCTAACCACAACCCCATCCTCACTTTGTTTATTTTTAAACACTCATTTAGTTCCAATTAAAATGTGACCTTGAGGTGGAGGAACAAGTTTCCAAACTTTATTTCTTTCAAAATTTTCTAATTCTTCTTGCATGGCAATAATCCAAGATTCATTAGTGAGTGCGTGTGATATATCTTTGGGTTCAAAAGAAGCAACAAATGCAGAATGAGCATGAGAGTTTGGATCGCAAAACCTGGACCGTGTGACTCGTTCATGCAAGCTTCCAATTATCTGTTGCGGGGGATGATCTTTGTAAAACCGTAGGGGGACAGATGTCTCACAAGTTCCTTCTTCATCAGGTTCATCGCAGATTGATGAGCTTGTGGCTTGTAGACAATCAGGACAAGCAGAGTTGGTAGTCATAGCTTGTTCAAAGTTCAGAGCTGGACACGTGTCAGCTTCGTAATTATCAGGCAGTATCACCGGCTCTTCTTCATCTTCGAAAATACCCTCCCCCAGAGGATATGGATCTGGTCCTGCAATTCCAGAGCTAGTACCGGGGCTAGCTTCATCAAAAGACACCTCACAAGTCTCCACAATTTTGTTAGTGTCAAGTAAAGGCACACGGTAGCCTCTAGTATGAGATGGATAACCAAGAAACATGCCATCAATGGATGTAGGTTCAAATTTATAAGATTACCATGTTTCTTAACAAAGCATTTGCATCCAAAGACCCGAAAGTGCGTAACACTAGGCCTATGTCCAAACCGGAGCTCATATGGTGTTTTACCTAGCTTAACGCGCAAGAAAACACGATTTGAGACATAAGAAGCGGTTGCAATCTCATCAGCCCGAAATTTCCTAGGAGTTTGATATTCATCAAGCATAGTCCTAGCCATCTCAACTAAGGTTCTGTTCTTTCTTTCTACAACACCGTTTTGTTGAGATACATATGGCGAAGAAAATTGATGATTTATTCCATTTTCAGCACAAAAGTGATCAAAAGATTGATTTTTAAATTCAATTCCGTTATCACTTCTAATTGCTTTTAAAGATCCTGGGTGATCAATTGATAATCTAATAAATAAAGTTCTAAAATGACTAAAAGCTTCATTCTTATATGCCATAAAGTAAACCCAAGAGTATCTAGAATAATCATCAACAATAACAGGAACATACCATTTACCTCCAAAGGATTGAACACGTGAAGGTCCTACGGTGTCAAGGTGCAAAAGTTGACCAAGTTCATTTGTCATGATCTTGGTGAGAGGAGTATGTGAATCTACAACCATCTTAGCATGTCTACAAGAAGAGCATACAATTTATTTGTCCCCTTTAAGCTTAGGCAGCCCACGTATGCAATCAAGAGCACTAACACACGTGAGATGATCAAAGCCTACATGACCAAGTCTACGATGCCAAAAGTATAAATCTTTGGAATCATTAGCAACTAGAAATCTATGCCTAGAGGAAGACATATCAAAATCAGCTTTAAAAACTCTTCCAAAACGAGACATGTTAAACAAAATCTCACTAATTGAATCTACAATTTTGCAGAAATTTTTAGTGAATGTTATTTCCAAATTCTCATCAAGAAATTGAGAAACAGAAAGCAAGTTGTACTTCAAATTTTTAACAAGTACCACATCTTTTAAAGTGTAGTGATCATTTACTCTAACCGAACCTTTAGCAATAATAGGAGTTGATTATCGGCAAAAGTAACATTTTATACACGTGACACAAAAGAGAGGGAGGAGAACCATTCTTTGTTACCGGTCATGTGGCGTGAGCAACCTGAATTCACAATCCAAATGTTCTCCTTCCTCAAGCATGTAACGTACATAGAAGCACAATACGTCGATGACTCAATACTGGGGTTAGTCAATAAGCATTTTGGAATCCAGTATTGAGCCATGCGATGTCCAGTAGGAACAACACGCGAAAGCTGTGACAAAACAATAGGTTTATGAGTCAAAGTTTGAGGTTTTCTGTTCTTAACAATTGATTTAGAAGTTGTTACTCGTTTAGAGCGAAAACCAGTAGCTCCGGAGGTGTGGACATTTGTTTCGAAAGAAACAGCTGGAGCTCTGGATGCACAAACCGAAGGTCCAAAAGCAAAAACTGAAGCTCCGGAGGGAACAACAGAAGGTCCGAGAACTTTAGGAGCTATCGGAACTACTAGAGCTGTCTTTGCAAGTCTCTTACCAGAGGGTACGGAAGCTGCCTTTTCAAATTTCTGACTCATTAAAGCAGGTTGCATGTTTCTAATTTTAGGTTTAGCATGAAAGTTATGAGATCTAGCAGACATTTTATCCTTTTTAATTTGTTTAGGTAGCCTATAACAAAAATCTAAGTCATGACCATCTTTATCACAATAAGTACAATGAAATTTAATTTTGTAATCATGTCTGGATGAGCACCCAGCATTAGAAATAGAATTTGAACTCGCTCCTGCAGATTCAAAGATCACATCCTTTTGTTTAGGGACAATTTTGATAAAACCTCTTCCAAATGATTTTACAATTTGAGGTGGATGTGTTTTAGAATAAACATGAGAATCAAAACCTAAACCAGTTTTATCATTACAAGATTTGGATGAACTCAGTAGCAAGTTTAGATTTTTGTTCCCAACACAAAACTGCTCTAGCATCCTATTCATGTCATCAAGCTTTTTAGACAATTCTAGGCAGTTATCACATTAAGTTTTTCCTTTTAATTTGCAATTTGAACAACTCTTGACTTCATGAGTATGTAAAGCATTGTTCAGAATGAAAATTTCATTTATTGCATCTTTTAGTTTCCTATCAAGATTGTCACAAGAAGAACAATGCAAATCATCTATTGAACAGGAAGCATCTTTTAGGTTTTTATCATTAAGTGCAGCAAGCTCTCAGTTCTTTTCAATTTCTTCATCACGTCTATCTAGAGTGGAGTGTGCACTTCTTAATGTGGACAACTGTTCATAGATTAAGTCACATGAGGGACATGCATCATCACTAGGAATCAAAGTTTTTAAGCGGTTGCTTTCAGATTCTAGTGATTCAATTATAGCAGCATTATCCCTAAGCTTTTTGTCCTTTTTCTTGACAATAATAGTTGCACGAGAAATAGCATCACAAATTTCATTGCAGGTAGAACATACCTCATCGTTGTCACTATTGTGTTCTACATCCTCCTGACTTTATCTTGATCTTGTTTTGCCCGCCATGAAGCATAAGTTGACCAGATCGTCATCATCTTCATCACTTTCAAAGTCTACATCACTTGAACTGAGTTCTTGAAGCGCGGTGATGAAGCTGTTAATCATCTTGTGTCCTATGGTACCCTTCTTTTTCTTGTTGGGATTTCCAGAGGTGGTCTTGACCTTGTTCCATTTTTCTTCACAGGTAGTAGAACCTGAAAGGTTAGGGCATTCTGTATGAAAGTGTCCTGTCTTACCACATTCAAAATAGCGTTGAGGTCCGGAGCTTCCTCTCCTTCTAGTTCTCACATTTTGCAATGCTTTTGAGAATCTAGTTGAGATGAGTGCTAACTCCTCTTCTGGAAATTCCTCAATTTGCTCCAGGGTTAGTGAGGACAACAAAGCAAGAGTATTGCAAGATGATGATTGGTCGGAGCTAGGCATATCATGTTGTGAGACAAATGCAATAGACTTATTTGGCTTCTTACGTGATAAGATGTCAATTTCATGAGTCTTTAGTTTAGAGTAAAGCACATCTAATGTAAGAGAACTCATGACAGTTGATTCACGAATAGATGTAACTTTCATCTCCCAGAGTGACATGTCTAATGCACTAAGAAGTTGCCTAGCATTTTCAGCATCATAAAAGTTAACATTGACACTACGCAGATCGCTGAGAATTTTATTGAAGCGAGCGAAAAGGTCATCGATAGACTCACCGGGTTGCATCTCGAAATGCATATATTCCTTTTTGGACATATCTTATCTCACCTCCTTGATTGTGTTTGATCCTTCGTGATAGTCACAAAGCGCTCTCAACACATCATATGCCGATCGTAGGTGTGCAACGCGGTCGAAGTCGCTTTGGGTGAGTCCTTGGATGATCAAGTTTCGGGCTTTGTTGTTGTTGTCGACGTCCCATAGGTTCGTAGCCATAACTTGATCGTTTGACGGCACATCATAAGGCTTGTACACCTTTTTCCATATGGCGAAGCCTTGGGCCTGGATGAAAGCCTCCATGTGTGCCTTCTAAAATTGAAAATCAATACTAGCAAATATACAAGGTTTGGCGGAGTATTTCTCCATGATGATTAGTCAAAAACACATGCAAATCACAATGATTAGAGCACCATGGCTCTGATACCAATTGTAGGATCAAAGAACGCGTGAAAAGATAACAGAGGGGGGTGAATGGTAGATTTAAAAATCTTACGCAGCGGAAACAATTAAATCCCAACCCCTTCGGCAGAAAAACGATCAGTTAAAGAAATCGTGTGTGAAACTAATCTAAACGTGTTTCACTGTGACAAAAGTGATATATATCAGAGAGAATCAAGTCACTAAGAAAACACAAGAAGAATCACTCAAATCCATCGATAAAAACTCAAGTTATGATCGAAAGATCAAACAAAGGTCAATCTGTCCTACCCGACAAAAACAGTTCTGGAACGCTGCAAAGAAACTCGTGTAGATCAGAAACCACAAATCCAATGACCGTAAAATTTTGACAGATGATAGATAATCAAGTTGTGAAGACAACCCAGAAATAATCACGTCAATTGAATCTGTAAAACTTAAGTTATGATAAAACCACTGACAAAAGGTGGTGCTGTCCAGAAACTCGACGAGTAAACTTGTCTGGAACAAGTCGGACGAACAAGGCGCAAAAGTTCCTTCAAACTACAATTTTATTCAATAGAACACAAGAGGAACAACCCCAAAGTTGTCTACCACAAGCTCTGACCTTCCTTGCTTATATAACCAGCCCTTAGACCAACCCAATCTCAAGTAGGACTCTAATCCTACTCAGATCACAAATCAAAACTTTCCATAACTGCTTAGGACTCTTGTATACGCAGATAGAAGCAATCCTAATACTTCCAAACACCTTAGGAACGTATCCCATATTCCTAAAACAACTCAAATTCGTGACCCACACGAAATCCTATAATAACCAACTCGATACTTTGCAACCGAGCCATAACCGACTCCACTGCAGCCAAAGTCATCAACCGATACGATCCGATCCTTCCAACCAGATATTCCCATCCATAAACCATCTTCAGAACCATGTTGCCACATCATGCACTTCATGCATACGTGCAAACACCTTCCTTCGACGTCCAGTAACCTTCATATGCACTGCCCCTGATTCAATCATCCTGCGAGACCTCCTGACCCGCTCAACTACAATTGCTCCTGAATTTGGTTGTTGGAACCTCATCTCCTCCCTGACACTAGTCCAAAGGATCCTGTCACCAGCCATGACTTGAACTCAAGCAACACTTGCACATGAACAAACAACCAATCCGTACGAGCCCAAGCCCACGACTTGACTCAAGTCAGTTCCGAACACAACACCTTACGTGAGCACCTCACATAAGCATGTTGCAAAACCACAGTAAAATGATATCAGCCATATAAACCAAAATGCACCAAAAACATAGCAAATGAATACTAAGCAATATTTCCAAAAGTGTAAACCAAGTTTGAAACATTTCACATGAAAATTTGGAACATTACGATCAAGCTCCAAACCTTGCAAAAGCTAACCAGAGCTTGAGCTTGAGCTTACAAAAGCTAGCACTGGAGCTTACCAAAGCTAGTCAGACCTAGCGCTGGAGTTGGCCAAAGGTAGTCGGAACTAGTCAGCCCAAAAAGCCGGAGCTAGAAAAACATGTCGGAGCTAACCAACATAAGTCGAACCTAGCAAAACATATCGGAGCTCAACAAAGACATGTCGGAGCTATTAAAGACATGCCGGAGCTAAAGACAAAGCTCACCGAAGCTACCCAAAAACATGTCGGATCTAGACAAAGAAGGTCAGATCTATTATTGGACCTTGCAAAAGCTCGGAGCTAGAGTCGGACCTTGCTAAAAAGATGTTACCGCAGCATTCAAAACTTTTATTGTCAAAGCCAATGTATTCAGTACAAGCCAATGTATTCAACACACATAGGTCTCACAGACTTGACCAAACATCTCATGACATGAGCTGACGACAGCCATATAGTACCTATATGAAAGTCAGTACCATCCCGTTAAGGACATGTTTTCTTGTTCATATGTCAAGGGATGGTAAGGTTTTGCGCGTTGTATCGAATTAAACCACATGCTCCACCACTTGTGCAGGCCCCCGTCAATTCCTTCGAGTTTCAGTCTTGCGACTGTACTCCCCAGGCGGAGTGTTTCATGCGTTAGTTGGGGTCCTGACCCACGTAGACCAAGGGCGAACACTCATCATTTACGGCATGGAATACCAGGGTATCTAATCTTGTTCGCTCCCGATGCTTTGGCACCCCAGCGTTGATAGGGACCCAGAGAGCTGCCTTCACTTTTGGCGTTCCTTTGAAGATCTACGGATTTCACCCCTCCACATGAAATTCCACCCTCTTCTGTCTCACTCAATTGAATCTTTTTTGAGAGCATTCCACCACTTTTTGGCAACTTTCACTTTCAACCCGATTCACCGCCTGCATGCCCTTTACGCCCAGTAATTCCGAAGAACACTTGCCCCCCCCCCCCCCCACCCCATCATACCGCTGCTGCTGGCACTAAGTTAACTAGGGCTTATTCCTCGAGTTCTGTCATGATCGCGCACTCAATGCGTATATCCGTATGATTGATGGAAGAAACAACTAACATATCCCAAACTTCTCGCTCCCACCGACCAATCGATGGAAATGGACTAACTACCGGAGATATTCGTTTTACTTTGTCTGCACTTGTTTGTACACGAATGCGTTAGTTGTACCAAGTACTCAGTAAATTATGGACAACTTCAAATCTTTGTTTTCGAGAGGGATGATCCACTGCGCAAATATGGATCAAAACATGAACCCCGATGATTCGCTCTTCTTTTACAAGAAAGGTACAATATCCATATTTGTTTTGATATATGTTGATGACATCATTTTTGCTAGTTCTTGTGAAAAAGCAACTTCGGGCATTATTCAAGATTTGAGCCATACAGCCGGCTTTAAGCAACCTTCACATTTCCTGCTGAGATCCCAAGTCTCCTAGTGGGCCCTCTTGGCCACCCACGACCTTGGCATTTTAGAGAATCCCGCTTCTGTGTCGTAGGAGTCCGACTCGAGTTCTTGAGTCAAAGGCGTGGCGAGAGAGCGAGTTCGAATCACGAACGATCCGCAAGTGAAGGATAGTCGAACTTCGTCCACCAGGAATGCTTTTTTTCATTTAACGTTGGAACGAAACTTTATCAATTCCAATGCAACTTATCCTTTTTGGAGTTGACGTAAAAAACTACGCGTGCTTGCTTGGTCGAAAAGAAGCGAACAATGGTACGCTTGCTTGCTGTCTTGTTCTCTGCCTCGGACTAGGATCACTCGCCAACTAGGTAGAAAAATGTCGAGCTCTTCTCCATATTCCCAGACACACTGCTGTTACGCCAGAAATCCAAGGTTCCACACGAGCTCCTGTTCTCCAGCATGGTGGTAGGACCGCTAGGGGATTGGCTCCGGTGTAGGGAAACTGATTGTCCTTCTACTTGATGTGGCTAATACCCCATAAATTCATTATGAGCAAAGTTTTCTAGCTTAGTAGCCTTCAAAGAGCACTCTTTGGCCTTGATACTCGCCCCTTTCTCATCAACATCTCGACTTTGCTTGTTGTTTGAGCTAAGTATAAAGGAGATTCTCCTAGGATTGAAGAAGAGATTATACGAAAGACTATCAAGACTTCCTAATTATCTTACACTACCTACACTAATGTAAGGTCTACTGACCCAAAAGTAGAGAAAGTACGCTCAACCAATCCTCACTTGACAGGTCTAGGTCTGCTTTCTTCCACCACGTCCTTCCTTTTGTGTCGGAGATATAAAGCGAGTGCCTATCAAAAGAGTGACCGAGAGGATTAGGCATTATAAGTAAGCTTTGTTTCAGCTTAATGAGCGGTGGAGTGACTATTTTAAGGTAGTCTTTGTAAGATCAATGGAGCCGAAAGTAAAGCATCGGTAGTGAGGCTTTCCTCCATGAGGAATTGATGTCAGGAAAAATAAGGACACCCAAAGGGCCTGGCGCACACAATCCTATCCTATTTGAGCCCCTCATTGCATGCACTTCGGATAGTTATTACTTGCACAATACTGCATGGGAGTATTTGTGGCACTGTGCAACCTCATCAACAACTCTGACTTTCTCTACTTGTCAGCCCATGACGGCCCAAAATAGAAGTTTTGAATATCAAACCCATGCTCAGGAAAAGAAGGGTTGCTACTTTCCATGTCGTGATTACCCACCACTTGTCCTTGTACGCGACGAACTTCACGTCATCCCCACCTTCCTCCAGTATCTCACTGGCAGTCCCTTGTGAGTGCGGCACACACCTTTTTCTTTGTTTCGAAGCGGGGTGCGTACTATTACCACTACATAACACACCATCGGGCGGCTGGCCTTCATGCTGAGTCTTCTTCCTTGCTACACCCTTCCTTGTCTCTGGGTGCCTAGGTATCCACCGCAAGCCTTTCCTCTTTTGAACCTCACCATTGATATTAAGGCTATGCCATCTTAAGGTGCTGCTAAATGGAAGGATCTTATCAAGATCCATGAACGCAAAATCATAGATCGTACTACCAAATTGGCGAAAATCGGTGCTATCATAGTATCTGCTAAGTTCACAGGCTGAAGATAAGCGAACTCGAACCACTGACATCTGCCACAGGGTAAACAACCACCTCTCAGGCCTCCACGACGGCTTCTACCATAGAGGCCAATGATAGGCAATAATTTCCCGCTGAACATAGCTTACAACTTTCATCGTACTGTGCTCTGGGATCTACTCTATTTTTAGATTTTCTAATGCCGAGAGACTATCGAAAGCAAAGCGAAGGTTGTTATTCAATAGTTGTTGCCAGTAAAGGAACAGCGGAACGGGTATCTTTAGAAAAACCCAAATCTGCCGTCCCGATATCCCTGGGTTCCTTACTATTAATAGACTCGGGCGGCGTGCTTATCTTGTGTGACAACACTACAGAGCGAGTAGCTCTTCTAGTCGAGCAGCTGTCTGACAACTCTCCTGAGAAAGCGGCACTTTTGTGTAACATGCTGTGTTCTCAATGCCCTTATGAGGTAGTGATGAGTTTCACGCGGTCTAAGCCAGCTTCAATAGCTTTCTCTGTGAAAACTCTTGGTCTTGGACCATCAGTGTCATCATTTCACCCAACATCAGCACAGGACAAATAACTACTAGGTTCGTGCCAGAAAAGCGTCTTGCATGATGGGGAAAGGGTCCACTTAGACTATTCTGATTTTCTCTTAAGCTACATAGGTTATATAAGATTCAATTCAATCTAACAAGATGAAAGAAAGAGGTGATAAGACGTAAGAGCAATTAGGCCTAACTCCAGAATATCCTGCTGAAAGAATATCCTGAACCTATTGTTGACTTATCCTCCCCTGCTTCAACTGCAACTTAACTCAAACCATGGCCTACTGCAATTGCAACTTGAACTGAAGTTCACAAAGCTTCTGCTCCTGCTAAGGACGCGCTGAACCGATAGGATTTTCCGATCGAGCACTACCATAACTTATGGTATCTGACCTGTGTTAAGCATTAGCCAAAAAGAGAAAGAAACTAAGCGACCACCTGCGCTGTAACACGGCTGCATTTATCGAAGAAAGGGATCAGACTGCTGCCATTAAGGCAATGAAATTGACGAGGAAGAGTAAGGAGTTTGGCAGCACCGATGCAGAGGAACGGAGGGAAGCTGCCGCGTAACACGGTAAGGAGCGAGCGATAGCAGCGAGCCGATCAAAGCAATCTAGAGTGAAAAAACCGAGATCTTCAGGCCTTTTCTTGAAGTAACTCTTGAAATAGCAACATAAAGTTGACCATGACTAAAAACAAATGAGAAATAGCTGAGCAGCCGAGTGACGTGCCAGCGCTACTACTTGATTGAGTGCCAACACGTAGCTGTGCTTTCAGCAAGAATTTTACCATTGGGAGCTGGTGCCTAGGCTCTGAAATCTCAATATGTCTTGCCTTACCCGAGAGTCACCGTAGGAAGAGCCCAAAGGGACCGGAACAGTCTAGTCTCTAGCTGCCTAAGAGCAACCCCGATTTGTCCAATCCAAAGTTATAAACCTATTGCCCAGGACCATCCCTCAATCCCTACTGTCCTAATTCTGCTCTGAAATGGTATTGGTGATGTTCCAATTCAATCTAGTAATGGAGATGGGGGAGTCAATGTATGAAGTGTTTACACATATTATCATATGAAACAAAAGTTTATTTTAAAAGGCTATAATCCAGTTTTTTAGTAAGGCGAGGAAGATTGTTCGATCAGGGGTGGAGTTATTTTCTTAAAAAAAAAAGAAACCTAACTCAGTTCAAATTCCAATGGCGCAAGTGACTATAATTTGAATTCACTAGTCGTGTTGAGTTGATGCTTATTTCAATATAACAAATCTGCCAATTCCGATATTCCCACATTTCATTCTGCATCTATACTTGAACCAGAAATGGCTGAATGGCACGGTCCCGCTCTCTACTGCTTCAACGCCTTCTGGAGGCTCCCCGGCCGGGGAGGCAAAGGGGATTCCTATCATCACCCTTTCTCCCGGTCTATGTGAAAGAGAAAAAGTTACGAACTTTTTTTCTTTTCAGTTGGTTGGTCCAAAGAACGAGAGTCAGTTTTCCTCAGTAGCTCAGTGGTAGAGCGGTCGGCTGGATCACTGCTGAAATTCCCATAAACTTGGTCTGAATTTGATACTAGACAAAACCCGGACATGTCCGGCTAGGCACCGGACTTGTCCGGTTGACTTTCTCATCTATAACGGACTTGTCCGGCATTTCACCGGACTTATCCGTTGAACTTTCTGTACCTGATCGGACTTGTCCGGCCTCACTACGGACTAGTCCAGTATGTAGGGTTCCGACTCAGATTGTATTTTTTCCACAACTGAGTTATTGGGTAATTACCTTAATTGGGCCCAAGAACGTTTTGCCCTACCTTTGAGGAGCCCAAGTGGGACCCCACCAAGTCCTCTATTTGTTCACATTGCCTTATACTTGAATTACACCCTAAACCTACACCTCTCCTCTATATAAACACCCCACCACTCACATTTCATCCTTTTGCCCACGATAATAAACCCTTAGGCTTGTCACGCTGTGAGCCGCCATCGAGAGGAGTTCACCACAAGGGAGAACTAGGAGGAAGAGGAAGAGGAGGAGACAGAAGAAGGAGGATCAAACGAGATTATCGTTGCTACCACAATCTTCTTCACCAATTCTTCGATGTCGACATTCTTCGTTGCTAATTTTTTGTCTCCATCGATCTAGACATCGAGTTCTCGCGTTTCACCTATTATTTGACTAGTGAACCCTTGAATCCAAGGTAAATACCATAGATTCATCTTTCCTACATCAATCATGGTCTCATACTTAATTCAACCACACTCTAGTTGGAAATCCGCAAAATCCTAGTCTTAGCAGACTTGTGCGGTCCACTGCGGCCTATTCTGTTGAACTTTTTGGTCCAGAGCGGACATGTCCGGCACATGGTGCAAACTGGTCCTGTCTTTCAATTCTGAAATTCCTGGAACTTTTCCAACTTTCTGCATAATGATTCGAAACTTGCTCTAACAAGTAAAACTTAGTTGTAACTAGGTAGTAAGCAACAATAGCAACCTAATAACATGTATTACATCATAATTGCATCACCCATGCATGTCATGGCATATTGAGTATTATATAAGCATTTATTGATTGTAATGTTTGTTTTGCATGATTGTCATGCGGAATAGAAGGTAACACTCTAGAGGGTTCTTACGAGCACCTTCAACACTAGTACTTCGAAACTATTGATCCAAACTAGCCACAAGAGCAAGGCAAGTGTCCTTGACCATTTCGATCCTATTTTGAAATGTTTTGTTTGCAAATTTGCATGCTTGTGTCAAATTGATGGGAAACCCATGATAGGTGTTTACTAGACTTGTGTGACCATCCTTGTCGCTTGGGTTATATTGTTGAGAGTCGGGAAGGGTATTTTACCTTTTTGCTCCGCTTTAACTTAATTGGGATTGGAAACAACCAAAAAGCATAATTATGAATTAATGAACTTTTGGATGATGAGAAATATGAATATGACTATTTGGCAACATGGGACTTTGGTGATCTAAGCAAGCATGGTTTGTGGACTGGGTTTGATGATATGGTGGTTTTGCTTGCCTTAGATCTAAGGACCGGTTCATGCTAGAATAAGTTAGGACAACAGTGCCACCGCAAGGCCAAGTACGGTGCAGCTTAGCTGATTAATTAGGTGTATTGTCAGCATTGTTTGGATCATTTAGAAGGATCGTAGATTAGGAGTCAACTGGGTTTGCATTAGTGTCAGGGCTGCCCTATGATCCAAAGGGCACAAGATGGGGCCCTTGGATGGATGTTCTCATGTGTGAGACATCACCTCCACTGAAACCTTAGTGGGTCTAAACATGCTAGTAGTCCCTTTGTAAAGGCTATTTTGTGATCTCTTTGCCACACACCATTGGAAGTGTGTAATGTGAACGACAGATCACGGGCATGATGGAGGTTCTTTAGTAACTGAAAACGTGATGAAATTATGAACATGTGGGTAAAGTGGTACAATCTCTGCATAGTGTTAAAAACTATCATGATAGTCGTGCTCCTGGTTATGCACCTGGACAACTTCCATGATTAGAGTTGGACTCAGGATTTGGGATGGTTTTGGATATGGTTATGGTTTGGGTTATGATAATTGGACATGGATGGTTATGAAAGTGAGAAATTGGCAAATGGATGGTTATTAAATTGATGGATGAGGTATGATGGTAATTGAGAATGTTGGATACTTGTTACAATAATTATGTGGGTTATGTCGATACCCTGCATACCAGGTATCCCTTCGTACAAGAAGAAGACGCGTTGTGTTCCACCTCCAGTGTTGTGGAACTCCAGAGGCAACACATGTCCCGCAGTGTCAGACCTGCCTCCCTTCTTAAGGTGGCTTCAACGCTACCATGTGTCCAGCAATGCTGGACCTACCTCCCTCCTTAGGGTGGCTTTGACGCTGCCACGTGTCCAGTAGCTTCGGACATAACTCCCTCCTCAAGGTGGCTCCAGTGCTGCCACGTGCCCCAGGGTGCCGGACCTGCCTCCCCAACAAGGGAAGCTTCGATGCTGCCTCGTGTCCAGTAGCTCTTGACCTACCTCTCTACAGGCCAAAGCTGCCACGTGTCACACATCCCGATTATGTCTACAATGGGAAGACACCGGGATCTCCAATGGCGTGGACATTTAAGTACTATCAATTATCCGTTACAAGAACTGATTAACGTGTCATTAATGCCTTATTAATGATGCACGATCAGATGATTATGAAGATGATAACGCTACCATTAAGGCACATTATCACACTATTAAGCCCCCTTAACACCCGTATATCGTGTATAGGATGGTTAATAAATCATGGGTCACCTGTCGGGCCACGACACATATTGTAACAGCCAGTCCTTGGCATATAAAAGGGTTGTGCTGCATGGTAGAAAAAAACTAATCTAAACTACGCTCAGGACATACTCACTCATCAACACTCAAGATCATACAATATACAAACACCCCCGTGGAGTAGGGTATTACGCTCCGACGGCCCGAACCATGTAAAACTCCCTGTGTATCACTATCTTTGATTCTTGATTTTGCTCCTTGCCTAAATATGAACCTCCGTGGGATACTTCTTAGTAGTACTGAAAGAAGTATCGTTGGACACTTTGACATTTGGTGTGCCAGAGAAGTGAGCTCACCTCAAGATCTCCAAGATGGTGAACTCTGTTGCATCTTAGATTGGATCGGCTGGGCAAGTAGTTGATGGAAATCTTGCTAATGCTCAGCAGCTGGAGAATGTTGTCCCGCCACCACCACTTGCTGTAGCAGCAAACACTGCACATAAGGATGGTGTCCTTGCATCAGTCACATAATTGACGAACAAACCTGAGAACGCACTGAATGCAGCATGTACTCTCCTGCGGCGTCCTCTAGTGTTGGGAGCTCCTCCGGTCGTGCTCGAACAATGGCATGTTGATGTTGAGGATCTCATTGCAGACGCAACCATAGCGCTCAACAATTAGGGTCTGCCCAATACAGGACAGACACCTACCCGTAACAGGACCTTATCTGAAAGACTTGGTCCTTTGGCATCGCCGCAGAGGAGACGCGCGCCCTCCTAGCAAGCGACGTCGCGTAAGCCTGTTGTGCCCTATCGCACTCAAACTGCATCGAAGTTCCCGACTCAAGATCTCTGGTTGGAGCTTGACCTCTGGTACAAGAGGCAGGATGGTCGTGTAAACATCGAACATAGTCGCGAGAGACGACTTGCTCGTGAAATCCCTTCTCCTCTAGGAGTTGGAGGTGGTTATTCGGCCCTTTCCTTAAATCTCTGCATGGTCGAGTGGCCACCCAAGTTCCAGCCTCATTTGCCAGAGAGTTACGATGGAACAGTCAACCCTGTCGAATTTCAACAAATATACTCTACCGCTATCCTTGCTGCACGAGAGAATGAGGCCATCATGGCCAATTACATCCCAGTGGCTTTGATCGGGACTGCTAGATACTAGTTTATGAGCGTACCCTTGACTCCATCTACAGTTGGGGGGAATTATGCCGCTAGTTCACCGCCAACTTCGGGAGTTCCTACACCTGAATGGGCACCAAACTGGACCTCTTTGTCGTACAACAGAAGTTAGGAGAGTCACTGCGATCCTTAATCTAGCTATTCTCTCAGGTACGAAACACCATCCATTCTATCTCGAATGCTTATGTCGTTGTTGCATTCCAACAGCGGGTTCGAGACAAGAAGATGTTGGAGAAGCTGGCGACTAAAAATGTCAGTAGTGGTACATAACTCTTCAACCTGGCTGATAAATGTGCCATAGCTGCTGAGGGCCAAGAGATGCACTCGAAACCAGCTATGGGGGCTGGTCAGTCTGCCTCCAAAGCTTGAGCTACTGCCATCCAAGGCAGTGGCAAAAAGAAAAAGAAGTCAAGTGGCAAGAACAAGTCACTTGCTGGAACACCTATTGCTGCAGCAGTAGTAGCACCTGGTGGTCGGGGTCCACGCCCCGACAAGCGACCTTGACCATTGTCTAAACATAGTGACAATATGTGGTGTCCGATCCACAAGTCTACGACCCACAATATTGAAGACTGTCACGAGATCAAAAGGCTTGCTGAACGCAAAAGCAAGCGTCAAGATGACGCACCTTTCCACCAGCGGGAAGGAAAACAAAAAGTGGACAAAGCTTCGTCTGATCAGGAGCCAAGCTTTCAAGACGCCAAGAAGGTGATAAAGGCGGTCTACAACACCGTCGATGACCCTGACACCAACTCCGACAACGAACGTCAAATGACTCTCCATATGATGTATGGAGGGTCTTGGGAGATCAACTATCGGTGCATTCTGAAAACTTTGCATCGGGAGATGGCTACTGCTGCTCCCACTGATATGGTGGAGCCTCATCAGAAGTGGATGGACACTCCCATCACCTTTGATGCTTCAGACTGCCTGAAGAACATGCTAAGCTTCATAATGGGACACTCCCATTGCCCCTGGGGTCTCCCTGACTATTATTAATATCTAGCTCTTTCATATCTTGGTGGATGGTGGCGTAGCTCTGAATTTGAACAGCTTCACAGCCTTTGTGAAGCTCCAGCTCAACCTCTCGAATCTGAGGACCTCACACCCGTTCTTTGGAGTGGGTCCAGGACCTATAGCACCTCTTGGCTTTGTTACTCTCTCGGTGACCTTCGGGACACCGGAGAACTACTAATCTTAGAAACTGGTATTTGATGTGGCAAAAATGAACTTACCCTTCAACGTCGTCCTAGTCAGGCCAGCGATGTACAGGTTCATGTTGGTGTCCCACTATGGTTACCTTGTGTTGAAGATGCCAACTCCATAAGGGTCCTCTAGATTCAAGGGGGATCGCGCCGTTGGGGTCACTGCGTTGGAAAAGCTTCATGCGCTCGTAGCAGTGCAAGAAGCCGAATCAGGGAAGGAGCAACCTGCTCATCCTTCGAGCTCGCGCCGTCGAAGCTCAAAAACTGCACCTCTAATGCAGCCAAGCGGCGACACTGACGTTCCCGTTAAAGTCATCCAAATTGGTTCTGATGCCACTCAGACCACTCGTATATCGAGAGGTTTGGGTGAAATATAGGAATTCACGCTCGTCACTTTCCTCCTGGCAAATTTTGACATGTTTGCATGGCAACCGTCACAAATGTCTGGAATCCCATGGAGGTGATCGAGCATTATCTAAAGATCTACCATGACACACGGCCTATACGAAGCCCCGAAAGCAATCTATTGAGCGGTAGAACTTCATCTGGAAAAAAAAATCAAAAAGCTTCTTGACATTGGATTCATCCGGGAGTACATTATCCGCAATGGCCGGCAAACCTGGTTGTCGTGCCAATGGTCGGTGGGAAGCTTCGGATGTGCATCGGCTATACCACATTAAATATGTAAATGGTCTATACTGTTACAAAGCAATGCCTTATGGTCTCGAAAATGCACTCTCCACCTTTGTGCAAGCTATGCACAAAACCTTTGGGGGGGGCTCATTTTGGACATAGTGGAAGTCTACGTTGATGACATCGTTGTCAAGGTAAAGAACAATGATTCTCTACTTGACAATCTCTAGTCAGTCTTTGACAAGTTGTGCCTGAGGCGCATGAAGCTAAACCCTGACAAGTGTATCTTTGGGGTTAACTACGGAAAGCTTCTTGGTTTCATGGTAACCCACCGAGGAATCGAAGCAAATCCACTCAAAATTAAAGCCATTGAAGCAATGCGGCCTCCAGCCCGCATCAAGGATGTCCAGAAGCTTACTGGACATTTAGCTTCGCTCAGCCAGTTTATCTCAAGGCTAGCAGAGTGATCACTTCCCTTGTTCAAACTATTTAGAAAGTCTGGGCCATTCCATTGGTCTTAAGAAGCAGAGAAGGAGTTCCAAGAGCTCAAGCAGCTCCTCAACACACTACCAATCATGGTAGCTAAAGAACCTGGTAAGCCTCTTCTTCTTTACATTGCTGCAACTATTGAGGTTGTCAGCATTGTCGAGGTTGCAGAAAGACCAGAGACATCTTCGACTTAGGAGCTCAGACCCTTCTGAGATGGTCCGGAGCTACCTGAGGGTGAGTCTGGGTCCTAGCCTCTAGGCACGGATCCTAAAGGCAAGATTCCTATGGATTAGCTTCTCATTCGAGAGAGTATCTACGCTCAAGAAGAAGATACATACCCCTCCTGGAGTGTTTGGATTGATGAAGAAGACACTTCAGACCCCTACAGGAGGGTCCATACTGTCCAACGGCCAGTATAATTCATCAGTGAAGTACTCCATGATGCCAAGACTCAATACATTGAGGTGCATATGCTGCTGTATGCAGTTCTTAATGCCTCAAGAAAGCTACGTCATTACTTTCAGGCCCGCAAGATATCAGTGATAACATCTTATCCACTGTGTGCTATTTTGCATAACCCCAATTCAACGGGAAATATCGCCAAGTGGGCTGCAGACCTGGCAGAGTTCGATCTCGAATTCTTGCCTTGACAAGCAATCAAGACTCAAGCACTAGCTGACTTTGTGGTGGAGTGGACACCTTCTTCGTCAAGTCCAGGGGGTCCAAAGAACAAAAGCTGGAACCTATGGTCCCAGTCTTCACTGAGCCTCACTAGACTCTCTACTTCGATGGCTTCGTGCAGAAGTAGGGGTCGAAGCTGGAATCCTTCTCCTCACTCCGACCAGGGAGAAGGTCAGTTACATGGTACGCCATGACTTAAAGACGACCAACAATATGGAAGAATACGAAGCTCTCGTTTTCGGACTCAAGACGACTCTATCATTTAGCATCTGACAGCTGCTAGTGAAGGGAGATTCACAGCTCATCATCAAATAAGTCAAAGGTGAATGTAGTTGCAATAACCCTAAGCTTGCTGCATATTTGCTTGAAGTCTTGAAGTTGGAAAAGGAGTTCCAGGTCCTAGACCTCTGCCATGTCGAGCATCTCAACAACGTTGGAGCTGACGATCTCTCAATGATATTTTTAAATGGGGCTCAGGCACCTAATGGAGTTTTTGTCAGGAGATTACCCACGCCTGCTGCTCAACCTGCCGAACTGAGTGATGGGGGCGAGACCAGCACCCCGAAGCTGGCGGTACCGGTGGTCCTGTTACCATGGCATCCATCAAGGATCGTAGACGATACTAGAAGCACAGGGTAACCAAGCGTGCGAGATGAAAAAGCTCAAGTATGTTTTGATGCATGGATCTCAGAGGTTCGGAACTACTTGAAAGACAACATCCTTCGTGAAGATGTTGTATCCGCTAAACGAATTGTCAGATTGGCTAAAAGATACACATTGATAGAAGGGGATCTCTATTGACGTGGTGCCAATGGCATTCTAATGCGGTGCATTTTCGAGGAAGAGGGCTGCGAACTTCTCGCAAAGATCCATGGAGGCGAGTGTGGGAATCACTCATCATCCAACACGCTGGTCGGTAAGGCCTTCTGGCATGGTTTTTACTGGCCTACATCACTTCAGGATGCAGTCAAGCTGGTTAAGAAGTGCGAGACATGCCAGTTCCATGCGAAGCAAATTCATACACTAGTGCAGTCACTGACATGATTCCTCTCTTATGGCGATTCGCTATGTGGGGGATGGATATTTTGGGACCTTTCCCAAAAGCCGCCGAAGGGTACCGATTCTTATAGGTCACCATCGACAAGTTCAAAAAGTGGTCGGAAGCAACTCCAGTTGTGAAAATCAACAAGCAATCTGCCATCAAATTCTTGAAGTCCATTGTTTGTAGATTTGGAGTTTCGTACAAAGTAATCACTGAAAATAGGTCCCAATTCACAAATGCAGCGTTCCAAGAGTATTTCGAAGACCTCAGTATAACTGTTAGCTACGCATTAGTAGCTCATCCGACAAGCAATGGCCAAGCTGAGAGAGCAAATGCAGAAATTCTTAAGGGACTCAAGACATGCACTTATGAGCTTAAAAAAGCATGGTGCCAACTAAATATAAGAGCTAGCGCCTGCATTGTGGGCGAGTCGGACAACACCTAGCAGGGCATTAGGAGAAACACCCTTCTTCATGGTGTATGGAGCAAAAGCTGTCATTACTCCGAAAGTTGCCATGGGGTCTCTCCAAGTTTGGACCTACGATGAAGCCACGCTGGACCAGCTCCGGTGTGATGACTTAGACCTCATTGACGAGGCAAGGTGCTTAGCAGCTGTTCGAAACATGCGATATCGTCTGGCGCTCCAACGCTATCATTAATGGCATGTGCACAATCGACGGTTGGAAGAAGGCGATCTGTTGTTGCAGTGAATACTTACTCGAGAAGGGATGAATAAACTTTCCTCCAGCTAGGAGGGTCCCTTCTGAGTTATCAAAGTTTTCCGCCCCGGATGCGTTCGCTTGGCAACAAAGGATGGGATACCACTTACCAATCCCTGGAATATTGAGCATCTCTATAAGTTATATACTCAGTAGCACAGAGGTGAGTCTGTATTTGCATAAAATGTACCTCATAGAGTCTATGAACAGAGTCGGGTTGGTCCAAGATGCATAGCACACTTAACTTGGTCGTGTACTTTAAGTGTGTCTTTGCCTTCCCCTGTTTTTCAGACCTATAATGAAATACATTTATATGAAAACTGATTCTACATGCATTTACTTTGCGCATGCTCACTATTTTTCCTTCTTCTACCTTCTTGTCAATAGTGATGTTGTGCAATCCACTTGAAAGTTAGTCCTAGAGATTCATGTGATATATACATAAGTTTAATTGGTAATCTTCTATTGGTTCCTAGTATTGCTGGAAGTCCTACCTGACTGAAAACCAATGCCAATGACAGGTCCGAAGTGTGCTATCGACTTAGCCTGGTCCAACACCCTAAGTACGCTACTCTTCCTATTCTGGTGGGTCTTAGTAAGGCGGGTCTAGAAAGCACATAAACCTATGGAAGTTTAATCAGTATACTTATATTGTCACAATGAGTTTATTAGGACCTAAAATTCAATCAAGGATAATAAGCCGCAAATAAGCTATAGGCAAGAGGACTAATTTTACTACTTTTGTGCAGGAAAAATATAATTGTCGACCAAATGCACGTTGATGGTGGGTGCCACCAGAGCACCTCACTCTGACATCACCCAGGGGGCCGCTGTTGATGTTTCATATGTTGACAGTGGGTGTCATCGAAGCAACTGAGCTCCAACAACTCCCACGGGGCTCGCCGTCGACGTCCAGTACGTGGCAAAGGGTCTTTCGAGATTTCAGATGCGGTACTCAAACCTTGGAGCCATCACAGTGGCTACGAGTTCGTAGCTATCAAAAGAAATTCAAGACATTGCAAGATTCCTTATGGTAGATGTCCTCAATCAATTGAGCACATCTACAAGGGGCCAACAAGATAAATGCAATGATACATTGAAAACAAAAATGGAATTCAAAAGGATTTCATTCATTCAAAATTTGTAGATTTACAAGATGAAGGTACAAAAGGTAAGGGTCTTAGCTACTGGAGTTTCGCTGGAAGTACGCAGCAACCTTTAGGGCGTCTTCTTGGACACTTGCCCTAGCGGCTTCTTCCTCCTCGGCAATGGGTCCGACAATCACTGGAGCTAGAGACATAGAGTGATCCCGGCTGTAGAAGCATGTCAGCACATATTCTGCGACATTCTTTGCATAGGATTTTCTCTCGGTATCTAGCTGGTCGCTGATCACATCTTCCAGTGCATCCAGCTTATCTCTGGCAGAGTTGAGTGCCACCAAAGCTCTGTCCATCTCTAGCTCCAGTTCAACCGGTCAGACCGGACTGAACCCCAATGGCACTAGAGCATCTTCCGCTCATCCAAGAAAGTCCCAGACCTGTTGGGACTCTATTTCCCTCACACTACTAAGCTCTTCCAGTGACTTTCTTGCAGATGATAGATCTGTGAAGCCCACCTTGGAGAATTGCTCGACCTCTTTAGCATGTTACTGAATCCGTTTAGCCAGCTACCTCTCCTGTCCAGCAATTTGCTTCCCCCAGAGGTTCAAGCGATTTTGCTTCTCTATAAGGTCCCTCTCCTTAGCCTTCATATTGTTTTTCCTGGCAGAGATAACACTTTCAAGTTTGCTGACTCCCTCTCCAGCTAGCCATACTTGGTGCTTTTATCTATCGCACCAGGACTTGAATTTCTCAACACGGTCAACAAAGTCCTGCTCACCGTGCTATAACTTTTGAGAGATCTCAGCATCTCTCATTTGGAGCTCTTGCTCCTTATTTTTGATAGCTTCCTGCCATTTGTGGAGCTCATCCCTCAGCTTCTCCAGGGTCTCAAAGCGAGTATCTTCCAAATTGTTGCCTTCAGTCACCTTGTCATGGATGTCACAAGTCTTCTCACTCAGAGCTTCTATGGCAGCCTGCCTGTCATCTAGCAGCTCGTCCATCCGTTTCTGCTACGTCTTCTTCGCTGCAAGTTGGTCCCTCAAGTTGGCCAGGCGAGTCTGCATCAACTTCGTCTTGAAGTAGAGCAGCTTGCGCCAGCGCCATAGAGTGTCACACTCATCCTCTAGGGCCTTGCACTCGTAGCTGAAGGCGAGCTGAACTTGGCGGAGGCTTGAGTAGGCATTCTCGATTCACATGTCCAAGGGATTGGCTCAGGACCTGTTTGAGGTTCCTTTAGTTTCCCCAAATCTTCTGGAATAGTTCTTAGAGTCCATGGCACGAGCATGGACTCCAACAACTCAACATGTGCAGCTCTGAGTTCCGGGAGCTCGTCGACCTCCAGCGCCGATGTTGATGAACCCAGAGCTAGATCTGCAGGCACCAACTCAGGTGCCACCGTGGCATCAACTGGCTGCTCTAGGCCAGCATTTGCTACAGGTTCCGAGGTAGGTGTTTGTGGGGACCAGGGTCCACACCTTCCAGGAATCGCATTGTGTGGTGCTGTGCGATGCGGCACCCAACAGCACACAAGAAAAGCCATACAAAATAACCAACACAAATC
Organism: Tuctoria greenei; assembly: GCA_036927565.1. Classification (NCBI taxonomy): domain Eukaryota; kingdom Viridiplantae; phylum Streptophyta; class Magnoliopsida; order Poales; family Poaceae; genus Tuctoria; species Tuctoria greenei. Next base: position 98,030,619 of record JAYESD010000011.1, read on the forward strand.
TTTTATTTTACAAGATTCTCTTTTACAATACAAGATAAAAGCAGCGGAATATTTTATACTCACACTCTCAACTAACTATTCACAAGAGAAGTCATCCATGCCCACGGATGCTTCTCACTAGCAACACGAAGAAGAGAGCAACGACAAGGTTTTCGTGAGAGATACATCATGACCAGCTCGAGGTCTCACAGACAACCACAACATAAGCATAAGCTAATAATACCTGCAAAAACCACAATATAGCATCCGTGAGCACAAGGCTCAGCAAGACTTAACCGTCTCACCAAAAGCATGGAACTCTACATGCTGGAAACTTTAAAGACTGGAAAGCTGGATTTGCAGAAATGGACTCGCTGAAAGTAAATCCTTAGAGGTCAGTTTTAAAGTAGCATACGCGATCCATGGGCATAGCATCATTGTGACTTCCACAATCAAACAAGAAATGCTTCATCCACGGCGATACTTGCCCAAGGTTGCATAAGCCTTATACAAGTTAAGTATTTGGAAATTGTAAATTTAATTATGCTATCTCTATAGCAGCCATGATTTCAATACAAAGAATTATTCATAGCAGCATACTCATAATCTTTCCATTACTCTTTCTTACTACGTCAAGACTCAGTGACCAAGTATGCTCAATCCATAACCGCGAGCGACAGCGATTCGAATCAAAACACCCGGACTGCACGACACGTACGCCCATACTCGGAGTTGCATCGGCACACTCCAATAATGTCGCACTCAGCCACCTTTCCCCATATTCAACCACATGGAACAGTTCGATCGACCCGAACAGTGAGCTCCCCTCAAGGTGCACCTCCGCTGTGATATGTTCATGAGTGAGTTACCTCCCACTGTACTAACAGTTGACAGCTTAAACCGATTGACAAGGTTCCAACATAGGATCCTCAAGGTACATCGATTTCCTGGGTCCCATATAGCCAGTATGCTTTACGGTACAGTTCAAACTTGCTCAACAGCGCCAAGCACGAGACGGGCCTTAACCGAGAAAGACGGGGCTACCAGTCCATCTCCCAACGCCTGCCTCATCATTACCGACCCAGGCACGATGTGGGAAAACCAACCTATACAAATCCCCGTCCACGTCTCATATTGAATAGTTAATGTTATGGTACAACTCGCGAGTAGGTTTCCCTCACTCGATCTCTCGCAAGTAGAATTCAACTACTTGACTTGTGATCAATAAAATGTGACCAATCTCGCGAGTAGTATCCAACATACTTGACTTCTACCGATCTTATAACTAAACATTAAGCATAGCAATATAATCCGAGTGAGTCTTATGGTACCCATCCACTCCAAGGACTATTTGGTCATGCAGGTGGAGTATTCAATCAACTTAGACCTAATGCACATATCAAGTCTATTCAATATAGTGTGTATAAAGCAAAACTTTAAAAGGCACTTAAATGCAAACCGGGGCTTGCCTTTCGGTTGATATAAAAGTCAGTGACAACCAGTTAGTAGTCTTCATCGAGAAATCACGCCACAACAGAATCACTATAGAAATCCTCAGCTTCGGGTTGTGCTTCTTGTCAGCTACCTTCGTCGTGAGTACTATCAAAATGATATGCAAATAAGTGATTGCAATTTATTAATATCAATATTGAAGTGGGTTATAACTTAAGAAAGATTAATATTAGTTAGGATTTCAAGTTCTGTTGCTAGACTGGACAGCAACAGAAAGGAAACAAGGTGAACTTAGGCAATGGACATATGAAGTGAAATAGATATTGTTTTGTACATAGGGATGTGATCTCAATTTGTACAGGTTCAACAGATCCCCTGAGCTTGAGAAAATTACAGAGGGTTCATATGATCAAGGAGGAATAACAAGGTAAGTTTCAGATACAGCAACAGATTATATTGGTCTACAAAATTTCTTAAGTGTTTAGCCTTCTCAGAATTTTGGTTGTAATTCTGGAGGTCTATCATGGCTACCAGTGGTTGTACCAAATAGAGGGGGTCTCACTGGTTCTAGGAAAATTTGTTTCACAATTTTCTAAGCTTCCTATAGGGAGAAATCTATTTTTCAAGTTTGGGAGAATTTCTGAAATGTTATCTGTATTTTTCCCAATTTTTCAATTACATGGATATTTGGAACACTAATGAACCCAGCATCTGAAGTCCAATGAACTTGAAATTTTTACTGGAGATCCAGTGAATCACGGAGAGTGTCCTGACCAAATTGGGAATTTTCCAATTAGCAAAATAGGAGTAATTAATTTTCCAAGCAGTTAAGTCAAAGGAATTAATTATGAACATTATGGGAGTTTCATGTCCAAAAAATTGCACCATTACAAGGTTGAGATTGATATGAGTCTACCATAATTTATTTGGAATTATTTGAGCAATTCTACTAGGAATAATGGATTTTTGAAGTTTGATCGAATTCTGGAATTATTTTCCAATGGGAAAGTTTAAATAAACCCACTGGGCCCACTGGTTTAAAAACACCCAATCGGGTTGAAGCAACACGAGGGGCCACAGAATTAACGGGTGTAGCCACACGCGATCGCATAACCGCAGCAGATCTGGGGCGCGCCGTATTAGGCTGACGGATGGGGCTCGCGGGTCCTTCGTCCACCTCGCGCCAGCGGCGGTCCAGACGGCGCACGGCAGCGGCGCCACTCCGGCATCTCGCCACCCATAAATCAACGGCACAACTCTTCCCCAAACTTGCCGCCTAGCCATATTTTGAGGTGTTGAGCATGTCAGTGGGGTCAGTGCACGCCGGCGATGGCCGGAAAGGCTTGTGCGACGGCGGCGGCGGCGGTTAGGGTTTCGGCTAACATGAATTCGCCTCGACAAGGTCTAATACCACTCAGTAAAAGATCGGAGAGCATCATGGGATCACGAGGATGACCAAAATGAACTCTCATTGAGGTGGAAATGGCCGCAAAGACAAGTTTGATGGCGACCCACGAATTTTCAACCGGAGGCCACAAGAACTCCGATTTTTAGGCGTGTGGTCAATAACTTTTGGGCCTTTTTGGCAAGGATATGCACTAGAATGTGTAGAAGCTACTTTCTAAACAAATCGAAGAAAGATGGCACGTGGAAACCGAATTTGGGTGAAGAAGCAAGGCTTGCAAAAGAACTATGCGTCGGTTCTTCGAGGAAAACCCGAGCTACAAGCGATGACAAAAGCTGAAAGTTTGTGAGCATGACTAGACGTGATTGCGAACCTTTTTCCTTAAAGGATCGGAGCTTGATAAGGCTCATAGCTGTGGTTCCCCAGAGCAGCAGAGGCAGCAAGGCAGGGGAGTTCACCGGCGGCCCAAAACTCGACCAATCCATCGATGGGGAGGCTCTGACTAGTACCAAAACTACTCAGGGGGCTGTGCAATCAAGCAAGGGAACTGAAAATGTCGAAGACAAAGTCTAAAACTCACCGTGCGTCGATGATTTTGATCCAAGCAGAGAAGGGTGCTGATCGCCGGTTTCTTGCGCCAGGAGAAAGAAGAACGGGGTTGGCTCCACTTCGACGGCCAGGGGGGATAAGGAGGAGTTGGAGGAGCCTTGGGGTGGGTTGTATGCAGCTGGAGGGTGCTGCTTGCATGCTGTCATGCTGGAGCACGCATCGCTCACGCTGGCGCGAGCAGCGAGCTCTGTTTTGCGGCTGCACATGGGTAGAAACTGACCAGTGGGTCCCACCAGCCACCTCAATGTACATCTCACATGTAAATTCTTTTCAAAATAGTAGATGAGCTCCAAACATTGTGAAACTTCGTGGATAATTGAAGCAAGTCATGCTTATCATGATGGTGTGTTCAAATCTTATATTCAAATAAGTTTGAATAGAATTCAAAATTTGAATTTAAATTTGGTTCGAATTTGCTATGCATCTCAAATAAAATAGCAAATGAAGTTCAAAAATCCTGAAACATTGCAGGGAGAGTGTTTGAAATATTTGGAATCCATTGGTCAGCTCAAATATTCATGTTAATTTCATTGGAACAGTAGCTAATTTTATTTTTTTGAATTCCCTCCTTTGGAGTTTGAATTAATTTGTTTTTCTCATTTCCTTCTTATTTCTTTTTATCATTCAAAATTTTTAGTTCTAACTGAATTATGAATTATATAAATTTGGGCTTTTACATTCCTCCCCCCTTAAAAGAATCTCGTCCCGAGATTACAAATGAAAGAGACGGAAGTAAAAGATTACCGGAGATATGTCGATAACATGTCCGGATACTTTGTGCGGAGATAATCTTCACTCTCCCATGTTGCTTCCTCGATGGTGTGGTTACTCCATAGAACTTTATAAAACCACATCATCCTATTCCTTGTGTCACGAGACTTTTCATCGATAATCCGTATTGGATGTTCGACGTAGGTGAGATCCGGTTTCAATTCTTTTAATTCTTCAATGCGGATGTCGGTAGATGGTTTCAGACATTTCCGTAATTGGGATACGTGGAAAATGTCATGAACACCAGCTAGATTTCTTGGTAACTCCAATCTGTACGCGACATGACCACATCTTTCAGTGATAGCAAAATGGACTGATGAAGCGTGGAGCCAACTTTCTTTTTACTCCAAATCGATGAATTCCTTTCATCGAAGAGACACGGAGATACACGTGGTCTTTGATGTTAAAGCTTAAAGGACGACACCTTTTATTTGCATAACTCTTTTGCCAAGACTGAGCGGCACTGAGATTTGCTTGAATAACTTTTACTTGCTCTTCAGCTTCATTTACCAGATCAATCCCATATACCACTCGTTCACCAGATTCGCACCAGTTGAGTGGTGTGCGGCACTTCCTACCGTAGAGAGCTTCATAGGGTGCTATTTTGATACTAGTTTGATATCCATCGTTGTACGAGAATTCCGCCAACGGTAATTGATCATCACAATTTTTACCGTGGTGTATGGCACATGCTCTTAACATATCCTTGAGTATCTGATTTACCCTCTCGGTTTGTCCGTCAGTTTGAGGGTGATATGCGGAACTACAAATTAACTTCATCCCCAATGATGCATGTAGCTGCTCCCAGAAACGAGCAACAAACAGTGATCCTCTATCCGATACAATGGTGCGGGGAACTCCATGTAAGCAGATAATTATTGATATATATAAGTCCACATATTTCTTTGAATTGTATGTCGTATACACTGGAATAAAGTGTGCTGACTTAGTTAACCGGTCAACGATCACCCAAATGGAATTGTTCTTATGAAAGGTGAGAGGCAATCCAACAATGAAATACATACTCAGATCCTCCCATTTCCATGCCGGTATTTTCAGTGGTTGCAGCGGTCCGCTTTTCCTCATGTGGTCAGCTTTTACCCTCCGACACGTGTCACACTCGGACACATACTTCACTATTTCTCTCTTCATACGGGTCCACCAAAATTTAGTACGGAGATCTAGGTACATTTTATTGCTGCCAGGGTGGATTGAATATTTGGACAAGTGGGCCTCATCCAAAATCTTTTTCCGCAGGTCCATGTCCCGGGGTACCACTATTCGATTTTTGAACCATAAAGTTCCTTGTTCGTCTTCCCGGAAACATTTCATTTCTCCACTTTTAAGTCTTCTAGGAATATGAGACATTCCCTTGTCTTTCTTCTGGGCCTCTACAATCTCCTCTCTGATTGTAGGTATCAGAGCAAGGTTATACAAAGCTCCATAAGGAATCACACGTAGACTTGGTTCATCCTCTTCCATAGGACCGATGGTCAAATTATGAACGTGAGACTTTCGACTATGTGAGTCGGCAACGACATTGGCCTTGCCAAGATGATAATGAATCTCAAGTTCATAGTCTTTGATTAACTCTAACCTTCTTCGTTGTCTCATATTTAATTCCTTCACTGCAAACATTAATGATTTGTGTAGAGATGCACTAGATTTCCCATTAAGTAGTGCCTCCACATGTTCGGTGCAAGAACTACTGCTGCCAACTCTAAATCTTGCGTCAGATAGTTGTGTTCATGATTTCGGAGTTGCCTTGATCCATATGCAATTACTCTTCCATCTTGCATAAGTACGCATCCCATTTCGATGCCGGATGCATCACAACAAACATCAAAAGATTTCGTCGTATCAGGTTGAGCCAAGATCGGGGCTGTTGTGAGATACTTCACTAGTGTTTTGAAGGCTTCCTCACATGATTCACTCCATACATACTTGCTGCCCTTCTTTAATAAGTCCGTCATAGGCTTTGCAATTTTTGAGAAACTTGAAAATCTCTGATAATAGCCTGCTAAGCCCAAGAAACTACGGACTTCATGTACGGAGCTTGGAGATTTCCATTTCAGAACTTGTACCACCTTACTCGAATCCACAGCTATGCCTTCCGCTGAAATAATATGACCAAGGAATGGAACTTGATTAATCCAGAATTCACATTTACTGAACGTGGCATATAGCTTGTGATCACGCAGTCGTTGAAGCACGATCTTGAGATGTTCGGTATGTTCCTCTTCTGACTTGGAGTAGACCAAAATATCGTCGATGAACACCATGACAAACTTGTCTAACTCTGGCATGAATACCGAATTCATTAAGTACATGAAATGTGTTGGGGCATTTATGAGACCAAAAGACATAACCAAATACTCATAAAGTCCCTATCTAGTTGAGAATGTCGTCTTCGGTATATCTTCTGCTCGTATCTTAATCTGATGATATCCCGACCGAAGATCCATTTTAGAGAATACCTTAACACCCACTAATTGATCAAAGTGCAGATCAATACGTGGTAGTGGTACTTGTTTTTGACAGTCACGGCATTAAGAGGATGATAATCCACACATAGCTTCAACGTCTTGTCCTTCTTCTTGACAAAGAGAGCCGAGGATCCCCAAGGTGATGAGCTCGGACGAATGAAACCTTTACTCAATAAATCATTCAGCTGCTCCTTTAATTCAGCTAACTCCTTAGGTGCCATTCTATATGGTCGTCGAGGGATAAATGTAGTTTTCAGTATTAATTCAATCTTGAATTCCACATCTCGGTCAGGCGGCATACCCGACAGATCATCAGGGAATACATCCGGGAAATCACGGACAACTGGAATGTATTCCAACTTACTTGTTTCAGAATGATTCACTGCTGCATTTTCTTGAACCATGTTCTCAAGAATTAAGGTGTGGTGGCCGTGAGTTGAAGAGTTCAGCTCAACGGTGCGAGGACTGATGTTTAGAACACCTTTGTGGTTTCTTAACCATGACATTCCCAAGAGTACATCAATCTTTTGACGTTCAAGGATTATAAGAGTAGTGGGATATATTCTACCACCCTAACATAATGGTGCTCGAGAGATAACGTCACTTGCGGTAATATTACCTTCGGGTGAAGATATAAGATAGCGATGTTTTGTGGTAGTGGTTGGAAGCTAGTGTTTGAACACAAAGGATTGACTTATGAAATTATGTGTTGCACCGGAATCAAAGAGAATCAATATAGGTATATGGTTGAGAGTGAACATTCCCGCTAACACAGTTTGTCCTTCCAGTACACCCTCAATGGTAGTATAGTGGACACTGCCAAGCTTTGATTACTTTTGCTGCTGATTGGGAAACTGACTTGAATGTTGAAATGATCACTGGCTGCAGCTTTGATTTCTCTCTGGACAATATCTAGTAAAGTGACCCGCAAGACCACAAGTGAAGCAGGGATATTTAGTCGGTTCACCGCTAACTTGTGGATGAAAACTGGGTATCTCTGGCTGCGGTGGAGATGGATAAGAATTTATGTGCTGCTGCTGCGGGGGTGATTTAAAACTTGATGCAAGCAGCGGGCGACTTTTATATGATGATCGGACAGATGGCTGCCACTCTTGACCGGATGGCGAATGATATACCAACCGATATTTTTGAGCAACAACACTAGTGTTGTCATGCGGAATACTCCGCTTTCTCTTCTCCGCTTGAAGACAAAGATCTTCCTTTTCTTGTAGGATAGCGGCATTGACTAATTCATTGTACTTGCCGTGATTGAACAATGCCAACCTAGCTCGAAGTTTGACTCTTAGCCCTCTGAAGAAGTGATCACATATCAACTTTTCTGTATTCACATAGTCGGGCGCCGCATATTGTGCCAAACGGTTGAACTCCTTAAAATACTCATGGACACTCATGTCCCCTTGCTCGAGTTCAACGAATTCCTCTTAATTGGTCTTTATAATCCCTGTCAGAATATGACGAGCACGGATATCCTCAGGGAACTCATTCCATGCTATCCGATGACCTTCAGGGCGAGTTGCACTATATTCTGCCCACCAAGCTCCGGCAGCCCCATGGAGTTGTTGAGCAGCGAACAATGTCTTCTGATAATCGTCATAGGGAAACACACCAATTTTGGATTCCATTACACGAAGCCAATGATCTGATTCTAACGGTTCAGTTGCTTCTGTGAAGATTAGCAGTTGTGTTGCCAAGAAATCCAAATAACTGTCTTGGGGTGGAATAACATGCTGCGTTTGATGAATTAGGCCTTGCTGCACCAAAGCTTGAAGTAACATAGTGTTCTCTTGGAGAGACTCGAACATTTTAGACATGGCATCTACCAATACTGTTGATGTTGGTGCCTGCGGTGGATTCAAAATCATCACCTCGATGAGAACTTTCGACCTTACTCGATGAGCGAGTACGAACTATACTGCACAAATGAATTTGGGATGAGTCCAAGTTCGATCTCAGCAATAAGTGAAGATAAGTAAAACATGAACATGTCAAGAACCTTGTGAAAGTATAATAATATTCATGTTCGCGCAAATTTTCAAACTTATGCTTCATTGATGAACTATTCTGCCAGAAATGACCAGTCAGGAGTAATTCGAGAATTTTATCCAGTTAGAGGCATATTCATGCTTTGAGGCAAACAATAAAATTGTAGTTCACTTCCTGGCCTTTCCAAAATGTATTTATTTGCTTCAATAACAGTTTTGGTTAATGAGATATGAATTTCCAAAGTTGACAATGTTCCCAGATTTTCTGAGAACTTTTGACAGCACCTCCTTTGTAGATGGCTGTTTTGTCCACCGATTTTCATAAACAAAATATCCAAACTTGCCAACACTTTAAATTACAACATTGTCACATATCTCATCTAGTTTCCAGAAATACATCATATGCCCTCATTCGATGTTTCTACTTAGAGTTATGAACAAAATGGTGAGTAGTACATAAACTATTACAGTTTCTATCCATTTTTAACAGTTTTTGGAATTTTCAAATTTTAGCTATGATGCATGGGGATCATGCTCTGGTCATGAACATAAATTATTTAGAAGACTAACATAAATTTCCATCCATGTATGGAACACCTTCATGGGATAATTCTACCAGAAGATATGACTTTTCAAACAGGAGCTAAGTTTCTGTCAAAATACCACATGGAAGAACTAAAGTTGACAGTTTTGGTTCAAATTTTATATTTATGATTTCAAGATAGGAATCTTCTATGGATATTAACATGGCACTGGTGTTGAGCTACACCTTCGGCATGGATTTTAACCGTCGAGGTGCCGATGTAACCCGAATGCAATGCCGGTACTATGTCCTCACAAAATAAAAACTCTAAGCCAGTATTCTGGCATACGTCTCAACGGTAGCGCTAATGACGTTCACTCGCAAACGTTTTACTACTCGAGCTACGAATAGCGCGGTTAGTGTACCTGCTACTACACACAAACGATAGGTCAAACATATGGTACCATACGGCACAGCCCGCACGGGCGATCAATTCACAATAATATATTTGAAAGTAAAAACATTCGTCCCGTATCATTCCATATGGGCCGCCTCGAGCTATGCCATGTCTCGGGGTACAAGACCGGGTTTTCTACCACCCGACAGGGTCCCACGTCTTTGCATAGCGCTGCACCAGTAGGGGGCGCATCGGGTTATGTCCCACCCGACGGGGGCTCCCACTAACTTTGAAGCACACTGGGGTATTGTGTATCATATGTTCTCAGAAACATAGAAAGTTTCAGAGACTCATATTGACATTTCCGTGTCAAGCCACGGAAACAATCACATGCTACCTCTCGCATGGTGAGCTTACCGCAATTGATCCACTTGCGTGGCGTACCTTACCTCTTACCTGACGTTGGAGCGTCGTTACAAAATATAATAACACATATGTTAGCTTTGCCACATTAAGTAACTAATACTATAATAGACCTTATGTGGCCATAATAACTAATCCTCACTCGAGTACTTCGTAGTTTTCAAAATAGGTGCTTTTCAAGCGTGCTATTCCCAATACGGCTCTGATACCAAGCTGTGGGGACCGGGGTCCACACCTTCCAAGAATCGCATTGGGTTGTGCCGTGCGATGTGGCACCCAACAGCACACAAGAAAAGCCATACAAAATAACCAACACAAATCTATTATTTCACAAGATTCTCTTTTACAATATAAGATACAGCGCAGCGGAAAATTATATACTCACACTCTCAACTAACTATGCACAAGAGAAGTCATCCATGCCGACGGACGCTTCTCACTAGCAACACGAAGAAGAGAGCAGCGGCAAGGTTTCCATGAGAGATACATCTCGACAAGCTCGAGGTCTCACGGACAACCACAACATAAGCATAAGATAATAATACCTGCAAAAACCACAATATAGCAACCGTGAGCACAAGGCTCAGCAAGACTTAACCATCTCACCTAAAGCATGGAACTCTACATGCCGGAAACTTTAAAGACTGTAAAGCTGAATTTGCAGAAATGGACTCGCCGAAAGTAAATCCTTAGTGGTCAGTTTTAAACTATTTATTTACGATCCATCATTAATTAACTAATAATGTATTATCTCTCGAGATTAAATTTATGAATGATATTAAACTTATATTGATTGTTGAGAACATGAAGTAAAAATAATGTACAATTCGGGTATTTCGGAAAAGACCGAAGACCGAACCAAAATTTAGGTATCCAAAAATTTCGGGTACCTAATATTTGTATAACATTTCGGGTAGTGATTTTCAAAAACCAAAATTTAAAAAGACCGAAATGACCGAACTGAATTTACCGGGTAGACCGAACGCCCACCCCTAACGCGATCCATGGGCATAGCATCATTGTGAATTCCACAATAAAACAAGAAACGCTTCATCCACAGTGATACTTGCTCAAGGTTGCATAAGCCTTATCCAAGTTAAATATTTGGAAATTATAAATTTAATTATGCTATCTCTATAGCAGCCAAGATTTCAATACAAAGAATTATTCATAGCAGCATATTTATAATCTTTCCATTACATTTTCTTACTACATCAAGACTCAATGACCAAGTATGCTCAATCCATAACCGCGAGCAACGGTGATTCGAATCAAAACACTTGGACTGCACGACACGTACGCACATACTCGGAGTTGCATCGGCACATTCCACAGATGTCGCACGTAGCCACCATTCCCCAGATTCAACCACATCGAAAACGTTCGATCGACCCGAACAGCGAGCTCCCCTCAAGGTGCACCTCCGCTGTGAGATGTTCATGAGTGAGTTAGTTCCCACTGTACTAATAGCCGACAGCTTAAGCCGATTGAAAAGGTTCCAACATAGGATCCTCAAGGTACATCAGTTTCCTGGGTCCCATATAGCCAGTATACTTTCTGGTATAGTTCAAACTTGCTCAACAGGGCCAAGCACGAGACGGGCCTTAACCGACACAGACGGCGCTACCAATCCATCTCCCAACACCTGCCTCATCATTACCGACCGAGACACGATGTGGGCAAACCAACCTATACAAATCCCCGTCCACGTCTCATATTAAAGAGTTAATGGTATGGTACAACTCGCGAGTAGGTTTCCCTCTCGACTTCTCTCGCAAGTAAAATTCAACTATTTGACTTGTTATCAATAAAATGTGACCAATCTTGCGAGTAGTATCGGACATACTCGACTTCTACCGATCTTCTAACTAAACATTAAGCATAGCAATATAATTCGAGCGAGTCTTATACTACCCATCCACTCCAAGGATTATTTGGTCATGTAAGTCAAGTATTCAATCAACTTAGACCCAATGCACATATCAAGTCTATTCAATATAGTGTGTATAAAGCAAAAATGTAAATGGCATTTAAATGCAAACAGGGGCTTGCCTTTCGGTTGAAATAAAAGTCAGTGAAAACTAGTTAGTAGTCTTCGTCGAGAAATCACGCCACAACAGAATCACTATATAAATCCTCAGCTCCGGGTTGTGCTTCTTGTCGGCTACCTTCGTCGTGAGTACTATCGAAATGATATGCAAATAAGGGATTGTAATTTATTAATATCACAATTGAAGTTGATTATAACTCAAGAAGGAGTAATATTAGTTAGGACTTGAAGTTCTGTTGCTAGACAGGACAGCAACAAAAAGGAAACAAGATGAACTTAGGCAATGGACATATGAAGTGAAATAGACATTGTTTTGTACATAGGGATGTGCTCTCAATTTATACAGGTTAAACAGATCCTTTGAGCCTGATAAAATTATAGGGAGTTCATATGACCATGGAGGAATAACCAGGTAAGTTTCAGATACAGCAATAGAATATATTGGTCTACAAAATTGCTTAAGTGTTTATCTTTCTTAGAATTTTGGTTGTAATTCTGGAGGTCTATCATGGTTACCAGTGGTTGTAACAAACAGAGGCAGTCTCACTGGTTCTAGGAAAATTTGTTTCGCAATTTTCTAAGCTTCCTATAGGGAGAATCGATTTTTCAAGTTTGGGATAATTTCCGAAATGTTTTCTGTATTTTCCCAATTTTTCAATTACATAGAGATTTGGAACACTGATCAACCCAGTAAATGAAGTCCAATGAACTTGAAATTTCTACTGGAGATCAAGTGAAATTTGGAGAGTGTCCTGACAAAATTGGGAATTTTCCAATTAGCATAACAAGAGTATTAGTTTTCCAAGCAGTTAGTTCAAGTGAATTAATTATGAAAATTATGGGTGTGTCTTGTCCAAAAAATTGCACCACTGCAAATTTGACATTGTGATCAGTCTACTAGAATTTATTTGGAATTATTTGAGAAATACTACTAGGAATACTGGATTTTTGAAGTTTGATTGAATTTTGAAATTATTTTCCAATGGGGAAGTTTAAATAAACCGCCGAGCCGACTGGTTTAAAAAGACCCAATCGGGTTGAAGCAACACGGGGGCCAAAGAATTAAAGGGCGTAGCCACACGTGATCGCATAACCGCAGCGGATCCGGGGTGCGCCGTTTTAGGCTGACGGCTGGGGCCCGTGGGTCCTTCGTCCACGTCGCGCCAGCAGCGGTTCCGATGGCGCGCGGCTGAGATGCCACGCCAGCATCTCGCTGCCCATCAATCTACGGCACAACTTTCCCCAAAATCGCCACCTAGCCATATTTTGAGGTGTTGAGCACGTCGGTGGGGTCAGTGCACGCCGGCGATGGCCAGAAAGGCTTGCGCGATGGCGGCGGCGGCGGTTTGGGTTTCGACCAACACGAATTCGCCTCGGCAAGGGCAAATACCACTCAATAAAAGATCGGAGAGCATCCTGGGTTAACGAGGATGAACAAAATGAACTCCTATTGAGGTGGAAATGGCCACAAAGATAAGTTCAACGGCAACCCACAGATTTTCAACCGGCAGCCACAAGAACTCCGATTTTTAGGCGTGTGGTCGATAACTTTTGGGCCTTTTTGGCAAGGATATGCACTAGAATGTTTAGACGCGACTTGCTAAACAGATCAAAGAAAGATGGCACATGCAAACCAAATTTGGGTGAAGAACCGAGGCTTGCAAAAGAGCTATGCGTCGGTTCTTCGAGGAAAACCCGAGCTACAATCTATGACAAAAGCTTAAAGTTTGTGAGCATGAACTAGACGTGATTGCGAACCTTTTTCCTTAAAGGATCGAAACTTGATAAGGCCCGTAGCTGCGGTTCCACAGAGCAGCAGAGGCGGCAAGGCAGGGGAGTTTACTGGGTCAATTTCAGCTTTGTGATGTGGTGTATTTCTGCATATCATTTGTTATGCACTCGTGTATGTGTGATGAACATCCTGGGCACACATATGCGTCACACTTGGTTCATTTTTGGAACCGGGTGTTAGAAATTGGTATCAGAGCGGCGTTGACCATAGGATGCAACCTAGGTAGAATGGACACTTTAGAGCACATAAGATGTAACACCCTCATTTTCATGCATAATGCACTACATACATCCTCATAAATGTTAAACATTAAGCCATGTAAAAAGGAACGAGATTAATATGAATTGAGAATAATCTAGAAATTTTAGTTTGTCAGGGTGCGGACTTGTCCGGCCTCTGAAATCGGACTAGTCTGGTATCCCTATTCCCTGTTCAGAGAATTTGAAAGTGCATCTAGGAATCCCTTGTGAGTTTTGGTTTATTTATGACAAGAAAATGAGATCCTAACCACATTGTTGAGATGAGCAAAGGGTCTAATGAAAGAATGAACAAAGCGCCAAAAAGAAATGAGAATGAGAAGCAATGCGGAAAAGAGCTCAAGAACCAAGTGTAGGAGATCATTGTGTATGGAGTGTGTTAAGGAAACACACCCCAAGAGATCAAGCACAAATAATCTCACACATTGCACAAAATATATAGGACCGAAATACTCCGACTGACCCCAAACTAGTCCGATATCTTTCTGTAACAGATCACACAAGTCCTCACAATGCGGACTTATCCACACGGTCCAGTTTTCACTGATCGGACTAGTCTGATATCAGCACGGACTAGTCCAATATCTCTCTAACTAGAATCGGACTAGTCCTCCCCAGTGCGAACTAGTCCCCCAGACACTTCAAAAGTTGCACGAAATTGGACAAGTCTGATAACACCATGGACTAGTCCGACATCTTTTCTGATGTAATTAGACAAGTCCGATGTTTGCACAGACTAGTCCAAAATCCCTCTGACCTAAATCGGACAAGTCCTCCAAGTGCGGACTTGTTCCCCAAATTCACTTAGGGATTCACCTACCTGGACAAGTCTAATATTCATCGTACTAGTCCGAAGATTTCCAGAATCAAATTGGACTAGTCTGCTCTCGCTTCGGACAAGTGTGATATTTCGGGACACCTAGAGTTTCCTACGCGCAGCACACCGGATCTTTCTAAACCCTAACTATAACTTTTATGAACCCCATATTAAAAGGTGTGCACGGCCCAAATTTATATCTCTCGACACCCTGCGGCGTCACATCCTCCAAGAGCCTAGAAAACACATCTCTCCACGAAATCAAACCCCAGAAATCTTAATCCTTTGAGGATACACTTTGGATCCAATGAGAGACACGATTCTTCACTCATTGAGCTCTTGGTTTGATTCCCTAACACACTCCTATGGTTTTCATTGTGATCTTAAGAGTGTGTTCTTGGTGGTGTTCATCTTTTAATTTTGGGGAGCCCTCAACTTGTTAGAAGGCACCTTGAGTTCAGTTATTTTCCCTTTGTGATTAGTGGAAAAGATTGGCCTTCGTGGCGATCCGACGAGGGTAGGGTTGGAAAAGACCCGGTCCTTTTGTGGACTCCTCAACGTGGATGTAGGTTGCCTCTGTGAGAACAGAACCACGGGATAAAGAGCTTGTGCTCTTACTTTGCGCAAATTGTTCTTACTCTTCATATCTATCTAGGGTTTCAATAAATCTTGTTTACATTACGTTGAAACATTGAATATAAGATTAACTTGTGCTACATCCTAGTTCATAGTTGTGTGACACTCCATTACAGGTAATTTTTCCACTGCATACAGTCTAGGATCGAGATAATTGATCAAGCTTGATCAATCTAGTCCGCACGCACCAGACTAGTCCGCACTCTACCGGACTAGTCTGATATCTTAGGATTTGATCAGTTTGTTAAGTGTTGCAAGTTCTGACCAAAATTCAAAAAGTCCTATTCACCCCCCACTAGGCCACATTCAATTGGTATCAGAGTCAGACTCTTCAAAAGGAGACTAATCGCTCGAAGAGAACATGTCGGACATGAAGGACGTACACAAGAGCATCAACCATGATAAGGTTGAAGAATAAAAGAACCAAAAATTGGAGAGGATCCTCGAGGCTATTCAAGACTTCGAGAATGACAATGAGGAGACGCTGAAACTCAAGGCGCTCCTAAGAAAGAAAACCCTCTCCAAAGGAAAAGTGAAGATCGAAGACGAGATGAAGAAGATCGGGAGTAGTCACACTAACTACTCCCGATATCCTTTTAATTACGATCACTTAAATTCTAACAACAATCATTATATATCTATTCCACTTGGAAAAGCCCCACACTTTGATGGCAATGACTACTCAATGTGGAGGCAAAACATGAAAATGCACTTGATCTCACTCAATCTAAGCTTGTGGCACATTGTGGTAACAGGAATAGATATCCCCGACGATGATGAGGAGCTCACACCTAGCCAAAAGCAAGAAATCCATCGAAATGCCCAAGCTGCTGCAATCATCACCTCATCACTTAGTCGGGACGAGTTCACAAAGGTGGATAGACTCGAGATTGCAAAGGAGATATGGGCTACATTGCAAACCGCACATGAAGGCGATCGTCATGTGCGAGAAGTGAAGATTGAAATGATGGAAGGCGAATTGGGAAGATTCGCCATTGAAGAAGATGAGTCACCGCAAGACATGTACAACCGCCTAAAGACACTCATCAACAAGGTTCGAGCATACAGAAGCAAGAAGTGGAACGATCATGAGGTGGTGAAAAGCCCCGGGTACAAGAAAATGACCCCAGATGAGCTACTTGGGAAGATCATCAATTTTGAGATGATGGAAAAGTAGGCGAAGCATGTCAAAGAGATTGCCGACTGATGAGGACATCACAACAGCGGAGACGCGCATTGAACTGCAAGGACCAATCACAAGAGCACGGGCACGGTTATTAAATCAGCAGGTGAATTCGTTCTTAACTTCTTTTGCATGTGAGTTTGAGAATAGATTGCTATATGATGATTTAATTGTTATTAGGAATAATGGAGAAGATCAACAAGTGAAGGAAGGAGGCCTTGGGAGCGTGGAGAACCACCTGGGACGTCCACAAGTAGATGGAAACAGTTTACAACTCGGACTCGAGTTCAACTCGGAGTCCAGGAGCATTCCACCTTAAAACAGACGCACAGGAGGCATACGGACTCCGTTTTCGACATTCTACATATGCACGGAAAGAGGAGAAGATAAAATTTCCAATGGTTCTAGTCCCACCTTAAAATTCCTCCGTAGTCATTGGGAATCGTCGAAACAAATCGAGTCCAGATTTCTGTCGGTGCTGCGCCACCGAATCGGGACTTTGGGCCTAGTATCCCGTAAGAGCCCATTAGGGACGCGTCTAATCGTGTTTTGGTCGAACCCTAGCCTATAAATACTGCAGCCGCCGGTCATATTCGGTGGGTTTTGCTTATATCAATAAAATCGCCATTCTACGGTTTGTGAGTCCCCAATTTCGCGATTTCTGATCGTGTCTTCTACGTTCTTGCTCGTGTTCTCGATTGCACTTGCAGGGATTAGCCTTCTTGGCGAGGTCAAGCGTGTGTAGCACGGTTGATAACCAACGGAGCCGTGGTGTAGTGATTGCAGGGGTACTCGAACCGCTCGAGTGCCGCGGATCATCAACGTCGAGTTCTCCACCCCAATCGACATACCTTTCGGAAGATCGGGCCTAAACCTACTCATCACCGACCTCACCTCGTCAAAGAAGAAAGGGGTCGCTTTAAAGTCCACTCTCAATCCCTTGTCTAAAGAAGCTCGAGAATCTCAACTAGAAGAAGACGCTGATGATGAGAGCAGCGACTTGGATGAAGATGACATGATACTATTCATGAAGAAATTCAAAAGAATGATGAAGAAAAGACAAGGGGCTAAATCAAGTGAAGGGAAGTACAAGGAAAAATCAAGCTCGAAGTTGAGACGGGCATGCTATAACTGTGGTGAGTATGGCCACTTTATAGTTTATTATCCATATGAAGAAAACAAGAAGAAGACCAAGGAAACAAAGCCTCAACCCAAGAAATTCTTCAAGAAGAAGAAGCAAGCTGAACAAGCGCATCTAGGGAAGGAGTGGGACTCAAATGATGAGTGCTCATACGAAGAAGAAGAGGAGATGGCTAGCATAGCCATCGAGAAGACATCCAAGAAGTCCACTCTCTTCCCCACTTTCGGTGCATGGAAGGGGAACAAAACTTGCCTCATGGCAAAGGAAGGTAAACGAAAGGTAACAACCAAGCCCTCTTCCTTGCATTCCTATTCTAGTGATAGTTAAATTGCTAGTGATAATGAAGGTATGCTCATTGGCTTAGATAAGAAAACAGCTACGAAAAAGAAATTTCTACTTGATCAGCTTGTTGAGAAGGAGAAGTTGATAAACCTTCAAGAAGATATGATTATCTCCAAAAACGAGGAATATGTTGAACTTGACAAGCTTCTAGAACTTGAAGAGGAGCGAAGCAAGTCACTAGAGCTTGAGTTAGCTTCAAGCAAGGAACCTTGCTTGGAGTTAAGCGACTCAAATGCTACAATCAAGGACGAACTTGCTAACCTAATCAAGGTTAACAATATCCTTGAAGTACAAGTTGAGTGACTCAAGCAAAGTGACCCTTCATCCTCTTCAAGCTCGCCCTCTCAACCCCTTAAAACTGAAACTGCTTCTACTCGTGCATGTGGTAAAGTTGACACTAGCTTGAAAGACAAGTCAACCTCTACCAAGGATAAGCATCCTGCCCAAAGTGACATATTTGACAAGGAGAAGGTCAAATATGCACGCAGTGCATACTTGGCCACAAGACCTCCTAATGTCAAATATGGCATTGGGTATTCCTATGGTGGAAAGCAAAATGCTAGAAGCCATAAGAATAACAAGGAGAGCATTGTATTTGTGAAGGGAAATGACTCTCAAGCTGGGAAGTCCAACAAAATCAACACAGAGGAACACCGGACTAGTCCTGCAGCAGCACGGACAAGTCCGGTGACCCAGACTAGTTCTATTTATAAACAACCACAGTTGGTATTTAGAACCTTTATTGCATCTTATGTTTTAATGAGAAGTAATTTTGGAAAGATTTATGCTCATTATGTTGGGCCACGCCATGGGAACACCAAGTCTCATGTGTGGGTGCCCAAATCTCTTGTAACTAACCTCCAAGGACACAAGCAAGCTTGGGTATCTAAAACCAAGGCTTGATTTGTTGTTGTAGGCCTATTCTTCCAGTGGATCTAAATGGGTGCTAGAAAGTGGTTGCACCAACCATATGACCGAGAAAGAAGGATGCTCGTTGAGTATGAATAAAATGAGGATCCAAGCGAGGTCATCTATTTTGGAGACAATAGTCAATGAAAGGTGCTCGGTACTGGTAAATTGCCATATCATCTCAACATACTCTTTCTCATGTGTTACCTGTTAATTCCTTAGTTTATAACCTGCTGTCCATATCTCAATTATGTGACAAAGGTTATAATTGCTTGTTCACTAATGAGGGTGTGATTGTCTCTAGAATGGGTGATGGTTCCATTGCATTCAAGGGTACGTTAAAGGGAAAGCTTTACCTTGTTGACATCAACAAAGAGAAAGCCAAACTTGACACATGCTTGATCGCAATGAATAACATGGGTTGGCTATGGCATAGACGGCTAGCGCATGTTGGTATGAGGAATCCTCAAAAACTTTTCAAGGGCGATCACATCCGAGATTTGAAGGATGTTGTTTTTGAGAAAGACAGGCCTTGTAGCGCGTGCCAAGCCGGGAAGCAAGTTGGAGCACCTCATCCCGCGAAGAACGTCATGACTACAACAAGACCGCTCGAGTTACTTCACATGGACTTATTCATTCCAATTTCTTACATAAGCATCGGCGGTAACAAATATGGCTTAGTAGTTGTTGATGATTTTTCTCGCTTCACTTGGGTTTTCTTTTTGCATGATAAGGCATAAACTCAAGAAACCTTGAAGAAGTTTTTCAAGCGTGCTCAAAATGAGTTTTCATTGACAATCAAGAACATTCGAAACAACAACGACACGGAGTTCAAGAACACACAAGTTGAGGAGTACCTAGATGAAGAAGGGATAAAACATGAGTTTTCAGCACCTTACTCCCCTAGACGAAACGGAGTTGCCAAAAGGAAGAACCGAACCCTCATAGAGATGGCGAGAACAATGCTCGATGAGTACAAGACCTCGGATCGATTTTGTGCGGAAGCGGTTAACACCGCTTGCCACGCCATAAACCGACTCTACCTTCATCGACTACTCAAGAAGACACCATATGAGCTACTCACCGGTAACAAGCCTAATATTTCATATTTTTCAGTTTTCGGTTCTAAATGCTATATTTTGAACAAGAAGCCTAGGACTTCAAAGTTAGCTTTGAAGTCCGATGAAGGTTTCTTGCTTGGTTTTGATTTGAACTCTTACGCCTATAGTGTCTTCAACAAGACCTCCGGAATTGTTGAAGTAGCACATGACGTAGTGTTCGTTGAGACTAACGGCTCCCAAAAGGAACAAGTTGATCCATGTGTGCTAGATAGAGAAGAAGCTCCTTGTCAAGCATTGAGAAGAATGGTGTTGGGCAAAGTTCGACCACAAGAACAACCTCTACATGTGCATGAGGAAGATGAACCGCAAGTGGAGGCCAATGATCAAGGGGGAGCTTCCACACAAGATCAACCTCAAGAAAACAAAGATGATCGAAAAGTCAATGAGGGCAACCATCTAGGGGGGTAAGAAGAAGGCCATGAAGACACAAGACCACAATTTCCACAACCAAGAGTACACCAATGCATCCAAAGGGATCACCCAATCGACAACATCATTGGTGACATCCAAAAGGGAGTAACTACTAGATCTCGCATAGCTAATTTTTGTGAGCATTATTCATTTGTATCCTT
Source organism: Tuctoria greenei (assembly GCA_036927565.1). Lineage (NCBI taxonomy): Eukaryota > Viridiplantae > Streptophyta > Magnoliopsida > Poales > Poaceae > Tuctoria > Tuctoria greenei. The sequence continues at coordinate 98,051,487 of JAYESD010000011.1, forward strand.
TTTGGAACCACGCAGGGTTGAGGATGCATTGAAGGATCCGGATTGGGTAGTGGCCATGCAAGAAGAACTCAACAACTTCAAACGGAACGAGGTGTGGGAACTAGTCGAAAGACCCAAATTCAATGTCGTCGGCACCAAATTGGTGTTTCGCAAGAAACAAGACGAACATGGGGTGGTGACAAGGAACAAGGCACGACTTGTGTCCAAAGGGTATCCACATGTCAAAGTTTGGATTTCGATGAAACCTTTGCTCCAGTAGCTGGACTTGAGTCTATTAGAATATTACTTGCATATGCTACTCACCATGATTTCAAGCTCTATAAAATGGATGTGAAAAGTGCCTTCCTCAACAGTCCAATCAAGGAGGAGGTGTATGTGGAGCAACCCCTCGGATTTGAAGATGAAGAGTTCCCCGACCACGTCTTTAGATTGCGTAAGGCTCTCTACGGCCTCAAACAAGCTCCTAGAGCTTGGTAAGAGTGTCTTAGAGATTTCTTAATTGAAAATTGTTTTAAGATCTGTAAAGTAGATTATACATTGTTTACAAATAACTTTGACAATGATCTCTTTATTTGTCAAATTTATGTTAATGATATTATCTTTGGTTCAACTAACAAACTTTTTTGTGAGGAATTTAGTAAGATTATGATAGATAGGTTTGAGATGTCTATGATGGGAGAGCTAAAGTACTTCTTGGGATTCCAAGTGAGGCAACAAAAGGAAGGGACGTTCATAAGCCAAACTAAGTACACTCAAGACATACTCAAGAAGTTTAGAATGGACAAGGTGAAGCCTATAAAGACTCCCATGGCAACGAATGGCCACTTGGATCTCACTGAAGATGGACCAAACATCGATCAAAAGGTATATCGCTCCATGATTGGATCTCTACTCTACTTATGTGCATCTAGGTCAGACATTATGTTGAGTGTATGTTTGTGTGCAAGGTTTCAAGCCAACCCAAAAGAGTGTCATTTGACTGTCGTAAAGAGAATCTTGCGGTATTTAGTTCATACACCAAACCTAGGCCTTTGGTATCCCAAAGGATCCAAATTCAATCTCATTGGTTACTCTGATGCAGATTATGCCAGATACAAAGTAGATAGAAAAAGTACCTCTGGTACATGCCAATTCCTAGGTAGATCTCTAGTTTCTTGGTCCTCCAAGAAACAAAACTCCATTGTCCTATCCACAGCCGAAGCAGAGTATGTTGCAGCCGGGAGTTGTTGTGCACAACTCCTTTGGATGCGACAAACTCTTAGGGATTACGGTTACAACATGAACCATATTCCACTCCTTTGTGATAATTAGAGTGATATTAAGATTGCCCATAATCCCGTTAAACACTCTAGGACCAAACACATAGACATCCGGCATCACTTTTTGAGGACCACTCAATGAAGGGAGATATAGCCATTTCACATGTCAATACCGAAAAGCAACTAGCCGATATATTTACTAAGCCACTTAGATAAAAAACACTTTTGCGAGCTCTAAAATGAACTCAATATCCTTTATGCTCGGAATGTGGCTTGAAAACTTGCATACCTATATGAACTCTTCAAAATATATTGTTTGAGTTGCAAAAATCATCTTTCTCAATTTTCTCCAAAAACAATGTCAATTACTTGATCTTGGTGAATTATGATCATTGATTGATTGTTGAATGCTTACTGATCATTTTCATCAAGGTTAATTGATTTGCTTTGCCTCCCTATTTTCTTAATAAGTACCTTCGAATATATACGAATGGGCTAAGCATTTCTTCCTTGGTCACCACGGACTAGTCCGTGGTTGCCCGGACTAGTCCGCCCCTGCAGACTAGTCCGCAGAGTGACTGTAGGTCCGGACTAGTCCGACCGACCACGAACTAGTCCGGTATAGGCTCTAGAAAAGTTCGGACTAGTCCGATCATTTTTGGACAATTCCGATTTTTTGTCTCCATAACCCTAGCCGTCGCCAAACCCTATCATCCTAACCCCCACACTTGCCTCATGCTTTCTCTCTCCTCGCTCGAGCTCCCCAAGGCGATTTGGCGATTCCTCCATCAAAACTCCTCAAGTTTGGGTGGAAATAATGCTCCTTCGCATAGGGATTAAAGACCACAGACTTGCCCGCTCCTTCAACCCCTACATCTCGAAGAATCAAGGACTTTCGGTAAAATCTCATCCCAAACCCTAGAATTTGTGATTTCCTTCATTGTTGATCAAAAAGCCTAGTTTGCTTCACCTAATACATGCTTCCTTGATGTATTACATTGATGCTATTTGTGCATTAGGAACCACCATTTGTCTCATAGTTAGGGTTTCAGAGGTTGAATACCGAACTAGTCCGGTCCATGCACGGACAAGTCCGGTCACCCGGACTAGTCCGTGCGTGTACACCAGACTAGTCTGATTTTTTTGAACTCAACCATAACTTCATATTCCTCAATGCAATTCCTTGTAATCTATTCTCATCAATACCTTGTGAAATCCATTCTCAGGACTATGTCGAGCTCAAACGATGAAAGTTCTGACTTCGAGGCATAGATGGACCAAGAAGCCTTGCTTCAATCCCCGACGGGCCAAGGCAAGAAGCGCCAAGAGCGCCGGTCTGAGACAGCACCCTCCCCTACGCAGATTACACGCAAGGTTCTCGCGATGAAACCTGTGTCGAAAGTTAAGGGTGCGGCTGCAGCAGGCCCTAGCTCGACAACCTCTTGCCAAGCTAAGGGCAAGGAAAGGGGATTGCCATAGGGCCGATTGGCCCCCTTAAGATATCAGCTCCAAGGGAAGGGCCTCGGGATCCCGCTGAGGAAAAGTCCAATAGTAAGGGCAGCGACACAGCTGCAAAGTTCAGAAATGTGGATTGTTACAGCTGACGCAAGGAGGCTGCTGATGGGAGGTTCTGAAGTAACTTCCATGCAGACTTTTAAAAGTCTGTTTATCTCCTCATGAAGACCCCAGTTGTGCGGAGCCAATGGATAGATTGGGTGCGCTTTGAGAAGAAGGGTTGCTCATTGTTGAGGTGGTCGAGGCAGTCGAGAAGCATGTTTTGAAGGACCTATTTGCCTTCCGGAACAATTGGAACGATGAGGTCATTGCTCAGTTCTATGCGGCATGCCACTTTGCCAGCGATGAGGAAGAGCGGTGACTTGGATGACTCATGGATCCAAGTACACCATCACCTATGATGAGTTTGCAAGGTTACTACATCTTGATAGCTCTAGCAATGACAACTTGATCATTCACAACATTTGTGTCATTGTGAAGGACAAGATGAAGTTTCTTTATGAACCAAGCTAAAAGTTCAATCCTCCTTCCACCAAGAACATGAAGCCTTTCTTCGTGGTGCTCAACTGGGTTCTGAGGAAGACCATTGCCCCGAAGGATGGGGATGCTGGAAGTGTTCAGGGATATCTCAGGACCTTGATGAAGGTCACAAGCAAAGATAGAAAGTTTGATGCCTTTGACTACATTTGGAACGATATGGTCAATATCTTCTGCACGCTGAACAGATCCTGTGGCTATGCCCCCTACCTGATGTTTACGATTGAGAAGGTCATAGGCATCGAGTTCGTCAAGGATGTGGAGCACACCCCCTTGAGGCCCCAGAAGCCTCAACAAGCAAGTGTTCAAGCTGCTCCTTCTCCTGCTTCTAGTGCAGAGGCTCCAGTGAGAGCTAGTGGAGATGCTAGGGCTGCTCCCGCCACTAGGGCCCCTCCTCAAAAGGGGTCACCAAGTGGCATATTAAAGTACTTTTCAGCTATCTTTGACTCTTGCAAGAAAGCGGAAGTCAAAACTCATAAGCTAAACAAGAGGAGGAAGGCTGGTATGAGATACGTCAAAGAGAATGTGAAGCGCATTTGCCAGAAGCTGGAGATCGAACCCATTGGATCTCCAGTCATTTCTGATGACTCAGATTCTAATTTCATCGAGCTCGGGTCCTTGACTCCCTCCGAGCTTGCCTATTTTGGCATTGGGGAATTGAGTGGAACCGTTCCTCCTCCTCCTTCTCAGCCCGAGAATGAAGATGAAGATGATGAGAGGACCGACAGCGAGGCTTGAAGACCTTATGTCCCTCCTCTCCTTCTTTTTGGTGTCTTGATGCCAAAGGGGGAGAGATTGAGGGTGAGTCTTAGGCTTTAGCTGTACGCTGCGAGGAGAACTATTTTTTATATATTTTGTCTCTTTGTGGGTTGTAAGACCTATATCATGCTCTTATGGTACTTTTGGTCTCGTGATGCAATATTATGAATTGCTTATGAAGATATTTATGAAATCTGTGATTTTGCTCTAAAAAAGACATATATGCTTGTTGTTGATATATTGATGTCAATTATGTCATTCTCATCATGATTATCGTTTATACATACCTAGTTTTACATCCCACCATAAAGAGTGCGCATATGACTTATGTTTTCATTACCTAATGTGTTTCAAACTCATATGTGCACACTTTATGAAAATCTCAACTTTTTATCATATCTTGTGAAATCTCAATTGGTTGTCATCAATCACCAAAAAGGGGGGAGATTGAAAGTGCATCTCGGAATCCATTGTGGGTTTTGGTTGATTTATGAAAAGCAAACGAGATCCTAACCACATTGTTGAGATGAGCACAGGGTCTAATGAAAGAATGAATAAAGCGCCAAAAAGAAAGGAGAATGAGAAGCAATGCAGAAAAGAGCTCAAGAACCAAGTGTAGTAGATCATTGTGTATGGAGGGTGTTAAGGAAACACACCACAAGAGCTCAAGCACAAATAATCTCACACATTGCACAAAATTATACAGGATCGGACTAGTCCAACTGAGCCCGGACTAGTCCGATATCTTTCTGTACCAGATCGGACAAGTCCCCACAATGCAGACTTGTCCACACAGTCCAGTTTTCACTAACTGGACTAGTCCTCCCCAGTGCGGACTAGTTTCCCAAACACATCACAAGTTGCACAAAATCGGACAAGTCCGATAACACCACGAACTAGTCTGATATCTTTCTGATGTCAATCGGACAAGTCCGATGTTAGCACAGACTAGTCTGAAATCCCTCTGACCTAAATTGGACAAGTCTTCCAAGTGCGGAGTTGTTCCCCAAATTCACTTAGGGATTCACCTATCCGGACAAGTCCAATATTCATCGGACTAGTCCGAATATTTAAAGAACCAAATCGGACTGGTCCGCTCTTGCTTCGGACAAGTCCGATATTTTGGGACACTTAGGGTTTCCTACGCGCAACACACCGGACTAGTCCGGTGTCCACCATGGACTAGTCCGATCTTTCTAAACCCTAACGATAACTTTTGGGAACCCCATATAAATAGGTGTGCACAACCCAACTTTATATCTCTCGACACCCTGCGCCCTCACATCCTCCAAGAGCCTAGAAACCTCATCTCTCCACGCAATCCAACGCAAGAAATCTTAATCCTTTAAGGATACACTTTGGATCCAAGGAGAGACACGGTTCTTCACTCATTGAGCTCTTGGTTTGATTCCCTAACACTCTCCTGTGGTTTTCATTGTGATCTTAAGAGTGTGTTCTTGGTGGTGTTCATCTTGTAATCTTGGGGAGCCCTCAACTTGTGAGAAGGCCCTTTGAATTTGGTTATTTGCCCTTTGTGATTAGTGGAAAGGATTGGCCTTCGTGGCGATCCAACGAGGGTAGGGTTGGAGAAGACCCGATCCTTTTGTGGACTTCTCAACGTGGATGTAGGTTGTCTCTCTGTGAACCGAACCACGGGATATAGAGCTTGTGTTCTTACATTGCGCAAATTGTTCTTACTCTTCATATCTATCTAAGGTTTCAATAAATCTTGTTTACATTACGTTGAAACGTTGAATATAAAATTAACTTGTGTGACATCCTAGTTCATAGTTGTGTGACACTCCATTACAAGTAATTTTCCGCTGCATACAGTCTAGGATCGAGATAATTGATCAAGCTTGATCAATCTAGTCCGTACGCACCGGACTAGTCCGCACTCTAGCGGACTAGTCCGATATCTCAGGATTTGATCAGTTTGTTAAGTGTTGCAGGTTCTGATCAAAATTCAAAAAGTCCTAGTCACCCCCCTCTAGGCCACATTGGAAATTCAATATCCTCTGTTCAGAAAATTCAGTTTCTTCTGAGTGCGGACTTGTCCGGTGGTAACCCCGGACAAGTCTGGTGTCCCAAATTTCATTCAGAAGAATTCAGTTCTTCAGAATCTGGAATTGTTCGGCACGAAGTGCGAACTAGTCCGATTTATTCTCTGATGTTCCCCGGACTTGTCTAGACAGTCTTGTCCGTTTCTCCTCTGTTACCCAATGGACTAGTCTGGTCCCAAATGCATACCAGTCCGGCCTACTGAACTCAACTCGGATTCTTTTATTTCTCCATGATTTATTTTTGGATAATTGCCTAATTTGGGCCCAAGAACTTTGTGCCCAACCTCAGAGAAGCCCAAGGGACCCCACCTTGGGCCCTACACGTCCCCCACCGAAATATACTTGGAACTCACCCCAAAACCCTAATTCTCCACCTCTATATAAACAACCCAATACCCACACCTCTCCAACCCCAATTGAAAAACCTTGTTGCCACTTTTGCATTGTGCCATCGTCAAGATCAAGTCCAGAGGCAAGGAGGAGGGGAGAAACACGAAGAAGGACCAATCCAGATCAATATTCATCGATTCTTCGACAATTGACATTCTTAATCCAAGTTCTTTATTAACTAATCTCCATCAAGCCCTAACCACCAAGATTCAAAGTATCACGCCCAAACCATGATCTTTGGATCTCTGAACATGTGGTACACACTCTACATTCAAGTTTCCATGCAAATTCAACCCCAATTCTCGCAGATTAAGAGAACCCTAAAATCTAGTTCTGTCCAGGGCGGACTAGTTCGACCCCTAAAGACGGAATATTCTGATATCTGAATCTGGAATGTGCTGAATTATTTCTGAATTGAGTCAAATCAATTCCAAATTTGTATAAACATGTTAGCAACTATTAGAACTAGTTAGTAAACATTATTAGCAACTCAATAACAAGTTTTACTTCACAATTGCATTAATCATGCATATCATGGCATATTGAGTATTATATGAGCATTATTTGATTGAATTGTGTGTTTTGCATGTTTGTCGCTCGGAATAGAAGGAATTGTCGTAGAGAGTGCTTTCGAGGACCTGCAGAACCAGAGTTTCAAAGCCTTCGACCCAAGTCAAGCTCAGGAGCAAGGCAAGTGTCATTGACCATATTGATTCTGTTTTAAAGGTTTCGTTTGCAAACTTTCATGCTTGTGTCGAAATTGATGGGAAAACCCAATTTTAGTAGTTTACTAGTTTTGTATGACCACCTTTGTCGCTTGAACACCATGTAGAGAGTCGGGAAGGGTATTTTACAATTTTTGCTTTGCAATGCTTAGTTGGGTTTGGGAATCAACTATAATGCCTAATTATGAACTATTAAACATATGAATGATGGGAATCGATAATAATGACCCTTTAGCAACATGGTGCCTAGGGATCTAAGCATGTTGGTAATGTGGAATGGGTTGTACTGTTTCAGTGGTTTTGCTTGCTTTATATATAAGGACCAGTTCGTGGAGCGGCCATCCATGATTTACAATGCCACCACAAGGCCAAGTATGGGTGCAGCGTAGCTGATTATTTGGTGTTTTGCCAGTAATATTTGGACCGTTAAGAATGCTCGGGGAAAGGTTAGTCGGATTGAGTTTATAGAGATTGGCGTGACTACCCTGGGATCCGAAAGGCTCAAGAGGGGGACCTTTGCTGGATGAGCTCAGTTGGAGACATCACCACCGGTGAAACCTCAGTGGGGTCTAAATATGCTAGTAATCACTTTGTAAGGCTATTTTGTGATCTCTTATCCACACACCTAAAGAAATGTGAGATGGTATAATTGAGTTTTTTTGTCGTCGAAAGGTGATGGAATCAGGAACTTGTGGGTAAAGTGGTCCAACCTTTGCAAAGTGTGTCTAAAACTATCATGCTAGCCATGCTCCCGGTCAGGAGCAACCTGGACCCTCACATGATTAGAATTTGGAGTTTAATATGGTTTAATGGCTGAAATTGAATTGGGAGTTGGTTTTGGTTAATTAATTGGTTTGATATATGGAATTGATGAAAATGAGACATATGAGTAGTTATGAGTTGATTATAGATTAATATTGCTGGTATTGGTTATTTGAGCTGTAATTAATTTCGTTTGGGTTATTTTGAGAAGGACCTCACTTAATGATGATATAATTGCATTTTCAACTACTTTGGATGTACTTTTATGCAATTAGCCCATTTTACTATCATTCCTTGTTTAAGCTACATTTCATACTTTTCCACACTTGCTGAGTATGAAACGTGATCACCCTTGCTATTCCCCAAACAAATTCAGACACAAGCGACAATGTGGAGTAACAAGAGGTATTTTAGGCGTACTAGGCACGCGTGTTACCGTCAAGCTTTCCTGTGGAGTTTGGAGTCTTTAGTGTTTAGTGGTTTCCGCTGCAGTTGTTTAGATATTGTATTCGAGACTATTTGATTTGTAATAAGGTACTATTATTAGTGTTATTATTCGATACATGGTTGTCATCTGTTTATCGTTTGTTGAAAGTGCATCTAGGAATCCCTTGTGGGTTTTGGATGATTTATGACAAGAAAATGAGATCCTAACCTCTTTGTTGAGATGAGCACAAGTTTTAATAGCAAAATAAGCAATGTGCCAAAAAGAAGGAAGAATGAGGAGCAAAGTGGAAATGAGCTCAAGGAAGAAGAATAGTAGATCATTGTGTGTGGAGTGTGTTAAAGAAACACATCCCAAGAGCCAAATCACAATTAAACACACACATTGCACAAAGTTATACAGGACCGGACTAGTCCGAATGTCACCGAACTAGTCCGATATCCCTTCTGCACAAGATCGCACAAGTCCGATTTCCATCAGACTAGTCTGATATCTCTGTGACTAGAATCGAACTAGTCCTCCCCAGTGTGGACTAGTCCTCAAAACACTTCACAAGTCACACAAAATCAGACAAGTCTGATCACCACCGGACTAGTACGATATCCGTTCTGATCGAAATCGGACAAGTCCAATATTAGCACGGACTAGTCCGAAAAACTCTTTGACCTAAATCTGACAATTCCTCCAAGTGTGGACTTGTCCCCATAACCACTTAGGGTTTCACTGTCCGGACAAGTCCGATGTCTATCAGACTAGTCCGAAGATTTCCAGAAGAGAAATTGGACAAGTCTGCTCCTAGCCGGACTAGTCTGATATTTCAGGACACTTAAGGTTTGCTACACACAGCACACCGGACTAGTCCGATGTCCACAACGGACTAGTCCGATCTTTCTAAACCCTAACAGTCACTTTTAAAAACCCCATATAAATAGAGATGCACGGCCGAACTTCAACCAACTCTCGAACCCTAGCGCCGTCACACCTCCCAAGAGCCTCAAAAACACATCTCTCCATGAAATTAAGTGCAACAAAGATCAATCCCTTGAGGATACACTCTAGGTCATTGAAGAGACACGTTCAACACTCATTGAGCTCTTGGTTTGATTCTCTAACACACTCCTGTGATTTCATTATAATATTTTGAGTGTGTTCTTGGTGGTATTTCATGTTGTAATCTAGGGGAGCCCTCAACGTGTGAGAAGACCCCTTTGAATTCGGTTATTCACCTCTTTGTGATAAGTGGAAGAGGATTGGCCTTCGTGGCGATCCGACGAGGGTAGGGTTGGAGAAGACCCGGCCCTTTTGTGGACTCCTCAACGTGGATGTAGGTTGCCTTTTTGGGAGCCGAACCACGGGATAAATCACTTGTGTCTTGCTTTGTGTTCATTGTTCTTATTCCTTACAACAATCTAGGGTTTGAATTAATCTTGCTCACTTTACATTGAAATATCAAATTTAAGATTGACTTGTGATATACCCTAGTACATAATATTGCAACACATAAATTACAAGTATATTTCCGCTGCTACACCCTAGAATCAAACTTAATAAATCAAAATTGATCGACCTGGTTCATACACAGCGGACTAGTCCGCACTTTACCGGACTAGTCTGATATCTCAAGTTTTGATCTGGTGATTAAGTGTTGCAGGTTCTGACAAACTTCAAAAAGGCCTATTCACCCCCCTCTAGGCCACATTCATTTGTGAATCACTTGTGTATGTGTGTTAAACATCCTGGGCACCCATATGCATTACGCTTGGTTCATTTTCAAAACCGGGTGTCACAAATTGGTATTAGAGCCATGTTTGACCATAGGACACATGCCTAGTTAGAATGGTCACCACAAATCACTTAGAACTTCTTTCCTATTCAAAATTAGTCTGTTCCGCACTATTTTTCCTCTCACTAGCTATATAATGTGGGAAAAATTGCGTTTTTGCAGCTGCTGCAATTTTTGCCGTTTTTTCATCTTTTTGAGCAAATGCACACCCTCTCATCTAAATTTATGGCTGCTGCAATTTCAGAACTGATATTTGTGTTTCCCTCTATTTTCACATGTTTTCTTGTAGATGGCTCACACCAAAATGACAGCCCGCAAGAGAGTTCGTTTGCCACCTCTTGGAAGCAACTTAGGCCTCGCAAGGAGCCGAGGATGGAACCAGCCCAAGAAGAGGAAGAAGTGAGTTCTCCCGCAGAGGAAGTTAAGCATGACCACTCCAATATGACGGAGGAAGACCCTGAAATGGTGGAGTCCTAGGATGATGATGAGGAAGAGGAAGACCCGGAGATGGTGGAAGTCTATGAAAGCGAAAAAGAGGAGGATGATACACATGAGGGGAATGAAGATGAAGCCCAAGATGAGGAGGAACCATAAGAGGATGAACCTGCTTCACGAGAGGAGGTACCTGAAGCTCAAGGGAACACATCACAGCCTAGTGAAGCCAAAAAGGAGGACAAATGCCTAGTTTACCGTGCTGCCCAATAATTTTGTTCCGACGGCACTGATGGAGGATTTGCAGCTAAGCAATTGAAGGAGTTCCTTGATTTAGGCAAGATGCACCCGTAGTACTATGTTAAGAGAATTCCTCGCAATGGTTGTGAAGAATGGAGGGCTCAAGTTACTGTTTTTGGTAGAGATGAGGTGGTTACCCGACACTTTGCATTCACATGGAGAAGCACGAGGGAGCAAGCTATTGATGATGTGGCTTGGGATGCGCTTACTAGATTATGCCACATCTATCGGGAGCAGATTGGAGGTACCAGTTTTTGACTACACCCGCAACACAAGAAGGGAACGAGGGAAGTTTTAAGGCCATAAGATGGAGCTCAAGTAGGTTCTCGTGCTATTGACAGATCTCAGGCAGTATTGGTGAATTTGGGAAATCACTATGTTGATGCTGTGGAAGAGATCCGCTACCTCCGTAAGAGGCTATTCATCATGGAGAGTCAAGGGGAAGCTCGTGTCACCATAGAGGTCAATGGTGTTGCAACTTCTCTAGCGCCTACATGGACGACCAACTCACCCTTGCGTGCGCCATGTATGCCTCGCTGCCGCCGTTGCCTTCACCACCTCACGCCTAGGTCAGCTACAGTTCCCAAAATTAAGCCTAAATCCCCTGTTTAGAAGTTAGAAACATTTAGACCGTCTTAGTCATATCTAGTGTGGTGTGCTGAATTTTCTTGGTGTGTGCTTGTGCTTGTGTGCTTGGTGCGAGTTGTGGGACGTCTAGCGTTTTGTCCACATCCGCACGTAGTAGAGAGCTTTGTCCACATCCTCTAATATTGTATAGTATTAATAAGAGAATTGCTACTTACATATACCTTGATGCATATAGTTGGGGCATTTTCTTTTCAAATTCTAAATTCTTCTGTATCTACTATTCCTTCACCAACAGATGTCGAGGACTCGTAACCAGAGGAATGCCAATGGTGAGGAGGAGAACAATGAAGTACCTCAGAACAACCTGGGACCTGCCCAATGAGCTATCATCCTTGAGAAGATATTGGCCATGCAGAACCAGCTCATGCAGACCATGATACAGACCATGAGACAGCTGCAAGCTGGCAACAACAGCCAGCCCCACATGCCTCCACCACCACCCCTGCCAACTTACAATCATTTGGGAGAGTTCATGAGGACCAGGCCGCCTACCTTTGCTCAAGCCACAAACCCTATGGAAGCTGATGACTGGCTGAAGTCTCTTGAGAAGAAACATGCCATTGTTCACTGCAACGACAGAGAGAAGGTTATTTTCGCCTCACACCAGTTGATTGGAGATGCAGTAGACTGCTGGAAATCTCTTTGCAATGCCCATGAAAATAAGGAGAAAATAACTTGGGCTGAATTCAAGGAGAAGTTTCGTTCTCACTATGTGTCCGACGGAGTCATGAAACTGAGAAGGCAAGAGTTTGAAAACCTCAGGCAGGGATGGATGAGTGTGAGTGAGTATCTAAACAAATTCACTCAACTGTCTAGATATGCTCCAGAGTACATCAGCACCGATAGCAAGAAGCAATATCTGTTCATGAGGGGCCTCAACAATTAAATTAAAATTCAGTTGCTCAACGTTGACTATGTAAATTTCCAGATACTGGTTGAAAAGGCTATTGTCTGAGAACAAGATTCGGGATATGGAGCTAGATCACAAGAGGAAGTGTCATATCAGGGACAGCCGCAAGGAAGCAATGTCCGTCCTCGCTATGCACCGCCAACTGCACCCTATTACAACCCTTCTACTGCTGCATACCGCCCTGCTTATCCACCGCGACCGCAACAGCCAATGCAACAACGTCTGCCCATGCAAGCACCTCACTTACCTATGCAGCCGGCGCCACACCCAAATATGCCTGCTTATGCTCAAAACCAGCCTTGCCCTAACTTTGCTGGCGCCACTGACAGAAAGACTTGCTATGCTTGTGGTCAGACAGGACATTTTACTAATCAATGCCCAATGTCAGGTCAGGGTTAGATGAACAAGGTTCCAAGACAGAATCCAAGACCCAATGGAGGAGCAGCTCAAGGCAACCATGGACCACAGACTTTTGCTCGTGGCAAGGTGAACCATGTATCTGCAGAAGAAGCTCAACAAGCTGAAGATGTTGTGATTGGTATGTTTCTCGCAAACTCCAACCCCGCAACTATGTTATTTGATTTTGGAGCATCCCGTTCATTCATCTCATCAAAGTATGTTGCAAAGCATAGAATGCCTATATCATACATGAAGTTTACATTGTTGGTTAAGTCTCCTGGAGGGGAGATGAGGACAAATATAGTATGTTCAAGAGTAAGTATTTCAATAAGGGGGCTAGAATTCGTTGCCAACCTTATAGTCCTGAATTCTCAAGGCTTGGACATCATACTTGGAATGGATTGGCTAAGGAAGCAAAACGAAGTGATTCAGTGTGCTACTAGCACACTGCAACTGACAAATGAAGCAATCAATATAGAGTTCAAAGCAGTGCAACTGACAACCGAGAAGGTCATGGTAAATCATGTAGAAGGAGTAACTTTGGAGGAGATTCCAGTAGTTTTTTAGTATATAGATGTGTTTCCTGAGGCATTGCCAGGTATGCCACCTAATCGTGACATCAAGTTCGTCATTGATTTGATACCTGGAACTGCACCTGTAGCAAAGAGGCCATATAGGACTCCTCGTAAGGAATTGGCAGACCTCAAGAAGCAGATTCAAGAGCAGTTATATAAGGGTTTTATACGGCCCAAGCTCTTCACCTTTGGGAGCGCCAATGCTTTTCGTAGATAAGAAGGATGGATCCCAAAGAATGTGTGTAGATTACCGGTCACTCAACAAGGTGACAATCAAGAATAAGTAAACACTGCCCCGCATTGAAGATTTGTTCGACCAGCTGAAGGGGGCCAGAATATTTTCTAAGATTGATCTTCGGTTAGGATATTTCCAAATGAAGATTAGACCGTCGGACATACAAAAATAGCTTTCAGGCTGCGGTATGGATCCTATGAGTATACGTTCATATCTTTTGGATTGACTAATGCACCCGCGTACTTCATGTATCTTATGAATAAGGTTTTCATGGAGTATATAGACAAGTTCGTGGTAGTGTTCATTGATGACATCATGATCTACTCGAAGAGTGAAGAGGAGTACAAAAAGCTTTTAAGGCTGACGTTGCAAAAGCTACGAGAACACCAGTTGTATGCCAAGTTCAGCAAATGCCAATTCTGGTTGACGGAGATATCATTCCTAGGCCATATCAAATCTGGTGGAGGAGTGTAAGTTGACCCAGGAAAGGTTAGAGATGTACTAAAATGGGAACCGCCGCAGAATGTAAAGGAAATAAGAAGTTTTCTTGGAATGGTTGGATATTACCGTCGGTTCATCAAGGACTTTTCCAAGATAGAGAAGCCCATGACTGAACTGTTAATGAAAGAGAACCCTTTCAAATGGATTCAAGCTTGTCAGGACAGTTTTGAGGAGCTAAAGAAAAGATTGACAACATCACATGTGTTGGTATTGCCAGATGTGAGCAAGAGATTTGACATCTATTGTGATGATTCAAGGAAAGGACTTGGTTGTGTATTGATGCAAGAAGGCCGAGTTGTAGCTTATGCATCCAGGCAATAGAAGAAACATGAGCATAATTATCCTATGCATGATCTTGAACTTGCAGTCGTAGTACATGCATTGAAGATTTGGAGACATTATGTTTTTGGTCATAGATGTGAGATTTACACAGATCACAAGAGTATCAAGTACATATTCACGCAAAAAGACCTGAATTTATAGTTGGAACTCATTAAGGACTATGATGTTGGAATCAACTATCATCCAGAGAAAGCCAATGTAGTGGCTGATGCTTTGAGCCGAAAGGGAGCAAGCCACCAGCTTACCGTCAGGGAGTTGTCACCCGAGCTATGCATGGAATTCGAACGGTTGAATTTTGGATTTATGAATGAGATGGGAGCAATGGAAGTGAACCCAACCCTGGAACAAGAGATTCGAGAAGGTCACACGAAGGACAAGGAAATCTAGGAAATCAAGGAAAGGACCCAAGAAGGAAGAGAATTTAGATTTGATGAAGGCGACCAAGGTACTCTATGGCTTCGAAAACGGATTGTTGTGCCTAATGAGAAGTGTCTCTGGCAGTTGATATTGAAGGAGGCACATGACTCGCTTTACTCTATCCATCCCGGTTGTACTAAGATGTACAAGGACCTGAAGATGTGCTACTGATGGGGTGGTATGAAAAGGGACATAGCTGAATATGTTGCATTGTGTGATGTATGTCAACGGGTCAAGGCTGAACATCAAAGGACAGCTAGATTATTGTTGGTATGGATTTCAGAGTTGGTTTGCATCGCACTTCAGCAGGATATGATCAATATGAGTTATTGTGGATCGATTGATGAAATCAGCGAATTTCATTCCGGTCAAGACTATTTATAGTGGAGCCAAGTCGGCATAATTGTATATGGGAAGAATATTGTGTTTACATGGAGTGCCCAAGAAAAGAGTGTCCGATAGAGGTTCTCAGTTTACCTTGAGGATCTGGCAAAAGCTGCACGAGTCCATGAGAACTCAATTGAATTTCAGTTCATCATATCACCCTCAGACGAATGGATAGACCGAGAGGACAAATTAGATATTGGAGGATATGCTAAGAGCTTGTGCGCTAAAGTATGGAGGAAGCTGGGACAAAAGTCTGCCATATGCTGAATTTTCCTACAACAACAGTTATCCAGCAAGCTTGAAGATGTCACCATATAAAGCATTGTAAGGGAGAAGGTGTAGAACATCATTGTTTTGGAATGAAACTGGAGAAACTCAAGTATTTGGACCTAACGTGATCCAAGAGTCTGAAAAGCAAGTGCAAACCATTCGCGAGAATTTGATAGCTGCTAAGTCAAGACAAAAGGGTTATGCGGATAATAGACAAAGAAGCTTATCTTTTGAGGTGGGAAACTTCGTATACCTCAAAGTGTCACCTATGCGAGGTCACAAGCAATTTAACATCAAAGGCAAGTTGGCACCTTGCTATATTGGACCATTCAAGATTTTGGACAAATGGGGAGAAGTATCCTATAAATGGGAGATGCCTGCACATCTTTCGGATGATAATGACGTGTTTCATGTTTCTCAACTCAAGAATTGCTTGAGGGTACCGGAAGAGCATGTACCAATGGAAGAATTGGAGCTTCAGAAATATTTGACCTATGTCGAGCAACCTGTCAAAATTTTGGACACCAAGGGGAGGGTCACAAGGAACAAGGTGATTCAATGGTGCAAAGTTCAATGGAAGCGTCATACAGAATCAGAAGAAAACAGGGGAGCGAGAAGAGGATATCAAGAAGGAATTTCCTTATCTCTTTCCTTCCACGTCGAATCTCGAGGGCGAGACTCATTTAAGGGGGTAGGTTTTTAACACCCTCATTTTCATGTATAATGCAATGCATACATCCTCATACATATTTAACATTAAGCCATGTAAAAAGGAACAAGATTAAAATGAATTTAGGGCTAATCTGGAAATTTCAGTCTGTCAGGCTACAGACTTGTCCGGCCTCTGAAACCGGACTAGTCCGATATCCCTATACCATGTTCAGAGAATTTAGTATCCTCTGTTCACAAGCATCAGTTTATTCAGAGTTTGGACTTGTCCGATGGTAACCCCGGACTAGTCCGGTGTCCCAAATTTCATTCAGAAGAATTTTGTTCTTCAGGGTCTGGACTTATCTGTCATGAAGTGCGGACTAGTCCGATTTATGCTCTAATGTTCCCTTGACTTGTCTGGATGGACTTGTCCATTTCTCCCGTGTTACCCTACGGACTAGTCCAGTCCCAAATGCGGACTAGTCCGACCTACTAAACTCAACTCAGATTCTTTTGTTTCTCCATGATTTGTTTTTTGGTAATTGCCTAATTTGGGCCTAAGAACTTCATGCCCAACCTCACAGGATCCCAAGGGGACCCCACCTTGGGCCCTACACGTTCCCCACTTAATTCTACTTGGAATTCACCTCAAAACCCTAATTCTCCTACTCTATAAAAACAACCCAATACCCACACCTCTCCACCCCCAATTGAAAACCCTTGCTGCCACATTTGCATTGCGTCGTTGTCAAGATCAACTCCAGAGGCAAGGAGGAGGGAAGAAACACAAAGAAGGACCAATAAAGATCAATCTACATCGATTCTTCGACAATTGACATTCTTCATCCAAGTTCTTAATCAACTCATTTCCATCAAGCCCTAACCGCCAAGATTCAAAGTCTCACGCCCTAACCTTGATCTTTGGATCTCTAAACACACGATACACCCTCTACATTTAAGTTTTTAATGCAAAATCAACCCCAATTCTCAAAGATCAAGAGAACCCTAAAATCCAGTTCCGTCCAGAGCGGACTAGTCCGGTATCTGAATATGGAATGTGCTGAATTAATTCCGAATTGACTAAAATCAATTCAGAACTTGTTCAAACTTGTTAGACACTATTAGAACTAGTTAGTAAACATTATTAGCAACTCATTAACAAGTTTTACCTCCCAAATGCATTAATCGTGCGTATCATGGCATATTGAGTACTATATGAGCATTATTTGATTGAATTGTGTCTTTTGCATGTTTGTCGCTCGGAATAGAAGGAATTGCCGTAGAGAGTGCTTTCGAGGACCTGCAGAACAAGAGTTTCGAAGCCTTTGACTCAAATGAATCTAAGAATCAAGGCAAGTGTCCTTGACCATATTGGTCTTATATTAAAGGTTTCATTTGCAAGATTGCATGCTTGTGTGGAAATTGATGGGAGAGCCCAATTGTAGGAGTTTACTAGTTTTGTATGACCACCCTTGTCACTTGAACACTATGTAGGGAGTCAGGAAGGGTATTTTACACGTTTTCCTTTGCAATGCTCAACTGGGTTTGGGAATCAACCGCAATGCCTAATTATGAACTATCTAACATATGAATGATGTGAATTGATAATGATGACCCTTTAGCAACATGGTGTCTAGGGATGTAAGCAAGTTGGTAATGTGGAATGGGTTGAACTGTTTCGATGGTTCTGCTTGCTTTAGATCTAAAGACCGATTCATGGAGCGACCATCCAGGATTTACAGTGCCACCAAAGGGCCAAGTATGGGTACGGCTTAGCTGATTAATTAGTGTATTACCAGTACTATTTGGACCATTAATAATGCTCGAGGAAGGGGTAGTCGGATTGGGTTTATATATTGGTGGGACAATGCTGGGATCTGAAATGCTCAAGAGGGAGACCTTGGCTGGATGTGCTCAATTGGAGACATCACTACCGGTGAAACCTTAGTGGGGTCCACATATGCTAGTAATCGATTTGTAAAGGCTATTTTGTGATCCCTTGTACACACACCTAAGGAAGTGTGAGATGGCATAACTGAGATTCTTTAGTCATCGAAAGGTGATGGAATCATGAACTTGTGGGTAAAGTGGTACAACCTCTGCAGAGTGTGTCTAAAACTATCATGATAGCCGTGCTCCCGGTCATGAGCAACTTGAACCCTCACATGATTAGAATTTAGAATTTAATATGGCTTAACAGCTGAAATTGAATTGGGGGTTGGTTTTGGTTAATTAATTGGTTTGATATGTGGAATTGATGAAAATGAGACATATGAGCAGTTATGAGTTGATTATGGATTAGTATTGCTGGTATTGGTTATTTTGGGAAGGACCTCACTTAATGATGATACAATTGCATTTTCGACTATTTTGAATGTACTTTTATGCAATTAGCACATTTTACTATCATTCCTTATTTAAGCTACATGTCATACTTTCCCAAATTTGATGAGTACGACATGTGCTCACCCTTGCTATTCCCCCAACAAATTCAGACAAAGGGACAATGGAGTACCAGGAGGTATTTGAGGAGTACTAGGCGCGCGAGTTACCGTCAAGCTTGCCCATGGAGTTTGGAGTCTTTAGTGTTTAGTGTTTTTCACTGTAGTTGTTTAGAGATTGTGTTCGATACTACTTGGTTTGTAATAAGCAACTATTATTAGTGTTATTATTCGGCACATGGTTATAATTGTTTATTGTTTGTGAATCACTTGTGTATGTGCATTAAACATCCTGGGCACACATATGCATTACACTTGGTTTATTTTTAGAACCATGTGTCACATAGGAACACTTAATAAGGGTTATAGTTTGTATGGTGAGCTGATTTTTATGTGATGATTGCTTTTGTGCTTAGTAGAGAATTGTGTGGTGCTTTGGCACTTGTCCACCTCTCCATATAGGTTGATATATGTAGTTGCTTAGTTTCATATCCCGGAATGCATATAGTCGGGGACGTTTTCTCTCAAATTCTAAATCGTTTCGTCTTGTACTTTATTTCCTCAGATGCCGAGGGTGACCCGTAACCAAAGGAATGTCGACGGAGATGAGGAGAACAATGGGGCACCTGAGAATACCCCCCTTGGACCTAAATCTAGCAACCTTGAGCGCTTGTTGGCTATGCAAAATCAGGACATGCAAACTATGATGCAAACCTTGGGACAGCTGCAAGCCAACAACAATAACCAGCCTCACATGCCTCCACCACCACCACCGCCACTCCCACCACCTCATAACCGCATGGGAGAGTTTATGCGGACTAGGCTACCTACTTTTGCTCAAGCCAATGATCCTATGGAAGCTGATGATTGGCTGAAATCTATGGAGAAGAAGCTTGCCATTGTCCAATGCAATGAGCAGGAAAAAGTCCTTTTTGCCTCCCATCAGCTAGTTGGAGTAGCAACGGATTGGTGGGAAGCTCTTTGCAATGCCCATGCTAATCAAGAGAGAATCACTTCGGCTAAATTCAAATAGATTTTTCGTTCTCACTATGTACCTTAGGGAGTCATGATACTGAAAAGGCAGAAATTTGAGAGCCTCAGGCAAGGAAGGATGAGTGTGAGTGAGTATCTTAATAAATTCACTCAACTATCAAGGTATGCTCCAGAGGACATCAATACAGATAGCAAGAAGTAGTACTTATTCATGAGGGGCCTGAATAATGAAATTCAAGTTAAATTGCTCAACGGTGACTATGAAAACTTCTAGAAGCTTGTTACAAGGCCATTGTGATTGAGAACAAGGTTCAAGAGATGCAACAAGACAATAAGAGGAAGATGCCATATCAGGGACAGACGCAAGGAAGCAATGTTCGCCCCTCCTATGCACCACCAATGCATCATACTATAACCCATTTGGCCCTGCATACTGCGTTGCTTATCCACTGCGCCAAAATTAGTTCAGCCAGTGCAGCAACACCCTACCATGCAAGCACCTCACCCTCCAATGCCACATGCGCCCCATGCGAATTTCCCTGCTAATACTTAGAATCAAGCTCGTCCTAACTATAGTAGTGCAGCAATGTAACACCCTCATTTTCATGCATAATGCATTGCATACATCCTCATACATGTTTAACATAAAGCAATCTTAAAAAGGAACCTAATTAAAATGAATTTAGGTCTAATCAGCATTTTAAGTCTGTCAGGGTACGGACTTGTCCTGCCTCCAACCTGGACTAGTCCGGTATTCCCCTGCTGGTTGAGAATATTCAGTTTCTTTAGAACTCGGACTTGTTCGACACATTGCACGGGCTCGTCCGGATTGAGCTTCTGATGTTTTTCCGGACTTGTCCGATGTTCGAGCGGACTAGTCCGATCTTGTCTAAATTTCAGTCCAGATCAGTTTTTTCTAGCCACTCCGAACTTGTCCGACCAAGTATACTGGACTAGTCTGAAATTGTCTCTATTCCACGCGGATTCTATTATTCTTCCACGATTGGTTATTGGGTAATTGCCTTAATTGGGCCCAAGAACTTCGTGTCCAACCTCAGAGGAGTCTAAGTGGACCCCACCTCGACCCTACTCGTCCCCCACCGAAATCCACTTGGAATTCACCCCAAAACTCTACCCCTCCACCCATACATAAGCCACCCAATACCCCGCACCTCTCCATCACAATTGAAAACCCCCGTTGCCACCTTTTTCCTTGTGCCGCCATCAAGAGAAGCCACAACAGCAAGGAGAAGGAGGAGAAGAAGGAGGAAGATCAATCAAGCACGATATTCATCAACTTCTCAACATCAAAGTTCTTCATCACCAAATCGCCATCAACACCTCTCATCAAGCCCTAATTGTCAAGTCAAGTGTTGCACCCAATTCTTGATCCTCGTATGTCTAGACACACGGTACATCCTCTACATCCAAGTTTCCATGTGAATTCGTCCCTAAAACCTCGCTGTCTAGAAGACCCTATTTCACAGTTTTAAATAGGGCAAACTAGTCTGGCCCTACAACCTGACATGTCTGGTGTTTGAATCTGTTATTGCTGAATTAATTCCAATTTGAATCAAATCAATTCAAAACTAGTTCAAACTTGTTATAAACCATTGTAATTTGTTAGTAAACATTAATAGCAACTCATTAACAAGTTTTACCTCACAATTTCATTAATCATGCATATCATGGCATATTGAGTAATATATGAGCATTTATTTTATTGTGATGTTTGTTTTGCATGTTTGTCACGCGGAATAGAAGGTCTCGCTATAGAGAGTGCTTTCGAGGACCTGCAGAACCAAAGCTTCAAAGCTTTCGATCTAAACCAAGCTCAAGAGCAAGGGAAGTGTCCTTGATCATTTTGATCTAGGTTTTTATTGTTTTGATTGCAAAATTGCGTGCTTGTGACAATTGAAGGGAAAACACAATTATAGGAGTTTACTAGTTTTGTATAACCACCCTTGTTGCTTGAAAACAATGTAGAGAGTTGGGAAGGGTATTTTACACTTTTCCATCGCTATAATCAATTGGGTTTGGGAAACAATCATATTGCTTAATTACGAACTATTGAACATAGGAATGATGAGAATTGATAATAATGACCTTTTAGCAAAATGGTGCCTAGGGATCTAAGCAAGCCGGTTATGTGGAATGGGTTTGAATCTTTTTGTGGTTTTGCTTGCTTTAGATCTAAGAACCGGTTCATTTAGCGACCATCCAGGATTTACAGTGCTACCACAGGGCCAAGTATGGGTGCGACTTAGCTGACTAATTAGTGTATTGACAGTGCTATTTGGACTATCTCGAGGAAGGGGTAGTCAGATGGTTTTGTAGTGATGGTGGGACTACCCTGGGATCCGAACGGCTCAAGAGGGGGCCCTTGGTTGGATGTGCTCAGTTGCAGACATCACCACCGGTGAAACCTCAGTGGGGTCTAAATATGGTAGTAATCACTTTGTAAAGGCTATTTTGTGATCTCTTGGCCACACGCCAAAGGAAGTGTGAGACGGTAAAATTGAGATTCCATAGTCATCGAAAGGAGATGAAATCACGAACTTGTGGGTAAAGTGGTACAACCTCTGCAGAGTTTGTTAAAAACTATCATGATAGTTGTGCTCCGGGTTATGAGCAACCTGGACCCTCACATAATTAGAGTTATGGAGCTTTAACATGGTTTAATGGCTGGAAGTGGATTGGGAATTGGTATTGGTTAATTAATTGGCTTTGGTATATGAGATTGATGAAATTGAGACAAATGAGCAGTTGTGAATTGACTATGGATTATTATAGCGTATTGTTTATTTAAGTTGAAATTACAGTTATTGGGATATTTTGGGAAGGACCACACTTAATGATGATATAATTGCATTTTCAAATGGTTTGAATGTACTTTTATGCAACTGGCCATTATCTATTATCATTCCTTGTTTTAAGCTACATGTCATACTTTCCCACACTTGCTGAGTACAACATGTGCTCACCCTTTCTATTCCCCCAACCAATTCAGACGAAAGAGACACTGTTTAGTACCAATAGGTCTTTGAGGAGTTCTAGGTGTGCATGTTACCTTCAAGCTTGACTGTGGAGTTTGGAGTCTTAGTGTTCAGTTTTTCCGCTGCAGAGATATTAGAGCTTGTATTCAAGACTATTTGCTCCGTAATAAGGTACTATTATTAGTGCTTTTATTCGAGACATGGTTTTATCTGTTTATCATTTGTCGATCACTTGTGTATGTGTGTTAAACATTCTGGGCACACATATGCATTACACTTGGTTCATTTTTCGGAACTGGGTGTCACAAATTTGTATCAGAGCCGTGTATGACCGTAGGACGCAAGCCTAGGTAGAATGGACACCTCACATCACTTAGGACTTCTTTCCTATTCAAAATTTGCATGTTTTGCATTATTTTTCCCTCACTAGCTATATAATGTGGGAAAAACTGTGCTTTTGCTGCTGCTGCAATTTTTGCCACTTCTCCACCTTTTTGAGCAAATGCACATCCACTCATCTTAATTTATGGCTGCTGCAATTTCAGAACTGATATTTACATTTTCCTCTAATAATATCATATTTTCTTATAAATGGCTCACACAAAAATGACAGCCCGCAAGAGAGCTCGTTTGTCGCCCCTTGGAAGCAAGCTTAGGCCTCGCGAGGAGCCGCAAATGGAACCATCCAAAGAGGAGGAAGAAGTGAGTCCTCCTGCAAAGGAAGTTGAGCATGAACACTCCAACACGACGATGGAGGAAGATCCTGAGGAGGTGGAACTTTATGATGATGATGATGATGATGAAGAGGAGGAAGATCCTGAGATGGTGCAATTCTATGATAGTGAGAAATAAGAAGGTGAAGCACATGAGCAGAATAAAGATGAAACCCAAGATGAAGATGAACCGCAAGAAGAAGAGGAACCCGACGCACAAGAAGAAGTGCCCCAAGCCCAAAGCAATGCATCACAACCCAGTGAAGCCAGAAAGGAGGAAAAATGCCTAGTTTACTGTGATACCCAAGAGTTCCGTTCCGACAGCACAGATGGAGGATTTGCATCTAAGGAATTGAAGGAGTTCCTTGGTTTATGCATAATGCACCTGGAGTATTATGTCAAGAGTATTCCTCGCCATGGACGTGAAGAATGGAGGGCTCAAGTTATTGTTATTGCCAAAGATGAGGTGGTCACCTGACACTTTGCATCCACATGGAGATCTACCCGGGAGCAAGCTATTAATGATGTGGGTACCGAGAGCAGGTTGGAGGTACTAGTTTTGCTCTGCACCGGCAATGCAAGAAGGGAACAAGGGAAGTCTCAAAACCGCAAGATGGAGCTCAAGTCAGTTCTCGTGCCATTGAAAGATCTTAACAAGTCTTTGTGGATTTGAGAAATCGCTATGCTGATGCCATTGAAGAGATCCACTACTTCCGTAAGAAGTTGTTCATCATGGTAAAGCAAGAAGAAGTTTGTGCCACCGTGGAGGTCAATGGTGTAGCTACCTCTCCAGGGCCTACATGGACAGCCAACTCACCTTGGCGTGCTCTCGTGTATGCGTCGCCGCCGTCGTCGCCTTCACCGCCTCACGGTCAGGACAATTGTGGTTCACACAATTAATTCCAGGTCTTCTGTCTAGAAGTTAGAGAAGTGTTTATATTTTTTTGGTTGTGTTTAGTGTGCTTGTGCCGAATTTTCTTGGTGTGTGCTTGTGCATGTGTGCTTGGTGCAAGTTGTGGGACGTCTAGCATTCTATCCACATCCGCACGTAGTAGAAAGTTGTGGGATCCATGTCCACATCCTCTAATAGGGTTTTTAGTATTAATAAGAGAATTATTAGTTACTGTAACACCCTCATTTTTATGCATAATACATTGCATACATCCTCATACATGTTTAACATTAATAATCCATGAAAAAAGGAACAAGATTAAAATGAATTTAGGGGTAAACTGAAAATTTCAGTCTGTCGGGGTGCGGACTTGTCCGACCTCTAAACCGGACTAGTACAGTATCCCTATCCTCTATTCAAAAAATTCAGTTTTCTTCAGAAGTGCGGACTTGTCCGGTGTCCCCATTTTCATTCAGAAGAATTCAATTCTTTAGACTCCGAATTTGTCCAACACAATGTGCAGAATAGTCCAGTTGAGCCTCTGATGTTCCCTAGACTTGTCCGGTCGGACTTGTCCGATTTTTACTTTATTGCCAAATGGACTAGTCCGGTCCCTACTGCGGACTAGTCCGGCCTTCAGAAAACAACTCAGATTCTGTTATTTCTCCACGATTTGTTTTCAGGTAATTGCCTAATGTGGGCCCAAGACCTTCGTGCCCCACCTCAAAGGATCCCAAGTAAACCCCACCTCGGCCCCCACTCGTCCCTCACCGAATTCCACTTGGAATCACCCCAAAACCCTAACTCTCCACTTATATATAAACAACCTAATGCCCTCACCTCCCCACCCCAGTTGAAAAACCCTTGCTGCCACTTTTGTTTGTTGTCGATGTCAAGAAGGAGTCCAGGAGCAAGGAGGAAGAGAGAAACACTAGGAAGGGACAATCAAAATCAATCTTCATTGATTCTTCGACAATTGATGTTCTTCATTGAAAATCTTCATCAACTCATCTTCATCCGGCCCTAATCGTCAAGATTCAAGTCTCACGCCCAAATCTTGATCTTTGGATCTCTAAGCACGTGGTACACCCTCTACATTCAAGTTTTCATGCAAATCAACCCAATTCTTGCAGGTCAAGAAAACCCTAAATTTCAGTTCTGATCAAGGCGGGCTAGTACAACCCCTGAGGCCGAACTTGTCTGGTATCTGAATCTGTTTAGTGTTGAATTAATTCCAATTTGACTCAAATCAATTCTAAACTTGTTAAAAAATATTAGAACTAGTTAGTAAACATTAATAGCAACTCATTGACAAGTTATACCTCAAAATTGCATTAATCATGCATATCATGGCATATTGAGTACTATATGAGCATTATTTGATTGAATTGTGTGTTTTGCATGTTTGTCGCTCGGAATAGAAGGTGTTGCCATAGAAAGTGCTTTCGAGGACCTCCGGAACCAGAGTTTTGAAGCCTGTGATCCAAATTAAGCTCAGGAGCAAAGCAAGTGTCCTTGACCATATTGATCCTTTTTTAAAGGTTTTGTTCGCAAAATTGCAAGCTTGTGTCGAAATTGAGGGGAAAACCTAATGGTAGGAGTTTACTAGTTTTGTATGACCACCCTTGTCGCCTGAACACAATGTAGAGAGTCGGGGAGGGTATTTTGCACTTTTTGCTTCGAAATGCTCAATTCGGTTTGGGAAATAATCAAATGGATTAATTGTGAACTATTGAGCATATGAATGATGAGAATTGATATTAATGACCCTTTAGCAACATGGTGCCTAGGGATCTAAGCAATTCGGTTATGTGGAATTGGTTGGACTATTTTGGGTTATTTTGCTTGCTTTAGATCTAAGGACCGGTTCGTGGAGCGACCGTCCAGGATTTACACTGTCACCACAGGGGCAAGTATGGGTGCGGCTTAGCTGACTAATTAGTGTTTTGTCGGTACTATTTAGACCATTAATAATGCTCGAAGAAGGGGTAGTCGAATGGGTTTGTAGAGATTGGTGGGACTACCTTGGGATCTAAATGGCTCAAGAGGTGGCACTTGGTTGGATGTGCTCACTTGGAGACATCACCACCGGTGAAACCATAGTGGGGTCTAAATAAGCTAGTAATCACTTTGTAAAGGCTATTTTGTGATCTCTTGGCCACACACCTAAGGAAGTGTGAGACGGCACAATTGAGATTTCATAGTCATCAAAAGGTGATGAAATCACAAACTTGTGGGTAAAGTGGTACAACCTCTGCAGAGTGTGTCTAAAACTATCATGATAGACGTGCTTTCGGTCATGAGCAACCTTGACCCTCACATGATTAGAATTTGGACTTTAACATGGTTTAATGGCTGATATTGAATTGGGAGTTGGTATTGGTTAATTAAATGGCTTTGGTATATGGAATTGGTGAAATTAATACATATGAGCAGTTATAAGTTGAGTATGGATTATTATTGCTTGTTTTGTCTATTTAAGTTGAAATTGATTTCATTTGGGTTATTATGGGATTGACTTCACTTAAAGATGGTATAATCACATTTTCAACTGTTTTGAATGTACTTTTATGCAATTAGCCCATTTAATTATCATTCCTTGTTTAAGCTACATGTCATATGTTCCTACACTTGCTGAGTATGACATGTGCTTACCCTCTCTATTCCCCCAAGAAATTTAGATGAGGGCGACAATGTCGAGTACCAAGAGGTATTTAAGGAGTTCTAGGCGCGCGTGTTACCGTCAAGCTTGCCTGTGGAGTTTGGAGTCCTAGTGTTTAGTGTTTTCTATTGCAGTTTCATTAGAGCTTGTATTCGAGACTATTTGTTGTGTACTAAGGTACTATTATTAGTGTTATTATTCTAGACATGGTTATAATCTGTTTATCGTTTGTGAATCACTTGTGTACGTGTGTTGAACATCTTGGGCACACATATCGTTACAGTTGGTCCATTTTCGGAACCGGATGTCACAGTTACATATACCTTGATGCATATAGTTGGGGCATTTCTTTTTAAATTCTAAATCCTTTCGTCTCTACTATTCTTTAACCAACAGATATCGAGGACTCGCAACCAGAGGAATGCCAATGGTGGGGAGGATAACAATGGAGCACCTCGGAACAACCAGGGACCTGCACATGGAGCTATCAACCTTGAGTAACCGTTGGGTATGCAGAACTAGCTCATGCAGACCATGATATAGACCATGGGACAACTACAAGCTGGCAATAACAATCAGCCCCACATGCCTCCGCCGCCACCACCCCCGACACACCACAATTGTTTGCGAGAGTTCATGAGGACCAGACCGCCTACCTATCCTCGAGCCACAGACCCCATGGAAGCTGATGATTGGCTGAAGTCTGTGGAGAAGAAACTTGCTATTGTCCAGTGTAGTGCTAGAGATAAGGTTCTTTTTGCCTCACACTAGTTGATTGGAGGAGTTGCGGACTGGTGGGAATCCATTTGCAATGCTCATGAAAATCCAGAGGGAATCACTTGGACTAAATTTAAGGAGAAGTTCCGCTGTCATTATGTACCTTGGGGAGTTATGATATCGAGAAGACAAGAATTTGAAAACCTCAGGCTAGGAAGCATGAGTGTGAATGAGTATCTCAACAAATTTACTCAACTATTTATATATGCTCTAGATGACATCATCACTAATAGCTGGAAGCAGTATCTGTTCATGAGGGGTCTCAACAATGAAATTCAAGTTCAGTTGCTCAATACTGACTATGCAAACTTTCAAAAGCTTGTTGACAAGGGCATTGTGGTTTAGAACAAAATTCGTGACATCGTAGGATTGAAGAACACGTGTAAATCTCCCGGAGGGGGTGAATGTAAATTAAAACTTTTTTAGCGGAAGCAACAAAAACACCCCTCAGTAGAAAACCGATCTGATAAAGAAACCATGTGTATGACTGATCTAAACGTGTCAACTGTGACAAACTAGTATATATTGTAGAGAATAAATTCATGAAGACACCACAACAAGAATCATGAAAATCCGTCA
This sequence comes from Tuctoria greenei, assembly GCA_036927565.1. Taxonomy (NCBI): domain Eukaryota; kingdom Viridiplantae; phylum Streptophyta; class Magnoliopsida; order Poales; family Poaceae; genus Tuctoria; species Tuctoria greenei. Next base: position 98,079,845 of record JAYESD010000011.1, read on the forward strand.
AGAGAAACTCAAGTTACGATCGAAAGATCGAACAAAGGTCAACCTGTCCTACCCGAGAAAAACAGTTCTGGAACACTGCAAAGAAACTCGTGTAGATCAGAAACCAAAAATCCAATGACCGTGTAATTTTTAAAGATCATAGAAAATCAAGTTGTGAAGACAACCCAAAAAGAATCACGCCACCGAAACAAGGTAGTGCTGTGCAGAAACTCGACGAGAAATACTTGAACAAAACAAGTCGGACGAACAAGGCACAAAAGTTCCTTCAAACTACAAAGTTTGTTGATCAAACCACAAGAGGAACAACCCCAAAGTCGTGCAACACGAGCTCTAGCCTCCTTTGCTTATATAACCAGCCCTTAGGCCAACCCGAATCTAACTAGGACTCTAATCCTACTCAATTCACGAATCGAAACTTTCCATAACTGCTCAGGACTATTCTATACGCAGATAGAAGCAATCTTAAGACTTCTAAACACCTTAGGAATGTATCCCACGTTCCTAAAACTACTTAAATTGGTGACCCACACGAAATCCTATCATAACCAACTCAAAACTTTCCATGTTTAAGTCAAACACAACTCAGCCGCAGCCTGAGTCTATAATCTAGTCGGTTGGATCTCTCTGACCAATTCTTTACATCCACATATCTTAATCATGCCTCAAAACCATGTATCCACATCCATACACTCCTTGCACAAGTGCAAACATCTTCCAACGACATCCACGATACTTTCATATGCATTGTTCTTGATTCAAACATGTTGCGCAACCTCCCGATCAACTCAACCACAATTCCTCCCAAAATTGGTTGTTGAACCTCATCTTCTCCCTAAGACTAGTTCAATGGATCCCGTCACCAGCAATTTTTTGAACTCAAGCAACACCTGCACATGAATAAACAACCGATACTTCCGAGCACAAGTCCTCGACTTGACTCTTGTTAGTTCCGAAACCACAACACCTTATGTGAGCACCTCACACGAGCATGTTGCAAACCATAGTAAATTGATAACAGCAGTAACCACTAAAACATAATAAAAACTTAGTAAAATAATACTAAGAAAATTTTCCATAGATGTAAAACAAGTTCGAAATATTTCAAAGTAAAAAAGCAGAACCACTGCGATCAAGCTCCGGACCATGCCAAAGCTAACCGGACCTTGAACCGGAGCTTACCAAAACTAATAGGATCTAGCGCCGAAACATACCAAAGCTAGCAGGACCTAGCGCCGGAGCTAACCAAATCTAGTCGGACCTAGCTCTGGAGCTTACCAAAGCTAGTCGGACCTAGAGCTGGAGCTAACCAACAAAGCTAGTCGGACCTAGCCAAAGAAAGTCAGACCTTATGTTGGACCTTGATGGAGCTACCCAAAACAAGTCGAACCTATTGTTGGACCTTGCTGGAGCTCGGACCTAAAGTCGGACCTTGATGATAAAGGTGTTTGATAGTATTCAAAACTTTTATCACCATAGCTAATGTATTCAGCACACATAGGTGTCACAGAGATAGAGCTAGATCACAAGAGGAAGATGCCATATCATGGACAGCCTCAAGGAATCAACGTTCGCCCTCACTATGCACCGCTTGCCGCACCATATTACAGTCCGTCTGTACCGCCCTGCTTATCTACAATGACTACATTAGCCAATGCAGCAACGTCCATCCATGCATGCACCTCTTTTACCAATGCATCCTGCATCGTGTCCAAATATGACTGCTCATGCTCAGCATCATCCTCAGCCTAACTTTACTGGCGCCACTGGTGCGAAAACTTGCTCTAATTGTGGTCAAGTGGGACACTTTGCAAATCAATGCCCAAGATTAGGTCAAGGACGGATGAACAACGCTCCAAGGCAGAATCCTAGGGCCAATGGAGGAGCAACTCACGACAATTAAGGACCACAGAATTTTGCTCGTGACAAGGTGAACCATGTATCTGCAGAAGAGGCTCGGCAAGCTGAAGATGTTGTGATTGGTATGTTCCTCACAATCTCCAACCTCGCTACTATATTATTTAATTCTGGAGCATCCCATTCATTCATCTCATCAATGTATGTTGCAAAGCATAGCATGCCTATATCATTCCTGAAGTATACTTGTCGGTTAAATCTCCTAGAGGGGAGATGAGGACAAATATAGTAATGTCCAAAAGTAAGTATTTCCATAAGGCGGATAAATTTCCTCGCCGACCTTATAGTACTGAATTTGCAAGGCTTGGACATCTACTCGGTATGGATTGGCTAAGGAAGCATAACAGAGTGATTCAGTGCGCTACTCAGATAGTGCAATTGATAAATGAAGAAGGGGTTAGTATAGAATTCAAGACAATTCAGTCGATAACCGAGAAGGCAAGGGTAAATCATATAGAGGGAGTAACTTTGGAGGAAATTCCAGTTGTTCGTGATTACCCAGAAGTGTTTCCCGAAGAATTGCAAGGTATGCCACCTCATTGTGACATCGAGTTCGCCATTGATTTCATAACTGGAACTGCACCTATAGCAAATAGGCAATATAGGATGCCTCCTAAGGAATTAGTGGAGCTCAAGAAGCAGATTCAAGAGCAGTTAGAGAAGGGTTTCATACGCCCAAGCTCGTTGCCATGGGAGCTCCAGTGCTTTTCATAGATAAGAAGGATGGACACAAAGAATGTGTGTGGATTACCGGTCTCTCAACGAGTTGACAATTAAGAACAAGTACACGTTGCCCTACATAGAGAATCTGTTCGGCCAAGTGAAGGGAGCCAGAATATTCTCCAACATTGATCTTCAGTCAGGATATTTCCAAATGAAGATTAGACCATCAGACATACCGAAAACAGCTTTCAGGACACGATGTGGATCCTATGACTATACCATTATGTCTTTTGGATTGACTAACGCACCCGCATACTTCATGTATCTTATGAACAAGGTCTTCATGGAGTATTTGGATAAGTTTGTGGTAGTGTTCATTGATGACATCATGATCTACTCGAAAAGTGAAGAAGAGCATTGTGACACCCGGTTCTAAAAAACCAACCAAGTGCAGTGTATGTGTGCCCATGATATTGCTTCACACACACATCAACATCAAAAATGATAATCAGGATTTAACAATGTCACGAATAATAAATATGCCTTGATTCTATGGCAGTGGTAAATAATCTATCGTAGGCGACTCAAGCAATCGATGGTTGTACGCATACCTAGTGCTCCACGTTGACCTCCAAAATATCTCTTGTAGCTGAATTAATTGTGGGAATAGTAAGGGTGAGCACATGTTGTACTCAACAAGTGTGGGAAAATAATGACATGTAGCTTAAACATCGAACGATAATAAATAATGGCTATTTACAATTAAATTATATGAAAAGAATCTTACAATGTCAATGAATTAATCTCATCATATCCTAAATAATTACCAATTATGAGTCCAACATCATCAACTACCATCATATTACATCCATCAATAATTATACATCTATATATCCAATTCTTACCATCATCATCAACCATCATGTTCATTTATCACAACTCAAACCATAACCATAAGCAAACCATCTCAAATTCCAAGTTCCACTCTAATCATGTGAGGATCCAGGTCGCTCATAACTAGGAGCACGGCTATCATGATAGTTTTTAACACTATGCAAGGTTGTACCACTTTACCCACAAGTTCGTGATTTTGTCCCGTTTCAGTGACTAAAGAACCTCCATTATGTCCGGGACCCAACAATCATATTACACACTTCCATCTGTGTGTGGCCAAGAGATCGCAATATAGCCTTTACAAATGGACTACCAGCATATTCAGACCCACTAAGGTTTCATCAGTGGTGATGCCTCCAACTGAGCACATCCAAGCAAGGGTCCCCTGTTGTGCCGTTCGGATCCCAGGGCAATCCCGCCACTATTCCAAACACAACCGACTCCCATTCCCCGCTCTCCCAAATGATCCAAACTATGCTCGCAATACATATAATTAATTGGCTAAGCCGCACCCATACTTGGCTTTGTGGTGGCACTGTAAATCCTGGATTGTAGCTCCACAAACCAATCCTTAGACCTAAAGCAAGAGAAACCACCATATCTTCCAACCCAGTCCAGAAGTCGTGCTTGCTTATATCACCTAATCCCATGTTACCAATTAACCATATTCATCAATTCACATCATCCATAAGGTTATTAAATCATAATTAAGCCATTTGATTGTTTTCCCATCCCAATTAATTAGAGCAAAGCAAAAAGGTAAAAATGTCCTTCTCGACTCTCTACAATATATTCCAAGCGACAAAGATGCTCAAACAAGACTAGTAAACAATTACCATGGGTTTCCTGTCAATTTGACACGAGCATGCAATTTTACAAACAAAACATTTTAAAACAAAATCAAATTGATCAAGGACACTTGCCTTAATATTTCACACTTCGATAGCTCAAGCAATTCAAAGTCTTGCGCATGAAGATCCTCGTATAATCGTTTCTCGATCATAACCTCTTGAGCAAATCGTCTACTCGCGATCGAGCATATATACAAACAAATAACAATGCAATCAATAATATGCACATATATTAATCAATATGCCATGATATAAATGCATGAGGTAATTATGTTGTAATACATGCTATTAATTCACTACTATTGTTTACTAATTAGGTTCAACTAGTTCTCAAGTGTTTATGTGAGTTTTGGGTCAATATTAGTTGTTTTTGTGACAATTAGGAGTTGCTGAAATTTTAATACCAGACTAGTCTGAAGGAGGCCGGACAAGTCTGTCTGGGCACAGAGAGTTGAACGGACAAGTCCGCACAGGGTCGGACTAGTCCGCACTGCACTGGACAAGTCTGCATAGGGTCAGATAGTCCGTGGCAGTACAACAAGACACGATGAAATAAGTGTGAACGTGATGTGGTTCGAGCAGTAGATTACTCCCTCCATATCATATTAATTGACATTAGGACAGTTGGTGGTAGTTGTTCTCTAATTATTTTGTTGGTCGGAAACGTCAAATAATATGATACAGGAGGTAGTAATTTTTATCGTTAAAGTCTGCGTGAGAGAGACTAATGTGATATAATGACTTCATCGATCGTGGGGCGAGACATGGCGTGCGTCTTCGACGTCTAGGCTCCGTAGATGAATATGATGGCATGATGTTATGAACAAGTTGACAATGATGTAGTGACTCCATCGAAGATCCACGGCAGGATGTAGATTAATAAGACGGTGCAGCGATCCTCCGATGAAGAGACGACGGCGATACAGCTATCTAGACGGCCATCTCTTCCTCCTCTTCTCCCTGATCGTCCTTCTCTATTGGCCGCTAGGGTTTCGGTCCTCTTTTTTTTTCCTATCGCTGGCGGCGCTCACATACGAGAGAAGGGCGGCGGTGGTTTTTATCGTGGCCAGGAGGCATCTTACGGGAAGCACAGCGTCCTTTTATAAGGGGCAGGGGGCGATGGATCTTTTTTTTCCTCATGGGAGCAGGCTCACGGTGGCCTTCTTTTATAGGCGGCGGGGCGTGGCTTTGGTGGAGTCCGATGGGACTCGGTTCCTGCCCTGTGGTTGAATTTTCTTTTTGTTGATTCGTTTTTTTTTACAGGGCGTGGCTTGGCCCTCGATGGAGAGTCCCAATAGGACTTGTTCCCTGGTGGCCGGAGCCTGGCCACTGTTGTTTCTTCCATTTTTTTCTGGCGGTAGTTTCTATTTTTTTCTTCCTTGTTTTTGTTGGTGTGGCAGAACTTTGGCTAGGACTGGCTTTCTTTTCTTTTTTCTTTTCTTTTTATTTGCTTTGTTTATTATTTATTTATCTATTCATTTTTCTTTCCTTTATTAATTGTTATTCATTATTTCTTTCTTTTTTATTATTTATTTATTCATTTTTCTTTATTGTGTGGCAAGACTCTTTGTGCGGCCTGTGATTAGATCAACGGTTGACTTTTTGTTTGTTATTTATCCAATGTGGTGAGTTGTTAAAACGCGTCAATCCTAGAGTAGGGGACAAGTCCGCGTAGTAACGGGCTAGTCCGTTGTGGTACAGAGAGCTGATCACACAAGTCTGGTGTTATGCCGGACAAGTCTGGGATTTGTACAGTCTCAGAACTGGACTAAGTTTTGTGATTTACCAGACAACTCGGAATGTTTTCAGTAACGATCGTCATACTAGTCTGTTGTTGTAACGAACGAGTCCATGATAGGAAAATTTTTAATTAAGTTTGTGCATACCGGACTAATCAGACATTGTATCGGACAAGTCCGTTGTTGTCTAGTAAAGGCATTCGGACTAGTCCATTATTTTTTGGACAAATCCGGTGCCTGACTCAATTTTACTTGCATCTTTATTTCCAATTATGTTTGTTCCTTTTTATCGTACTTAATTGTTTTGCATGAATTCATCATATAATTAAACTATTATATATATATATATATCTTTACTCTACATTATTTGGTTTATCCTATATTTTTTATGGCAAATTAATTACTTTTGACATATTTATTGTGGTAATTAATTTTCAATACTTGAGGTAATTAATATTCTATATTTTCCTTTATAAAAAAATTCTTCCCATTATTAACTCTAAATTCCCATTTAAGTTTTAATTTCCCGAAACTCGAAAATTAGGGTGTCACAATTCTACCCCCTTAAAATGAATCTCGCGCTCTAGATCTCGCGCTCTAGCAATCAAATAGTCATTGCACTAACGAACTAAGTGTTTAGCACAACTTAATCAAGATTAGACATAAATCCTAATTAAAGTTATAAATTTATGGAGTTACAAAAAGGTGAAGGCATCCTATTTTTTGTTTCAAATATGAGCTTGAGGCAGGGTCAAGGTGGTAATCTAGGTGGGAGCTAAGAAATGATTTCGGCTTGCCGAATCTTCACAAGCGGCTCCCCAAGTAGGTGATATGCTTCACATGAACTTGACTATTGGCGAAGATGCAACCTTCGATTCTCCATTTTTTGATTCCAGAAGATCTTCATATTGAAGTGTGTGCTTTACAAGTTCTCATTTGATTTCGCTTCATCTATGTCTTTGTCGGAAGAGCTAGTGCGGTGCGGTCATCCTTATGGGTTGGCTATTCAGGCTCTTTCTGTTTTTGGTGTAAGATGTCTAGTATGGTGTCCTTTAGTATGTTTATGAATGATTTGTTCAGTGGTGGCCATCTATAACGTGAACAAGAGAAACATTAACAGAGAGATGTAGTATGGCCTGAAAATTGCAGCAGCAAGGAGAGACAGGAAAAGAGAATGGGGCAGCAAAGAAGAAGCAGAAAAATCAATTTTATCGCAGCAACAAACACATGTGGGAATAAGAAAATATTTAGTGACAAAGGTTTTAAAATGCAACAGTAAAGAGGAGGTATAAATAGATGGTGTGCAGCAGCAAAAAGAGAGGAAAAAGGATAGAATTGCAGTAGTTAGCAAAATAGTTTACTCACAACCAGCAGCAGCAAAACCAAACATTTTTACACGAAAATATTAGCAACAATTGCAGCAGCAAGTGCATCAAAACATGGCTGAAATTGCATTTAAAAAGCAGCAGCAAAAAGAGAGGAAAAACAGAAAAACGCAGCAGCGAGAAAAGGGCAAATATTCAAAGTACTGCAGCAGCAAAAACATATACATTTTTAAAGGAAATATTACTAAGAAAACAAAATAAGTGCAGGAGCAAGCAATTCAAAAATATATTTTCAGAAAATAGTTTTTATGTGCTTTGTGAGGTGCATTCTACCTAGTCTTGCTTCCTACGGTCGATACGGCTCTGATACTGATTTGTGACACCTGGTTTAAAAAATGAACCAAGTGCAATGTATGTGTGCCCAGGATGTTGCTTCACACATACACACAACATCAGAAATGATAATCAGAATTTAACAATATCACAAATAATAAATATACCTTGATTCTATGGCAGCGGTAAATAATCTATCGTAGGCGACTCCAACTCCACAGGCAATCGACGGTAATACGCACATCTAGTGCTCCACGTTGACATCCAAAATACCTCTTGTAGCTGAATTAATTATGGGAATAGCAAGGGTGAGCACATGTCGTACTCAGCAAGTGTAGAAAAATAATAACATGTAGCTTAAACAAGGAACGATAATAAATAGTAGCTATTTTCTAAAAAGTACAATTAAAACATATGAAAAGCATCTTACAGTATCTATTTGGATTAATCCCATCCCATCCCAAATAATTACAAATTATGATTCCAACATCATCAACTACCATCATAACACATCTATCAATAATTATCAATCCATATATCAAATTCTTACCATCATCATCAACTATGTTCATTTATCACAACTCAAACTGTCGAATCGTGTGATATGACACTTCCCCCAGACCTGCAGAAAAGCAGCCCGTGGAGGTTCTTTTATGGTTAGGGCACACAGAGATCAAGATCAAGATAATGACCTCAGAGATTTACGTGGTTTGGGCCGCTTGAGCGTAACACTCTACTCCACGAGGTTTGTGTAGTTGTATTGAGCGAGTACGTTCGCTAGGATCAGGTTGAATCAGATCTGATTGTCCCTGAGTTCGTACGGTACAACCCCTTATAGTTCTAAAGACTGACCGTTACAAAGTTTGTCTGGCCCGACATGTGGCCCTGGCGTGTTTAATGACCTAATACACTGTCTAGAGAGTATTAAGTATCATTAATAGTGTGATAACGTGCCTTCATGGCAGCGTTACCCCTATTAACGGTACACCGACAGTGTGTCATTAATACGGCATTAATGACACATTATCAGGCCTTGTGACTGCTGCTTTAACCGTTCTTGAATGTCTGTACTTGATGTGATCGCCTGCTTGTATTTCTGTTGGCGATGAAGGTCCAGAGGCTTCACACGTAGTAGATTCGAAGCTTTTCCTTGCGGGAAGGTAGGTCCGAGGTCGCTGTAAACGTATCAGCACCGGTGCTCCTCTCTGGCGGGGGCTAGGTTCGGGGCTATTGTACACGTGTAGTCACCGGAGCTTCCCTTGGTTGGGAGTTTAGTTCCGGTCTTATTTTACACGTGTTAGCCCGAGAGCCAGCCTTGTGCGGGGAGCGGGTCTGGTGCAACGTGACATGTGGGACCTGCAATGGCCTTCAACTCTGACGGGTGGAACTTTCTTGCACTTTTACGGTGTTGTGGGGTACCTGGTATGTAAGGTACTGATAGTGGCCCTCGGGCCCACCTCTGGGAGAAATCCTTTGGGTTAAGTTATTCTGCTGGAGGTGAGGCCATTCTCGATTCCCGCGCTTTGATTTTCAAATGTCCTCTGATGCGCCGATAGATTGATGGTCCAGGAGTGAACCTTCGACGTGTGGCTTGTCATGAATGCGGCAGATGAGATCTTTGAGTGCGGATCTCATGCAATTGAAGGTCGCTGGTTCCCAATACGAAAATCGTATCGGTTCCGCGTGCCCTGTCAGAGCGTTGACTTTGGGTTTCCCGCCGCTCATCATGGCAATGGTTGGCCTTGGGTAAGGACCTCGATCTCTTCATCAAGTGGCCCCAGACCCACTCGTCATTGACGGGGTAGATTTTTGAAGAGCACCTTTGATCTTACTACGGTTTTCATCCAAGCATCGCGGAGGCTTACTTAAGAAGGAAAGTGTGCACGGTTTGAGGACTCTTTACGCCTTCGACCATCTTTGCGCTCAAAGCCTCCCGAACTCCGCCTAACTTTCCATCCTTTGCTCCACTTTGCCCCGATGGAGTTGGGTCTCCCCAAGAGCCGCCTAAAAAGCGATGATGATCTGAAGAAGGTCTGGACCTACATGGGGTAGTCCAGCAACTCCTTCAATCATTTGATCTGTGCCGGCAAGCTCCCGTTCAAGAAGGAGCGCAGCGGCGATATTGTGTAGTTCACAGCGTACACCATATTGCGATTCATCCCACCTTTTTCTTCGTTCCTTTTGATGCTGCTAGACTTTTTTTGTCTGCAGTTGTATCACCTTGGCCCCCATTCTCTTATTCTCATGGCGTCATTTGTCCACTTCTGCGAGATGTTGGTGGGTATTCCCCACAGCGTCGAGCTTTTCCGCACCTTCTTCACCATCCACACCACCGGCAAGAGGTCCGAGTTCCTTGGCTTCTACTATTTTGTGAGGCGCAAGAACCGCCTCTACAAATACTTGAAGTTGTTTCGTTCCGGCAAGTGGGATGATTGGAAGAAGGGTTCGATCATCATTGCGACGGAGGAGCATGAGAAATTGGAGCTACCTGAAGGTCTCCCCAATGTTGACACTAACACTTGGAGTGTAATTTCGTTGCTGTCAGATGCTTTCAACCCTGTCTTGACCAGGATCCATGAGTCCGTGGAAGCTGGAGTGACCCCCCAGATGGCCTTTTGCAACTTCCTCATCAACAGGTGGGCTCCGCTGAAGAAGAGGGAGAAGCTCGCGTGGGCCCTCAACAGCGTGATGGATGACGATCGGATTGAAACCGGTCTGAAATCTAACTTGGAAGATGAATCCTTGGAGTTTCATATGAAGAAATTCCAGCATGGGATTAACGTCAACGGCGAGGATTTGACTCCGCCAGCAGCCTTCCTCCCCCTGAACATGGAGGCACAGTTCAGTAGGGAGCTCCGGTGGAGCATGCCGGTGCTTGACGACCTTGGTGAGGTTGAGAGGCGTCCGACCACTAGATTGGCGATCCCCGGAGCTTCCGAGGGTGGTCCTGCCTCCGCCCCAAGCCAAAAGACTGAAGACATCGGCAAGGGCAAGGGCAAAGAGCCAGCTGAGCCCTCCAGCCGGAAGAGGAAGTTGAAGCATGCTGATGGGAGGTCTGTCAGGCCTGCTCCTTCCACGACGTCTCCTTCTCCCTGGCGGGGGAGGTCTTCTGCAACTACCCCTGCCCCGATGCTAGCGTCTTCAAGAGGTGTAAGCTCCAGGCAGGCAACCCTGGCCTCAGTGCCGGCTAGAAGTTCCTAGTCTGGGGGTTCTTCCCGGCGACGAAAAGCTCCGGCTGAAAGGACTCTGGCGGCTGCGAGCGTTACTCAACTGAGGTCTGAAGTAGTTGTCTCACCAAATTTGGTGGGCTCTAGCTTCGGGCCTCAGAAGAAGAGGTTTTGATGTGACTGGGGTGGTAGCATCCCAAGGTAAGCATCGATTGCTCACCCTAAAATGCTAGTCTTGTTTTTGATGTGTTCTTAATCTTCTATTCCCTTTATTTCTAGGGATCAAAGAAAGGCTCAGGAGTTCAGCGCCTATTGCAATGGTTGGGGCTGCACCCGCTGAATCTCTGACTTCGAGCGCTGAGCCTCCTCATCAAGCGGAGGCGGAAGTCACAGCAGCTCTGGCGCCAGCTGTCGTGAGCTTGGACTCAGAGTCCTCACCCGAAGCTCCTGTGGTAGCGCCGTACCACAAGAGAGAAGTTGAAGATGTACCCCTAGTGGCGGAAGCTGATGCTCTAGCACAGGCGATGCAAGAAGTTCCGGTTTTTGAGCCAGAAGTTGTTGAAGCCCTGGCTACTGAGGCAGGAGAAGTTGAAGCCCCGGTCATTGAGCCAGAAGTCGTTCAAGCTCCAGCCCTTGTACCGGAAAGTGTTGAAAGTCCGACGGTTGAGCCGGAGGCACCTGAAGCTCCGGGCAGTGAACCGTAGGTAGCCGCCATGCCAAAGCCTGAGCCAGCGAAGGTTGAGGCCCTAGTTGAAGCCCCGACTGTTGCTCCAGATGTAGAGGTTCCAGAGGTACCTGGGCCAGAGCTAGAGCAGCCCGAAGAAGTGGCGGCAAGTCCTCCGACTTTGGAGCCATCAACTGAAGACCCTAAAGAAGCACCCTCAACTACTCCGGAGGTGGAAGTTCCCCCAGTGGGTTCTTCTGCTGCCGCTGAAGGGTTCCAGCATTGCGGCCCTACTGCTGCAGGAGTCCAGGGGACCACTATTGTAGAGTGGGACCCAATTTTTGTGACAGAAAACCCTTTTGAGCCGGCGGAAATGATCCCAACAGGCCCAGTACCTATCCCTCTAGTGTTGTCCATAGACAATGCCTGCTCAAGCCTCCGACATGTCCAACTGGCCTTTGATCATGAGAGCAAAGCCTTGGAGGAGGAGCACAACACCTTGAGGCATTGGCGCAATAGACTCCATTTTGAGACCAGGCTTGCTCAGACAAGGTTGGCTGACCAGAAGGAATGGATCAAGGGGCAGAAAGCCCGGTTAGAGTACTAGGATAAATTGATGGAAGATAAGGAAGCCGCCATCCGGGCGCTCGATGCTAACTCCATGGAAATCCTGGAGCAAGGCAAGGAGAAATGTGACGCTGCTGACGAGCGTTACGTAAAGCTCACTGAATTGAATGAAACTCTCCTGTAGCATCGAGCAGACCTAGAGGCGAGGGAGGAAAAACACCTGGGGCAGCAGGAGGATGTGGTGAGGAGAGAGGCGGAGGTCACCCATAAGTTGACTTTGGGTGAGAAAAAATTGGCAGATCGCAGCAAAAAGCTGGATCTATGGAAGGAGGAAGAGAGGAAGAAAAACTATAAGGTGGGGCAAGAGCTCTCGAAAAGAGAGTCTGACGTTGCCGCTAGGGAGGAGAGAGCTAAAGACAGGGAGAAAGACCTTGCTGAAAGGCGGAACCACAATCACCTCCGGGAGATGAAGCTGGCCGACCGGGAAAAGAAAGATGCTGAGAGCATGCAGCAGCATGCTAAGTTGACTGAGCGCCTTGCCCGTGAAGGTTCAGAGCTTGCGGCTGCCCGAAAGTTGCTAGAGGAGCTGCGGAGCCTAACGGAGACCAAAGCTATTCAAGTGTGGGACTTCTTAGGGCGAGCGAATGACGCGCTGACACCACTGGGCTTCAGTCCTGTACGTCCGGACAACCTGGAGCTGGACATGGACCGAGTGCTGGTGGCCCTCAACGGTGCTGGCGGCAAACTTGACGCAATGGGTGACGTCATCGCGGATCAGCTGTAGATAAAGGGTAAGTCTTTGGCTATAAACATCGCAGAATACGTGCTGATGTGTTATGTAAGCCGAGATCCCCAATTCCCACTGGACCCGATGCTCGAAGGTCCCATCACTGAAGAGGAAGACACTGCCAAAGCCAACGTCCAAGAAGTTGCCCAAAAAGTAGCTTCATTCTTCCGTAGGGCTTAGGTTCTCCAGTAGCTTAGGTCTTTCTTTCTTTTGCCTTTTGCTGTACTCTCCCCATTTTGTAATCCAGTATCTCAAATTAATGAAATCCTCCTTTCTGCCTTAAATTTCACTTTGTCTTCAATATTATGTGTCGTATCTTGTTGGCCCCCTGGTACATGTGTACAATTGAAGTGTGTACATGTACCAAAGATTGTAGCAGTATGTTGACTACTTGAATGCTCCGCACTTGTAGACTTTAGGTCCGAAGTCTTCAATTTTGAGGCATCGAAGACAGGCCCCCTGGGATTGTTGGAGCTTAGTAGCTCCTATGTCTTCTACTGTCAACATATTAGACGTTGACAGCGGACCCCTCTCGGAGGATGTCGGAGCTTAGTAGCTCCGGCGTCATCCACCATCGCTATGAATTTTTGCTTTTCCTGCACATTAAAGGCAAGAGAAAAAGTAAAATTTGTCCTCTTGTCTATAAATTGGTTGTGACTTATCATTCTTATTTGGACATTAGATCCGAAGAAACTCAACATGATAATGAGAATTTTGATATAGTCTTTCTAGATCTGCATGCTTTTTTAGTACTCACCCTACTGAGGCCTGCCGGGTTGTAGGTAGAGCGACATACTTAGGGTGCAGGACCGGGCTAAGCCGATAGCACACTCTGGACCCAAAAAGACTATGTAGCAATGTTAAGTTCCAAAAAGACTATCAATAAGGCTTGTAATACATGTGAATTACTTGGAACAAAGCTTAAAAAGATTTGCACTACTTCATTATAGACAAGTGGGGTAAAAATAATTTGATATATCGAGCCTTGCACAAAAGGTAAATGCACGTGGAGTCTGTTTTCACACAGCAATGCCTTTCATTATAGGTCCGTATTACAGGGGAGACAAGGACACACTTAGGGTACTAGACCAAGCTAAATGTGATATACATCTTGTGCTAGCCTAGAGCAAGTAGTTACACTTTTAGTGTTGTGGCTGTTTCAAGTGTTACTTGAACTTCCCGGACCTTCTCGGGGGGGGGGGGGGTCCGGATGTTCTCCTGGAGGACTTGCCCGTCTCTGTATAAAGACTCTACAACATGCATTTTGTGTAATTACAGACTCACCTCTGTGGTTCTAAGCATAAAACTTACAGAGGTGCTCGATGTTCCAAGGATTGGGAAGCGAGATCCCATCCTCAGTTGCCAAGCGAACGCATCCTGGTCGGGATACTTTAATTAATCGGAAGGGACCCTCCCAGCTAGGGGAAAGTTTGTTCATCCCTTCACAGCTTAGTATCTTTCGAAGCACCAGGTCACCTTCTTCAAACTCTCAATGGCGCACATGCCTTTGATGATAGAGCCGGAGCGCTTGGCGATAACATTCATTTCGAATAGCTGCTTGGCCCCTTCCCTCATCGACGAGGTCAAGGTCTTCACGTCGGAGCTGGTCCTGCATGGCTTCGTCGAAGGTTCGGGCCCGTAAGGACCCTAAGGTGATATCCGGAGGAAGGACTGCTTCAGCTCCATACACTAGAAAGAATGGAGTCTCCCCAGTTGACCGGTTGGGTGTTGTCCTGTTCGCCCATAATGTGGATGGAAGCTCCTCAATCCAGTTCTCTCTGTGCTTCTTCAAGCGCTCAAATGTGCGCCTCTTGAGTCCTTTTAAGATTTCTGCATTTGCTCTCTTGGCTTGGCCATTACTTGTTGGATGAGCAACTGAGGCGTAGCTAAGTTGAATGCGGAGGTCTTCGCAATATTATTGAAATGCAGCACATGTAAATTGAGTTCCATTGTCAGTTATGACTTTGTTTGGAACTCCAAATATGCATATAATGGACTTCAAGAACTTGATTGCTGATTGTTTGTTGATTGTTACTACTAGATTTGCTTCTGGCCACGTAGTGAACTTGTCGATGGTGACATACAGGAACCTGAAACCTCCTACGGCTTTTGGGAAAGGTCCCAAGATGTCCATGCCCCACACAGCGAATGGCCATGTAGGAGGTATCATTTGTATTGATTGAGACGGTGTGTGAATCTTTTTGGCATGGAACTGGCACGCTTCACATTTTTTCACTAGCTCAACCGCATACTGAAGTGTTGTAAGCCAGTAAAAACCATGCCGGAAGGCTTTACCGACCAGAGTGCGAGAAGATGCGTGGTTCCCGCACTCACCTCCATGGATTTCCACAAGGATCTCGTGGCCTTCCTGCCTTGCAATGCACCGCATGAGGATGCCATTGGCACCACGTCAGTAGAGATCCCCTTCTAGCAACGTGTATCTTTTAGCCAATCTGACAACCGGTCAGCAGATACACTATCTTCAGGAAGGATATTGTCTTTCAAGTAGCTCCGGATCTCCGAGATCCATGCATCGAAGCTAACTGAGCTTCTGAGTCTTGCGTGTTGGGTTGCTCGGAGCTTCTGACAGCACCTACGACCCTTGGTGGACACCATGGTAGCAGTGCCACTAGGACCACCAGCTTCGAGGTGCTGGTCTCGCCCCCTTCGCTCAGTTCGGCAGGCTGAGCTGTTGGTTTTGACAACCTCCGGAAGAAGATTCCGTCAGGAGCCGGAGCTCCGGTTGAGGCTTTCATTGAGAGTTAATCAGCTTCGGAGTTATGAAGACGCTGAACATGATGGAGATCCAGGACTTCGAAGTCCTTCTGAAGCCTCTGGACTTCAAGGAGATAAGCAGCTAATTGAGAATTGTTGCAAGAACATTCACCTTTCACATGTTTGATGATGAGTTGCGAATCTCCCTTTACCAACAACTGTTTGACACTGTAAGATAGTGCCACCCTGAGTCCATAGATGAGGGCTTCATACTCCGCCATATTGTTGGTTGCCTTGAAATGAAGTTGTACCATGTACTTGACTTTCCCCGGTCGCAGCCAGGAGAAGGATTCCAGCTTCGGCCCCCTGCTTCTGCACGGAGCCGTCGAAGTAAAGGGTCCAGTGAGGCTCTATGAATACCGGAACTTTGAGTTCTGGTTTTTGCTCACTATGGCCCCCAGGGTTTGATGGAGAGGGGGTCCACTCCGCCACAAAGTCATCCAAGGCTTGACTTTTAATTGCTTGTCTTGAGATGAATTCTAGATTGAATTCAGCGAGTTCCGCTACCCACTTTGCAATGTTCCCAGTAGGATTAGAGTTATGCAAAATTACATGTAGTGGAAAACAAGTTACCACTCATATTTTGTGGGCTTGGAAGTAGTGACGAAGCTTCCTTGAGGCAATAAGAACTACGTAATGAAGTTTATGCACCTCAATGTATCTTGTCTTGGCGTCGTGGAGTATTTCACTGATGAAGTACACAGGGCGTTGGATAGTCCAGACCCTTTCAGAAGGACCTGGAGCTTCCTCTCCATCGACCCGAACCCTGCTGGAGGGTCTTGGACCTTCAGGTTGTGCTTCTTGGACCCTCCCGGAGGGGTCCAGAATTCCTTCTTGTTCAACCCGTATCTCACTAGGAAGATTCAGATCATTTTTGTTAGCCAGGTGATCCTCTTCAGACGAAAGAGGTTCATCTCCTAGCACTTCATTTAGAGGTTCTGTGTCGGGAGCTGAGACCAAATCATGTCTTTAGGTGATTCTGGACCTTCCCGGAGGGGTCCAGAAGTTTGAATCACATATGGCTCTGGTCTTTACGCAACTAGGACCATACTGACAACTTCGGTGGTTGCCAAAATGTAAAGCAGTAGAGACTCACCAGGATTAGGAGTTACCAATATTGGTAGTGTGGTGAGGAGCTGTTACAACTCTTGAAACGCCTTTTTTGCTTCTTTGGACCAAAGAAATGGTTCGGACTTCCTCAAGAGTTTGAATAAGGGTCACGGCCATTCTGCCAGGCTTGATATAAATCGACTGAGCGCAACTAGACATCCAGTCAACTTTTGGACAACTTTAATGCGAGCTGGTGGCCGCATTTCTTCTATAGCCTTGATCTTCGCCGGATTTGCTTCGATTCCTCGGTGAGTCACCAAGAATCCCAGAAGCTTTCCGATGCTAACCCCGAAGTCACACTTGTCTAGGTTCAGCTTGGTGCGCATGGTGCGCAGCTTGTCGAAGACGGCTAGTAAGTTGACAAGGAGTGATTCCTTGTTTTTGATCTTCATGACAATGTCATCAACATACACCTACACCAAGTCTCTAACGAGCTCTCCAAATGTTTTGTACATAGCTCGCACAAATGTTGAAGTAGCATTTTTAAGACCGAATGGCATGGCAGTATAACAATACAATCCATCTATGTTATGAAGGCAATATGCTCTTCATCTTCCTTAGACATTTGGATTTGATGATATCCAGAATATGAATCAAAGAAACATAGTAGCTCACAACCGGAGGTGGAGTCCACTATCTTATCTATTCTAGGTAGTGGAAATGGATCCTTTGGACATGCCTTATTTAAGGTGGTGTAGTCGATACACATTCGAAGCTTCCCACCGTCCTTGGGTACAACAACTGGGTTTGCCAGCCATTTTGGATGGAAGACTTCCCGGATGAATCGAGCTTCGAGCAACTTCTTGACTTCCTGTCGGATAAAGTTTTGTCGCTTAATTGATTGCTTCCGGGGCTTCTAGTGTACAGGCCGAACATTTGGGTAAATCTTCAGATTGTGCTCAATCACCTGCCTAAGGATCCCAGGCATTTGTGACGGTTGCCAGGCAAACACGTTGACATTGGCCCGGAGGAAAGTGATGAGCACGAGTTCCTATTTGTTGTTTAGACCTCCCAATATACGGGTAGTCTGAGTAGCATCTGAACGAATTTGGACGACTTTGACGTGAATGTCGGCGTCACCGCTTGATTGCACACGAGGTGCGGAGGTAGAGCCTTTGTGATGAATGCTTGGGGGATTCACAGCTGGCTCCTTACCAGATGCTTCCTCTTGCACTGTGGTAAGCGCACAGAGTTCTTCCAGTGCAGTAACTGCTATGGTACAGTCTCCGCAGATCCGAAGAATGACCGTGGGTGTTGGCATCTTCAACATCAAGTAACCATAATGGGTAGTAGCCATAAACTTGTATAAAGCCGGTCTACCCAAAATGGCATTGAAAGGCAGACTCATCTGCGCAACATCGAAAACTAGTTTCTCGGTTCTGTAGTTCTCCCAGGCCCCAAAGGTCACTGGGAGTGTAATGGAACCAAGAGGGGTAATGGTTCCTGGACCTACTCCGGAGTAAGGTCGGGATGGGCGGAGGTCCGAAAGCCGGAGCTAAAGCTTAATGAAAACTTTGAAGCTTATGAGGTTTAGCCCAAAACCTCCATCCACCATTACATGGTGGATTTGAATATTGTTAATGGTGGGTGACACCATCAACGGGAGTTGCCAACCCCGATCATGTTTCGGGGGCAGTCTGAAGCATAAAAAATGATGGGTGTATCCATCCACTTCCGATGTGGTTCTGCTTTAGCAGCGGGAGCTACCATGGCAATGTCCCGCCGCATTGTCTTGAGGATGCGGCGAGAGGTGATGTTCCAAGAACATCATAGATGGTGTTCAAGGTCTTCTGACAATCGTTGTCAGAAATGTCAGAGTCGTTGACCGTGTTGTAGATGGCTTTCAAGACATTTTTGGGATCTTTGAGACCTAGCTTCTCTTCGTCGACTTTTAGTTTTCCTTCCCTTTGATGGAAAGGAGCTTCCTCCCTGCGCTTGTTATAGCGCTCGGCGAGGTTTTGGACCTCCCGACACTCTTCCAAGCTGTGTCGATTAGTCTTGTGAATCGGACAGCATGCCTTGGAACTGTTGCCGTCCTCTAATGAAGAATGATGTCACTTCTCGGGGCATGGCCCTGGCTTCCAGGAGCTGCAGTAGCAACACCTAGAGCGACGGCCGACGACTTCTTTTTGCCGTTGGGCTTCTTCTTCTTTAGCCACTACCGGAGGTAGCAGCTTCAGTTTTGGAAGACTTTTGATTGGCCTCCGGAGCTAGCTTGGAATGCATTTCACTGCCCTCCGCAGCTCTAGCACATTTGTTGGCTAGGCTAAAGAGTTCCGTGACGCTGGTAACTTCTTTAATGGCCAGCTTCTCTAGCATCTTCTTATCTTGAACACTCTGTATGAATGCAACGATAACAGGGAAGCTTGAGATTGAAGGAATGGTATTTCGTACCTGAGAGAACCGCTGGATGAAGGACCGTAGCGATTTCCCGATGTTTGCTTTACGGCAAACAGGTCTAATTCATTGTCGGGTCGGGTGTAGGAACTCCCAAAGTTGGTAGTGAATTGTTGGCATAGCTCCGCCCAACTATTAATAGAGTCGGGTGGAAGTATCATGAACCAGGACCTTGCAGTCCCAGTTAAAGCCATCGGGAAGTAATCGGGCATTACAGCCTCATCAACACCCGCTGCCAGTATGGCAATAGAGTAGATTTGAAGAAATTTGGCAGGGTTGATAGTTCCGTCGAATTTCTTCGGTAAGTGGGGCCAGAACTTTTGTGGCCACCTGACCATACGTAAGTGCATGGACAGGACAGAACAGCCTCCTCCTACTCCCTGAGGAACAGGGTTGTCCCGAGCTTCTCGCCTCTCACAAGCATGCTCAATGTGGACTCAGCCGTCCTGGTGCCGATAACGGTGATCCAGTTCCAACCGCAGGTCATGAGTCGGTATCTTGGTAATTTTGTGGCTGCGTCGTGCCCCGGGAGGCAACAAAGTCAGCTGCTGAGATGCAGCACATCTCCTCTGTTGTGAGGCTAGCGAACCAAGTTGGCCGGACAGGGTCCGTCGTTGTGAAGGTGCTCGCCCCGAAGGGGGGAGGACCTTGGTTGTTGATGCCTGCAGCCGCAGCTGTGACCAGATGATCTAGATCAGCTCTCCACTGCTCCAAAGCACCCTGGGGTGCACCTGGAGGCGGTGGGCGTTGTAGAAGAGCTCCCGTAACAATGAGCGCGTGCTCGGGGTTGTTGTTTGTCGATGCAGTGATCTACGCAGATGCTCCATCTTGTTGACCAGCATTGTTTGCTGGAACAGATGGTGGCTCTGGTTCCACAGCGCCTGCTGGAACAATGGCACCTGCTGGTTGTTGGACGTTGGAGGAATTGTCTCTGGCAGGTTGTCTAGCGTGGATGCCATTGGAGGATCCAGCAGTTGAATTCACCATCTTGTGATCTCAGGATTGGGCCCCCTACCTGGCGCGCCAAATGTCGAAGCGTGTGCTACGACACTTCCCCCAAACCTGTAGAAAAGCAGCCCGCGGAGGTACTTTTATGGTTAGGGCACACAAAGATCAAGATGATGACCTCAGTTCGGGCTGCCTGAGCGTAACACCCTACTTCACGAGGTTTGTGTAGTTGTATTGAGCAAGTACGTTCGCTAGGATCAGGTTGAATCAGATCCGATTGTCCCTAAGTTCGTACGGTACAACCCTTTTATAGTTCTAAAGACTAACCGTTACAAAGTTTGCCTGGCCCGACATGTGGCCCTAGCATGTTTAATGACCTAATACACTATCTAGAGAGTAAGTATCATTAATAGTGTGATAATGTGCCTTCATGGCAGCATTACCCCTATTAATGGTACACTGATCGTGTGTCATTAATACGACATTAATGACACATTATCAGGCCTTGTAATTGCTGCTTTAACTATTCTTAAATGTGTACTGCACGTGATCGCTTGCTTGTATTTCTGTTGGCAATGAAGGTCCGGAGGCTTCACACGTAGATCCGGAGCTTTCCCTTGCGGAGGGTAGGTCCGGGGTCGCTGTATACGTATCGACACTGGAGCTCCTCTCTGGCGGGTGCTAGGTCGGGGGCTGCTGTACACGTGTAGTCACCGGAGCTTCCCTTGGTTGGGGGTTTAGATCCCGTCTTATTTTACACGTGTTAGCCCGGGAGCCAGCCTTGTGAGGGTAGCGGGTCTGGTGCAACGTGACATGTGGGACTTGCAAAGGCCTTCAACTTTGATGGGTGGAACTTTCTTGCACTTTTTGCGGTGTCGCGGGGTACCCGGTACATAAGGTACCGACACAAACCATAACCATAACCAAACCATCCTGAATCCAAAGTTCCACTTTAATCATGTGAGGGTCCAGGTCGCTCATCACTGGAAGCACGACTATCATGATAGTTTTTAACACTCTGTAGAGGTTGTATGAGTTTTTGTTAGTTATTTACCTAGTGTGGTGAGTTGTTAAAACGCGTCAAACCTAGAGTACCAGACAAGTCCGCGTAGGGACGGGTTAGTCCGTTGTGATACAGAGTGTTGATCGGACAAGTCCGGTGTTATGTCAGAAAAATTCGGGGTTTGTACAGTTTCAAAATAGGACTAAGTGTCGTGATTTACCAGACAACTCCAAAGGTTTCCGGTAACAATCATCGGACTGGTTGTAACGAACTTGTGGGTAAAGTGGTACAACATCTGCAGAGCGTTCAAAACTATCATTATAGCTGTGCTCCTGGTTATGAGCGATTTGGACCCTCACATGATTAGAGTGAAACTTGAGATTTGGGAGGGTTTGGTTATAGTTATGGTTTGAGTTGTGATAAATGAACATGGATGATGATGATGATAGGAATTTAATATATGGATGGATAATTATTGATGGATGTAATATGATGGTAGTTGATGATGTTGGACTCATAATTGGTAATTATTTGGGATGTGATGGATAAATTCACATAGACATTGTAAGTGCTTTTCATATGTTTTAATTGTATATTTAAGCAAATAGCCATTATTTATTATCATTACTTGTTTAAGCTACATGTCATTATTTTACCACACTTGCTGAGTATGACATGTGCTCACCCTTGCTATTCCCACAATTAATTCAGCTACAGGAGATATTTTGGAGGTCAGCGTGGAGCACTAGGTGTGCGTACTACCGTCGATTGCCTGTCGAGTTGAAGTCGCCTACGCTAGATTATTTACTGCTGCCATAAAACCAACGTATATTTATTATTCGTGACATGGTTAAATTCTGATTACCATTAGTGATGTGGATGTGTATGTGTGAAGCAACATCCTGGGCAAACATACACCGCACTTGGTTCGTTTTTTAGAACCGGGTGTCACAATTTTACCCTCCTTAAAATGAATCTCGCCCTCGAGATTCAGATGGGTTGAAGAAGAGATTTGGAAACAAAAAATTTAAATTCCCCTTTAATATTTGAATTAGCCAAGTTTGAAAACTTTGAGATGTTACAAGCACAAAGAGCATTTAAGGTTGATGTTGCAGAAATTGTGAGAGCACCAGTTGTATGACAAGTTCAACAAGTGCCAATTCTGGTTGAGGGAGATATCATTCCTCGGCCATGTCATATCTGGAGGAGGGGTGGCAATCGACCCAGGAAAGATCAGAGACGTGCTAAAGTGGGAACTGCCATAGAATGTGAAGGAAATAAGGAGTTTTCTTGGAATGGCTGGATATTACCGTCGGTTCATCAAGGACTTTTCCAAGATAGTGAAGCTCATGACTGAACTGTTAATGCAGGAGAATCCTTTCAAGTGGACTCAAGCTTGTCAAGACAGTTTTGAGGTGCTAAAGAAGAGGTTAACAACAACATTTGTGTTGGTATTACCAGATGTGAGAAATAGTCTTGATATCTATTGCAATGCTTCAAAGCAAGGACTTGGTTGTGTATTGATGCAAGAAGGACGAGTAGTAGCTTATGCATCCACACAATTGAAGAAATATGAGCAGAATTATCCTACGCATGATCTTGAATTTGCAGCCATAGTGCATGCGTTGAAGATTTCGAGACATTATGTTCCTGGCCATAGATGCAAGATTTATACGGATCATAAGAGTCTCAAGTACATATTCACGCAAACGGATCTGAATTTGAGGCAACAAAGATGGTTAAAACTCGTTAAGGATTATGACGTGGGAATCAATTATCATCCGAGAAAAGCCACTGTAGTGAATGATGCTTTGAGTCGAAAGGGAGCAAGCCACCAGCTCATAGTCAAAGAGTTGCCACCCGAGCTATGCAAAGAGTTTGAACTGTTGAATCTTGGATTTGCAGACTAGATGGGAATAATGGAGTTAAATCCGACCTTGGCACAGGAAATTCGAGAGGGTCAAACCAAGGATAAAGAATTCCAGGAAAATAAAGAAAAAATCCAAGAAGGGAGAGAATTCAGATTTCATGAGGATGACCATGACACTCTATGGCTTAGGAAATGGATTGTTGTGCCCAATGGGAAGCATCTTCGATAGTTGATATTAAAGGAGGAACATGACTCACTTTACTCCATCCATCCCGGCTGTAGAAAGATGTACAAGGACCTGAAGACACACTATTGGTGGATGGTACGAAGAGGGACATAGCTGAATATGTTGCATTGTATGATTTATGCTAACGAGTCAAAACTGAACATCAAATGCCAGTTAGATTATTGAAATTGTTAAGGATTTCAGAATGCAAATGGGAAGAGGTTGGTATGAATTTTTAGGTGGTTTGCCTCCCACTTCAGTAGGTTATCTTTCAATCTGGGTTATTGTGGATCGATTGAGGAAATCAGCAAATTTCATTCCTGTCAAGACTACTTACAGTGCAGCAAAGCTGACGGAATTATATATGGGAAGAATCATGTGCTTACACGGAGTGCCAAAGGAAATAGTGTTCGATATAGGTTCTGAATTTACCACAAGTTTCTGGCAAAAGCTACACAAGTCTATGGGAACTCAATTGAATTTCAGTTCTGCCTATCACCCTCAGACTAATGGACGGGCCAAGAGAAAAATAAGATATTGGAAGACATGCTAAGGGCTTATGCGCTAAAGTATGGATAAAGTTGGGACAAGAGTTTGTCATATGCTGAATTCTCATACAACAACATTTACCAAGCAAGCTAGAAAATGTCACCATACAAAGCGTTGTATGGGAGAAGGTGTAGGATACCCTTTTTTGGAATAGATGGGGGAAACTAAGGTATTTGAACCCAATGTAATACAAGATGCTAAAGAGCAAGTTCAGACAATTGCAAGAATCTGAGAGTTGCTCAGTCAAGACAGAAAGTTTATGTAGATAATAGATGAAGAAGCCTATCTTTTGAAGTGGGTGACTATGTATATCTCAAAGTGTTACCCATGCGAGATCACAAGCGGTTTTTAACGTCAGAGGCAAGTTGGTACATCGCTATATTGGACCATTCAAGATTTTGGACAAACAGCAAGAAGTAGCCTATAAGTTGGAAATGCCAACACATCTTTCTGATGTCCATGATGTGTTTCATGTTTCTTAGCTCATGAAGTGCTTGAGGTTTCCGAAAGAGCAGGTACCGATGGAAGAGTTGGAGCTGGAGGAAGACTTGACTTATGCCGAGCAACCCATCAAAATTCTAGACACCAAGGAAAGGGCCACATGGAAAAAGGTGATTCGATGGTGCAAAGTGCAATGGAGGCATCACATAGATTCGGAAGCGACTTGGGAGCTGGAAGAGGATCTCAAGAGAGAATTTCCCTATATCTTTCCTTCCACATCGAATCTCGATGGCGAGATTCATTTTAAGGGGGTGGGGTAGTTTGTAACACTCTCATTTTCATGCATAATGCATTGCATAAATCCTCATACATGTTTAACATAAAGCAATCATAAAAAGGAACCTAATTAAATTGAATTTAGGTCTAATCAGCATTTTAAGTCTGTTAGGGTACGAACTTGTTCGGCCTCTGTCGGTACCCTGCGTACCGGATATCCCTTGGAACTACAAAGAGTTCAAAGGAACTCCACCTATCTGTGTTGAAGACCCCCGAAGGCTCCATGTGTCACTCGGAACCGGACCTGCCTCCCTCGTATGGTTAGTTCCAAAGCCGCCACGTGTATCATAAAACCGGAGCTACATTCCATACATGGGAAAGCTCCGGACTAGATACATGTGTGGCACCTCCGGACCTAACCCCCGACAGAGGGAAGCTCCAGTACCGACACGTGTACAACAGCACCGGACCTACTCGTCCAAGACTGTAAGCTCCGGAGCTGCCACGCGTCCAACCGTAAGACCTTCAACCTCAATAGATAGATTGGTGAATCTTCAACGGCTCAGACTTTCAAGGAACATTAAGGACTTCAAGACCTGATTATGTGTCATTAATGCTATCTCAATGACACATGATCAGAGGACCCTTAATACCAGTAAAGCCACTATCAAGGCGCGTTACCACGCTGTTAAGGGGAATTAATACATTTACTGCGTACTAAGCATCAGTAACCACCAGGGCCACATGTTGGGCCAGACTGATGATGTAACGGCCAGTCCTTGTACTATAAAAGGACTTGTCGAGCGATACACAGGGTGACACGCGCTGGAGACACACGCTTAGGTCCAGAGGGGAGACTTTTTTGGCCTCTCTCTCACACTAGCGCTCATACGCTCAATATAACAACAACACACACACGTGGAGTAGGGTATTACGCTCAGGTGGCCCGAACCACGTAAATCCTCGTGTCAAATCGCCATCTTTTTCTGAATCTCTGCGCGCCCACAACCGAACTAAGAAACTCCGCAGGCTGCCAATGGTAGTACCGGGAGAACTGCTGGAACCAGACACCAACAGTTAGCGCGCCAGGTAGGGGGTGCCCGAGATTCAAAGATAGTGAATTCTACTGCTGGATCATCCAACAGAAACCATGCTGTGCAACCTGCTGGAGGCAATCCCTCCAATGTGCAGCAGCCAGCAGGTGTTGTAGCTCCAGCAGGAATCATGCTACCGCCGCCACCATCCGCTCCGGCGAATCAAGCTGGACGTCGAGATGGGTTATCCGCATCGATCACTGCATCGGCGAACAACAACCCCGAACACACGCTTAATGTCGCGCGTTCTCCTCTCCAACGTCCACCGCCTCCAGGAGCACCCCAGGGTGAGATAGAGCAGTGGAGAGCTGATGTGGAACATATGGTTGCAGCAGTAGCCGATGGCATCAGCAATCAAGGTCCTCCCCCTCGGGGCGGGTCCCTTCACAGCATCGGACCTTGTCGGGTAGACTTGGTCCGCATGCTTCTCAGCACTGGAGGCATGCTGCATCTCAACAGGCGACGTCGCTGCCTTCCTGGACGCGACATACTGACATGGTAACAAGGCTTTCGACTCACGACCTCCGGGCGGAGCTCGATCGTCGTTACCGGCAACAAGACGGCTGAGTCCACATCGAACGAGCTCGCGAGAGGCGAGAGGCTCGGGACAGTCCTGCTCCTGAGGGAGTAGGAGGAGGCTGTTCTGCCTTGACCATCCACCTACGCATGGTCAGATGGCCGTAGAAGTTCCGACCACAATTAACGAAGAAATTGACGGGACTGTCAACCCCGCTGAATTTCTTCAAATTTACTCCACCACTATCCTTGCGGCTGGGGGAAATGAGGTTGTGATGGCCAATTATTTCCCTGTGGCTTTTACTGGGACCGTCAGGTCTTGGTTCATGATCCTTCCGCCTGACTCCATCAAGAGTTGGGCAGAGTTGTGCCAACAGTTCACCGCCAATTTCAGGAGCTCATACACCCGACCAGGCACTCAACTGGATCTTTTTATTGTCAAGCGAAAAGGGGGAGAATCCTTACGATCTTTCATCCATAGGTTCCCCAGGTACGAAACACCATTCCTTCTATCTCAAGCGCTTCTGTTATTGTGGCAGTCAGACAGGGCGTGCGAGACAAGAAAATGCTGGAGAAGATGGCGACCAAGGAAGTCACCAGCGTCACGGAACTCTTCAGCTTGGCAGACATGTGTGCCAAGGCTGCTGAGGGCCGTGAAATGCATTCCCAACCACCTCCGGAGGCCAACAAAAAATCCTCCAAGGGTGAATCCAGTACCTCCGGGAGTGGCAAGAAGAAGAAAAAGTCCAACGGCAAGAAGAAGCCGTCGGCCGGCACACCTACTGCTGCGGTTGCTGCAGCTCCGGGTGGCCGGGGGCCACGCCCCGAGAAATGACCTCGGTCGTCATCTGAAGACAGTGGCAGCTCCAAGATGTGGTGTCCCATACACATGACGGACAGACACAACTTGGAAAACTGTCAAGAGGTCCAGAACCTTGCCGAGCGCTACAACAAGCGTCGGGAAGAAGCTCTTTTCCTTCAAAGGGAAGGAAAACAAAATGTCGACGAAGCTCCGGCTGAAGTGGAGTTAGGCTTTCAAGAACCTAAAAAGGTCTTGAAGTTTGTTTACACCTCCGTTGACAATGACTCCGACATCTCTGACAACGAGCGCCGGAAGACCATGAACACCATCTTTGGTTGTTCGTTGGACATCACTTCCCGCCGTGTCCTCAAGACAATGTGGCGGGACATGGCCTCGGTAGCTCCCACCGCCAGGGTGGAGCCTCATCAAAAGTGGATGGATATTGCCATCACCTTCGATGCTTCAGACTGCCCTCGAAACATGATCGGAGCTGGCCAACTTCCACTGATGGTGTCTCCGACCATCAATAACATCCAGCTCCACCACGTAATGGTGGGCGGAGGTTCGGGGCTGAACCTCATAAGCTTCAAAGCTTTCTTCAAGCTTCAGCTCCAACCTTCAGATCTTCGCCCCTCTCAACCTTTCTTCGCAGTAGGTCCGGGGGCCATCACTCCACTCGGTGCCATTACTCTCACGGCGACTTTCGGAACTTGGAAGAATAATAGGAATGAGAAGTTGGTCTTCGACGTGGCGCGGATCAACTTACCATTCAACTCCATCTTGGGCAGGCCAGCTTTGTACAAATTCATGGCTGCTGCTTATTATGGCTACCTAGTGTTGAAGATGCCAACACCCTCAGGCGTTCTTCGGAGCCGCGGAGATCGCACCGTCGGAGTTACCGCTCTGAAAGAACTCCACACGCTTGCTACAACGCAGGAGGAAGAATCCGGAAAGGAGCAAGCCTTGAAGCCCCCAAGCATTCGTCATCGAGGCTCAACTTCCGCACCCCGTGTGCATCCAAGCGGCGACACCAACATTTCCGTCAAAGTCATCCAAATCGGTTCCGATGCTACTTAGACCACCCGTATATTGGGAGGTCTGAACGACAAATAGGAACTCGAGCTCATCACTCTCCTTCGGGCTAATGTCGACGTGTTTGCCTGGCAATCGTCACAAATG
This sequence comes from Tuctoria greenei, assembly GCA_036927565.1. Lineage (NCBI taxonomy): Eukaryota > Viridiplantae > Streptophyta > Magnoliopsida > Poales > Poaceae > Tuctoria > Tuctoria greenei. The sequence goes on from JAYESD010000011.1 coordinate 98,107,935, forward strand.
CCTGGGATCCCTAGGGAAGTGATTGAGCACAATCTGAAGATTTATCCCGACGCTCGGCCTATACATCAGAAGCCTCAAAAGCAATCAGTAGAGCGACAGAACTTCATACGCCAAGAAGTGAAGAAGTTGCTCAAAGTTGGATTCATCCGGGAAGTCTTCTACCCAAAATGGCTAGCAAACCCAGTCGTTGTACGCAAGGCTGGCGGGAAGCTTTGGATGTGTATCGACTACACAACACTGAATAAGGCATGCCCAAAGAATCCATTTCCACTACCTAGAATAGATCAGATAGTGGATTCCACCTTCGGGTGTGAACTACTGTGTTTCCTAGACGCATATTATGGGTATCATCAAATCAGAATGTCTAGGGAATATGAAGAGCATACTGCCTTCATCACAGTAGATGGATTGTACTGTTACACTGCCATGCCATTCGGCCTCAAAAATACTGCTTCAACGTTTGTACAAGCTATGTACAAAACTTTTGGAGAGCTCATCAGAGATGTAGTGGAAGTGTACGTTGATGAAATTGTGGTCAAGATCAGGAACAAGGAGTAATTCCTTGACACCTTGAAAGTTGTCTTTGACAAGTTTTGAATAACACGCACAAAGCTGAACCCAAACAGGTGCGTCTTTGCGGTTAGCTCTGGAAATCTTCTTTGATTCTTGGTGAACCACCGAGGAATAGAAGCAAATCTAGCAAAGATTAAAGCTATTGAAAAAAGACAGCCACCAGCTCGCATCAAGGATGTCCAAAAGTTAACTAGGTGTCTAGCTGCCCTCAGCCGGTTCATCTCAAGACTGGCAGAACGGGCACTACCCTTCTTCAAATTATTGAGGAAGTTCGGACCATTCCAGTGGTCTGAAGAAGCAGAAAAGGCATTCCAAGAGCTGAAGCAGCTCCTCACCACTCTACCAACATTTGTAGCTCCGAACCGTTGTGAGCCACTTCTTGTTCACATTTTAGCAACTGACGAAGTTGTTAGCATGGTCCTGGTTGCGGAAAGACCCGAATCATCTCCAGTTCAGGAATCCAGAGCCCCCCGGAAAGGTCTGGAGCTACTTGAAGGTGAGTCTGGGTCCCAGCCCCCAGACCCGAATCCTCGAGGTTAGATGCCAAAGGATCAACCTCCTTCAAATGGAGGAGTTACTGTTGCTGAACAAGAAGATATGGATCCTTCCGGGAGGGTCCGGGTCACTTCAGAAGAAGCTCCGGGTTCCTGTAGCAAGAACCTGGAGGTCCCCGAAGAATGTCCGGACCCCTCCGGGAGGGTCTAGGTTAATGAGGAGGAAGCTTTGGGCCCCTCCAGAAGGGTCCAGACAGTCCAACACTCAGTGTACTTCATCAATGAAGTACTCCATGATGCTAAGACTCGGTACCTAGAGGTGCATAAGCTTCTCTACGCAGTTCTTATCGCCTCTAGGAAGCATCATCACTACTTCCAAGCTCACAAGATTTCAGTGGTAACCTCTTATCCACAGCGTGCAATCTTGCATAACCCCAACTCGTCTGGGAATAAGGCAAAGTGGGCAGCAGAATTGGCCGAGTTTGATCTTGAATTCGTCCCAAGACAAGCAATCAAAAGTCAAGCATTGGCAGACTTTGTGGCAGAATGGACCCCTTCTCCATCAAATCCTCGGGGCCCCAGTGAGCAGAAACTGAAACTTAAGGCTCCTGTCTTCACTGAGCCTCACTGGACTCTCAACTTTGACGGCTTCATGCAGAAGCAGGGGGCCGGAGCTAGAATCCTTCTCCTCGCTCCGACCGGGGAGAAGGTCGAATACATGGTTCACCTTGACTTCAAGGCAACCCACAACATGGCGGAGTATGAAGCATTAATCTATGGGCTCAAGGTGGCACTATCATACGGTGTCAAGCAGCTCTTGCTAAAGGGTGATTCGAAGCTAGTTATAAAACAAGTCAAAGGTGAATGCTGCTGCAACAACCCTCAACTAGCTGCATATCTACTTGAAGTCCAGAAGCTTCAGAAGAACATTGAAGTCCTGGATCTTTGTCATGTCCATCGTCTCAACAACGCTGAAGCTGATGAACTCTCGATGAAAGCTTCAGCTGGAGCTTCGGTTCCCGACGGAACCTTCATCCAGAGATTCTCAAGACCAACAGCTCAGCCTGTCGAACTGAGTGAAGGGGGCAAGACCAGCACCTCGAAGCTGGCAGTTTCGATGGCCCTGTTAGCATGGCGTCCATCAAGGTTCGTAGGTGTTGTAGGAAGCTTCGAGCAACCCAGCACGCAAGACTCAGAAGCTCATGTTAGCTCTGATGCATGGATCTTGGAGATCCGGAGCTACTTGAAAGATAACATCCTTCTTGAAGACAATGTATCTGCTGACCGGATAGTCAGATTGGCTAAAAGATACACACTGGTAGAAGGGGATCTCTACCGGCGTGGTGCCAACGGCGTCCTAATGCGGTGCATTACAAAGGAAGAAGGCCACAAGCTCCTCGCGGAAATCCATGGAGGCGAGTGTGGGAACCACGCGTCTTCTCGCACGTTGGTCAGTAAAGCCTTCCGGCATGGTTTTTACTGGCCTACAACACTCCAGGATGCAACCGAGCTAGTGAAGAAATGTGAAGCATGCCAATTCCATGCAAAGCAAATTCACACACTAGCTCAACCACTACAAATGATACCTCTGACATGGCCATTCGCCGTGTGGGGTATTGATATTTTGGGACCTTTCCCAAGAGCCGTCGGAGGTTACAAGTTCCTGTATGTCACCGTCGACAAGTTCACTAAGTGGTCGAAAGCAACTCCAGTTGTGACAATAAACAAGCAATCATCTATCAATTTCTTGCAGTCCATAGTATGCATATTTGGAGTCCCAAACAAGATAAAACTGACAACGGGACCCAATTCACAAGCTCTTCATTCCAGTGATATTGCGAAGACCTCGACATTCAAGTCAACTAAGCTTTCGTAGCTCACCCGACAATCAATGGCCAAGCTGAGAGAGCAAATTGAGAAATCCTAAAAGGACTCAAAACGTGCACATATGAGCGCCTGAAAAAACATGGAGCCAACTGGATTGAAGAGCTTATGCCCACCTTGTGGGCAAACAGGACAACTCCAAACCGGTCAACTGGAGAGACACCCTTCTTCCTGGTGTACGGAGCTGAAGCAGTCCTTCCTCCGGAAATATCCTTGGTGTTGCTCCGGGTCCGAACCTTCGACGAAGCCACGCAGGACCAGCGCCGGTGTGAAGACCTTGACCTCGTTGAAGAGGGAAGGTGCCGAGAAGCTGTTCGAAATGCACGATACCGCCAAGCGCTCTGGCGCTATCAGCAAAGGCATGTGCATAACCTACAGCTCGAGGAAGGCGATCTGGTGCTACGGAGAATACAAACTCGAGAAGGGTTAAACAAACTCTCCCCCAGTTCGGAAGACCCCTTCAAGTGAATAAAGTATCCCATCCCGGATGCGTTCGCTTGGCAACCAAGGATGGGACACCGCTCCATAATCATTGGAACATTGAGCACCTCCATAAGTTCTACACTTAATATCATGGAGGTGAGTCTGTAATTACATATGATGTATGTTATAGCATCATTGTACAGAGTCGGGTAGCTCCTCCGGGAGGACAGCCGGACCTTTCCCGGAAGGTCCGCAAAGTTCAAGCAACACTTGACACAGTATCAGAACTAAAAGTGTAGCTAGTTACCCTGGGTCAAATAAGAAATGCATCACACTTAGCCTGGTTCCGTACCCTAAGAGTGTACTTGTTTCCCTGTACCCCGGACCTATAATGAAACTCATGATTATGTGAAAATAGACTCCACGTGCATTTATTTTGTACAGGCTCATTCTTTTTTATTTTTCTCTTTCTTGTCTATAACAAAGTTGTGCAATATCCGGCAACAACAAAAGACAAACGGAGATGGCTCGCTCCTGCTCCTGCTTCGCTGCACACCGTGCCTCCGCCTCCTTCACCGCCAACCCTTGCTCGCTGCCATGGCCATGCTGGTAACGTCGAGCGCCACTGTGGTTTGGTCGTCTCGCTCAACATGGGCGATGATGGACCCTGGACGGTCAGGGATGATTGGGATCTTCGCCCCGACAAGATATTTTGAGCGGAGGTCCGCCCCAAGTTTCACTCCACGGTTCATCATCTGGGTTCCTCGCCCAAGGGCTCCTTCTTCATGATCACAACTTTTCGAAGGTACACATTTCGTCTCTTAGAGAGTGCAGTTGGTTGGGATCTTTGTTCGGTGCTGGGTGGATCACCTTTGGATTAACATGTTCAACAACTATAAGAGTGTTTGTTTCGCTTCTCGGTGGCCAGCAAACAAGTGGGGCTGCTAATAAATGCCAGGAGGAGGATCACCACATCAACCTTTGATGTGTACTTCCACCTCTAGCACACGGGAGGGCCAGACTGGATCTCCGAGTACAGGAAGTGGGAGCAGGAACAGAGGGAAAGCTGGACAATGGTTTCAAGAAAGAAGTCAGTAAACAGGAGGGTTTCCTTTGCCTCCCCAATCCGGCAACGTTCTCCTGTGAAAAAGGCAACCCCAACGGTAAAAGGGTTGTGCCTCGGAAAAATTTTCTGTGATCTTCATCAAGCTCCAAGAAGTGCCGCCGGACTCTGCTTTCCGGCTAATCGGAAGCTCGTCAGAGCTAATCGACCGGCCACCGCGAAGGGAGGTACGTGACACAACAATCAATACAACATTTTGAATTCTCGGGTGGAAAATGGGAAGTCTGGTCCCACACCATTCATGCCTCACTGGCCTCTGATGCCATGGAGCGTGAACAATCCGGCGCATGCCCCTGATGCGACCGCGCTGAGCAGTAGCAACCATAGACTTAGCCCTACTACGAGGGAGGTCGGCGAGTGTTCTCGTCCGAAGGGGGGTAGAGCCCTTCCAGTCTCATTCTCACAAGGTCCCGAGGGAACTCGGGACAAGACAGCAAGCAGGAGAGGAAACCGAAGATGCCAAGCGATCATGACGCACTTGCGCCGAATGTGAAATGCTGCTATAAATGCCTCAGTCCCTTCCATCTGAAACTCCAATGCCGCAATAAGATTTGCTGTAATATTTGCTTTGGATACGGGCATATTAGAAAAAACTGTTTTTCGGCCTCCAGAGAAACCCGGGTGTGGCGCAAGAAAAGCACACCCCTCATTAAGGCCAGTGGCCTTTCTCTGGAACCGTCCTCCACCATCATCACCCACAAACTCAACTGCCCCTCAAATTCTCCCCAGTCGCTCAATCTTCCTGGCTCCTTCGCATCTTGCACTCCACCTCCATCTCCATTGCTCTGTCGCCGGCCAACTCCCTTGGTCTCATGGCAAACTTCCCGATTGATCCCACCAGGTTCTTGGCCAACCAGCACTTCCACTTCCTGGATGGAGGGCCGAACAGGATATCGAGGATGGTGGTTCACCTGCACAGGCATCATCACCCGGCACACGAGGAGTGTGCAGTGGCAGTGGACGTCGAACACATTTTGGCAGAAGACCAGTACGACGACTTCAGGCTCAGGATCCGGAACTTCCTCATGTAAGATATGGGTATCAGTTTCACTTTCTCTTGCCTCACTCCTCTGGGCATAGCTTTGTTTGCGTTTCATACCAGCTTATTTTGGGATCTTCTAGTGATGAGAGAGCCAATCATTGTGGAAGGGGTCCGTGTGTCTTTCATCAGGCATGATTTTGGAAGGAACTGTTGGACGCATGAGTTTGGTTGTGTCGGATGGTTCATGATCTTGGGTATTCTTTAGACTACAGATCAGTGGAAGCCATTGAATTGGCGGTTTCCGGATTTGGCAAGTTACTTCAATGGCACACAAGCCCGAGGGCGCTAGGGTTCATTCTTGTTAAGTGTCTTTACACCCATGCTAGGTTGGTCCCCAGAAGCCTAGTCCTGCGTCAAGGTACCAGGGATGGTGTTGGCTGCTCTTGGTCCTGTCCGGTTTACATCCTTATCTGGATAAGCCCGCATGGCTTTGGAGAAATTCACTAGGGCACCCCCCAAAAGATGACTTGCCAGAGGATGGCAACCCACACCACCTTCAAGAACCAGAACCAGAGGTGGAGCACCAGCAGGAGGACGACCCCGAGGCAGACGCAAACTGGGCAGTGCACAATGAGCAGCAGCAAAACAATGATGGATGGGAACCCTGGGGGCCGCCACCGCCCCCTCCGCACCAGGAGATGGCCATCCCCTCCGATGCTCCCACTCAGGATGACTCCTCCGGTGTTGCTAACACTGTACAAACCACTGTCAGAGCACCGTGGACTGAACCACAACCTTACTCTCTGGCCAACCCTGATGATGTCACACAGCAGCCAGACTGGATTCGCCCCTTTGATTCCGTGGGGCTGAGAAGAATGCTCCAGGTGGCCTTCCCCAACTCCCCGTCGGCATGGTGGAAAGTGCAGTTCAGTGGGCCCAATGGACAAGGGGGGTTCAATAAGGTCATAACCATGTCCCTCACCAACACTGCTGATTAGCAGAGCACTCATCAGAGCAAGGATCAGAGCCCAGGCCAATCCTCTGTGGTAATCAAGGACATCACCTCAGAGCCAACTGCTGGCACAGACAGGAAGAAGGGTAAACAACCAGTGAATTCGTGCCCCAATCGTAGCAAGTCTCTGAAGCCAGTTGTGGTCGACATAATAGGCCCCTCCTACTCCAACAGGACACCAGAAGCTAGCAAGCCAAGGAGGAGCCCGCGGCTGCAACTGATCAATCAAGGTCACCGGTCGACCCCCCCACCTGCTTAGGAGGACGATTCTAGTGCTGGCACACATGCTGATACTCCTCTACTCAAACTAATCCCAGGTCCAGTCAAATTCCCCAGCCTTAACTCTATTGACTCTATCTGTACCTACCTTGAGCTCCCCATCGCTTTGCTGCAGGCGACGGCGGTAAAATATTGCGGCGTTCCACCTAAGGTGGCGCACCAGATGATGTCCCTCCCGGAGCTGGATGACGATGTCAACCAACAACCTTAATCTACTGGGAGCAGAGGGAGCACGGGACACTGGGAGCTGTTTGGCTGTTCTTCAAACTACTGGTTATTCCGTCTTTTGGGATGTCGATGTTCTAGACATGGGTGTAGTTGTGATGATCAACACTTTTTTTTGCTATGCTTTCGATTAAGCACAGTAACTGTTGTGAGCCCCTGCTCATTTGGACCGGTTGGTGGCCTGAATCTAAGGCCATGTCAGTTATTCCTTTCTGGAGTCTTTTGGCTGTGATCTGTTACATTGTTGCCTGGCCTAATTACCTGATATGTGCTGGCTGTTGGATCAGTTGCTGGTTTCTGCATTCTCGCCTTTGGGGGCCGGCCACCCAGTGGATGCTGCCTTGGGTGTACGTTGATTCGCATTTGTACAGGCCCCAGCCTCTCCCTTCGGGCCAGGATTACATCTCGGTCTGCCCCTTTAACTACTATGGTTATCTATGGCGCACAATTTAAACCGTAACTGGAATGTTTTAATTGGAACATCCGTGGTCTCAACAGTACTGATAAACAGCATGCAGTCAAAGCCAAATTCGAGGAGGTTCATGAATGTAACATCTTCTGTATTCAAGAGACTAAAAAAGAACATATTAATATATCTTTCCTTAAGCGAGTGGCGCCCAGAAGATTCAACAAATTCACTTTTGCACCATCCAGGGGTTCCTCAAGAGGTTTACTAGTTGGATGGAATGACAATATGCTTCATGGGGAGTCTCTAGAAATTAGGGACTTTGCCATTTCCATGCGGTTCACATCTCGACTGAATGGGGTCGTTTGGCACCTGGTCTCAGTCTATGGACCTTGTCAAGGTCCTCGCCGGCAAGAATTCATTGAGTGGTTATGGAACCTAGATTTGCAACCGCAAGAGTTATGGATGATACTGGGGGATTTCAACTTCTATTGTCACGCTAGTGACCGTAACCGCACCGGAGCGAATGCAGGTGACATGCGGACTTTCAATAGTATCATCCTACACTTGGGACTTATTGAAATCCCTTTACAAGGAAGGAACTACACTTGGAGCAACATGCAACAGTCTCCACTGCTTGAACAACTATATTGGTGCTTTACTTCAGCGCAGTGGTCTCTATCATTCCCAAACTCTACACTTCGGCCGCTAGCCAGGGACACATTAGACCACATTCCTCTAGTGGCCCAGATCAGCACTACCATACCTAAAGCAAAATGCTTCAGATTTGAGAACTACTAGCTCAGACATCCCCAATTTTTCTCCATTGTTAAAGACTCGTGGGATCAACACCTAGCCACAGTTGGAAGTGCCAAGAGAGTATCTGCTAAATTAAAGCGACTGAGATACAAGCTAAACAAGCGGAGCAGAACACTGAGTGGCCTGAATAAATCGATCAAGCGATGCAATGAAGTTATTCTGATCATGGACACAATGGAAGAACAAAGGACACTATTTCCGCAAGAAAGCAGCTTCAAAAACATGATCAAACACCAACTTGCTCAGCTTATCAAGAAACAAAATGATTACTGGAGACAACGCTACACAAAGCGATGGGCCATGCTTGGAGATAAGCCAACAAAATTCTTCCTGGCCGCGGCAACGGAAAGATATAGGAGAAACAACATCCCAGTCATTCAGGATGACCATGGAGTAGAGCTGATGGACCATGGGCACAAAGATGCCGCTCTCTGGAAGGAATTCAATGAAAGGTTAGGGCAATCTGACCCGACTCATCAATGGCCACAAATTCAGCAATGGGTTCTGCCCAGGCAACACTTATGAACCCTATGCAACCCAGTCACCAGAGAGGAAGTTGACACCACAATCAAGACTATGCCAAGTGATAAAGCTCCAGGTCCAATGGGTTCAACACAAAATTCTTTCAAGCATGTTGGCACATCATTAAGGAAGATATATATCTGCTCTGCTCGGATTTCTTCAATAACAACATCAGTATCCAGCCACTGAATAGCTCTTTAATCACTCTCATCCGAAAGATCAACAATCCCAGCAGGGTTGCAGACTACAGGCCCATATCACTGCTGAACACCAATGTCAAACTTATCACTAAAATACTCTAAGTACGATTGCAGGAAGTCATCAAAACCATAATCCACAAAAATCAATATGGCTTCATCAAGAAAAGAACCATCCAGGACTGCATGGCATGGGTCTTTGAATACCTCTGCCAATGTAAAAAAACCAACACAGGTATCATAGTACTCAAACTGGACTTTGAAAAAGCCTTTGACAACGTGGAACATGACTTCATCTTACACATGTTGCGAGTTTTTGGTTTTCCCAAACAGTGGATCAAATGGGTAACAGACATCCTATCAACTGCTATTTCTTAAGTGCTTCTCAATGGAGTACCAGGCAAGACGTTCCATTGCAGAAGAGGTGTTCGGCAGGGGGACCCCCTTTCCCCCCTTCTATTTGTATTGGCAGCCGATCTCCTTCAAATCTCAATCAACAAAGCAGTGGAGTTGGGGCTTCTGACATTGCCACTGCACCAAGGAACAAATGTGGAATTCCCGGTGGTCCAATATGCAAACGACACTATCCTAGTTCTCAAGGCTAATCAGAGAGAGCTCTTCTTTCTGAAAAACCTATTGCAATCTTTCGGAGGAGCGATAGGTCTAAAAGTGAATTGGGGAAAATCAAGCTTAATGCCAATCAACATTGATGAAGAGGAAACCACAATCCTTGCAGCCACACTGGGCTGCACCATTGGCTCATTTCCATTTACATATTTGGGATTGCCTATGAGCCTTGACAGACCAAAAGCAGACGCCTTTGAAGGGCTCGTCTCACGGGTACAAAAGACGCTAACCAGAGCAGCAACATGGTTACCAATGGCTGGTCGATGCACACTCATTAACAGCATCATATCCACTATATCTATTTATGCCATGTGCACTATCAAGCTGAGAAATCCAGTCATTCAAGCAATTGACAAAGCTAGGAAGCGATGCTTGTGGAGAGGCTCGGATATCACAAGCAAAGGCCGGCCCCTGGTGGCCTGGAATCAAGTGACAACACCAAAGGAAAATGGGGGCCTAGGTCTCAAAAACCTCACTACAATGAATGAAGCTCTGCTCATGAAATTCCTCTGGAAAATCTATAACAAAGCTGACATCCCCTTGGTCCATCTTATCCATCAACGTTATTGCAACAATGGTAAGCCACCGCATGGCACAAAAGGAAAAGGATCCTCCTGGTTGAGGGATGTAGTGAGCCTATCTGACTCATTTCTCAAGAATTTGGAAGTCAAAGCTGGAAAAGGGGACACAATTCGACTCTGGCAGGATCATTGGGAAGGTCACTTGCTCAGAAGGGACATGCCTCGCCTGCACTCCTTCGCAAAAAAAAAACCAGCATCTCAATGGCCCAATATCTCAGCAGGCCAGATCATCTCAGCCATTTCTTCCAACCGATGTCAGACGAAGCCTTGCTGGAACTGGTCAACCTGGAAGCGCTGCTGGATGAGGTTTCTCACAGCGACCCCTCGCAAGACGTACTGAGTCTGGCTGGGGGAGTAAGGATATTCAGCTCCAAGAATATCTACAACAAATTCTACAACCACATCAAGCCACCAGCACCCTTTAGCTGTATTTGGGCTTCGAGGGTGGTAAAGAAATTAAAGATCTTCACATGGCTTATGTTTCGGGACTGGCTCAACTCACGCAACCTCCTGAAGAGAAAGAACATAGCCATTGATGGGAATGACTACACCTGCGTGCTCCGTGTAGACAATGTGCAGGAACTCACTTACCATCTCTTCTTTAGCAGCTCCTTCAGCATGGCCAGTTGGAACGTTCTTGGTGTTCATTGGGATCATGAAATCCCTTTCTTCAACACTCTGCAGAAGGCCAAGCACAGCTGGAGTCGTCGAGCCTTCATGGAAATCTTCTCTATAGCGGCCTGGGACATTTGGATTGTTCTTAACAACTTCATTTTTAGAAACCCTCCTCCTACTGTAAATGCCTAGAAAAGATCCTTCATTGCATCTACCAGGCTTCAAGCTTGTCGCTTTAAGCCTGAGGATAGGGACAGTGTGCTCCCGTGGCTACAGAGCTTGTAAGGGTTGTTCCTCTCTCTGGAACACCTAGTCAAGGGCTGCTGTGCCTTTGTAACTTAACTCTATTTCACTTTTTAATATTATTTCATAGCTGCCATGGTTCTCCCTTGCAGTTTTTATTGGTCAAAAAAACAAAGTTGTACAATTCTCAAGAAATTATAGATCGAACAATTCATGTATAATTCAAGTTGCATTGTTATTTCTTTCGGGTCATAACATTGTTGAATGGCCTACTCACCTGAACGCCAAACCAATCTTGGTCCAGAGTGTGCTATCGACTTAGCCTGGTCCTGCACCCTAAGTACGCCACTCTACCTACACCCCGGTAGGCATGAGTAAGGTGAGTCCAGAAAACGATTGGACCTGGAGCAAATAAACAAATGCACTTGATTATATACAGAATCGTTGTCGACCTAAAAATTTCTTTCGAGAATAGTAAGCTGCAAATGAGTTATAGATAAGAAGTAGATTTTACTGTTTTTCTTGACTTTAGTGTGTAGGAAAAATAAAAATCTCATGATGATGGTGGATGATGCCAAAGCTATCAAAGCCTCGACATCTCCTAAGGTGGCCCGCTGTCGATGTTTTAAACATTGATAGTAGGCCTCGCCGGAGCGATCAAGTTCTGACAAACCCAGGGGCCAGCCGTCAACATGAAGAAAAGATTGTAGAAGGACACTCCAATGGGGTCCGCTATCGATGCTCTACGTGTTGACAGTGGTCGCTGCCGGAGCTACTAAGCTCTGACACCCCAGAGGGCCAGCTATCAATGCTCTACGTGTTGAAAATGGTCAATGCCGGAGCTACTAAGCTCCGACAACCTCAGGGGGGCCCTTGCTATCGACGACTTCAGACCTATACTCTACAAGTTTGAAGTACTCAAGTCTTCAACAAAATGCTACATCCTTTTGGTACATGTCCACAATCAAATTGTGTCCATATACCAGGGGGCCAAGGAGATAAAGCTTGAAGACAAAAAATGAAATTCATAAATTTCTTGGATTTCATTCATCTGAAGACAAGAGATTACAAAATTGAGTAAAAGAAGAGAAGATACAAGTGGTAGCCAAAAGGAGAAAGTCCTAAATTCTACGGAAAAACGAGGCGACTTTCTGGGCAACCTCCGACACGCTGGTCTTGGCAGCATCTCCCTCTCTGTCAATGGGACCTTCAAGCACCGGACCTAGTGGGAAATGAGGATCTCGGCTTGTGTAGCATGTCAGCATGTATTCTGAGACGTTCTGCGCAAGGGATTTTCTTTCAGTTTCCAACTTATCCACGATGACATCGCCCATCTTGTTGAGTTTGTTGCCAGCCGAGCTCAATGCCTTCAACCCTTGATCCAGCTTCGGTTCCGGATCATTTGGATGCATGGGGCTAAAGCCCAGCGGCATCAGCGCATCATTGGCTTTGCCCAAGAAGTCCCATACTTGTTGGGACTTTGCAGCCCTTAAGCCTCGAATCTCTTCCAAGGACCGCTTGGCCGCCACAAGCTCTGAAGCCTCCCGGGCAAGGCGCTCGACCTCCTTGGCATGCTGTTGAATCCTCTCAGCAACTTGCGTTTTGAGGTTGGCAAGCTCCTCTTCCCGGACGTGGATCTTGTTATGGCGGTCAACCTGGTCTCTATCCCGGCCTCGCACCTTCTTCTCCCTGGCAGCGACTTCGGCCTCCCTTTTGGTAAGGTCCTGTCCTCGCTGTCAAGCCTTCTCCTCCTCACTCTTGCAGCTCTCCTCCAGCTTTTGGGTGCACTCCGCAAGGCTCTTGTCACCCAGAGCCAGCCTTTGGGCGACCTCCTCCTCCCTCTTCATGAGGTCATCCCTCAGCTCCAGGAGTTTTTGCTCTTCATCTTCCAGCTTTTTCTCTCGCTCCTCAAGAGCCTCCCGACGCTTGACGAGGCTTTCGTGGATGGTACTAAGTTTCTCCTCGCGATCATTCGCTGCTTCATTAGCAGCCACGACTTGTTCGTGTATAGCTCGGGGTTAATTGTCGAGGGATCGCACCATGATTTCCCTCCCGTCCAGCAGCTGGCCCTAGTACTCCATCCGGGCCTTCTCCCTCTTGACCCACTCCTTTTCGTCGGCCAGCCTTGTTTGCGCCAGCTTGGTCTCGAATTGGAGCCGGTTGTGCCACCTCCTAAGGGTTTGGCGCTCCTCCTCGAGGGCCTTGTTGTCGTAATAAAATTCCAGCTGGACCTAATGAAGGCTGGAGCAGGCATTGTCGATGGATAACGACAGGGGTTCGGCTCCGGACCTGTCGAGGTCCTCTCCGCTGACCCCCGTAGGTTCTCCATAATAAAAATTGGGTCCCACTCTACAAGAGTAGTCCCCTGAGCTTCTGCGGCACTAGGGCCGCCCTCTAGGATAGCCTCAATCGCCGCCGAGTAAGGTCCTGCAACGGAAGCTTCTACCTCCGGGGTCAACTCCGAAGGTCCCGCCGCCAGGTCGTCATCAACTGGTCCCTCAGGCAAGGGACCGGCCACTTCGTCTTGGCACCCTGGCTGAGGGACGGGTACCTCTAGAACTATCACCTCCAGGGCAGGCATTGAAGACTCAGCCGGAGCTGAGGACACCCCCGGCTCCGACGCTGGTGCCTCGTCCACTACTGGTTCAGCCGTTGGTGCTTCGACCTCCTCCGATTCGGGTGCCGGCACCTCCATGACAAACGGCTCAAGCGCCGGAACTTCATCAACCACCGACTTCGCCGCTGGGGCTTCAATAACATCCGACCCTAAGGCCGGAACTGCATCTACCCCTGGCTCTGAGGTCGGAATGTCCGTCATCACAACATCCAAAGCCGGAGCTTCAGCCTCTAGAGCTGGTGCCACTGGTATGTCTTCATTCCCGTGGTCCGGCGCTACCACGGTAGCTTCAGGAGATGAGTCGAGGTCCAGAACCACGACAGCTGGCGCCGGAGCTGCCGTGACCTCAGCCACCACCTAGGGCGGCGCTGGAATTGGAGCCGGAGCTTCCGCTTGCACAGCATCATTTGTTGTCGCAGGAACCGGAGTTTCAGCCCCTTTTTTGGATGCCCTGTGGATGAAGGATAAAGAAGCTCAAAATATGATTACAACAAAAATGACAAACTGAGGTACAAAATCAAATTTACCTTGGAAGGCTTCCGCTCCAGCCAGGGCAGAACCTCTTCACCAGACGCTTAGAGCGCGACCTAGTCGGAACTGGCGAAGTAACTCCGAAAGGCCCTCTGGAGCTTGCTGCTGCTGTCAGCGACGTCTCGGTGGGGGCCCCCCTCGACTAAGAAGGACCCTTAGACCTAGAGCCCTTAGCTGGCCCTGGTGCCCACACGGCCGGAGCTAGCATCCTGGGAAGACGCCGATGCTAGAGTAGGTGTCTCCGTTGAAGACCTCCCCCGCTGGGGAGAAGGAGCTGTTGTGGAAGAAGCAGGTCTGACGGGCCTCCCGTCAGAGTGCTTCAACTTCCTCTTTCGGCTGGAGGGCTCAGCCAACTCTTTGCCCTTGCCAATAACTTCAGCTCTATGTCTCGGGGTGGAAGCAGGGCCACCCTCGGAAGCTTCGGGGATCACCAATCTGGTGGTTGAGCGCCTATCTACCTCGCCGAGGTCGTCAAGCACCAACATCTTCCTCTGGAGCTCCCCGCTAAACTCCGCCTCCGTGTTCAAAGGGAGGAAAGCCGCTGGCGGAGTTAAGTCGTCACCCTAGACGTCAATGCCATGCTAGAACTTCTTGAGATGAAGCTCCAAAGCAGCGCCTTCCAAAATGGACTTCACACCGGTTTCAATCCAGTCATCATCCATCACACTGTTGAGGGCCCAGGCGAGCTTCTCTCTCTTCTTCAGCGGAGCTCACCTGTTGACTAGGAAGTTGCAGAAGACCGTCTGGGGGGTCACTCCTCCTTCCACACATTGGCGGATCCTGGTCAAGGTAGGGTTGAAGGCCTCTGACAGCACCAAAACTTCACTCCAGGTGTGAGTGTCAACATTCGGAAGACCTTCAGGCAGCTCTAGCTTCTCGTGCTCCTCTGTCGTGACGACAATCCAATCATTCTTCCAGTCGTCCAACTTGCCGGAAGGAAATGACCTCAAGTACTTGTGGGGACATTTCTTGCGCTTCACAAAATAGTAGAAGCCAAGATACTCGTTACTCTTGCCAGTGGTGTGGATGGTGAAGAAGGTACGGAAAAGCTCGACGCAGGGGGGAATACCCACCCACATCTCGCAGAAGTGGATGAATGTTGACACGAGAAGAATGGAGTGAAGGCCATGGTGGTACAACTGCAAACCATAGAAGTCTAACAACATCAATAGAAAAGTTGAGAAAGGTGGGATCAGTCCCACCATGGCGTACGTAGAGTACACCATGTCACCGGTGTGCTTCTTCTTGAACGGTAGCTTGCTTGCATGGACCAAATGGTTGAAGGAGCGCTGGACCACCCCATGTAGGTCTGGACCTTCTTCAAATCATCATCGGTCGTGAGACGGCTCTTGTGGAGACCCAACTCCATCGCAGCATGGCGGAGCGAGAGAGAAAAAGCAAGCAAAAGTTTGGAGGATTCAAGCGCAAGTTCAAATGAAGGCGTAAGGAATCCTCAAACCGTGCGCGCTTTCCTTCTTAAGTAAGCCCCCGCAACGCTTCGATGGAAACTGCAAAAGGGCCACAGATACAGTTCAAAAATTTCACCCTGCTAATGATAAGGGGGCCAGGGGCCACCCAGACGATCAAGTCGAGGTCCTTACCCCAGGCGAACAATTGTCATGATGAGAGGCGGGAAACCCAAGGGCGGCGGCCTGGCAGGGCACGCGGAACTGATACGATTTTCGTATTGGGAACCGTCGACCTTCAATTGCGTGAGATCCGCACGTGCAGATCTCACTTGCCGCCTCCTAAAGATGCCACATGGCGATGGTTTAACTGTGAACCACCACCTCAACGGCACATCTAAAAACCCTTGAAGAAACGACGCATAAATCGAAAGATGGACCCACCTCCAGCAGAATGACTTAACCCAAGAGGTCTCTCCCAATGGTGGGCCCAGGGGGGCACTATCGGTACCCTGCGTACCGGATACCCCTTGGAACTGCAAAGAGTTCCGAGGAACTCCACCTATCTGCGTTGAATACCCCCGAAGGCTCCACGTGTCACTCAGAACCAGACCTGCCTCCCTCGTATGGTTAGTTCCAAACCCGCCACGTGTATCATAAAACCGGAGCTACATTCCATACATGGGAAAGCTCCGGACTAGATACCTGTGTGGCACCTCCGGACCTAACCCCCGGCAGAGGGAAGCTTCGGTACCGACACGTGTACAACAGCACCGGATCTACTCGTCCAAGATGGTAAGCTCCAGAGCTGCCACGCGTCCAACCGCCGGACCTTCGACCTCAACATGCAGATTGGTGAACCTTCAATGGCTCGGACCTTCAAGGAACTTTAAGGACTTCAAAACCTGATTATGTGTCATTAATGCTATCTTAATGACACACGATCAGAAGAGCCTTAATACCAGTAACGCCACTATCAAGGCGTGTTACCACGCTGTTAAGGGGAATTAAGTACATTTACTATGTACTAAGCATCAGTAACCGCCAGGGCCACATGTCGGGATAGGCTGATGATGTAACGTTCAATCCTTGTACTATAAAAGGACTGGCCGAGCGATACACAGGGAGACACGCGCTCAGGTCCAGAGTGGAGACTTTTTTTGGCCTCACTCTCACACTAGCGCTCATAAGATCAATACAACAACAACACACACCCGTGGAGTAGGGTATTACGCTCAGGCGGCCCGAACCACGTAAATCCTTGTGTCAAATCGCCATCTTGCTCTGAATCTCTGCACGCCCACAACCGAACTAAGAAACTCTGTGGGCTGCCAACGATAGTACCGGGAGAACTACCAGAACCAGACTCCGACAGCCTCCAACCTGGACTAGTCCGGTATTTCCCCCTGGTCAGAATATTCAGTGTCTTCAGAACTCGGACTTGACCAGCACATTGAACGTACTAGTCCATATTGAGCTTCTGATGTTTTTCCGGACATGTCCGATGTGTGGGTGGACTAGTCCGATCTTGTCTAAATTTCAGTCTGAATTAGTCTCTTCTAGCCACCCTGGACTTGTCCGTCCATGTACACCGGGCTTATTCGAAATAATCTCTGTTACAAAATGCACTTGTTCGGTCCTATTGCCGACTAGTACATCCTGCCGAATTCCACTCGGTTTATTTATTCTTACACGATTGGTTATTGGGTATTTGCCTTAACTGGGCCCAAGAACTTTGTTCCAAACTTCAGATGAGTTCAAGTGGACCCCACCTCAGCCCCTACTCATTCCCCACCGAAATCCACTTGGAATTTACCCCAAAACCCTACCTCTCCACCCCTATATAAGAAACCAATACCCCACACCTTTCCATCACAATTGAAAACCCTCGCTGCCACCTTTTGCCTTGTGCCTCCTTCAAGAGGAGCCACAACAGCAAGGAGAAGGAGGAAAAGAAGGAGGAGGATCAATCAAGCATGATCTTCATCAACTTCTCGACATCCATGTTCTTCATCACTAAATCGCCATCAACACCTCTCATCAAGCCCTAGTTGTCAAGAATCAAGTGTTGCACCCAAATCTTGATCCTTGGATCTCTAGACACACAGTACATCCTCTACATCCAAGTTTCCACGTGAATTCGACTCTAAAGCCTCGCTGTCCAAAAAACCCTATTTCACAGTTTTGGACAGGCGTGGACTAGTCCGGCCCAGCAACCGGACTTGTCCGGTGTCTGAATTTGTTATTGCTGAATTAATGCCAATTTGACTCAAATCAATTCAAAACTAGTTCAAACTTGCTATAAACCATTGTAATTAGTTAGTAAACATTAATAGCAACTCATTAACAAGTTTTACCTCACAATTGCATTAATCATGTATATCATGGCATATTGAGTAATATATGAGCATTTATTTTAATGTGATGTTTGTTTTGCATGTTTGTTGCGCGGAATAGAAGGTCTCGCTGTAGAGAGTGCTTTCGAGGACGTGCAGAACCAAAGCTTCAAAGCTTTCGATCCAAAGCAAGCTCAGGAGCAAGGCAAGTGTCCTTGATCATTTTGATCTAGGTTTTAAATGTTTTGATTGCAAAATTGCGTGCTTGTGTCAATTGAAGGGAAAACCCAATTATATGAGTTTACTAGTTTTGTATGACCACCATTGTCACTTGAAAACAATGTAGAGAGTTGGGAAGGGTATTTTACACTTTTGCATCGCTATACTCAATTAGGTTTGGGGAACAATCATATTGCTTAATTATGAACTATTGAACACAGGAATGATGAGAATTGATAATAATGATCCTTTAGAAACATGGTGCCTAGGAATCTAAGCAAGTCGGGTATGTGGAATGGGTTGGACTGTTTTGGTAGTTTTGCTTGCTTTAAATATAAGGACCGGTTTGTGGAGCGATAATCCAGGATTTACAGTGCCACCACAGGGCCAAGTATGGGTGTGGCCTAGCTGACTAATTAGTGTTTGCCAGTGCTATTTGGACCATTAGGAAAGCTCGGGGAAGGGGTAGTCGGATGAGTTTGTAGTGATGGTGGGACTACCCTTGGATGCAAACGGCTCAAGAGGGGGCCCTTGGTTGGATGTGCTTAGTTGGAGACATCACCACCGGTGAAACCTCAGTGGGGTCTAAATATGCTAGTAATCACTTTGTAAAGGCTATTTTGTGGTCTCCTGGCCACACACCAAAGGAAGTGTGAGATGACATAATTGAGATTCCATAGTCAGAAAAGGTGATGAAATCACAAACTTGTGGGTAAAGTGGTACAACCTCTGCAGAGTTTGTTAAAAACTATCATGATAGTCGTGCTTCCGGCTATGAGCAACTTGTGGAGCTTTAACGGGTTTAATGGCTGGAATTGGATTGGGAACTGGTATTGGTTAATTAATTGGCTTTGGTATACTCGAGACATGATTTTCTCTTTTTATCATTTGTGGATCACTTGTGTATGTGTGTTAAACAATCTAGGCACACATATGCATTACTTTAACGTGGTTTAATGGTTGGAATTGGATTGGGAATTGGTATTGGTTAATTAATTGGCTTTGGTATACTCGAGACATGATTTTATTTTTTTATCATTTGTGGATCACTTGTGTATGTGTGTTAAACAACCTAGGAACACATATGCATTACGCTTGGTTCATTTTTCGCAATCGGGTGTCACAAGCAAGGACGTGCTATATTTGTGATGAAGTGGGAAACTTCGCATCCCAATGCCTGAAGTCGAGCCGTGGTTGAGTGAAAAATGCTCCAAGGCAGAACCCAAGGTCGAATGTGGGGAGCACCACAAGGCAACCGTGGATAGCAGAATTTGCTCATGGCAAGGTGATCTATGTCTCTACGGAGGAAGCCCAACAAGTGAAGGACGTTGTGATTGGTATGTTCCTCGCAAACTCTAACCCGACAACTATATTATTTGATATCGGAGCATCACATTCATTCATATCATCAAAGTATGTTGCCAAGTATAGTTTGCCTATATCTCACATGAAGTATACCTTTTTGGTTAAATCTCCTGGAGGGGAGATGAGAATAAATATAATATGTCCAATAGTAAGCCTTAAAATAAGGGGGGTAGACTTTGTTGCCAACCTCATTGTTTTGGATTCTTAAGGACTAGACATAATACTTGGAATGGATTGGTTACGGAAGCACCATTGCGTAACTCAGTGTGCCACAAAGACGCTGTAATTGACAAATGATGAGGGGATCAACATAGAGTTGAAGCATCTCAACCCACAATAGAAAAAGTAGTGCTTCATCAAACGGATGGTTCAACATTAGAGGAGATTCCAGTGTTGTGCAAGTTTTCGTATGTGTTTCCGAACGAGTATCCATGTATGCCACTTGATCGCGACATCGAGTTCATCATTGATTTAATACCTGGAACTGCACCTATAGCTAGGAGGCCATATAGGATGCCTCCTAAGGAGCTAGCCGAGCTCAAGAAGTGAAATCAAGAGAAGCTAGAGAAGGGTTTTATTCACCAAGCTCATCACCATAGAGAGCACCAATGCTCTTCGTAAAAAAGAAGGATGGACCCAGAGGATGTGTGTGGACTATAGGTCACTCAACGAGGTGACGATCAAGAACAAATAAACGTTAATACATATAGAGGATTTGTTCGACCAGATGAAGGGCACCTGTCTTTTCTCCAAGATCGACTTGAGGTCAGGTTACTTCCAAATGAAGATTAGACCGTCGGATATACCCAAAACGGCTTTTCGAACATGGTATGGATTCTATGAGTACACCCTTATGTCTTTTGGATTGACGAACACACTTGTATACTTCATGTACCTCATGAATAAGGTCTTCATGGAGTACTTGGATAAGTTCATCCTGGTGTTCATTGATGACATTATGATATACTCGAGAAGTGAAGAAGAGCACGAAGAGCATTTGAGGCTCCAATTGTAAAAATTGCGAGAACACCAGTTGTATGATAAATTCAGCAACTGCTAGTTTTGGTTACATGAAGTAATGTTTTTGGGACATATCATCTCTGGAGAAGGAGTATCGGTTGATTCGGGTAAGTGGAAGATGTGTTGAAATCGGAGCCGCCAGAAAATGTGAGGGAAATTCAAAGTTTCCTTGGAATGGCCGGATACTACCGTCGATTCATAAAGGATTTCTTCAAAATAGAGAAGCCCATGACTGAATTATTAATGAAGGGAAGGGCATTCCAATGGACTCAAGCTTGTCAAGAGAGCTTAAAGGAGCTATAGAAAAGGTTGACAACCGCACTAGTGCTAGTATTGCCATATGTGATCAAGAGCTTTGATATATATTGTGATGCTTGAAGATAAGGGTTTGGATTTGTGCTTATGAAAGAAGGCCAAGTTGTAGCATATGCAGCAAGAAAATTCAAGAAACATGAGCAGAATTATCCTATGCATGACCTCGAACATGCAGCCATAGTGCATGCCTTGAAGATATGGAGACATTACATTGTTGGTCATAGGTGTGAGATTTATACGAATATCAAGAGTCTCAAGTACATATTCACACAAATGGATCTGAATTTGAGGCAACGACAATGGCTGGAGCTCATTATGGATTACAATGTGAGAATCAACTATCACCCGGGGAAGGCCAATGTAGTAGCAGATGGCTTGAATAGAAAAGGAGCAAGCCACAAACTCTTGGTTCAGGAGTTGCCATCTGGGTTATGTAAGGAGTTTGAATGGTTGCATATTGGATTTGTGAATGAGATGGAAATAATGGAGGTAAACCCAACTTTGGAACAAGAAAAACGAGAAGGTGAAACAAAGGATGTGGAGATTCAAGAAATGAAGGAAGGATCCAAGAAGGGAGAGAATGGAGGTTTGATGAAGATGATCATGGTACGCTATGGCTTGGAAAATGAATTATCGTGTCTAACGTAAAGCATCTTAGAGAGACGATATTGAAGGAGGCACATGACTCTCTTTAGTCCATTCATCCTGGTTGTACAAAGATGTACACGGACTTGAAGACTTGTTATTGGTGGAATGGGGTGAAGAAGGACATATCTGAATATGTTGCCCCATGTGACATGTGCCAACGAGTCAAGGCTGAACATCAAAGGCCAACTGGACTATTACAGCCATTGAAGATACCAGAATGGAAGTGGGAAGAAATTGGTATGGACTTCATAGGTTGATTACTACATACCCAGCCTGGATATGACTCTATATGGGTTATCGAGGATCGTTTGACAAAATCTACTCACTTTGTTCCTATCAGAACCATGTACACCACAGCACAGTTAGCTGAGTTGTAAATGGAACATATTGTTTGTCAACATGGAGTTCCGAAGAAAATAGTGTCTGACCGAGGTTCTCAATTCACCTCTAGGTTCTCGGAGAAACTGCATGAAGTTATGGGTACCAGGTTAACTTCCAGCTCAGCATATCACCCACAGACCGATGGGCAGACTGAGAGGACAAACCAAATATTAGAAGATATGTTGAGAGCATGTGCCTTGAAGCATGGTCGCAGCTAGGACAAGAGCTTGTTGTATGCTGAATTTTCGTACAACAATAGTTACCAAGCTAGACTGAAAATGTCACCTTGTGAAGCACTAGAAGTGTAGGACATCGTTATTTTTGAATGAGACGGGAAAGAACCAAGTTTTTGGACACGATGTGTTACAAGAAGCTAAAAAGCAAGTTCAGATAACACGTGGAAACCTAAGAGGTGTTCAATCAAGATGAAAAGGCTATGCGGATAATAGACGAAGAGACTTAGCTTTTGAAGTTGGAGACTTTGTGTACCTTAAAGTGTCACCTATGCGAGGTCATAAGCGATTTAATGTCAAAGGCAAGTTGGCACCTCGCTATATTGGACCATTCAAGATTTTGGACAATCTTGGAGAAGTGGCATATAAGTTGGAGATGCCAGCAAGACTTTCTAATGTTCATGCTGTATTCCAAGTTTCTCATCTCAAGAAGTGCTTCAGGGTACCAGCAAACAAGTACCCATGGATGAATTGGAGCTAGTGGCAGATTTGACATATGCTGAACAACCTGTCAAAATCTTGGAAACAAAGGGGAGTCACAAGAAACAAGGTGACTCGACGGTGCAAAGTACAATGTAAACACCACACTGAGTCTGAAGCAACTCAGGAGCGAGAAGATGATCTCAAGAGAGAATTTCCCTAACTCTTTCCTTCCACATCAAATCTCGAGGGTGAGATTAGTTTTAAGGGACGTAGGTTTGTAACACCGTCATTTTATTCATCATGCATTGCATTCATTCTTATATATGTCTAACATGATACAACACAAAAAGGAATGAAATTAAAATGAATGAGGACCAAAACTGCAATAAAAAACCTGGCTTAGTACGGACTTGTCCGGATTGCACCTCGGACTAGTCCGATTTAGCTATTGTTGTCCCTCAGACTTTTCCGCTAATTGCTACAGATTACTATCGAAATTGTTTCTAATGTTCTCCGTACTTGTCCGTTAATTTTTACGGACCAATCCAATTTTGTTTCTGTTCCCGTCTGGACTTGTCCGTTTTGTATACGGACTAGTCCTATGATCACTGCTGAAATTCCCAAAAACTTGGTCTGGATTTGATACTGGACAAACCGCAGACTTGTCCGGCTCAGCATCGGACTAGTCCAATTGACTTTCTGATCTAGAACGGACTTGTCCGGCATTTCACAGGACTTATCCGTTGAACTTTCTGTACCCGATCGGACTTGTTTGGCCTCACTACGGATTAGTCTGGTATGTAGGTTTCCGACTCGGATTCTATTTCCCCCCCACGATGATTTATTGGGTAATTGCCTTAATTGGGACCAAGAATGTTGTGCCCCTCCTCTGAGGAGCCCAAGTGGGACCCCACCAAGGCCTCTATTTGTTCCCATCGCCTTATACTTGGATTCCACCCTAACCCTACACCTCTCCTCTATATAAACACCCCACTGCCCACCTTTCATCTTTTGCCCACGATGGAAAACCCTTAGCCCTGTCAAGCTGTGAGCCACCATCAAGAGGAGTTCACCAGAAGGGAGAACGGGGAGGAAGAGGAGGAGAAGAAGGATCAAACGAGATCGTCATCCCTACTGTGATCTTCTTCACCAATTCTTCGATGTTGACGTTCTTCTTCGCCAATTCTTCGTCTTCATCAATCTAGACGTCGAGTTCTCGCATTTCACCTATTCTTCGAATAGAAAACCCTTGAATCCATGGTAAATACCTTAGATGCATCTTTCCTACGTCAGTTTTGGTCCCATACTTAATTCAACCATGCTCTAGTTAGAAATCTGCAAAACCCTAGTCTTAGCGGACTTGTCCGATCCACTGCAAACTAGTCCATTGAACTTTCTGGTCCAGAGCGAACATGTGCGTTACATGGTGCGGACTAGTCCCGTCTTTCAATTATGGAATTCCTGGAACTTCTCTAACTTCCTCCGTAATGATTCGAAACTTGTTCTAATGTGTAAAACTTAGTTGTAACTAGATTGTAAGCAACAATAGCAACCTAATAACATGTATTACATCATAATTGAATCACTCATGCATGTCATGGCATATTGAGCACTATATGAGCATTTATTGAATCTAATGTTTGATTCACATGATTGTCGCGTGGAATAGAAGGTAACGCTCTAGAGGGTGCTTACGAGGACCTTCAACACTAGAACTTCGAAGCTATTGATCCAAATCAGCCGCAAAAGCAAGGTAAGTGTCCTTGACCATTTTGATCCTGTTTTGAAATGTTTTGTTTGCAAAACTGCATACTCGTGTCAAACTGATGCGAAACCCATGATAGGTGTTTACTAGACTTGGCTGACCATCCTTGTTGCTTGGGTTATATTATTGAGAATCGGGAAGGGTATTTTACCTTATTGCTCTGCTTTAACTGAATTGGGATTGGAAACAACCAAAAAGCTTAATTATGAATTAATGAACTTACAGATGATGAGAATTGATGAATATGACTATTTAGTAACATGGGACTTGGGCGATCTAAGCAAACATGGTTTGTGGACTTGATTGGATCATATGGTGGTTTTGCCTGCCTTAGATCTAAGGACCAGTTTATGCAAGAATAAACCAGGACAATAGTGCGACCACAAGACCAAGTATGGTGCGGCTTAGCTGATTATTAGGTGTATTGCCAGCATTGTTCAAATCATTTGTAAGGCTTGGGGAATGAGAGTCAGTTTGATTTGCATTAGTGGTGGGACTGCCCCGGGATCCGAAAGGCACAAGAGGGGGCCCTTGGATGGATGTTCTCAGATGTGAGACATCATCTCCGGTGAAACCTTAGTGGGTCTAAACATGTTGGTAGTCCCTTTGTAAAGGCAATTTTGTGATCTCTTGGCCACACACTGTTGGGAGTATGTAATGTGGCCGATGGGTCACGGGCATGATGGAGGTTATTTAGTCACTGAAAGGTGACGAAATCATGAACATATGGGTAAAGTGGTACAACCTCTGCAAAGTGTTAAAAACTATATACAGTTGTGCTCCCAGTTATGAGCACCTAGACAACTTCCATGATTAGAGTTGGACTCAGGATTTGGGATGGTTTTGGATATGGTTATAGTTTGGGTTATGACAATTCAACATGTCTGGTAATGAAGGTGAGAAGTTGGCTATGGATGGTTATTAAATTGATGGATGAGGTATGATGGTAATTGAGAATGTTGGATACTTGTTATAATAATTACTTGGGTTATGATGGGATTAAATTCACGTAGACATTTCAGGATGCTTTTTACATGTTTTGAATGTATTTTTCTGCAAATAGCCATTTATTATCATCCTTGTTCAAGCTACATGTCATACTTTCCCACACTTGCTGAGTACGACATGTGTTCACCCTTGCTATTCCCCCGCTAAAACAGTTACAGGTGATGCTCGGGACTACCATGAGAATCATGTGGAGTACTACGTCGTGTGCTATCATCAACTGTCTGTGGAGTGGTATCGTGCAATTTAGTTTAGTTTATTTTCCACTGCAATAATTAGAGACTTGTAATTTGAGAACCATTGTACTATTGTAATAGAAACTTATTTACTATACGCGATGTGGTGTATTTTTGCATATCATTTGTGATGCACTCGCGTATCTGTGATGAACATCTTGGGCACACATATGCGTCACACTTGGTTCATTTTTGGAATCAGGTGTCACAATTTGGCTCCTACTGGAAGCTGAAATTCTTCCACGAAAGGCAATGGTGTTGCCTAGCAGACACTTTTTTAGGTACGCCTTGAATCATCTTGTAGTTGGGCACTTGCGTCCTCATTGTCCCTCCCATGAAATGGGTTAGCCAACACTACCCTTTTTCACATAAAAGGAGAAAACAAATAAGGGTAATCCTGTCTAATAACTATTAGTACCTATAGCTTAATCACAAGTGATAGCTATCCTTCACTTCCTTTTGCCTTCCCCGGCAACGGCGCCAGAAATGCTTGTTGACGGTTCTTCTCTAGTAAGATATGAGGTCTGCAAGCGCACGAAAGATACCGTTATAGCATTTCGCCCATGAGTATTCCAAAGGTTATCGTATTTATCCCAAAGTAAGGCAGTGGAGTAAAGTAAACTCTACTCTTATGATCAAGCTATGAGATACTAATCAAATATCAAGGCAGGGGTATGTTAATAATATGGGTAGTGTGACACACACCTAAGCAATCTATTCTAGAGGGTAGATGGGTCCTAATGGAGATTAGACTAAGAGTTGGTGAGTTACTCCTGCAATGCTTCTAATATACATATTCATAGCCTAGGTTAGATACTAATGAGCATGTCAATGGTGAATCCTTATACTAAGTTGTTCAACACATCGTGCACGGGCTTACCCCTAGCAATACTAGGGCGACTCCAACCAAGGGCATGTAGCATAGACAAACGTGGAGGATTACAAAGGACATGTAGGGTTGTCACCGCCTACTTCCTAACTCTTCCATCCATAGGTCTACGAGACATCCAACGCTACTTAACAAACCTAGCACCATGCTAGCATATTAAGTAAATACATTAAGAGCCTAACACTACAAGCATTCCGCCCTGTTGCAATGATTGTGCTGCAACGAATACTAAATCCTTGTAGTAAGCTTGGTCTTTTGCCATGATCACTAGTTCATGGTATTAGGATCTATTGCCATGGAACATAATCATTGCATTAGGATTTGTTGCCATGATTCACTAGTTTGTGCAATTAGGATATATCGCCACGGAACACAATCATTGCATTAAGATCTTTTGCCATGATTCACTAGTTTTTGGTGTTATGATCTATCGCCACGGAACCCAATCGTTGCATTAGGAACTTTTGCCACGATCCACCAGTTCGTGGCGTTAGGATCTATTGCCACGGAACACAATCGTTGCATTAGGATGTGTTGCAACAATCCACAAGTTTGTGGCGTTAGGATCTATTACCACGGAACACAATTGTTGCATCAGGAACTTTTGCCATGATTCACCGGTTCGTGGTGTTAGGATCTATCACCATGAAACACAATCAATGCATTAGGAACTTTTGACATGATTCACCAGTTCGTGGCGTTAGGATCTATCGCTACGGAACGCAATTTTTGAATTAGGATCCATTGCTACGATTCACAAAAATGGTGTTAGGATCTATCGCCATAGAACACAATCGTTGCATTAGGATCTGTTGCCACGATTCACCAGTTCGTGTCATTAAGATATATCGCCATGGAACAGAATTGTTGCATTAGGAACTTGTGCCAGATCTATCGCCACGGAACACAATCATTGCAATTAGGAACTTTTGCCACGATTCATCAGTTCGTGGTGTGACACCCGGTTCCGAAAATGAACCAAGTGAACGCATATGTGTGCCCAGGATGTTCAACACACATACACGAGTGCAATCACAAAAGGATATACAAAAAATTACCACAAAACAAGATTTATTAAAAAAATTTATTACACAACGAATAACATCCTCGGATACAAGATCAAATGAATATTAATGACAAGCTCAACTAATGCAGCGGAAATAAATAAATATGCAACTATGCATCAAAGCAAAAGGTATAGCGCAGCTCCATGCAACACCACAGGCAAAGCTGACGGCAGACACGGCCTAGAACTCCGCGTTATTAACGTAATACTCTCAATCCTGACCTGCAACTGTTGGTGGGGGGATTTCAAGAGTGATTACATGTCATACTCAGCAAGTGTGGGAAAGTATGACATGTAGCTGGTACAAATAACGAAATGTAATAAAGGCTAAGTGCTAAAAAGTACAGTAAAACATTTGAAAAGCAATATATTACATGTACGTGAAGTAATCCCATCATAAACCATGAGTAATGACATAGTACCAGTCCATATCTATCATCTATATACCAATATCCATATTCAATACCTGAATTATCATAACCAGCCATATTCATAACCCTACCACAACCATCCCAAAACCATCCTGTCGGTGGTTTGGAACCGGCAGATCTCCCTACACTGCTAAGGTGATAGGGGAGTTTGATGTTCAGTATGGGCGCGCAGAGATTCAAGAAGGTGAGTATGAATTGACACAGGAGACACAAGAATTTACGTGGTTCAGGCCGCCTGAGCGTAATACCCTACTCCACGGGTGTGTTGGTGTTGTATTAGCAGTATGAGCTTGTGATGAGCGTATGAGGCACGTGTATGTGTGTGTTCAGCCCCTGAACGTGTCGTCGGCTTGTCCTTTTATAGTTCAAGGGCAGGCCATTACAAGTTAGCCTGGCCCGACATGTGGCCCCGGTGGTTACTAGTATTGACACTTATTTAACACATTTAATCGCTCTTAATGACCCTGTAACGGGCTTTGACAACACCGTTATTGGCGTTAGAATCGTCCGTTTAAGTGTCATTAATATGATATTAATGACACTTAATCGAGTCTTGAAGTCCTTGGCTCTCCTTTGAAGATCCGAAGCCGTTGTAGGGTCTTCCGGATGTTAGGAGCTGAAGATCCGACGATTGGACACGTGGCAGCTCCGGAGCTTGCTGTGGAAAACAGATAGCTCCGGGGCTACCTGACACGTGTCAGGTCCGGAGCTTCTCTTGGTCTGGGGTTAAGTCCGGAGGTGCTTTTTCGGTACATGGCCCAGAGCTTCCCCCTTATAGGCGGTAGCTCCGGTTTGGTAGTACACGTGGCGACCCAGGGATTAACCATGTTGGAGAAGCGGGTCCGGTTATGTCTGACATGTGGGCCTCCGAGGGTCTTCAAACCAAGTAGATGACTTTCCTTTGAGATCTTTGTAACCTCAAGGGGTGTACGGTTTCTAGGGTACCGACAGTGGCCCCCTGGACCTACCTCCGGGGAAGATCACTGGGGTGAAGTCATTCCGCCGGAGGTGGGTCCATCCTCGCGACTCTTGAACTGAGTCTTCATGGGTCTTTGAAGGTGCCGTTGGCAGGGATTTATAGTTAGATCCCGCCGCGTGGCGCACCTCGTGCGGCAGATGAGATCTTTGACGTGCGGATCTCACGCAATTGAAGGTCGCCGGTTCCCGATACGAAAATCGTATCGGTTCCGTGCACCTTGTCAGGCCGCCGCCTTTGGGTTTCCCGCCTCATGATGACAACTGTTCGCCTGGGTAAGAGCCTCGGCTTGATCGTCGGGGTGGTCCCGGGCACTCTTGTCATCGGCAGGGTGAAATTTTTGAATGGTATCTTAAATTTCCTTGCGGTTTCCATCCAAGCGTTGCGAGGGCTTACTTAAGAAGGGAAGTGCGCACCGTCGGGAGTTCTTTACGCCTCTCATCTGATCTTGCGCTCAAACTCCCAACTCGTGCTTCGCTCTTCTTCTCTTGCCTAGCCGTGCCACGATGGAGTTGGGTCTCCGCGAGAGTCGTTTGAAGACCGACGGCAATTTGAAGAAGGTCCGGGCCCTCATGGGGTGGTCCTCGGACCTCTTCAACCGCTCAGTCCGTGCCGGCGGAGAGCTCCCCTTCGAGAAGGAGCACGCCGGCGAAATGGTGTACTTTTCCTCGTATGCCATGGTGGGGTTGATCCCGCCTTTTTCTTCCTTTTTCTTGATGCTGCTAGACTTCTATGGTCTGCAGTTATACCACCTTGGCCCTCACTCCATCCTCCTTGTGTATATCTTCGTTCACTTATGTGAGATGTGGGTGGGCATCCCCCCTGCATTGAACTCTTCCGGACCTTCTTCACCGTCCACACCACCGGTCGGAGCAATGAGTACCTTGGCTTCTACTACTTCGTGAAGTGCAAGAAGTGTCCATTCAAGTACCTTCGGTCGTTTCCTTCTGGGAAGTAGGATGACTGGAAAAAAGACTGGATAGTCGTCAGGGTGGAGGAGCACGAGAGGCTGGAGCTGCCCGATAGTCTGCCCGGCATCGACACGACGATCTGGAGTGAAGCTCCGGTGCTGGCGGAAGCTTTCAACCCTGCTTTGGCCAGGATCCGCCAATGCGTGGAGGGAGGATTGACTCCTCAGGCGGTATTTTGCAATTTCCTGGTCAACAGGTGGGCGCGCTGAAGAGGAGGGAGAAGCTCGCTTGGGCCCTCAATAGCGTGATGGACGATGACCGGGTTGAGATCGGGTTGAAGTCCAACATGGTGGGGAAAACCTTGGAGTTCCACCTCAAGAAATTCCAGCACGGCATCGATGTCGACGGTGATGACTTGACTCCCCCGTCGGCCTTCCTCCCTTTGAACGTGGAAGTGAAGTTCAGCAGGGAGCTCCGGCGAAAGATGCCTGTACTTGATGACCTTGGTGTCGTAGAGAGAAGATCAACCACCCTGGTGGCGATCCCCGGAATGCCTGAAGATGGCTCTGTTCCTGCCCCAAAGCCGAGGGTTGAGGTCGTCAGCAAAAACAAGGAGCTGGCGGACGAACCCGAGAGCCGGAAGAGGAAGCTACAGCATGCTGACGGAAGGTCTGTCAGGCCTGCTACTTCCGCCTCGGCTCCTTCTCCCCGAAGGTGAAGGTTTTCTACAACCGCGACGGTTGTCCCCATAATGGGGTCTTCCCGCAACGAGACCGTTCCTGCAGTGGGGTCCTCCCGGAGCGCATATGTTCCTGCAGTAGGATCCTCCCGGGGCGTTAGCTCCGGGCGCGCGACTCCGGCACCTGGGCCGGTGGAGGCCTCCAGGTCCGGGGGTTCCTCCCGATCGATGAGAGCCTCGACCCGGGAAACGCCCGTGGCCGCGACAAGTTCCGGGGGGCCTTCCGGAGCTTCTACGCCGACTATGGCCAGCCCAAAATGCCCGGGAAAAAGGTTCCGCGCAAGCTGGTGCGGAAGCCTCCCAAGGTAATTTTTAACCTCTACCTTGGACAATTATTTTAATTGTAGCAACTGTTTGTTAATTTTCTTCGTTCATCATCTGCAGCGTCCCCAAGAAAGGGAGTGAGGCTCCACCCTCAGCCATAGTCTCACAGACCGTGAGGGTAGGAGCTTCTGCTCCTGTCCCGGTGCCGCCCCAAGTGGTGGCTGAAGCTACGACAGCTCTGGCGCCGGCTGTCGTGGTCATGGACCTCGACTCATCCCCAGAAGTTCCCGTGGTAGCGCTGGACCACAGGAGAGAAGATGCGCCAGCGGCACCTGTCTCAGAGGTTGAAGCTCCGGGTCCTAGTGCTGCAATGATGGAAGCTCCGGCTGTTGAGCCGGAGGAAGTAGTAATCCCGGCCTCTGGGCCGGAAAGTATCGAAGCACCGGTGGTTGAGCCGGAGGTGGCTGAAGCCCCGGCATGCGAGCCGGAAACGGAGGTAGTTCTAGCAGTTGGGCCGGCTACCTCTGAAGCACCAGCTGCTGAGCCGGTCATTGTTGGAGCTCCGGTCAAAGGGCCGGTCGAAGTTGAAGATCTTCCGGCTCCTGAGCCGGTGGTTGAAGAGGTGACGGAGCTTGCGCCTCCCTCGGAAGAGGTGCCCAGACCGGAGCCAGTAGTGGCTCCTGCTCCGGAAGCGACGACGTCGGAGGTACCTGCGGCCGAGCCGGAGTGCCCAAGCGAAGTTGCTGGCCCCCTGCCCGAGGAGGTGAACGAAGACTTTGCAGCGGGGCCTTCTTCGATGGCGACTGAGGCCATCCCGGAGGACGGTCCTAGTGCCTTGGAAACTCAGGGGTTCACTCTTGTGGAGTGGGACCCAATTTTTTTATCTGAAGACCCGCTGGAACCAGCAGAGGAGACCCCAGCAGGTCCGGAACCCATCCCGTTGTCGCTTTCTATTGAAAACGCATTTTCCAGTCTGCGTCAAGTCCAACTGGCCTTCTTCCATGACAGCAAGGCTCTTGAAGAGGAGCGCCAAACCCTTAGGCGGTGGCATAATTGGCTCTACTTCGAGACCAAGCTGGCATAGTCGAGGCTAGCGGATGACAAGGAGTAGATCAAACGGGAGAAGATCCGCTTGGAGTACTGGGGCAAGTTGCTGGATGACAGGGAGAGTATGACTCGGGCCCTCGACGCTCAATACTGGGAGATCTACGATCAGGCCAAAGCTGCCAATAACGCGGCCGATGCACGCCACGAACATCTTGAGGCCATTAACACCGCACTCATCAAGCGCCGAGAGGCACTTGAAGAGAGGGAGAGATGGCTCGAGGATGAAGAGCAGAAACTCCTTGAGCTGCGGGATGATGTCCTGAGGAGGGAAGAGGAGCTCGCCGAGAAAGTAGCTTTGGCTGACAAGGGCCTCGAGGAGCGCACCAAGAAATTGGAAGAGCGCTGCCAAGAGGAAGAGGAGAAGACCTGGGTGCGAGGGCAGGAACTCTACGAACAAGAGTGTGCACTTGCTGCCCGTGAGAAGAAAGTGAGGGGTAGGGAGAAGGACCTGGTTGACCGCCGGAACAAGATCCACCTCCGGGAGGAGGAGCTCGGAAAACTCGAAAGGCGGGTTGCTGAAAAGATTCAGCAAAACGCCAAAGAAGTTGAGCGCCTCGCCCGTGAGAATTCCGAACTGACGGCGGCCAGGAGATCCCTGGAAGAGATGAAGGGCTTGAGGACTGCGGACTCCCTACAGATTTGGGAGTTCCTGGGCAAGGCCAACGACGCGCTGACACCGATGGGTTTCAGCCCCGTGCGTCCGGATGATCCGGAGCTGGAGCCGGACCTAGCGCTGCAGGCGTTGAGCGCAGCAGGTAGCAAGCTCTCCAAGGTGGGTGATGTCATCGCGGACCAACTGGAGGTTGAGGGGCAATCCCTGGTGAAGAACGTCGCAGAGTATGTGCTGACATGCTACACCAGCCGGAACTCCCAATTCCCTCTGGACCCGGTGCTTGAAGGCCCCGTCGAAGGAGAAGGTGAAGCTACCCAAGCCAGCGTATCGGAGGTTGCCTAGAAGGTCGCCCAATTCTTCCATAGGGTCTAGGACCATCTCTGTAATTCTCACTTGTATTTCTCTTCGTCTTCCTCAATTTTGTAATCCCTTGTCTTCAGATGTAATCTCTTGTCTCCAGATAAATGAAATCCCCAAATTTTGCGAATTTCACTTTTTGTCTTCAACACTTTTATCTTCACTTGGCCCCCTAGTAGATGTACACAATTTTATTGTGAACATGTACCAAAAGGATATTATGTTTTGTTGAAGACTCATTTGCTCCGAACTTGTCGAATTTAGGTCCAAAGTCTTCGATAGTGAAGGCCCCCTGAGGTTGTCGGAGCTTAGAAGCTCCGGCATTGTCCATCGCTGGAGCTTGATAGCTCCGGCAATAGCCTCTATCAACACATAGAGCACCGATAGTTAGTCCTCTGGGGTGTCGGAGCTGAGTAGCTCCGGCAGTGACCTTTGCCAACACTTAGTTTGTTGGCAGCAGACTCCATTTACGGGGTCTTCTCACCATCTTTTATTTACCGTCGACGGCTGGCCCCCTTAGGGGAGTTGGAGCTTAGTTAGCTCCGGCTTTTCTCCATCAACGTAGATTTTATTTTTCCTGCACACTTAAGCCAAGAAAAATAGTAAAATTTGTTCCTTGTCTATAATTTTGTCGCGGCTTACGATTCTCAAGAAGACTTTAAGTCAAACGCGATTTTAAATACAACCGAATGCGTTGTCTTTTCTTCTAGATTCAACTGTCCATGGACCCGCCTTACTTTGGCCTGCTGGGGTGTAGGTAGAGTGGCGTACTTAGGGTGCTTTACCAGGCTAAGTCGATAGCACACTCCAGCCCTAGATTGGCTTGGCGACTTTCAGACGAGTTGGCCATGAACGATATTTGAATCCAAAAGAACTGACAATACAACTCGAATCGTATATAAATCGGTCGAACTAAAATTTCTTAAGAATTGCACGTCTTTGTTATAGACAAGAAAGAGAAAAATAAAAATGTTGAGCCTGTACAAAATAAATGCACGTGGAGTCTATTTCGCATGAAGATGTCTTTCATTATAGGTCCGGGGTACAGGGGAAACAACTACACTCTTAGGGTACGGAACCAGGCTAAGGGTGTTTCATTTCTCGTTTGACCCAGGGTAGTTAGCGACACTTTTAGTCCTGAGACTGTGACAAGCGTTGCATGAGCTTTGCGGACCTTTCGGGAAAGGTCCGGCGGCTCTCCCGGAGGAACTACCTGACTCTGTACAGTGACTCTATAACATACATCTCAAGTTACTCAAGACTCACCTCCGTGGTATTAAGTGTAGAACTTACGGAGGTGCTCGATGTTCCAAGGATTTGGGAGAGGTGTCCCATCCTCGGTAGCCAAGCGAACGCTTCCGGGACGGGATACTTTAATCACTCGGAAGGGCCCCTCCCAGCCGGGGGAGAGTTTGTTTAACCCTTCTCTGGATTGTATTCACCATAGCACCAGATCGCCTTCCTCGAGCTATCGGTTGTGTACATGCCGCTGGTGATAACGCCGTAGAGCTTGGCGATATTGGGCATTCCGAACAGCTGCTTGGCACCTTCCCTCCTCAAGGAGGTCTAGGTCTTCACGTTGGAGCTGGTCCTGTGCGGCTTCGTCGAAGGTCCGGACCCGGAGTGAACCCAAGGTGATTTCCAGAGGAAGGATTGCTTCAGCTCTGTACACTAGAAAGAAGGGTGTTTCTACGGTTGACCGATTTGGAGATGTCCTGTTGGCCCATAGAGTGGGCGGAAGCTCTTCGATCCAGTTGGCTCCATGTTTTTCAAGCGCTCATAAGTGCGCGTTTTAAGTCCTTTAAGGATTTCAGCATTTGCTCTCTCGGCTTGGCCATTGCTGGCTGGGTGAGCTACGGAGGCGTAGCAAACTTGTATGCCAAGGTCTTTGCAATATCCTTGGAATGCGGAGCTTGTGAATTGGGTCCCATTATCAGTGATGATTTTGTTTGGGACTCCAAATCTGCATACAATGGACTGCAGAAAGTTGATAGCAGATTGCTTGTTGATTGTCACAACTGGAGTTGCTTTCGGCCACTTGGTGAACTTGTCAATGGCGACGTACAGGAACTTGTAACCTCCGACGGCTCTTGGGAAAGGTCCCAAGATGTCCATCCCCCACACAGCGAAGGGCCATGTAGGAGGTATCATTTGTAAGGGCTGAGCCGGAGTGTGAATTTGCTTTGCATGAAATTGACATGCTTTGCATTTTTTCACCAGCTCAGTTGCATCCTGGAGTGTTGTAGGCCAGTGGAAGCCATGCCGAAAGGCTTTACCCACCAGCGTGCAGGAAGACGCGTGGTTCCCACACTCGCCTCCATGGATTTCTGTGAGGAGCTCACAGCCTTCTTCCCTTGTGATGCACCGCATTAGGATGCCGTTGGCACCGCGCCGGTAGAGATCCCCTTCTATCAACGTGTATCTTTTAGCCAATCTGACAACCCGGTCAACGGATACATCATCATCAGGAAGGATGTTGTCTTTCAGGTAGTTCCGGATCTCCGAGATCCATGCATCGGAACTAACTTGAGTATTTGAGTCTTGCGTGCTGGGTTGCTCGGAGCTTCCGGCAGCACCTACGACCCTTGATGGCTGCCATGGTAACAGGGCCATCGGGACTGTCAGCTTCGGGATGCTGATCTCGCCCCCTTCGCTCAGTTCGGCAGGCTGAGCTGTGGGTTTCGACAATCTCCGGACAAAAGCTCCATCAGGAGCCAGAGCTCCGGTTGACGCTTTCGTCGAGAGTTCGTCGGCTTCAGCGTTGTGGGCACGCTGAACATGGTGGAGGTCTAGGACTTCGAAATCCTTCTGAAGCCTCTGGACTTCAAGGAGGTAAGCAGCTAACTGGAGATTATTGCAGGAGCATTCACCCTTCACCTGCTTAATGATGAGCTGTGAATCTCCCTTGACCAGCAATTGCTTAACACCATATGACAGTGCCACCTTTAGTCCGTAGATGAGTGCTTCATACTCTGCCATGTTGTTGGTTGCCTTGAAATCAAGGTGTACCATGTATTTCACCTTCTCCCCAGTCGGTGCAAGGAGAAGGATTCCAGCTCCGGCCCCCTGCTTCTGCATGGAGCCATCGAAGTAGAGGGTCCAGTGAGGCTTGGTGAAGGTTGGAGCTTGATGCTCTGTCTTCTGCTCACTGGGGCCCCCAGGGTTTGATGGAGAGGGAGTCCATTCTATCACAAAATCTGCCAATGCTTGACTCTTGACTGCTTGCCTTGAAATAAATTCAAGATCAAATTCAGCCAATTTCGCTGCCTATTTTGCAATATTCCCAGTTGAATTGGGATTATGCAAAATTGCTCGAATTGGGTAAGAGGTCACCACTGAGACTTTGTGAGCTTGGAAGTAATGGCGAAGCTTTCTGGAGGCAATAAGAACTGCATAGAGCAGCTTATGCACCTCTAGGTATCGAGTCTTGGCATCATGTAGTACTTCACTAATGAAGTACACTGGGCGCTAAATGGTCCGGACCCTCCCGGAGGGGTCCGGAGCTTCCTCTTCGCTGACCCGGATCCTCTCGAAGGAATCCGAATTTTCTTCAGAGACCTCTAGGTTCTGGCTGGAGGAGCCCGGAGCTTCCTTAGAAATGACCTGGACCCTCCCTAAGGGGTCTAGGTTTCCTGAAGCGACTTCTTGTGGATTCGAATCTGGGAGCTGGGACCCAGACTCGCTTTCAGGAACCTCCGGACCCTCCCGAAGGTGTCTGGATTCCTGAGTATGAGGTAGTTCTGGTCTCTTCGCAACCAGAACCATGCTGACGACTTCGTCAGTAGCTGAAATATAAAGCAATAAAGGCTCACTAGGGTTCGGAGCTACCAGAATTGGTAGGGTGGTGAGGAACTGTTTCAGCTCCTGGAATGCCTTTTCTGCTTCTTCGGACTATTGGAATGGTCCGAACTTCGTCAATAACTTGAAGAAGGGGAGTGCCCGTTCCGCCAGTCTTGAGATGAACCGGCTGAGGGCTGCTAGACATCCAGTTAATTTTTGGACGTCCTTGATGCGGGTTGGTGGCCGCATGTCTTCAGTGGCCTTAATCTTCGCAGGATTAGCTTCTATGCCCCGGTGGCTTAACAGGAAACCAAGAAGTTTTCCGGAGCTAACCCCGAAGACACACTTGTCTAGGTTTAGCTTCGTGCGGGTGGCCCGCAGCTTGTCGAAGACAGCCTGCAAGGTGTCAAGGAGTAACTCCTTGTTCCTGACCTTGACCACGATGTCATCGACGTACACTTCCACTATGTCTCTAATAAGTTCTTCAAAAGTTTTGTACATAGCTCATACAAAAGTTGAAGCTGCATTCTTGAGACCAAAGGGCATGGCTGTGTAACAATACAATCCATCTACTGTGATGAATGAA
Organism: Tuctoria greenei; assembly: GCA_036927565.1. Taxonomy (NCBI): domain Eukaryota; kingdom Viridiplantae; phylum Streptophyta; class Magnoliopsida; order Poales; family Poaceae; genus Tuctoria; species Tuctoria greenei. Next base: position 98,145,159 of record JAYESD010000011.1, read on the forward strand.
GTATGCTCTTCATCTTCCCTAGACATCCTGATTTGATGATATCCGGAATATGCATCTAGGAAACACAGTAATTCACACCCGGAGGTGGAATCCACTATCTGATATATTCTAGGTAGTGGGAATGGATCTTTTGGACATGCCTTATTTAGTGTGGTGTAGTCGATGCACATCCGAAGCTTCCCGCCGGCCTTGGGCACAACGACTGGGTTTGCCAACCATTTTGGATGGAATACTTCTCGGATGAATCCAGCTTCGAGCAACTTCTTCACTTCTTGTCGAATGAAGTTCTGTCGCTCTACGGATTGCTTCTGAGGCTTCTGATGCACAGGACGAGCATCGGGGTAGATCTTCAGATTGTGCTCAATCACTTCCCTGGGGATCCCAGGCATTTGTGACGGTTGCCAAGCAAACACGTCGACGTTAGCCCGGAGGAAAGTGATGAGCACGAGTTCCTATTTTTTTGTTCAATCCTCCCGATATACGGGTGGTTTGAGCGGCATCAGAACCAATTTGGACGACTTTGACGGGAATGTCGGTGTCGCTGCTTGGCTGCACTCGAGGTGCAGAAGTCGAGCCTCGTTGGCGAATGCTCGGGGGTTTTGGAGCTTGCTCCTGCCTGGAGTCCTCCTCTTGCGCTGTGGTGAGCGCATGGAGTTCTTCCAGTGCAGTTACTCCAGCGGTGCGATCTCCGAGGATCCGGAGAACGCCTACTGGCGTTGGCATCTTCAACACCAGATAGCCATAATGAGCAGTCGCCATGAATTTGTACAGGGCAGGTCTACCCAAGATGGCATTGAAGGGTAAGTTGATCTGAGCGACGTCGAATACCAACTTCTCGGTGCGGTACTTCTCCCATGTCCCAAAGGTAACAGGGAGAGTAATAGCTCTGAATGGGGTGATTGCCCCTGGACCTACTCCAGAGAAAGGTCGAGAGGGGTGGAGATCCGAAGGTCGGTGCTGAAGCTTAGTGAAAGATTCGAAGCTGATGAGGTTAAGCCCCGAACCTCCATCTACCATGACGTGGTGGAGCTGGATGTTGTTGATGGTAGGAGATACCATCAAGGTTAACTGTCCAGATCCAACCATGCTCCGGGGACAATCCGAAGCATCAAAAGTGATGGTTGTGTCCATCCACTTTTGGTGAGGTTTCGGCCTGACTGTAGGGGCTACATCGGCCATATCCCGACGCATAGTCTTGATGACGCGACCGGAGGTGATATCCCATGATCCACCAAAAATGGTGTTCCTGGTCTTCTGACGCTCGTTGTCATAGACGTCAGAATCATCGTCGACGGAGGTGTAGACGGCCTTCAGGACCTTTTTGGGATCCTGGAACCCTAACTCCTCTTAAGCCGGTGCTTCGTCAACTTTTTGCTTTCCTTCCCTCTGTCGGAAAGGAGATTCCTCCCGGTGCTTGTTGTAGCACTCGGCAAGGTTTTGGACCTCCCGGCAGTCTTTCAAACTGTGGCTGCCTGTTTTGTGAATGGGACACCACACTTTGGGTTTGCCACTGTCTTCAGAAGACGGTTGAGGTCGCTTCTCGGGGCGTGGCCCCCGGCCACCCGGAGCTGCAGCAGCTGCAACGTTGGATGTGCCGGCCGACGGCTTCTTCTTGTCGTTGGTCTTCTTTTTCTTCTTGCCACTCCCGGAGGTAGCGGCTTCTTCTTTGGAGGGTTTCTTGTGACCCTCCGAGGTTGGTTTGGAGTGCATCTCATGGCCCTCCGCAGCTCGGGCACATTTGTCAGCCAAGCTGAAGAGTTCCGTGACACTGGTGATCTCCTTGATCGCCAGTTTCTCCAACATCTTCTTGTCCCGTACGCCCTGTCTGAATGCCACAATGACAGAGGCGCTAGAGATAGAAGGGATAGTGTTTCGTACCTGAGACAACATGTGGATGAATGACTGCAAGGATTCTCCCCCTTTTTGCACGACCGCAAAAAGATCCAGTTCAGTGCCTGGCCGGGTGTATGAACTCCCGAAGTTGGCAGTGAACTGATGGCACAACTCCTCCCAACTGTTGATAGAGTTGGGTGGAAGGCTCATAAACCAGGACCTGGCAGTCCCAGTTAAGGCCACTGGAAAGTAATTGGCCATCACGACCTCATTTCCTCCGGCTGCCAAGATTGCAGTGGAGTATATCTGAAGAAATTCGGCGGGATTGACAGTCCCGTCGAATTTTTCCAGCAGGTGAGGCCGGAACTTCTGTGGCCATCTAACCATGCGCAGATGCATGGCCAAGGCTGAACAGCCTCCTCCTACTCCTTCAGGAGTAGAAAGGTTCTGAGCTTCCCGTCTTTCTCGGGCACGCTCAATATGGACTCGGCCGTCCTGCTGGCGGTAACGGCGATCAAGCTTCGCCTGGAGGTCGTGAGTCGAAAGATTGGATACCGTGTGAGTGCGTCGTGCCCCGGAGGGCAACGACGTCACTTGTTGTGACGCAACACGTCTCCTGTTATTGGAGACATGCGGACCAAGTCTTCCAGACAAAGTCCGCCGCTGCGACGGGGCTCTTCCTGAAGGAGGAGGGCCCTGGTTGCTGAGGCGTTCGGCTGCTGCTGCAACCAAATGCTCCACATCGGCCCTCCACTGCTCCAGTGCATCCCGAGATGCATCCGGAGGTGGTGGGCATTGGAGAAGAGCACGCGCCGCATGAAGCGCGTGTTTCGGGTTGTCATGATTTGCCGATGCAGTGATTGACGCCAGCGCACCATCACGCTGCCCAGCACGATTTGCTGGAGGAGACGGTGGTGGTGGGAGTGTGACTCCTGCTGGTGCTGAGGCTCCTGCTGGTGGCTTCCTATTGGAGGGATTGCCTCCAACAACCTGAGCAGCAGGTTGGCCGTTGGATGATCCAGCAGCAGAGTTCACCATTCTCAAAATCTCAGGCGCCCCCTACCTGGCACGCTAACTGTCGGTGGTTTGGAACCGGAAGATCTCCCTACACTGCTAAGGTGATAGGGGAGTTTGATGTTCGGTATGGGCACGCGGAGATTCAAGAAGGTGAGTAGGAATTGACATAGGAGACACAAGAATTTACATGGTTCGGGCCGCCTGAGCATAATACCCTACTCCACGGGTGTGTTGGTGTTGTATTAGCAGTATGAGCTTGTGATGAGCGTATGAGGCGCGTGTATGTGTGTGTTCAGCCCCTGAACATGTCGTCGGCCTGTCCTTTTATAGTTCAAGGGCAGGCCGTTACAAGTTAGCCTGGCCCGACATGTGGCCCCGGCGGTTACTAGTATTGACACTTATTTAACACATTTAATCGCTCTTAATGACCCTGTAACGGGCTTTGACAGCACCGTTATTGGTGTTAGGATCGTCCGTTTAAGTGTCATTAATATGGTATTAATGACACTTAATCGAGTCTTGAAGTCCTTGGCTCTCCTTTGAAGATCCGGAGCCGTTGTAGGGTTTTCCGGAGGTTAGGAGCTGAAGATTCGACGATTGGACACGTGGCAGCTTCGGAGCTTGCTGTGCGAAACAGATAGCTCCGGGGCTACCTGACACGTGTCAGGTCCGGAGCTTCTCTCGGTCTGGGGTTAAGTCCGGAGGTGCCATTTCAGTACATGGCCCGGAGCTCCCCCCTTATGGGCGGTAGCTCCGGTTTGGTAGTACATGTGGCGACCCAGGGATTAACCATGTTGGAGAAGCGGGTTCGGTTATGTCTGACATGTGGGCCTCCGAGGGTCTTCAAACCAAGTAGATGACTTTCCTTTGAGATCATTGTAACCTCAAGGGGTGTACGGTTTCTAGGGTACCGACACATCCTAATACCAAGTTTCCCTATAATCATGTAGGTCATCCAGGCACTCATAACTGGGAGCACGGCTATCTTCATAGTTTTAATACTCTACAAAGGTTGTACCGCTTTACCCACGTGTTTGTGATTTCATCACCCGTCGGTGACTAAAGAACCTCCCTTATGCCAATTACACTTCCTTTGGTGTATGGCCCAGAGATCACAAAATAGCCTTTACAAAGGAATTACTAGCCTATTTAGACCCCATTGAGGTTTCACCGGCGGCGATGCCTCCAACTGAGCAGATCTTCAACCAAGGGCCCCCTCTTGAGCCATTCGGATCCCAGGGTAGTCCCACCAATTATCAACAAAGGAAATCCTACTACCCCTTCCCCGAGCATCCTTAATTGTCCAAATAGCACTAGCAAAGCCCAAATTAATCAGTCATGCCGCACCCATACTTGGCCTCGTGGTGGCACTGTAGTCCTGGCTTATTCTCACATGAACCAGTGCTTAGATCTAAAAAGCAAAACCACCATAACTTCGAACCCATCCACATACCAGGCTTGCTTAGATGACCCATTACCACATCATATTAACCAGTTCACATTAATCATAATCTCATAATTACATAATTAAGGTAAGTGGTATAGTTGTTTTCCCATCCCAATTAATTAAGCAATCAAAAAGGTAAAAATCCTATCCCTACTATCTACCATAAATTCTAGTTTACAATGGTGGTTTAACAAATCTAGTAAACTTCCTATCATAGGGTTTCCCATCAAATTGACACAAGCATACTGTTTGCAAAAAAACATTTTTTTCAAAACAGGATCAATATGTTTCAAAGACACTTGCCTTGCTCTTGGGATTGGTTCGGGTAGAAGCCTTCAAACTCTTGGCGCTGTAGATCCTCCGTGGCACATTCTAGCGCAAATCCGTCTAATCTGCACAATAAATATACAAACAAGAAACACAATCAAAGAGTGCACAAACATTACTCAATATGACATGATATGCATGATTAATGCAAATGCAAGGTGGAACTTGTTAATGAGTTGCTTTTAATAATCACTAACTAGTCCTAATAGCTTTTAACAAGTTTATACATGTTTGGATATGATTAGATCTAATTTTAGAATTAATTCAAAAGAAATCAACCAGGAAAATCGGAGTAATCCGCTAGGGACCTGACAAGTCCGCACTGTGCGAGAATGGTAGATTAGGGTTTTCTAGATCGATGTGAATTTGGAGATTTGGAGTTGAATTCATGTAAGGAAAAGGAAGTAGAAGGTATACCATGTGTTTAGAACTCCAATGAACCAAAGATCTTGGAGGCAACACTTGGATGTTGACGATCTAGGGTTGATGAAGAACTTGGAGATGCATTGGTGATGAAGAACAAAACTTGATAGAGATCTTAATCCTCTTTTGTTTCCTCCTCTTCTTCTTCTTGCTTGGGATCTCCCCCTCCCTCCTTGATGGTGGCTTTCCACGAACTAGGGTTTGGGTGGTTGGAAAAGTGGCAAATAGATGTCAAGCCAAGGGGTGGGGTTGTTTATATAGAGGTGGAGGCTAGGATTAGATGGATTTCGAGTTTGAGATGAGTAGGGGTCGGTTTCGAGTACCACATGGGTTCTAAAAGAGTTAGGCACGACGTCCCTAGGCCCACTCAATGTAAAACCCAAGAAACAAGTCATGAAACAAAAGATCAACTCGGAGTCGCGATTTATGGAAAAGTCCGAAAAGGGCCAGACTAGTCCAAAGTTGTCTAGAGAAAAATCGGACAAGTCCGCACTGGATATTAGACAAGTTCGAACTTATCTAGAGGGGAAAAACGGACAGGTCTGGCCTAAAATCGGACAAGTCCGACTTTAGCCATAGAGGAAAACGGACAAGTCTGCTGGGACACCGGACTAGTCCGGACAAGTCTAGCGACTTAGCAAATTTTCAAGGATTCTTGGAACACCGGACTAGTCTGCACAGGACCGGACAAGTCCGAAAGTGTCCAGAGGCAAAAACAGACTAGTCCGCAGAAAAAGGACAAGTCCAAGTGAGGTCAGAAAGAAATCAGACTAGTCCGCACCAAAATTGGACTAGTCCGAAATTTCCATAATACTTAATTGCTGTTTTGTTCAAAATTCATTTAAAAATTTGTTCCTTTTTATGTGGGTTAATGTTCAACATATATTAGGATGTATGCAAGGCATGATGCATGAAAATGAGGGTGTTACAAACCTACCCCCTTGAAATGAATCTCGCCTTCGAGATTCGACGCGGAAGAGAAGAGATTGGGAAATTCCTTCTTGAGATCATCTTCTAGCTCCCATGTTGCCTCTGATTCTGTATGATGCTTCCAATGAACTCTACACCATCTGATGACCTTGTTCCTTGTGACTCTCTCCTTGGTTTCCAAGATTTTGACCGGTTGCTTGGAATAAGTCAAAACTTTCTCTAATTCCAATTATTCCATTGGCACTTGTTCTTCCAGTACTCCCAAGCCCTTCTTGAGCTGGGAAACATGAAACACATCATGGACATCTGAAAGATGAGTTGGCATCTCCAACTTATACGCTACTTCTCCTCCTTTGTCCACAATCTTGAATGGTCCAATATAATGAGGTGCTAGCTTACCTCTTATGTCAAACCTCTTATGACCTCTCATAGGTGACACCTTGAGGTAAACAAAGTATCCTATTTCAAAGGATAATTTCCTTCTCCTATTATCCACATAACCTTTTTGTCTTGATTGGGAAGCCCTCAAATTTTCATGAATAACCTGGACTTGCTTTTCAGCTTCTTACAACACATCGGGTCCAAATACTTGATTCTCCCCTGTCTCACTCTGGAACAAGGGCGTCCTACACCTCCTTTCATATAGTTCCTCATTTGGTGACATCTTCAAACTTGCTTGGTAATTGTTGTATGAGAATTCTGCATATGGCGAGCTTTTATCCCAACTTTTCCCATGCTTCAAAGAACAAGCTCTTAACATATCCTCTAAAATCTGATTGGACCTCTCAGTCTGTCCATCCGTTTGAGGGTGATATGATGAACTAAAATTTAACCTTGTCCCCAATGCTTCATGCCATTTCTGCCAAAATCTGGAGGTAAATTGAGAACCTCTATTCAAGACTATCTTCTTTGGGACTCCGTGTCGACACACAATGTGCTCCATATACAATTCTACTAGCTTCGCGGTGGTATAGGTAGTCTTGACATGAACAAAATGAGCTGATTTAGTCAATCGATCCACAATTACCCAAATTCAATCATATCCGGACTGGGTACGCGGTAAACCGACTATAAAGTCCATACCAATTTCTTCCCACTTCCATTTCGGAATCTTTAATGGCTGCAATAATCTCGCGAGCCTTTGATGTTCCGCCTTAACTTGTTGGCACACATCACATAAGGCTACATATTCAGCTATGTCCTTCTTCATGCTAGCCCACCAATAGCATGTCTTCAAGTCTTTGTACATCTTGGTACAACCGGGATGAATCGAGTACGGCGAGTCATGTGCCTCTTTTAATATTGTCTCCCGAATATGCTTCACATTGGGCACGACAATCCTCTTACCAAGCCACATAGTACCATGTTCATCCTCATCAAACCTGAATTCTCTCCCCTCTTGGGTCCTTTCCTTGATTTCTTAAATTTCTCATCCTTTGTTTGACCCTCTCTATTTTCTTGCTCCAAAGTCGGATTTAACTACATCATCCCCATCTCATTCACAAATATGAGATTCAACCGTTCAAATTGCTTGCATAACTCGGATGATAATTCTCGAACTGCGAGTTGATGACTTACTCCTTTCCTACTCAATGCGTCGGCCACAGCATTAGCCTTCCCTGGATGATAATTGATTCCCAAATCGTAATCCTTGATGAGCTCCAACCATCTTTGTTGCCTCAAATTCAGATCCGTTTGTGTGAAAATATACTTAAGACTCTTATGATCCGTATAAATTTCACACCTATGTCCAAGGATATAGTGTCTCCAAATCTTCAATGCGTGTACTATGGCTGCAAGTTCCAAATCATGTGTCGGGTAATTTTGCTCATGTTTCTTCAATTGCCTCGATGCATATGCAACTGCTTGACCCTCTTGCATCAGCACACATACAAGTCCTTGTCTCGATGCGTCACAATATTTGTCAAAACTCTTGCTTACATCCGGCAATACCAAAACTGGGGTTGTGGTTAACCTCTTCTTCAACTCCTCAAAACTGTTTTGACAAGCTTCAGTCTATTGGAATGCCTTCCCTTTCATTAGCAACTCCGTCATTGGCTTGGCTATCTTGGAAAAGTCCTTGATGAATCTATGGTAGTATCCATCCATTCCAAGAAAACTCCTTATTTCATTGACATTTTGCAGCGGCTCCCATTTTAACACGTCTCTAACCTTTCCGGGGTCGACCGATACTCCTCCTCCTTAGATGATATGACCCAAAAATGACACCTCTCTCAACCAAAACTGACACTTGTTGAACTTGGCATACAATTGATGCTCCCTCAATTTTTGCAACGTAAGCCTCAAATGTCCCTCATGTTACTTCTCATCCTTCAAGTAGATCATATTGTCATCAATAAACACCACAACAAACTTATCCAAGTACTCCATAAAGACCTTATTCATGAGGTACATAAAGTACGCAGGTGCATTGGTCAATCCAAAGGACATCACGGTGTACTCATAAGATCCATATCGTGTCCTAAAAGGTGTCTTGGGTATGTTTGATGGTCTAATCTTCATCTGAAAGTATCTCGACCTCAAATCAATCTTGGATAAAACACATGCACCCTTAATCTGATCAAACAAGTCCTCCATACGTGGCAAGGTGTACTTATTCTTAATGGTTACCTCATTGAGAGCTCGGTAATGTACACACATCCTTTGCGACCCATCCTTCTTGTCCACAAATAGCATGGGCGCTCCTTAAGGTGGAGAATTGGGGCAGATAAAACCTTTCTCTAGTTGCTCTTGAATTTGCTTCTTGAGCTCCGCTAATTCCATAGGAGGCATCCTATATAGCCTCTTAGCTATAGGTGCAGTTCCTGGTATTAAATCAATAACAAACTAAATGTCTCGATCGGGTGTCATACTGGCAACTCATCCGGAAAAACATCCAAAAATTCACACACCATCGGAATCTCCTCAATTGCGGCACCGTCCATATGATTTAGCTCCAATTGCTTTGGTGCGTGTTGAGATGCTTCAAACTCTACGGTGATCCCTTCCTCATTGGTCAACTTCACCATTTTTGTGGCACACTCAATAACTCCATTGTGCTTCCTCAACCAGTCCATACCAAGTATAATGTCCAATCCTTGAGAATCCAAGACGATGAGGTTGGAGGAGAAGTCAGCCCCCTTATTCTAAGGCTTACTTTTGGACATACTATATTTGTCCTCATCTCTCCTCCAGGAGACTTAACCAATAGAGTAAACTTCATATGAGAGATAGACAAACTATACTTGGCAACATATTTTGATGCAATGAATTAATGTGATGCTCCAGAATCAAATAACATAGTCGCCGGGTTGGAGTTTGCGAGAAACATACAAATGAACACGTCATCCGCTTGTTGAGCATCCTCTGTAGAGACATGGTTCACATTGCCACGAGCAAAATTCTGCTGTCCACGATTCCCTTGTGGCGCTATTCCATTAGGTCTGGGGTTTTGCCTCGGCGCATTGCTTCCTTGACCAAGGCCTGACTTAAGACATTGATGTGCAAAGTGTCCAGCTTCTCCACAAGTATAGCACTTCTTTACTCCACCGGGATTATTAGGGCGAGCTTGGTTCTGAACATTTGCACTAGGAAAAGTAGCACGAGGTGCAAAAGGCATTGGAGGCCTAGGTGCTTGCATAACAGGGCGCTGCTGGACAAACTGAGTTGGGCGCGGTGCATAACCAGGGTGCTATATAGGAGTAGAGGAGCTGTAATATGGCGCATTAGGAGGCGCAAAGCGAGGGCGCACATTACTTCCTTGTTGTTGTCCTTGATATGGCGCTTTCCTCTTGTTATCTTGCTCCATCTCATGGACCTTATTCTTCACCACAATTGCTTTGTCCACAAGCTTTTGGAAGTTGGAATAATCACAATTGAGCAATTGCACTTGGATTTTATTGTTAAGGCCCCTCATAAACAAGTATTGCTTTTGGCTGTCCCGACTAACATCTCCAGGGGCATACCTTGAAAGTTGAGTGAATTTGTTGAGGTATTCACCCACCCTCGACCTTCCATGCCCCAAGTTCTCAAATTCTTGCCTCTTCAAAATCATAAAACCTTCCTGCACATAATGAGAAAGGAAGCTCTCTTTGAATTCGGCTCAAGTAATCCTGTTTTGGTTCTCCCGAGCATTGCATAAAGAATCCCACCAACCCGCAGCTGCTCCAACCAGTTGATGAGGAGCAAAAAGCACTTTCTCCCGGTCACTGCATTGGACAATAGCAAGCTTCTTCTCCACGGACTTGAGCCAATCATTAGCATCCATAGGGTTAGCGGCTTGAGCAAAGGTTGGCGGTTTAGTCCTCATAAACTCTCCCAACCGGTTATGAGGTGGGGGTGGCGGTGGAGGCAAATGGGGCTAATTGTTGATGTTGCCAGCCTGCAGCTGTCCCATTGTCTGTATCATGGTCTGCATGAGATGGTTCTGCATCGCCAAGAGCTACCGAATGTTGATAGCTCCATGAGCAGGTCCTTGTCCATGGTTGTTCTGAGGTGCTCCATGGTTCTCCTCCTCATCATTAGCATCCCTCTGGTTGCGAGTCCTCACCATCTGAAGAAAATTAATAGGTAAGGATTAGAAAATGTCCCCACCTATATGCATCAAGAGTATCAAACTAAACAACTAACTAGACTATTTGGACATGGAAGTGCTAAAGCATCACAAAATCCCCTATTAAGCACACAAGCAAACAATATATAGCAAACAACACACCAAACAAAAGCACATCGACTCCTGAGTGCTCCTATGTGCTCTAAAGTGTCCATTCTATCTAGGCTGCATCCTACCGTCAACCTGTGGCTCTAATACCAATTTGTGACACCCGGTTCTGAAAATGAACCAAGTGAACGCATATGTGTGCCCAGGACGTTCAACACACATACACGAGTGCAATCACAAAATGATATACAGGAAATTACCATAGAACAAGATTTATTAACAAATTTTATTACACAATGAATAACATCCTCAGATACAAGCTCTAATAAATATTAATGACAAGCTCAACTAATGCAGCAGAAATAACTAAAAATGCAACTATGCAGCTAAGCAAAAGGTATAGCGCAGCTCCATGGAACACCACAGGCAAAGCTGACGGCAGGCACGGCCTAGAACTACGCATTATTAACATAATACTCCCAACACTACAGGAAACCCGACGATTTGCGATGGCCAGGGCCGTCGCAAATAAGCCAAATGCCGTCGCAAATAAGTCGTTGCAATTAAGCTTAATTGCGACGGCTCGCAGCGGCCGTCGCAAGTTATTGCCAGAGGCTGGTGGGCCCTGCAACAATATTTGAGACGGCCCGGCCGTCGCAATTAAAGCTTATTTGCGACGGCCTGGCCGTCGCAAATAAGTGCCGCTATTTGCAACGGCCGGGCCGTCACAAATAAGTTCAGCAGGCAGGGCCCATGTGTCCTCCTTCGGGACCCACGCTGCTATTTCTGACGGCCAGGCCGTCGCAATTAATGCTTATTTGCGACAGCCGGGCCGTCGCAAATAGCAGTGGCTTAATTGCGATGGACTGGAACCTTATTTGCGACGGTACTATATAAAAAGCCATCGCAAATAAGGTTTTTTATTTTTTTAAAAAAAATAGAAAATACTACCCTGCTTAATAACCAAAATCACAGAATAGAAACAATATATCACACACTATAAAACACACAAACATCATCACAATCACAAACTAATAAGTGCCGATACATCTCATATCGTCATCAACAAAGCAAATAAGGGCTCACCCGCCCATCTGACCTCCGTAGCCACCTCCGGAGCCACCTCCGAAGTCGAAGTCGTCGTTGCGCCTCATTCCAGGTGGCGGTAGTGACGACGACGTCATTTGTGCAGATGTCGCGGATCCTTGCAATTAATGAAACTTAGAGTTAGAATATAAATGCATCAACATCTCTCTCCCTCCCTTCCTCTCCCTCTATCTTCATCTAGATCCCCCTCTCTTCCTCTTTTTTTCATTTCTCTCTTTCTCCCTCCCTCTATCTTTGTCTCTCACTCTATCTCTCTATTGCTATCTTTTCCCTCTATCTTCCTCTCTCTATCTCCATCTACATCTCCTTCCCTCTATGTCCATCTACATCTTCCTCTCTCTCTTCATTCCCCTCCTACTCTATCTAACTATCTTTCACTCTTTCTTTTTTCTCTCTCTTTCTTCTATCTCTCTCTTTCTTCTACATCAATCATTTTCTTCTATCTAACTATCTCCCTCTTTCTTCTATTTCAATCTTTTTACGCTGGAGAAGAAGGATTACATTGAAAATTATCTGACCCGTAGAAGAAGGATCGCCTGGAAGGACCGGTGGTAGTACCGGTAGCTGGATCCCCAGACCTTATGCTCGAGCCATAGCTTGTCATTGTAAACATTAAATGCTATCTATTAGTAAGTCATTTATGCTGAATTAATGAGAACTTTAGTTTTTATTTTGTTACCTCCATTGCTTCCCGCATCTGCGCCAACGCTGCTGCCTGGGTTTGGATCGTGGCCTCCATCGCGATTCTTTGGCGTTTCGACTCCTCCTATCACCTGAAGAGGGACTGTATCTCAATGTCCCTCTGCGAGGTGCGACGACTAGTCGTGCCCAACGAAGAAGCCTGCGTGGAGCTGCCTCTCGCAGGTCTCCCCGCCCTCGAGTCGACAACTCCGTCGAATATGGCGAGCCTTGATGAGATCATGCATATTATTATTGCACCTACAAACATGACACAATGTTTATTTGTTTGGGATCCTGGCTCAAGTGAATGTGCACTCTTATTTGATGGACAAGATCAAGATGGCGCACTATGTCGTCCACCACCTTGGCCTCCTCCATTCATGCATACAAGAAGATTTGATGGTGTTGCACATTTGGACCAACACATGAGAGGAGATGAACTTGAGTCGAGGAAAACTCCAATTCAAGAAGGGGAGGATGATGATGACATCACTTCTATGGATACAAACAACACTCCATTGAATATACAAGATGTAATCAATAGAGTTCATACACAACAATTAATTTTAGAGGTGAGCTCATTCTTATATGTTTCCTTATATGTTTTTGAGCATAGATTGCTACCTAATGATTTAATTATGATTAGGATCCATAGAGAGGTTCAAAGAGTACTTGGAGGAACTATTAGGGACGTGGAAGACCAGAGAATTCATTCAAAGAAGATGGAAATCGAACCAAACTCAAAATTGTATCCAACTCGGAGTCCAGGAGCAGTATGCACTAAAACGGACGCCCAGGACGCATACAAACTTCGTTTTGTACGTTCCACATATGCACCCAAAGGGGAGAGGATAACCTTTCCAATGGCGCTGGTCTCATATATAAATTCCTTCGGAGTTATCAGGAATTGTCGAAACAATATCGAGTACAAAATCTGTCGGGGTGCTGCGCCACCGTATTGGGCCATTGAGCCTTGTATCAAGTCTAAGTCCATTATTTCCGTGCCTTAGGGTTAGGTCACGACCCTAACGCCCCCTTGTACGTCCTCCCACCTATATATACTCTATGGTAGCTGCCATAGACAATTGGGTTTTGCTTAGATCAATAATATCGCCGTTCTACGGTTTGTGAATCCCCAACTTCGCGATTTCATATCGTGTCTTTTACGTTCTTGATTGTGTTCTCGGTTGCACTTGTAGGGATTAGCCTTCTTGGCGAGGTCAATCGTGTGCAGCAAGGTTGATAACCAACGGAGCGGCGGTGTAGTGATTGCAGGGGTTGTTCGTGTTCTACTCGGGAGCCTCGGATCATCAACATCGAGATCTCCACATCAATCGACGTATCTATTACCTTTCGGAAGATCGGGCCTAAACTACCTATCAATTGGTATCATATTTCCAGGTTTCCCGTTAGGTAATTCATCTATCCATTACATTAGTTTTATTTTTCATACGTAGAGTCCGCAAAAAAGCCACAAAAAACTTTGCAGTTTAATAGATCTGTTCATTACTTTGTCCAAACCACCATTGAGCCTTTGCAACTTTCGTTTTCAGTTTAGTTTTGTTGAGTTTGTGTCCGTTGTTGAGTCATATTTCTGGTTTAGAAAGTGTTTTTGGTCTTAGTTTGAGTTTTGCATTGTGTGATTCATCCTTTTGAATCACGTCATCACGTCCAGATTAGATTCACCTCTGTCCAGTTCGGTATTTTGATCATATCTCGCTCATACGAACTTTTATATTGGTGTTCTTGTACTTTCTGGAAATATTAAGAAGTTATCTATGACTTTCGTATTCATCATTTTCCTAGAAAATATAGTTATCGATATCGAAATTGCATTAGATCGGAATCTGTTATTGACCTAGAAATTCTGAACACTCTGTATTTCTGGGGCAATATCTCCTATTTTTATTTTCCAAAATAGGTCTTCCATATATTGAGATTAAAGAGGAGAGATATATATACAATCTTGCTGTTGTTAGTTTTTCTATTTGGAGCCTCTAAGTACGCCTATATGTCCTTGGAAGATTGAGCAGAAAATCTGCGACAAGCACACAAGATATCTTTGATTACTTTTTATTGTGTTCTTCGTTTGCAGCACATTCTGAGAAAAGGAAGAAAAAAAGAAAAAGGCAAGTGCAAAACAAGATACAAAAGCCGCACAAAAAAAGAGGAGAAAAAAACAAAACAAAAAACAGAAGTGCTTGCATCCTTTGTGTCATCTAGTTTTATCTCATGTCTTGCTTGCTTGAACTACTAGGAACACATTTAGGCCAGCAACTTTGACAAGTACTTTGGACACTTATTCAACTTTACTATATGATTTATTTGTTGCTAATCCTTGCTACATATAAAGTGTCATCCAAGCTACACTTTACTCTTGAGCAGAATCGATACACCATTGCAATCATCCCACGCTTCATTGGTTTCTTTATACCGGCCACCGTTTGCCACCTGTAGTGTCGGTAAGAACACTTGTAAGAGCGTGGTAAGACGCTTGAGAGTGTGTGATTCCACTTCCACTTTGCCATTAACCTTTGTAGTTGATAGGGATAACATATTTTTTGTTGTCTTCTGTTTGCTACTAACAATGTTAGGTAAAAGCAAGAATCATGCATTATATGCTGAGATGATGGACATGATGAAGACGGCGATGGAGTTGCTCACTAAAAATCAAAAATCAACCAAGGTTTCACATGACATTCAGACTACCTTTACAACACCTTCCATAAGAAGTAATTACATTCTCCCATCTCTTCCTTGTTATGATTGTTTTGGTTATGATGAATATATTACTTGGGAAATAGAGGTGGATAAATTTTTTGGACAATGTCATATGTGTGAGAGGAGAAAGATTAGAAATGTTGCATGTGCATTAGTAGATTGTGCATTAACTTGGTGGAACAATTTAAATGAATTAGAAAAACCTCGAACATGGAAAGAAACGAAAATTCTTATGCGAGAAACTTTTGCTAATGTATCTATGTGCAAAGAAGAAATTCAGCAATTTGAGAAGAAATTTCTTGTTGTACCTCCTTTTGTGTCTAACATTTTGCAGGACAATATAGAAAATAATATAGATGATGCAAAAGAGAATGAGGCTTTCGACAACACTTGTGAAATTTTAGATGGATCAACTCATAATGCACTCAAAATCACTGCTGAAAATGGTAAGGCAAAACATTCTACAAATACAGAAGGTGAGATGTTTTTGGATGTTCTGAATTTTTCCACCAATCATGCTATTTTCGAGGAGCAACTATTAGAATCGTTTATTTATACACCATTATCACATGTTGATTTTCCTGCTGATCGTTGCCCTAAGAAAGAGTTGTGTGCTGATAACTCTATTATACCTATGCAAAAACAAGTTAATGTACAAGATGATTGTGTTTTGGATTCACCTACTTGTGCTGAAATTCGTAATTTGATCACCGCTACTGCTGAAAATGATGAGCTGAAATTTTTGTCTTCTCTAAATACTTTGGGTTATATTGAATTTGACACTCTTTGTGATCTAAATATTGTAGAGAGGAGAATATTTTCACAATCTGAATTTCCTTTATTAAGTAGAAATATTTTTCTTGCTATAGGCAACTATGAAGATAGTGGTGAATTTATGGTGCATAAAGTTTACATATGTTCAAATGTGCAAGCTCCTTTTGTGCTGCAACAACATGGTGAAATGAATGGATGCACTAACACTAATAATGTATTGTCAAGTTTTTCTAGCATTTTTTTATTGCAGCAAGGACAACAAATAAAAAAAAGCATTGTTCGTTGCGGTCGTGCAATATGGACAGTGTTCATTCTACCGCCAAAGCAATCCTTTTTCCTAGACATACGAGCAAGCCGAGGACGGCTTGTCATAAAGAAGGGGAGAATGATGAGATCATGCACATTATTATTGCACCTACAAACATGACACAATGTTTATTTGTTTGGGATCCTGGCTCAAGTGAATGTGCACTCTTATTTGATGGACAAGATCAAGATGGCGCACTATGTCATCCACTACCTTGGCCTCCTCTATTCATGCATACAAGAAGATTTGATGGCGTTGCACATTTGGACCAACACATGAGAGGAGATGAACTTGAGTCGAGGACGACTCCAATTCAAGAAGGGGAGGATGATGAGGACATCACTTCTATGGATACAAACAACACTCCATTGAATATACAAGATGCAATCAATAGAGTTCATACACAACAATTAATTTTAGAGGTGAGCTCGTTCTTATATGTTTCCTTATATGTTTTTGAGCATAGATTGCTACCTAATGATTTAATTGTCATTAGAATACATGTAGAGGTTCAAAGAGTACTTGGAGGAAGTATTAGGGACGTGGAAGACTAGAGAATTCGTTCAAAGAAGATGAAAATCGAACCAAACTCAAAATCGTATCCAACTCGGAGTCCAGGAGCAGTACGCACTAAAACGAAGGCCCAGGACACATACGAACTCTGTTTTGGACGTTCCACATATGCACGCAAAGGGTAGAGGATAATCATTCCAATGGCGCTGGTCTCATATCAAAATTCCTTCGGAGTCATCGGGAATTGTCGAAACAATATCGAGTACAGAATCTCTCAGGGTGCTGCGCCATTGTATTGGGCCATTGGGCCTTGTATCAAGTCTAAGTCCATTATTTTCGTGTCTTAGGGTTAGGTCACGACCCTAACACCCCCTTGTACATCCTCCCACCTATATATACTCTATGGTAGCTGCCATAGACAATTGGGTTTTGCTTAGATCAATAATATCGCCGTTCTACGGTTTGTGAAACCCCAACTTCGCGATTTCATATCGTGTCTTCTACGTTCTTGCTTGTGTTCTCGGTTGCACTTGCAGGGATTAGCCTTCTTGGCGAGGTCAATCGTGTGCAGCACGGTTGATAACCAACAGAGCGGTGGTGTAGTGATTGCAGGGGTTGTTCGTGTTCTACTCGAGAGCCTCGGATCATCAACGTCGAGATCTCCACATCAATCGACTTATCTATTACCTTTCGGAAGATTAGGACTCATCTTTTTGCTGAACACTTGCCTTGCTCTTGGGATTGGTTCGGGTCGAAGCCTTCAAACTCTTGGTGCTGTAGATCCCCCGCGGCACATTCTAGCACAAATCCGTCTAATCCGCACAATAAACATACAAACAAGAAACACAATCAAAGAGTGCACAAACATTACTCAATATGACATGATATGCATGATTAATGCAAATACAAGGTGGAACTTGTTAATGAGTTGCGTTTAATGATCACTAACTTGTCCTAATAGCTTTTGACAAGTTTATACAGGTTTGGATGTGATTAGATCTAATTTTAGAATTAATCCAAAAGAAATAAACCAGGAAAATCGGACTAACCCGCTAGGGACCACACAAGTCCGCACTGCGCGAGAACAACAGATTAGGGTTTTCTAGGTTGATGTGAATTTGTAGATTTGGGGTCGAATTCACGTAAGGAAAAGGAAGTAGAAGGTATACCAGGTGTTTATAACTCCAATGAACCAAAGATCTTGGTGGCAACACTTGGATCTTGACGATCTAGGGTTGATGAAGAACTTGGAGATGAATTGGTGATGAAGAACGGAACTTGATGGAGATCTTGATCCTCTTTTGTTTCCTCCTCTTCTTCTTCTTGCTTGGGATCTCCCCCTCCCTCCTTGATGATGGCTCTCCACAAACTAGGGTTCGGGTGATTGGAAAAGTGGCAAATAGATGTCAAGCCAAGGGGTGGGGTTGTTTATATAGAGGTGGAGGCTAGGGTTAGATGGATTTCGAGTTTGAGATGAGTAGGGGTCGGTTTAGAGTCCCACATGGGCTCTAAAAGAGTTAGGAACGACGTCCCTAGGCCCACTTAACGTAAAACACAAAAAACAAGTCGTGAAACAAAAGATCAACTCGGAGCTGTGATTTATCGGACAAGTCTGAAAAGGGGGACTAGTCCGAAGTTGTCCAGAGAAAAATCGGACAAGTCTGCACTGGATATCAGACAAGTCCAAACTTATCCAGAGGGGAAAATGGACAGGTCTGTCCTAAAATCGGACAAGTCCGACTTTAGTCAGAGAGGAAAACGAACAAATCCGTTTGGACACTAGACTAGTCCGGACAAGTCTAGGGACTTAGCAAATTTTCAAGGATTCTTGGAAGACCGGACTAGTCCGCACAGTCCAGAGGCAAAAACAGACTAGTCCGCAGAAAAATAGACAAGTCCGAGCGAGGTCAGAAAGAAATCGGACTAGTCCGCACTAAAATAGGACTAGTCCGCACTTTCCAGAATTCTTAAGTGCGGTTTTGTTCAAAATTCATTTTAAACTTTTTTATTTTTACGTGGGTTAATTTTAAACATATATTAGGATGTATGCAAGGCATGATGCATGAAACTGAGGGTGTTACACGTGGCATTAGGATCTATTGCCACAAAACACAATCGTTGCATTAGGAACTTTTGCCATGATTCACAAGTTTGTGGCGTTAGGATCTATCTCCACGGGACACAATCGTTGCATTAGGAACTTTTGCCACGATTCACCAGTTCGTAGCATTAGGATCTATTGCCAAAAAATACAATCGTTGTATTAGGATTTGTTGCCATGATTCACTAGTTCATAGCGTTAGGATCTATCGCCACGGAACACAATCATTGCATTAGGAACTTTTTCCATGATTCACTAGTTCGTGGTGTTAGGATCTATCGCCACAAAATAGAATCATTGCATTAGAATCTTTTGCCATGATTAACCAGTTTGTGGTGTTAGGATCTATCGCCACGGAACACAATCGTTGCATTAGTAACTTTTGCTACAATTCACCAGTTCGTGGCATTAGGATCTATCTCCACGGAACACAATCGTTGGCATCATGATATATTACAAAACATTGGCCACTATGTGAACGAATGAATGTGTGGTGTGTTCATCGTGTTCCTCAGGAATCATAAGGAAGGATTTGATTATTTTCTGGACAAGTGAATGATTTAGTTATCAAGTGAATGTGCTATGAGTTCACTGATGTGTGATATCAAGAGTGAACCAAAGAAAAATGGAGAAAATCATGAATCTAATTAAAGGAGACGTGGGGAAGACGCGCTTTTCGTATAAGAAATGCCCTTCACTACTAAGCACGTCTCCATTTTGCTTCTCCGCACAGACTAAGACGACATTAGTCTCTCCTCTTCTCTCGTCGTTCGTCTTCTCCATGCAGACAACCCACCATGGCCAACGTTCTGCCGCAAAGCCCGCCGAGGGAGCCACCCTGCAAGAAACAATGTTGTCGCTCCCCTGAGAGGCTCAACACCATACTGCTCGAGATGTAGTTCAATGTTGTTTGACCGGTTCCAAAGTCTGTTCGAGACGATGGCCGAGGTGCTCGGTGCCAAGGGCCGCAGTATCCTGGTGGCGTCGATGGCGAGGAACCTCGGTCGTGAGGTTGCACTGTTGGATCCGGACCAGCCGGAGCAATAGGCGGAGCAGAAGGAGCAACCGGCGGGACAGCCGGAGGAGGAGGAGGGTGAGGTGGAGTAGGATTTCGGTTTTCTTTTGTTGTTTTTTAGTTGATGTTGTTTCTATTTTCTCGTGTCTTGTACTTTTTTCTTATGTTTTGTAATAAATTTTTTAATGAATGAATATGTTATCTGTGTTCATCTGTGTGATGAATAATTTTGAGTGTTCAACTGTTATCTATCGCCACGGAACACAATCGTTGCATTAGGATCTGTTGCCATGATTGTACTAGTTCATGGCCTTAGGATCTATCACCACAGAACACACTCGTTGCATTAGGAATTTCTGCAGGAGCATCATTCAAATTCTTAGTATCTTCTAAAGAGGT
The DNA here is from genome assembly GCA_036927565.1 of Tuctoria greenei. Taxonomy (NCBI): domain Eukaryota; kingdom Viridiplantae; phylum Streptophyta; class Magnoliopsida; order Poales; family Poaceae; genus Tuctoria; species Tuctoria greenei. The sequence goes on from JAYESD010000011.1 coordinate 98,165,414, forward strand.
GGGTTATTCAATATCGGCTTGCTTCTAAGCTTGCTGCTAAATAAAAGAGCGGCTTCTATCTTTTCAAAAAAATCAAATAGTTCACATCTAGCTTACACAATACTTATATAAAAAATAATCATCTTCGCTGCTGTTCCCCCCCAATGGAGCTACATGACCATCATTTAAATATGTATCATCGTCGTCGTTGTCGTCATCATCTTCATTTTTTGATGGAACTCCATGTGCCTCAAACTTATCACATGTTCTCATTTGAAGAGCGGAAGCATCACCGGTTGCTCCCTCAATGTCATTCCTAGCCCATGTGGTCGTATCCTCATTTATGTGTGACATATTGATATCAGTAAGTTGTCGATCATCAAATGTCTCAGACTCTATCGTCTCAGTGACATTATTTTCACTTTCTCTAGGGGCACGGAAAAAAGGTTCCGTGGCTTCGTTTTAACAATTGTAGCCCATTCAGGTTGCTTCACACTTTGAACTTAAAAAACATGTTTTGCTTGGGTGGCTAGAATGTAAGGCTCATACATAAACTGAGAAAGAGTAGTGTCAACAATTCCGTATTGAACCGTTTTGTAGCCTCTGCCTTGGATCTGACCAAAACAAGGCCGATCAAACCAATAACATTCAAATAACAGCACGTCTTGATTTTTTTTTCAAAATCAACAGAAATAATTTTCTTGATTACTCTAACCCAATCATGATCACCATCCCGAACAACACCACCACTGTTTTGTGTCCGTAAATCTTTTTCCACCTCTGCAGTTCAAAAGAAGAAGCCATTTATGAATGATCGACTAAAAAAATGTGACTGACGATCAGATCCTCTATATAATGCATACAAATAATTGATTACTTTGCCTTCTTTGTGTAATGTCATAATCTGTACACATTAATATAAAAGGGGTCCTCGATAAACCAACATCAGAATGCATATTTGTTCAATATTTGTGACACCCGGTTCCAAAAATGAAACAAGTGAACGCATATGTGTGCCCAGGACGTTCAACACACATACACGAGTGCATTCACAAAAGGATATACAGAAAATTACAACGGAACAAGATTAATTAACCACTTTTATTACAAATTCAGAATATTCTCGAATACAAACTCTAATGATTATTAATGACAAGCTTGAACTAATGCAGCGGAAATAACTAACTAAGCAAATAGGGTAGCGCGGCTCCAAGCAACACCACAGGCAAGCTAACGGCAGACACGGCCTAGAACTTTGCATTATCAACATTACAATCCCAATCTTGACCTGCAACTGTTGGTGGGGGAATTGCAAGGGTGAGTACATGTCGTACTCAGCAAGTGTGGAAAGTATGACATGTAGCTGATTCAAATGACGACAATGATAATGGCTAAGTGCTGAAAAGTACATTAAAACATTTGGAAAGCAATATATATTATGTATATGAAACAAACTCATCATAAACCATGTAATTATCATAATACCAATCCATATCCCATATCCATCATCCATATACCAATAACCATATTCAATACAATAATTCAATTCATAACCAGCCATATCCATTACCAAACCATAACCATCCCAGAAACTATAACCAAATCCCAATTTCCCTCTAATCATGGAAGTTGTCCAGTTGCTCATAACCGGGATCATGGCTATCATGATAGTTTTATTAGACTCTGCCGAGTTTGTACCATTTTACCCACATGTTCGTGATTTCGTCACCTTTCGATGACTAAGAACCTCCCTTATGCCCATGACCCGCCGGTCACATTACACACTTCCGTTGGCGTGTGGCCAAGAGATCACAAAATAGACTTTACAAAGGGATTACTAGCTTATTTAGACCCCAATGAGGTTTCACCTGTGGTGATGCCTCCAACTGAGCACATCTTCAACCAAGGGTCCCTCTTGAGCCATACGGATCTCAGGGTAGTCCCACCAATCATCAACAAACCCAATCTGACTACCCCATCCACGAGCATCCTTAATGGTCCAAATAGCACAAGCAAAATCCAAATTAATCAGCTACGCCGCACCCATACTTGGCCTCGTGGTGGCACTGTAGTCCTAGCTTATTTTCACATGAACCGGTCCTTAGATCTAAAGAAAGCAAACCACCATGACATCCAACCTATCCACATACCAGGCTTTCTTAGATCACCCATTACCATATCATATTGACCAGCTCACATTAACCAGAATATCATTAATGCATAATTAAATGGGTAGTGTTGTTTTCCCATCCCAATTAATTAAGCGAAGCAAAAGGTAAAAATCCCATCCCAACTCTCTACCATGTATTCCACGTGACAAGGGTGGTCAAACAAATCTAGTAAACTTCCTATCATAGGATTTCCCTTCAAAATTGACACAAGTATGCAGTTTTGCAAATAAAACATTTATTATAAAAATAGGATCAATATGCTTCAAGGACACTTGCCTTGCTCCAACGGATAGGGTTGCTCAAGCGCTTCAAAGTCTTGGTTCTGAAAATCCTCGTACACGACCTCTTGAGCACTTCATTCTACTCGTGATCACACATACAAGAAAATACATACAAATCAACATGGTGCACACATACTAATCAACATTCGATGACATGCATGCATGCAAAGTTCAATTATTAATTAACTATGGTTGTTTATTGATTTGATGCAACTAGTTCATACGTGTTTATGCGAGTTTACAGGGGTTTTAGCGAGAACTAATTCTGCTGAAAATAAAAAGATGGTGCAACTATGATCAAATTACGTCTATTAGATCTAATACATCGCTAAAATTTGCATCGGAAAAATGAATCTTACCGTAGATGTGACAGCTCCAAAGATCACGGGACGAAGATGACGCGTAGACGAAGTGGATGGCGCAGCGGTCCTCCGGCGGCACGACAACGACGACGATCTCCGGCAGATGACGACACCCTCCTCTCCTTCTTCTTCTCTTTTCTTCTCCTTTTTTAATTCTCCTGGTGGCGCCTCTGGTCTTTTTTTTTCTACCAGCACTAGGGATTCTGGCGGCTAGGGTTTTGGGGCTGCGGCGATTTCTGTCAACAAAAACTACGGAGCCTCGGTCGTTTATATAGGCGGCGAGGTATGCGGTCCTGAGACCGGCCCAGTCTCAGCCGAAACGCGGCGCGCCTAGCACGCGCTTTGGGCTCGGCCCCGGGCAAGCGGCCCTCGGCCGACTAGGCCATGGGCGTGGGGCCAGCGCGGTGCGGCTCGGCCGCTGGGCCGGGGGGCGTGCGGCACTAGGGCGCGTGGGGTTGATCGGCTCGGGCGGCCTGGCCAGCTCAGTGCCGGTTGGGCACTGTGTGCCCGGAATCGTCCTGGGGTGAAGCAAAGCTTCCCCCGGAAACATCCCGAAGTTTCTGGAATTTTTTTCTTTCTTTCTTTCTTTAGGTTTCATATATTTTTTCCTATATATATTATTATTATTTTTATATTTGTTCCCTAATACATGTTTTATATTATTATTATCTTTTTCTTCTTTAGCTACACATATCTTGTATATGTATGTTTTATGTTTTATTATCTTTCCTTTGTTTTACTAATTTTTAATGCATGAACATGTATGCAATGCATGATGCAAAAATTGAGGGTGTTACAAACCTACCCCCCTTAAAGTGAATCTCACCCTCGAGATTCGATAGCATGGAGAAAAGATGAGGGAATTCTGCCTTCAGGTCTTCTTCATGTTCCCACGTAGCTTTGGCTTCCTTATGGTGGTTCCATTGCACTTTGCACCAACGGACCCTTTTATTCCTCGTGACCCTTTCCTTCACGTCCAAGATCTTGATGGGTTGCTCGACATAGGAAAAATCCTATTGAAGTTCTAACTCATCTATCGGCACCTATTCTTCTGGCACCCTGAGACACTTCTTGAGTTGAGACACATGAAATACGTCGTGTACATCGAAGAGATACGCCGGCAGCTCAAGTCGATATGCTACTTCTCCTCGTTTGTCCACAATCTTCAATGGTCCGAAGTAACAAGGTGCCAGTTTTCCTTTGACGTTAAACCGGTGTTGCCCTCGAATAGGTGACACTTTGAGGTATCTGCATAGCCTTTTTGCCGCGACTGAGCAGCCCTTAGGTTTTCACGAATTATTTTAACTTGCCTTTCAATATCTTGTAACACATCGGGGCCGAATACTTTGTTCTCTTCTGTTTCATTCCAAAACAAAGGTGTCCTACACTTCCTTCCGTATAGTGCTTCACATGGTGACATTTTCAAACTTGCTTGGTAACTATTGTTGTATGAAAATTCTGCACATGGCAAGCTCTTTCCCAACTTTTCCCATGCTTTAGCACAATCTCTTAACATGTCTTCCAAATTTTGATTGGTCCTCTCAGTTTGTCCATCCATTTGAGGGTGATATGCCGAACTGAAGTTCAACCTTGTTCCCAATGCTTCATGCAATTTCTGCCAAAATCTGGAGGTAAATTGAGAACCTCTATCCGATACTATCTTCTTCAGTACTCCATGTCGACACGCAATATGATCCATGTATATTTCTGCCAATTGTGCAGCTATATATTTGGTCTTCACAGGGACAAAATGAGCTAACTTGGTTAAGCGATCCACAATTACCCAAATTGAGTCGTAACCAGACTGATTATGTGGTAACCCAACTATGAAGTCCATTCCAATTTATTCCCATCTCCATTATGGGATCTTCAATGGTTGCAATAATCTAGCTGGCCTTTGATGTTCCGCCTTGACTCGTTGACACACATCACACAATGCTACATATTGAATGTGGCCTAGAGGGGGGGTGAATAGGCCTTTTTGCAAATTGTCGGATCCTGCAACACTTAACAACCAGTTCAATACCAGATATATGGGACTATTCCGGTAAAGTGCAAACTAGTCTGGTGTTTACGAACTAAGTTGGTTAAGCTTGATCGATTAGATTGATTCTTTTATGTATGCAGCAGAAATATAGAATCAAATAAAGGTTTCAATGTTATATGCTAGATTATATCACAATTAAATCTTATGTTTAACAATTCAACGTGAGATAAGCAATGATTATGAAACCCTAGATTATACCAATGAATAAGAACGATGAGCACCAAAAACAAGACACAAGGATTTATCCCGTGGTTCGGCTCCCACAAAGGCAACCTACGTCCACGTTGAGGAGTCCACAAAAGGACTGGGTCTTCTCCAACCCTACCCTCGTCGGATCGCCACGAAGGCCAATCCTCTTCCACTAATCACAAAGGGGTGAATAACCAAATTCAAAGGGGCCTTCTCACACGTTGAGAGATCCCTTGGATTACAACGCAAAATACAACCAAAACACACTCAAAAGATTATAATTAAATTGCAGGAGTGTGTTAGAGAATCAAACCAAGAGCTCAATGTGGTGTTGAACGTGTCTCTCCAATGATCTAGAGTGAATCCTCAAAGGATTGATCGTTGTTGCACTTAATTTCGTGGAGAGATGTGGTTTCTGAGGCTCTTGGGAGGTGTGACGGCGCTAGGGTTCGAGAGATGGTAAAATATGGCCGTACAACTCTATTTAGATGGGTTTCTAAAAGTGGCCGTTAGGGTTCAGAAAGATCGGACTAGTCCTTGGTGGTCACCGGACTAGTCCAGTGTGCTGTGTGTAGCAAACCCTAAATGTCCCGAAATATCGTACTAGTCCGGCTAGGAGCGGACTTGTCGGATTTCGCTACTGGATATCTTCGGACTAGTCCGGTAGTTATCGAACTTGTCCAGACATGTGAAACCCTAAGTGTATAGGATGACAAGTCCACACTTGTAGGACTTGTCCGATTTAGTTCAGAGGGATTTTCGGACTAGTCCATGCAATGTCGGACTTGTCCGTTTTGGATCAGAATGAATATCGAACTAGTCTGGTTGTGATCGGACTTGTCCGATTTTGTTTGACTTGTGATGTGTTTTGAGTATTAGTCCGCACTAGGGAGGACTAGTCCGATTCTAGTCAGTGAGATATCGGACTAGTCCGATTTATATCAGACTTGTCCGATTCTGTGCAGAGAGGATATCAGACTAGTCCGGTGTCTGTCGGACTAGTCCGGTCCTGTGTAACTTTGTGCAATGTGTGTGTTTAAATGTGGTTGAGCTCTTGGGATGTGTTTCCTTAACACACTCCATACATAATAATATACTATTCTTCTTCCTTGAGCTCATTTCCACTTTGATCCTCACTCTTGCTTCTTTTTGGTACTTTGCTCATTTTTCTATCATAAGCCTGCACTCATCTCAACAAAGAGGTTAGGATCCCAATTGCTTGTCATAAATCATCCAAAACCCACAATGGAGTCCTAGATGCACTTTCAATCTCCCCCATTTTGGTGACTGATGACAACCAATTGAGATTTCACAAAATGTGATAAAAATTGAGATTTTCATAAAGTATCCACATATGAGTCCAAAATAAATCAAGCAGTGAAAAGTATTATCCATATGTGTATTTTTTATGGTGGGATGCATAACTAAGTACACTGAAACATGAATAATGACATAATTGACATTAATCAACCAATAGCAAGCATATATGTCATTCTAAAGCAAAATCACAGTTTTCATAAATACTACTCAAAGGATCAAATCATTGCATCACAGAACCATAATTAACTTAAGAACAAAGATAAAACATTACAAGCAAAAAAAGAGATAAAAAGAAAGGCATAGAACTCTCTCCTCGCAAACTACAGCTAAGACTAAGACTCCCCCTCAATCTCTCCCCCTTTGGCATCAAGACACCAAAAAGAAGGAGAGGAGGGTCCTAAGATCTTCACTCTTCACTGTCGGTCCTCTCATCGTCGTCTTCGTCATCTTCATCTTCAGCTTGATGAGGAGGAGAAGGAGGAGGGGCGGAGCCACTCGAGTCCCCAATGCGAAAGTAGGCAAGCTCGGAGGGGGTCAAGGGCCCGAGCTCAGTGAAGTCCAGGTCGGAGTCCTAAGAAATCACTGGAGATCCAATGGGGTCGATATCCAGCTTCTGGCGAATTTGCTTCACATTTTCCTTGATGTACCTCATGTCCTCCTTTCTTTTCTGATTGAGCTTGTGGGCCTTCACTTCGGCCTTCTTGTAGGAGGTAAAGATTGCAATGAGATATTTAAGGATACCACTAGCTGATCCTTTTTGAGGAACTGCCCTACCAGCAGGGGCAACACTTGCATCTTCTCTTCTTTTTGCCAGTGCCTCAGGGCTGGAGGCCGGCGAGGGAGCAGCCTGGACATTTACTTGTTGAGGCTTCTGAGGCCTCAGAGGTGTGTGCTCCACATCTTTGACAAACTCGATCCCTGTGACTTTCTCAATCATGAACATGAGATAAGGGGCACAACCACATAATCTGTTAGGAGTGCAGGATACGTTCACCATGTCATTCCAAATGTATTCCGCCACATCAAATGGGCGGTTTTTGCTTATGACCATCATCAGAGTTCGGAGGTATCCTTGCACACTCCCTGCATCCCCATCCTTAGGGGCCATTGTCTTCCTCAGGACTCTATTTAGCACCACAAAGAATGGCTTCATGTTCTTCGTGGAAGGAGGGATGAACTTTGAGTTGGGCTCATAGAGAAACTTCATCTTTTCCTTCTCGATGACACCAACATTGTCATTGCTTGAGGTGTCAAGATGCAACATCCTTGCAAATTCTTCATATGTGATAGTGTACTTGGATCCATGAGTCATCCAAGTCACTCTCTCTTCTTCATCACTCGCAAAGTAACAAGTGGCATAGAACTGAGCCACCACTTCATCATTCCAATAGTACTGAAAGGCAAAGAGGTCCTTCAAGCCATGTCATTCAGCTGCTGCAATAACTTCATCAAAAGCAGAGCATCTCTTATTCTCAAGATGTGCCCAGTCAATCCACTGAATGTGCACCACCGGTGTCCTCATCTGTAGGTAATCAGCCATGTAATAGTCAGCATGAAAATTGCTCCAGAATATTCCATCCGCAGCTTGCTTTGGATGACTGTAGCAATCCACACTGTGGAACTTGGCCGCTCAGTCACTGCCCTTTCCAATAAACTTCTCTTCAGTGGGGTCCCAGACCCCTTCCCTCGGAGCATGTAGCTTCACGGGCCAACTAGACCCGTCGCTATCCCTTTGCCCTTGCCTTTGGCTAGGCGGGCACTTGCTGAGCTAGGGCCACCACCGGTGGTAGCCCTAGAAACTGGCATCTTGGAGGCCGGCTTCTTCGCCAGCACTTTCCTCCGAACCTGTGGAGGAGACGGAGCTGGCTTGGTAGGTCTCTCTTGGCGCTTCTTGCCGAGACTCGTTGAGGTTCGAGGTGCCACCTCGTGGTCCAACTCGGCCTCAAAATCGGAAACTTCATCGTTTGTGCTCGACATGACCTGAGAATGAGTGGCTTGATTGAGAATGAATGGTACAAGGCATAGGTGTGAAAGTATAGCATGGACTTGCATTGAGGAATTGAAAAGTTAGGTTTTGAGTTCAGAAAAGTCGGACTTGTCCGGTGTCTAGGCATGGACTAGTCCGGGATATCGGACTTGTCCGTGCATGGACCGGACTAGTCCGGTATTTAAACTCAAAAACCTAGGAAACTAGACAAATGGTGATTCCTAATAAACAACAGGCATAGCATAAATGTAATACATCAAGGAGGCATGTATACAGTGAAATATGCTAGGCTATTTGATCAACAATGAAGAAATTTGGGATTTCTAGGGTTAGGGTGAAAAATTACCGAAGAAATCGACTGGAGCTTGAAGAAGAGGACGTTGAAGGCCGGACTAGTCCGAGAACTTCAATCCCAATGCAATGTCGATCAAATCCCCCCAAACTTGTGAAGTTTCGATGGAGAAATCAAGAAATCGCCTTGGGGGCTCGAGTGAGAGAGAGAGAACGCGTGAGGCAAGAGTGGAGGATGAAGACTTTAGGGTTTGGTGGCGGCTAGGGTTATGGACACGAAAAATCAGACAAGTCCGGAGATGACCAGACTAGTCCGAACTTTTCCAGGGGCTATATCGGACTAGTCCGTTGTCTACCGGACTAGTCCGTCCTAACCGTCACTCAGTGGACTTGTCTGCATGGGCGGTCTAGTCCAGGCAACCACGGACTAGTCCGTGGTTACCAGAGAAGAAATTATAGCCCATTCATATATATTTGAAGGTGCATACCAAGAAAATAGGAGGGCAAATCAAACCAAATAATCTTGATGAATATGATCAGTAAGCATACAACAATCAAGCAATGATCATAATTCACCAAGATCTAGTAATTGACATAGTTTTAGAGAAAAATGAGAGAGATGATTTTCACAATTCAATCAACATATTTTGAAGAATTCATACAGGTATGCAACTTTTCAAGCCACACTCCGAGCATCAAGAATATTTAGTTCATTTTGGACTTTGGAAAAGCGCTTTTCATCAAGTGGCTTGGTGAATATGTCGGCCAATTGCTTTTGGGTATTGACATGTGAGATGGATATATCTTCTTTCATGGAATGGTCTCTCAAAAAGTGATTCCTTATGTCTATGTGTTTAGTTCTAGAGTGCTCAACTGGATTGTGGGCAATTTTAATGGCACTCTCATTGTCACAAAGGAGTGGAATATGATTCATATTGTAACCATAATCCCTTAGAGTTTGTCTCATCCAAAGAAGTTGTGCACAACAACTCCCGGCTGCAACATACTCCACTTCAGCTGTGGATAAGGCAATGGAATTTTGTTTCTTGGAGGACCAAGAAACTAAGGTTCTCCTTAGGAATTGGCATGTACCGGAGGTGCTTTTTCTATCTACTTTGCACCGGCATAATCTGCATCGGAGTAACCAATGAGATTGAATTTTGAGCCTTTTGGGTACCAAAGACCAAGGTTGGGTGTATGAACTAAATATCTCAAGATCCTTTTTATGGCTGTCAAGTGACATTCCTTAGGGTTGGCTTGAAATCTTGCACACAAACATACACTCAACATAATATCTAGCCTAGATGCACATAAATAGAGTAGAGATCCAATCATGGAGCGATATACCTTTTGGTTGACGCTAGGTCCATCTTCATTGAGATCCAAGTGGCCATTTGTTGCCATGGGGGTCTTTATGGGCTTTGCCTTGTCGATACCAAACTTCTTAAGTATGTCCTGCGTGTACTTGGTTTGGCTTATGAACGTCCCTTCCTTTTGTTGCCGCACTTGGAATCCCAAGAAGTACTGTAATTCTCCCATCATTGACATTTCAAACCTGTCTGTCATGATTTTACTAAATTCCTCACAAAAAGATTGATTAGTTGACCCAAAGATTATATCATCAACATAAATTTGACAAATAAAAGGATCATTGTCTAAATTCTTGGTAAATAGTGTATAATATGCTTTGCCAATTTGAAAACCATTCTCAATTAGGAAATCTCTAAGACACTCATACCAAGCTCTAGGAGCTTGTTTGAGGCCGTAGAGACCTTACGCAATTTAAATACATGGTTGGGGAACTCTTCGTCTTCAAACCCGAGTGGTTGCTCCACGTACACCTCTTCCTTGATTGGTCCGTTGAGGAACGCGCTTTTCACATCCATTTGATACATCTTGAAATCATGGTGAGTAGCATATGCAAGTAATATTCTAATAGATTCAAGTCTAGCTACTGGAGCAAAGGTCTCATCGAAATCCAAACCTTTGACTTGTGAGTACCCTTCGCCCACAAGTCTTGTCTTGTTCCTTGTCACCACCTCGTGTTCGTCTTCTTTGTTGCAGAAGACCCACTTGGTGCCGACGATGTTTGCATTGGGTCTTGCCACAAGTTCCCACACCTCGTTCCGCTTGAAGTTGTTCAAATCTTCTTGCATTGCTACCACCCAGTCCGGATCTTTCAATGCATCTTCAACCCTGCGTGGTTCCAAAAAGGATACAAATGAATAGTGCTCACAAAAATTAGCTATGCGAGATCTAGTGGTTACTCCCTTTTGGATGTCACCAATGATATTGTCAATTGGGTGATCCCTTTGGACGCATTGGTGTACTCTTGGGTGTGGCACTTGAGGAGTTGTTTCCTCATGTTCATCGGCTTCTCCCCATTAGTAATTGCCTTTGTTGACCTTTTGATTATCTTCGTATTCTTGTGGTTGGTCTTGTGCTGAAGCTCCCCCTTGATCGTTGGTCTCCTCTTGTGGTTCATCTCCCTCATGTACGTGTGGAGGTGGCTCTTGTGGTCGAACTTCACCTAGAGCCATTCTTTTCAATGCTTGACAATGAGCTTCTTCTTTACCTAGTTCACATGGATCAACTTGCTCCTTTTGGGAGCCATTAGTCTCATCGAACACTACGTCATGTGCTATTTCAACAAGTCCGAAGGTCTTGTTGAAAACACGATAGGCGTAAGTGTTCGAATCATAACCAAGCAAGAAACCATCATCGGACTTCGAAGCGAACTTTGAAGTCCTAGGCTTCTTGTTCAAGATATAACATGGAGAACCGAAAACTCGAAAATATGAAATATTTGGTTTGTTACCGGTGAGTAGCTCATAGTATGTCTTCTTGAGTAGTGGATGAAGATAAAGTCGATTTACGACATGGCAAGCGGTGTTAATCGCTTCTGCCCAAAATCGATCCGATGTCTTTTACTCATCGAGCATTGTTCTTGCCATCTCTATGAGTGTTCGATTCTTCCTTTCGGCAACTCCGTTTTGTTGTGGGGAATATGATGCTGAAAATTCGTGCTTGATGCCCTCATCATCAAGGTACTCCTCCACTTGTGTGTTCCTGAACTCTGTGTTGTTGTCGCTTTGAATATTCTTGATTGTCAATGAGAATTCGTTTTGAGCTCCCTTGAAAAACTTCTTGAGTATTCCTTGTGTTTCTGACTTATCATGCAAAAAGAAAACCCAAGTGAAGCAAGAAAAGTCATCAACAACTACTAAACCATATTTGTTACCCCGATGCTTATGTAAGCAATTGAACCAAATAAGTCCATGTGAAGTAGTTCGAGCGGTCTTGTTGTAGTCATGACGTTCTTTGCGGGATGAGGTGCTCCAACTTGCTTCCCGGCTTGGCACGCGCTACAAGGCCTGTCTTTCTCAAAAACAACATCCCTCAAACCGCGGATGTGATCGCCCTTGAGGAGTTTTTGAAGATTCCTCATACCAACATGTGGTAGCCGTCTATGCCACAGCCAACCCATGTTGGTCTTTGCAATCAAGCATGTGTCAAGTTCGGCTTTATCCTTGTTGAAATCAACAAGGTAATGCTTTCCCTTCAACATACCCTTGAATGCAATGGAACCATCACTCCTCCTAGAGACGGTCACACCCTCGTTAGTGAACAAGCAATTATAACCTTTGTCACATAGTTGAGATATGGACAGCGGGTTATAATCTAAGGATTCAACATGTAGTACATGAGAAAGTGTGTGTTTAGATGATATAGCAATTTTACCGGTACCGAGCACCCTTCCTTGACTGTTATCTCCAAAGTAGATGCCCTCATTTGGGTCCTCATTCTCTTCATATTCCACGAACATTCTTCTTTCCCCGGTCATATGGTGGTGCAACCACTGTCCAACACCCATTTAGATCCACCGGAGGAATAGGGCTTGCGTTTACCTTCCTTTGCCATGAGGCAAGTGCCATTTCCCTTCCTTGCGCCGAGTGTAGGGAAGAGGGTAGACTTCTTGGATGTCTTCTCGATGGCTATGCTAGCCATCTCTTCTTCTTCGGACGATGAGGGCTCATCATTTGAGTCCCACTCTTTCCCAATGTGCGCTTGTTCAGCTTGTTTCTTCTTCTTGAAGAATTTCTTGTGTTGAGGCTTGGCTTCTTTAGTCTTTTTCTTGTTCTCCTCATATGGGAAATCAACTATAAAGTGGTTATACTCACCACAATTATAGCATGCCCGCCTCAACTTTGGCTTTGTTCTTTCTTTGTACTTTCCTTTGCTTGACTTTGTACCTTGTCTCTTCTTCATGATTCTTTTGAATTTCTTCATGAACAATATCATGTCTTCTTCATCTAATTCACTTCTCTCGTCGTCACTATCCTCCTCTAGTTGTGCTTCTCTAGCTTCTTTGGATAGGGGCTTGAGGGTGGACTTCAAAGCAACCCCTTTCTTCTTTGCCGAGGTGAGGTCGGCAATTTCCTTGACAAGCTTTGCTTGTTTTTCAATCATCTCAAAGTTGATGATCTTTCCAAGCAATTCATTCGAAGTCATCCTTTTGTATACGTGGCTTTCTCTAATCATGGAGCATAGTGTGACATTGCGAGGCATAAAAGCTCTATGGATGAGCTTTACCACCTCGTGGTCATTCCACTTCTTGCTCCCATATGATCGAACTTTGTTGAAGAGTGTCTTCAATCGGTTGTACATTTCTTGGGGTGACTCGTCTTCCTCAATTGTGAATCTTCCTAATTCCCCTTCGATCATCTCAATTTTTGCTTCACGTACATGTCGGTCACCTTCATGTGCAGTTTGTAGTGTATCCCATATCCCCTTAGAAATTTCGAGTCCATCCACCTTGGTGAACTCATCCCGACTGAGTGAGAAGGTGATTACTGTTGTGGCTTGAGCGTTTCTATGAATAGCCTGCTCTTGGCTTGGGGTGAGCTCTTCGTCGTCGTCCGGAATATCTATCCCTGTGCATACAACATGCCATAGACTTGGATTGAGTGAAATCAAATGCATTTTCATATTCTGCCTCCACATTGAGTAATCACTTCCATCGAAGTGTGGGGCTTTTCAAAGTGGGACAGATAAGTAATTATTATTATTGGAATTTAGACGATCATAGTTAAAAGGATATCGGGAGTATTTGGTGTGACTACTCCCCTTCTTCTTCTCTTCAACTTTCACTTTCCCTTTGGAAAGCGCCTTCTTTCTGAGGAGCGCCTTTAGCTCCAGTGTCTCCTCATCATCGTCCTCGAAGTCTTGAATGGCTTCGAGGTACTTCTCCACCTTTTGATTTCTGTCGGTGTTAACCTCTTCTTGGTTGTTGATTTTGTGGATGTCCTTCATCTCCGACATGATCTCTTCGAGTGGTTAGACTCTTTCTTGAAGAACCTGCTCTAATACCAATTGAATGTGGCCTAGAGGGGGGTGAATAGGCCTTTTTGCAAATTGTCGGATCCTGCAACACTTAACAATCAGTTCAATACCAGAGATATCGGACTAGTCCGGTAAAGTGCGGACTAGTCTGTTGTTTACGGACTAAGTTGGTTAAGCTTGATCGATTAGATTGATTCTATTATGTATGCAGCGGAAATATAGAATCAAATAAAGGTTTCAATTTTATATGCTAGATTATATCACAATTAAATCTTATGTTTAACAATTCAACGTGAGATAAGCAATGATTATGAAACCCTAGATTATATCGATGAATAAGAATGATGAACACCAAAAATAAGACACAAGGATTTATCTCGTGGTTCGGCTCCCACAAAGGCAACCTACATCCACGTTGAGGAGTCCACAAAAGGACCAGGTCTTCTCCAACCCTACCCTCATCGGATCGCCACGAATGCCAATCCTCTTCCACTAATCACAAAGGGGTGAATAACTGAATTCAAAGGGGCCTTCTCACACGTTGAGAGCTCCCTAGGATTACAACACGAAATACCACCAAAACACACTCAAAAGATTACAATTAAATCGCAGGAGTGTGTTAGAGAATCAAACCAAGAGCTCAATGTGGTGTTGAACGTGTCTCTCCAATGATCTAGAGTGAATCCTCAAAGGATTGATCGTTGTTGCACTTAATTTTGTGGAGAGATGTGGTTTTTGAGGCTCTTGGGAGGTGTGACGGAACTAGGGTTCGAGAGATGGTAAAATATGGCCGTACAACTCTATTTATATGGGTTTCTAAAAGTGACCGTTAGGGTTTAGAAAGATCGGACTAGTCCGTGGTGGTCACCGGACTAGTCTGGTGTACTGTGTGTAGCAAACCCTAAATGTCCCGAAATATCGGACTAGTCCAGCTAGGAGCGGACTTGTCCAATTTCGCTACTAGAAATCTTCGGACTAGTCCGGTAGTTATCGAACTTGTTCGGACATGTGAAACCCTAAGTGTATAGGATGACAAGTTCGCACTTGGAGGACTTGTCCGATTTAGTTCAGAGGGATTTTCGGACTAGTCCGTGCAATGTCGGACTTGTCCGTTTTGGATCAGAATGAATATCGGACTAGTCTGGTTGTGATCAGACTTGTACGATTTTGTGTGACTTGTGAAGTGTTTTGAGGATTAGTCCGCACTGGGGAGGACTAGTCCGATTCTAGTCAGTGAGATATCGGACTAGTTCGATGTATATCGGACTTGTCCGATTCTGTGCAGAGAGGATATCGGACTAGTCCGGTGTCTGTCAGACTAGTCCGGTCTAGTGTAACTTTGTGCAATGTGTGTGTTTAAATTGTGTTGAGCTCTTGGGATGTGTTTCCTTAACACACTCCGTACACAATAATCTACTATTCTTCTTCCTTGAGCTCATTTGCACTTTGATCTTCACTCTTGCTTCTTTTTGGTACTTTGCTCACTTTTCTATCATAAGCCTGCACTTATCTCAACAAAGAGGTTAGGATCCCAATTGCTTGTCATAAATCATCCAAAACCCACAAGGGAGTCCTAGATACACTTTCACATATTCAGCTATGTCCTTTTTCATGCTATCCCACCAATAGCAAGTCTTCAAGTCTTTGTACATATTCGTACAACCGGGGTGAATTGAGTAAGGTGTGTCATGTGCCTCTTTTAATATGGTCTCCCAAATACACTTCACATTAGGCACGACAATCCTCTTACCAAGCCATAGAGTACCATGTTCGTCCTCATCAAATCTGAATTCTCTCCCCTATTGGGTCCTTTCCTTGATTTCCTGAATTTCCTCATCCTTGGTTTGGCCTTCCCGAATTTCTTGCTCCAAGGTTGGGTTTAACTCCATCATCTCCATCTCATTTACAAATGCAAGGTTCAACCATTCAAACTCTATACATAACTCGGATGGTAACTCTCGAACTGTGAGTTGATGACTTACTCCTTTTCTACTCAAAGCATCGGCCGCTACATTGGCTTTTCTCGGATGATAGTTGATCTCCAAATCATAATCTTTAATGAGCTCCAACCATCTCCGTTGCCTCAAATTCAGATCTGTTTGTGTGAAAATATACTTAAGACACTTGTGATCCGTATAAATTTCACACCCATGTCCAAGGATATAGTGTCTCCGAATCTTCAACGCATGTACCACGACTGCAAGTTCTAAATCACGTGTGGGGTAATTCTGCTCATGTTTCTTCAATTGTATTGATGCATAGGCGACCACTTGTCCTTCTTGCATCAATACACATCCAAGTCCTTTCCTCGATGCGTCACAATAAATATCAAAACTCTTGATCACATCCGGCAGTACCAAAACTGGGGCTATTGTCAACCTCTTCTTCAACTAATGAAAACTATTTTGACAACCTTGAGTCCGTTGGAAAGCCTTTCCCTTCATTAGCAGTTCTGTCATTGGCTTGGCTATCATTGAAAAGTCCTTGATGAATCAGCGGTAATATCCAGCTATTCCAAGAAAACTCCTTATTTCCTTTACGTTTTGCGGGGGTTCCCATTTCAACACGTCCCTCACCTTTCCTGGGTCAACCGATACTCCTCCTCCTAAGATTATATGACCCAAAAACGACACCTCTTTCAACCAAAACTGACACTTGTTGAGCTTGGCATACAATTGATGCTCCCTTAATTTTTGTAGTGTAAGCCTCAAGTGTTCCTCATGTTCCTTCTCATCCTTTGAGTAGATCATAATGTCATTTATGAACACCACTACAAACATATCCATGTACTCCATGAATACCTTATTCATGAGGTACATAAAGTAGGCAGGCGCATTTGTCAATCCAAAAGACATCACAGTGTACTCATAAGATCCATACCGTGTCCTAAAAGTTGTCTTGGGTATGTTCGATGGTCTAATCTTCATTTGGAAGTATCCCGACCTCAAATCAATCTTAGAGAAGACACAAGCACCCTTCATCTGATCAAACAAGTCTTCTATGCATGGCAAGGTCTACTTGTTCTTGATTGTTACCTTGTTGAGAGCTCGGTAATCTACGCACATCCTTTGGGATCCATCCTTCTCGTCCACAAATAGAATGGGCGCTCCCCAAGGTGAAGAGCTGGGCCGAATGGAACCCTTCTCTTGTTGCTCTTGAATCTGCTTCTTGAGCTCCGCTATTTCAATAGGAGGCATTCTATACATCCTCTTAGCTATAGGTGCAGTTCCAGTATTAGATCAATAACAAACTCAATGTCTCGATCAGGTGGCATACCTGGCAACTCGTCCGGAAAAACATTCGAAAATTCACACACCACCGGAATCTCCTCAATTGCGGCACCGTCCATATGATTCAGCTCCAATTGCTTCGGTGCGGTTTGAGATGCTTCAATTTCTACTATGATCCCTTCCTCATTTTTCAACTTTACCATTTTTGTGGCACACTCAATAACTCCATTGTGCTTCCTCAACCAGTCCATACCAAGCATAATGTCCAATCCTTGAGAGTCCAAAACAATGAGGTTGGCAGAGAAGTCTACCCCCCTTATTCTAAGGCTTACTCTTGGACATACTATATTTGTCCTCATCTCTCCTCCACGATACTTAACCAATAGAATAAACTTCATAGGAGAGATAGGCAAAATATATTTGGCAACATATTTCGATGCAATGAATGAGTGTGATGCTCCAGAATCGAACAACATAGTCGCGGGGTTGGAGTTGGCGAGAAACATACCAATAACCACGTCATCCGCTTGTTGAGCATCCTCCGTAGAGACATGGTTGACGTTGACACGAGCAAAATTTTGTTGTCCCCAGTTTCCTTGCGGTTGTCCTCCGTTGGGTCTTGGGTTTTGCCTCGGTGCATTGCCTCCTTGACCAAGGCCTGACTTAGGACATTCATGTGCAAAGTGTCCAGCTTCTCCACATGTATAGCACTTCTTAACTCCACCAGAATTCGGACAAACTTGATTCTGAATGTTTGCACCAGGAAAGTTGGCTCGAGGTGCATAGGGCATTGGAGTCCTAGGTTCTTGTATGACAGGGCGCTGCTGCACAAACTGAGTTGGGCGCGATGCATATCCGAGGCAATGAGCAGGCGCAGAGGAGCCGAAATAAGGAGCATTAGGTGGTGCAAAGCAAGGGCGCACATTGTTTCCTTGTTGTTGTCCTTGATATGGCACCTTCCTCATCTTATCCTTTTCCATCTCACGAATCTTGTTCTCAACCACAATTGCTTTGTCCGCAAGCTTCTGAAAATTGGCGTAGTCAAAATTGAGCAATTGCACTTGAATTTCATTGTTGAGGCCTCTCATGAACAAGTATTGTTTCCGGCTTTCCCGACTCACATCTTAAGGGGCATACCTTGAAAGTTGAGTGAACTTATTGAGATATCCACCCACGTTTGATCTCCCTTGCCTCAAGTTCTCAAATTCCTACCTCTTCAAAATCATAACACCTTTCGGCACATAATGAGAACGGAAGCTCTCTTTGAATTCGGCCCAAGTGATCCTCTCTTGATTCTCATGGGCATTGCAATAAGAATCCCACCAGTCCGCAGTTGCTACAACTAGTTGATGAGAAGCAAATAGGACCTTATCTTGGTCACTGCAATGGACAATAGCTAGCTTCTTCTCCACGGACTTGAGCCAATCATCCGCATCCATAGGGTCAGCGACTTGATCAAAGGATGGCGGCCTAGTCCTCATAAACTCTCCCAACCGGTTATGAGGAGGTGGGGGTGGCAGCGGTGGCACGTGAAGCTGATTGTTGATTTTGCCTGCCTGCAGCTGTCCCATTGTCTGTATCATGGTCTGCATGAGCTGGTTCTGCATAGCCAGTAGCTGCTCAATATTGATAGATCCATGAGAAGGTCCTTGTCCATTGTTGTTCTGAGGTACTCTATGGTTCCCCTCCTCATAATTGACATCCCTCTGGTTGCGAGCCCTCACCATCTGAAGAAAAGCAATAGGTAAGAATTTAGAAACATCCCCAACTATATGCATCAAGGGATATGAAACTAAACAACTAGCCATACTATCCTAGGTGGATATGGCAATGCTAAAGCATCCCAAAATCTTCTATTAAGCACACAAGCAAACAATATATATAGCAAACAGCACTCCAAGCAAAAACACATCGATTCCTAAGTGCTCATATGTGCTCTGAAGTGTCCATTCTATCTAGGTTGCATCCCATGGTCAACCTATAGCTCTGATACCAATTTGTGACACCTGGTTCCAAAAATGAAATAAGTGAACGCATATGTGTGCCCAGGACCTTCAACACACATACGGGACTGCATTCACAAAAGGATATACAGAAAATTACCACAAAACAATATTATTAACCACTTTTATTACAAATTCAGAATATTCTCGAATACAAACTCTAATGATTATTAAGGACGAGTTTGAACTAATGCAGCAGAAATAACTAACTAAGCAAACTAGGGAAATAGGGTAGCGCGGCTCCAAGCAACACCATAGGCAAGCTAACGGCAGACACGGCCTAGAACTTTGCATTATCACATTATAATCCCAATCCTGACCTGCAACTATTGGTGGGGGAATTGCAAGGGAGAGTACATGTCGTACTCAGCAAGTGTGGAAAGTATGACATGTAGCTGATTCAAATGACGACAATGATAATGGCTAAGTGCTGAAAAGTACATTAAAACATTTGGAAATCAATATATATTATGTATATGAAATAAACCCATCATAAACCATGTAATTATCATAATACCAGTCCATATCCCATATCCATCATCCATATACCAATAACCATATTGAATACCAGAATTTAATTCATAACCAGCCATATCCATTACCAGACCATAACCATCCCAGAAACTATAACCAAATCCCAATTTCCCTCTAATCATCGAAGTTTTCCATGTGCTCATAACCGGGAGCACAACTATCACGATAGTTTTATTAGACTCTACAGAGTTTGTACCACTTTACCCACATGTTCGTGATTTCATCACCTTTCGATGACTAAGAACCTCCCTTATGCCCATAACCCGTCGGTCACATTAAACACTTCCATTGGTGTGTGGCCAAGAGATCACAAAATAGCCTTTACAAAGGGATTACTAGGCTATTTAGACCCCACTGAGGTTTCGCCGGTGGCTATGCCTCCAACTGAGCACATCTTCAACCAAGGGCCCCCTCTTTAGCCATTCGGATCCCAGGGTAGTCCCACCAATCATCAACAAACCCAATACGACTACCCCTTCCATGAGCATCATTGATGGTCCAAATAGCACTGGCAAAGCCCTAATTAATAAGCTACGCCGCACCCATACTTGGCCTCGTGGTGGCACTGTAGTCATGGCTTATTCGCGCATGAACCAGTCCTTGGATCTAAAGCAAGCAAACCACCATGACATCCAACCCATCCACATACCAGGCTTGCTTAGATCACCCATTACCATATCATATTGACCCGTTCACATTAACCAGAATATCATTAATGCATAATTAAATGTGTAGTGTTGTTTTACCATCCCAATTAATTAAGTGAAGGAAAAAGGTAAAAATCCCATCCCGACTCTCTACCATGTATTCGAGGTGACAAGGGTGGTCAAACAAATCTAGTAAACTTCCTATCATAGGATTTTAAATCAAAATGACCCAAGCATGCAGTTTTGCAAACAAAACATTTATTTTAAAAATAGGATCAATATGCTTCAAGGACACTTGCCTTGCTCCGACGGATAGGGTTGCTCAAGCGCGTCGAAGTCTTGGTTCTGGAAATCCTCGTACACAACCTCTTGAGCACTTCCCTCTACTCGTGATCACACATACAAGAAAATACATACAAATCAACATGATGCACACATACTAATCAACATGCGATGACATGCATGCGTGCAAAGTTCAATTATTAATTAACTATGGTTGTTTATTGATTAGATGCAACTAGTTCATACGTGTTGTGCGAGTTTACAGGGGTTTTAGCGAGAACTAATGCTGCTGAAATTAAAAAGATGGTGCGACTACGATCAAACTATGTCTATTAGATCTAATACGTCACTAAAATTCACATATGAAAAACGAATCCTACCATAGATGCGACGGCTCCGAAGATCGCAGGACGAAGATGACGTGTAGATGAAGTGGATGGCGTAGCAGTCCTCTGATGGCACGACGACGACGATGATCTCCGGCGGATGACGGCACCCTCCTCCCCTTCTTCTTCTCTTTCCTTCTCCTTTTTTTCTTCTCCTGGCGGCGCCTCAGATCTATTTTTTTTACCAGCGCTAAAGCTTATGGCGGCTAGGGTTTTGGGGCTGCGGCGATTTCTGTCGACAAAAACTACAGAACCTCGGTCATTTATATAGGCGGCGATGTACTCAATCCAGAGACCGGCTCGGTCTCGGCCGAAACGCGGCGCGCCTAGCGCGCGCTTTGGACTCGGCCCCGGGCGAGCGGCGCGCGGCCGACTAGGCCACGGGCGCGGGGGCCAGCGTGGTGCGGCTCGGATGCTGGGGCCGCGGCGGTGCGCGCGGTGGTAGGGCGCTCGGGGTGGGCCGGCTCGGTGACGGTTGGGCAATGTTTCTGGAATTTTTTTCTTTCTTTCTTTCTTTAGGTTTCATAATTTTTTTCCTATATATATTATTCTTATTTCTATATTTGTTCTCTAATACATGTTTTATATTGTTATTTTCTTTTTCTTCTTAAGCTACACATATCTTGTATATGTATGTTCTATGTTTTATTATTTTTCCTTTATTCTACTAATGTTTAATGCATGAACATGTATGCAATGCATGATGCAAAAATTGAGGGTGTTATAATCTTTCATCTAAGTAAAAACTTTCATGTACTTACTCGTTTCTGAAACCAATAAACAAACTCATCTCTATGGCACTATTCAACAACACGAGAATGAATCTTTTGCAGTTCTTCAAAATGCTCACTAAAAAGGGTACAAAATTAAATTAGCCATCTACAATAAGCATGATCCAATATAGTATAGAACATCTGAGTTATACATACTTGATCCATGGAACGGCCTCTTCAACATTAGAAATAATATAATGCATTATATTATGTAGTTCCACCATAGTAAGTTGGCCCCATTTAAACCCTTTTTTACAATTATAAAGTTACGTAAATATATTAGACTCGATAAAATGTTCATTCCTAGCTACAGCTTCATGACATTCTGCTCTATTATGCTAGGTGTTGATATTATCCAAAAACTGACTACAAAATGACATACACTTTCCATAATATATCCCTCAGCTATAGAACCCTTCGGCTGAGCTCTGTTACGTACATACCTCTTCAATATACCAAGGTACCTCTCAGTTGGATTCATCCATCTGTAAGAAACAGGTCCACCCAAGCGAGCTTCTTCGGCAAGATGGGTTGGAAAATGTACCATGATATCAAAGAAAGTGGGAAGAAGCAACATCTCAAGGTTACAAATTGTTTCAGGAAATTATTTGATCATCTTATCCAAATATGGTTTCGCCAATTCTTTAGAACAAATTTCGGAAACGAATATACTAAGCTCAATTAAAGGTGGAACAACCTTTTCAGGCAATATGTCACGTATTGCAATAGGAAGGAGCTTCTGAAATATAATATGACAGTCATGAGTTTTTAGACCTGATACCTTACGTGCTTTTATGTTCACACATCTCTTAATGTTTGAGGCATAACCATCGGGCATCTTCACATCCCCCAAAAACTTGCACAAGGTGGTCTTCTCATCTTTATGCAAAGTATATGATGCCAATGGACGATCATACTTCCCATTTATAGCCATCGCATGTTGTTGTGGTCGTAAGCATATCAAGACGAGCTTGTAGACTATCTTTTGTTTTACTGTCCATATTAAACAATGTCCCCAATATGCTATCACAAATGTTTTTCTCAATGTGCATGACATCCAAGTAATGCCTCATTAGCAATGTATTCCAATACGGAGCTAGAAAAGTATACTTTTCTTCTTCCAACTATGCCACCGATATCCTCAGTGCGCTTTCTCTTATTATTTGTCTGTCCAAAACTAACTTTATCAAAACTCTCGTATTGTTGGGGTACTTCGTCACCAGAGAGTGATGTTGGAGCCTCTCTATTCTCTATCTTGTTGTTGAAAGAAGCTTTGTGTTGACACCACCTGTGATGTTGAGGTAGGAAACAATGATGACCCATGTAGCAATACTTTCATTCATGTTTCAACCACAAGGCGTCAGTGTTTATATGGCAGCATGGACGTGCTAGCTTATCTTTTGTGCTCCATCCACATAGCATTGCATATGCTGGAAAATCATTTATTGTCCACAATATAGAAGCTCGCATGAGAAATGTCTCTTTCTTTGAACTGTCGTATGTTTCAACACCATCATACCATAATTTTAGAAGCTCATCAATCAAAGGCTGCAAATACACATCAATGTTGTTTCAAGGTTACCTTTGCCTGGGAATTATCATTGACATCGACCAATAAGGCTGCTTCATAAACAACCAAGGTGGTAGATTATAAGGGATTAGAATCACATGCCATGTACTTTAAGAAACATTCATTATTCAAAAAGGATCGAAACCATCAGATGCTAGCCCAAGTCTTATGTTGCGATGATCAAATGAGAAATTTGGGTGAATGCTATCAAAATGCTTCCATGCTTTCGAATCTGCAGGATGGCGTAATATTCCATCATGAATATGTTCTTCTTTGTGCCACCACATGTTTGATGTCGCTGATTCTGCCATATAAACCTTTGAAGACGGGGAATAAGAGGGAAGTATCATAGAATCTTGTGTGCTACAAACTTCTTGGCTTTTCCACAAGGTAAAGCCTCTCTTGCATCCCCACCAGTACTATTTTTCCATCTTAATTCACCACATTTTGAGCATCGATCCAGCAGAGAATAGTCCTTCCGGAATAACACACAGTCATTGACACATGCACCGATGTTTTGGTAGTCTAGCCCGAGGTCACGAACAACCTTCTGAACTTTATCAAGTGTAGTAGGAATGTAGTGGCCCTCTAGAAGCACATATGAGAATAGTTCAAGGATCAACTCAAACACTTCTTTGCTCAAACCAGTTAAACACTTTATCTGGTACAACCTGATAATGAAAGATAATTGGGTCACCTTCTCACAACCTAGATACAACTCCTTTTTGGCATCATTTAATAAGTCATAGAATGCCTTTGCACACCCAGTTGGCTCTAGCTGGTTTATAGCATTTTCTAGAACGTCAAGATCTGCTGAAGTACCACCATGATCAATGCCTCTAAGTAGACTGGATAACATTATTTTCCATAGCAGCATCATCAGAAATTATCTCATTATTATTTGCTGCAATCAGCAATATTTTTCTCAACTCATTTTTATCCATGGTGTACCCAACAAGTATAATCCAATGACATCCCATTACGAATCATGTGAAGATGAACTTCCTTGCGTGTTACATGGCAAATATTATGACATTTAGTGCAAGGACAAGGCATAGTTCCTTCTTCACGAGTGCCTTGGAATGCAAAATTTAAATATGACTTCATTCCATCCTTTCACTCCTTCGTACACCTGTCTTTTCCCATCCATGTCTTATCTTCTGACATCGCTTCCTACAATTCAATCAGCGTATCTATAAGAGGATAGATCTACAATAACATTATGTGAGCAATTGTACTAGCGTTGTTGCTCCTCCACGTGTGGCGTCCGGCGGATACTCCTCCACATGTGATGGCCATCGGATGCTCTTCCGAGAGCATGGCGGTCGGCAGATGCTCCTCAAAGAGTGTGGCGGTCGGCGGATGCTCCTCCAAGCGCATTTCAACAGTCGGGAGAGGGGCCATTGTGGATCGAAGGGTCCCGTAATAAAAAATTCTTTTTGTTTCTTATTTTCCTTCTTTATTCTGCATGAAAAAATTGACCGACGCGGGCAGGCAGCCAGGACAAAGCGTACGTGAAGCTATCAGAGTAGGCCCAACACTGCGTTGGGCCGCTTGTTATTTGTGGGCTGAAACTGCGCTGAGTCACATTGTATTCATGGGTCGTAACTGCGCTCGGACGCTTGGTGTTCGTCCCTATGATGTGTGAGCCCATCTACGGGCGCACGTCTGGCTCTAGCAATTTGTTATCTAAATAAGTTAATGTAGCAATGGGAGTGGTATTGCGATCAAAATAAAGCATACATATAAAATCTCTTGAACCGCGGCAACACTGTGATATAACACAAGATTAAATACTAGATTTAAACATCGACGGAACCAAATAGTAGTGTTCAACGTACCATTCCAGGCAACGAACTAATCGACAAAACTTGCTATTACGTAATCCTCAATAAACATAAAATAAACTAATTGGCACATCTAGTCCGCAGCACATCCCTAAGCAGTGGTAATAACTTCTGGCCATGTATAGTAGTACTGGTAATGATACCAGTGTGTATAGGGGCATAGGGCTGGTGGTACATTGTAGTTCTACCTATCTTTTCGTAGGATCGAGGAGCACGTGAAAAGCTACAAGAGGGGGGGTGAATGGTAGATTAAAAAATCTTACGCAGCGGAAATAATTAAATCCCAACCCCTTCGGCAGAAAAATGATCTATTAAAGAAATCATGTGTGAGACTAATCTAAACATGTTTCACCATGACAAAAGTGATATATATCAGAGATAATCAAGCCACGAAGACGACACAACAAGAATCACTCAAATCTGTCGAGAGAAACTCAAGTTACGATCAAAAGATCGAACAAAGGTCAATCTGTCCTACCCGAGAAAAACAGTTCTGGAACACTGGAAAGAAACTCGTGTAGATCATAAACTACAAATCAAATCACCGTGAAATTTTCAAAGATGATAGAAAATCAAGTTGTGAAGACAATTCAAAAAGAATCATGTAAATTGGATCTGTAAAACTCGAGTTATAAAACCACCGAAAAAAGGTAGTGCTGTGCAGAAACTCGATGAGAAAAACTTGTCTGGAACAAGTCAGACTAATAAGGCACAAAAGTTCCTTTCAACTACGAATTTTATTCAATAGAACAAAAGAGGAACAGCTCCAAAGTTGTCTCCCACGAGCTCTGGCCTCCCTTGCTTATATAACCAGCCCTTAGGCCAACCCAATCTCAACTAGGACTCTAATCCTACTCAAATCACGAATCAAAACTTTCCATAACTGCTCAAGACTCTTCCATATGCAAATAGAAGCGATCTTAAGACTTCCAATACCTTAGGAACATATCCCACATTCCTAAAACAACTCAAATTCGTGACCCACACGAAATCCTATCATAACCTACTCAAAACTTTCCATATTTGAGTCAAACCCGACCCAGCCGCAGCCTGAGTCCATAACCTACTCGGTTGGACCTTTCCGACCAATTATTTACGTCCACATCTCTTCATCACGCCTTGGAACCATGCAGCCACGTCCATGCACTCCTTGCACACGTGCAAACATCTTCCAATGACGTCCACGATACATTCATATGGATTGTTCTTGATTCATACATGTTGCGCGACCTCCCGATCAACTGAACCACAATTCCTCTCGAACTTGGTTGTTGAACCTCATCTTTTCCCTAAGACTAGTTCAATGGATCCCATCACCAGCCATGTCTTGAACTCAAGCAACACCTGCACATGAATAAACAACCAATACTTTTGAGCACAAGTCATCGACTTGACTTACGTTAGTTCCGAAACTACAACATCTTACGTGAGCACCTCACATAAGCATGTTGCAAACCATAGCAAAATGATGTCAACCATATCAACCAAAACGCGCCAAAACTTAGCAAATGAATACTAAGAAACATTTCCATAAGTGTAAAGCAAGTTCAAAACATTTCACAGTAAAAGCAGGAACATTGCAATCAAGCTCTGAATCTTACCAAAGCTAACCGGAGCTTGAGCCGGAGCTTACCAAAGCTAGTACAACCTAGCGCCGGAGCTTACCAAAGCTAATACAACCTAGCGCCGGAGCTTGCCAAAGCTAGTCGGAACTAGTCAACCCAAAAGTCGGAGCTAGAAAAACATGTTGGAGCTAACAAACGTAAGTCGGACCTGAGAAAACATATCGAAGCTTAACAACGATATGCCGGAGCTACCAAAGACATGCCGGAGCTAAAGACAAAGCCCACCGGAGCTACCTGAAAACATGTCGGACCTAGACAAAACAAGTCAGACCTATTGTCGGACCTTGCAGAAGCTCGGAGCTAGAGTCAGACCTTGCTAAAAAGATGTTATGGCAGAATTCAAAAGCCAATGTATTCAGCACACATATGTCTCACAATCTCCCCCTTGATAAATGCATTGGCAACACCACTAAAAATCCAAACATTGGCTTATTCACATTAAAAGTTTTGAAAACAATTTCTCCCTCTTTGTAAAACAGAAATAAAATGAGAAGAAAAATAAATTCCCCCCCCCCTGAGAAGAACCGTGCCAAAACAATTGTGAATATGTGCAACGTGTGATCAATTTCTCCCCCTTGCATACTTATCTTTAAAAAATCACATATTATCTCCCCCCCTTTGACAATGTATTCAGCAAGGTTCAAAAGTAAAATTTTGTTATGAGCGTATTATAACATATACATATAAACAAAGCTCATCCAAGTCATACTATCAAGTAACTTACACTATCACATCAATGAAATACATAAAGTAGTGTAAGCCATGCTAGAGATCAAATGTAATTTTCAATTTAAGTAAGTTATGATCTCACAAACTTAACTATTTCAAAACCTAAAAGCATGACACTAGTTTCTGCATTTTATTATTTTTCAAAGCACAAATTTAGATCATATGATATTTGCAAGAGATTATATGCGCATCTACCTTACTCTAACCAACCAATCAAAGCCCATATCATTTGACAATCAGAAGCTTAAGGACATGGTTTTAGTCATACACAACTTCTTCCAAGTTCATATCTAAGTGCAATGATAAGCCATCTCAAAAGAAGAAGTGTGATGCATGCATATTCTCTTGATCTTTTCTCAATTTTTATTGATCATAAGAGCTCAACATGTGAATAGTTGATTTATTAATTTTTCATTATTAAAAGCGCTTGTGAGCATGCAACAAGTTCAAAACAGCAAGAAAGTTCAATCATGACCAGATTTAGTGTAAGTAATTATACCAATTACTATTCATGGCAAAAACTACAAAATGTATAACACGAGTAATGTAGTAAGAACTTTCAGCATGTAAAAGGAATCACAAAGTCATATATGTATGAAATACTATGCTCATATTATTTTAAGTTCAGATTCACACATAGACTTTACATGTTTCAAAACTCCCCCTCAATGTAAGCCATGAGGATGCATAACCCCTATTTCACTACGAATAAAACAAAACTGAGTGGAATCCAAAGGTTTTGTAAAAATGGCAGCCAATTGTTGTTCAGTATCTACATGGTGAAGCACAATGTTTCCTTTTTCAACATTATCACGGAGAAAGTTATACCTAATATCAATGTGCTTAGTTCTAGAATGTTGCACGGGGTTTTTAGCAATGCAAATAGCACTAGTGTTGTCACAAAATAGTGGAACACTATCTACATCAACCCCATAGTCCTTAAGTGTTTGAACAATCCAAAGAATTTGTGAACAAACGCTAGCAGCAGCTACATATTCAGATTCGGCAGTGGATTGTGCAACTGAACTTTGTTTTCTAGAGGACCAAGCAACAAGTGAATTACCAAGAAAATGACAAGCACCGTAAGTACTTTTCCTATCAATCCTACGACCCTCAAAATCAGCATCCAAAAAGCTTTCAAAGTAACGGTTGAGGAAGAAGGAAGAAAAATGCCAAATTCTTGAGTTCCATGTAAGTACCTGAGAATCCTTTTGACGGCTTGACGATGTGAAGCACGTGGGGAGGTTTGAAACCGTGCACAAAGACATACGCTGAATTGTATGTTCGGTCTTGATGCTATGAAGTACAAAAGTGACCCGGTCATGCTTCTATATTCTTTTTTATCCATGGGTTCACCATCTTCATCAAGTTCAAGTGTTGTTGCTGTTCCCATTGGTGTCCGAAGAGGCTTGCTTTTGTCCATGTTGAAGCGCCTTAGGAGGTCTTTTGTATACTTCATTTGATGCACAAAGGTACCCTCCCTGGTTTGCTTGATTTGCAGTCCCAAAAAGTACGTGAGTTCTCCCATCATACTCATTTCAAATTTTGAACTCATCATAGCTGAAAACTGGGACACAAGATCATGAGAGGCACAACCAAAGATCATATCATCTACATACACTTGAACGAATAATGAGTCATTGCCATGCTTAAGCACAAAAAGATTTTTATCAACCTTTCCCATGGTAAACCCCTTTTCAAGTAAGAATGTTTTTAACCTATCATACCATGCTCTAGGGGCTTGTTTGAGACCATACAAGGCTTTGGACAGTTTGTAAACATGATTAGGAAAATCTGGATTTTCAAAACCCGGTGGTTGTTTGACATAAACCTCCTCATCTATGTAGCATTAAGAAAAGAACTTTTAACATCCATTTGATATAACTTAAAACCTTTAGATGCAGCAAAAGCTAGCAAAATTCTTATGGCTTCTAATGTAGCAACACGAGCAAAAGGTTCATCAAAATCTAGACCTTCAACTTGAGTGAAACCTTGAGCAACCAACCTAGCCTTATTCCTAAGCACAACCCCATACTCACTTTGTTTATTTTTAAACACCCATTTAGTTTCAATTAAAGTGTGATCATGAGGTGGAGGTACAAGTTTCCAAACATTATTTCTTTCAAAATTTTCTAACTCTTCTTGCATGGCAATAATCCAAGATTCATTAGTGAATGCGTTTGATACATCTTTGGGTTCAAAAGAAGCAACAAAAACAGAATGAGCATGAGAGTTTGGATCGCAAAACCTGGACCGTGTGACTCGCTCGTGCAAGCTTACAATAATTTGTTGTGGGGGATGAATTTTGAGAACCCGGAGGGGAGTGGACACTTCGCAAGCTTCTTCTTCTTCATGTTCATCACAAATCGATGAGCTTGTGACTTGAGGAGGATCTGGACCAGCAATGGTGATCGTCGGTGCTGGCTGTGAATCAAAATCAGGAGCTAGAACAATGTCATTAGCTGCTGAATTTTTGGGCAGCAGCTCCACCTCTTCCTCGTCTTCAACGAAAATGCTCTCACCCTGCGGATATGGATCTGGACCTGCAATGTTTTAGATAGTACCTGGGCTAGCTTCATCAAAAGACACCTCACAAGTCTACACAATTTTTAGTGTTAAGTAAAATCACACGGTAGCCTCTAGTATGAGATGGATAACCAAGAAACATGCCATCAACAGATCTAGGTTCAAATTTATCAAGATTACCATGTTTCTTAACAAAGCATTTGCATCCAAAGACTCAAAAGTGTGTAACACTAGGCCTATGTCCAAACCGAAGCTCATATGGTGTTTTACCTAGCTTAGCGCGCAAGAAAACACGATTTGAGACATAACAAGCAGTTGCAATCGCATCAGCCCAAAATTTCCTAGCAGTTTGATATTCATCAAGCATAGTCCTAGCCGTCTCAACTAAGGTTCTGTTCTTTCTTTCTACAACACCGTTTGTTGAGGTACATATGGTGAAGAAAATTGATGATCTATTTCATTTACAGCACAAAAGTGATCAAAAGATTGATTTTTAAATTTGGTTCCATTATCACTTCTAATTGCTTTTAAAGATCCTAGGTGATCAATTGATAATCTAAGAAATAAAGTTCTAAAGTGACTAAAAGCTTCATTCTTAGATGCTATAAAGTAAACCCAAGAGTATCTAAAATAATCATCAACAATCACAAGAACGTACATTTACCTCTGAAGAATTGAACGTGTGAAGGTCCTACGGTGTCAAGGTGCAAAAGTTGACCCGGTTCAGTTGTCATGATCATTGTGAGAGGAGTATGTGAACCTACAACCATCTCAGCATGTCTACAAGAAGAGCACACAATTTCATTGTCCCCTTTAAGCTTAGGCAGCCCACGTATGCGATCAAGAGCACTAACACGCGTTAGATGATCAAAGCCTACGTGACCAAGTCTACGATGCCAAAAATATAAGTCCTTTGAATCATTAGCATCTAGACACCTATGCTTAGAGGAAGACATATCAAAATCAGCTTTAAAAACTCTTCCAAACTGTGACATGTTAAAAATAAGCTCACTGTTTGAATTTACAACTTTGTAGCAATTTGTAGTGAAAATAATTTTCAGATTTTCATCTAGTAGTTGTGAAACAGAAAGCACGTTGTATTTCAAATTTTTAACAAGTTCCACATCCTTCAAAGTATAGTGATCATTTACTCCAACCGAACCCTTAGCAATTATATGAGTTGAAGAATTATCGGCAAAAGTAACATTCTCTACACGTGACACAAAAGAGAGGGAGGAGAACCATTCTTTGATACCGGTCATGTGGCGTGAGCAACCTAAATCCATAATCCAAATTTTCTCCTTCCTCAAACGTGTAACCTACATAGAAGCACAATATGTCGATGACTCAGTACTGGGGTTAGTCAAGAGGCATTTAGGAATCCAGTACTGAGTCACACAACGTGCAGCAGGAATAACACGTGAAAGCTGAGATAAAACAGCAGGTTTATGAGCCAAAACTTGAGGATTTTTGTACCCATCTACTGTCCTACGAGATGTTACATGTGTAGCATGAAAAACAGTAGGTTTGGGAGCAAACTTTGCATGTTTTCGACTCATTATAACAGATTGCATGTTCCTATCATTTGGTTTAGCAAGTGCAGCAAATTTTGCATGAAAGTTAAGAGGTCTAACAATCATTCTTTCCTTTTTCCGTTGTTTAGCTAGTCTATAAAAAAATCTATGACATGATCATCTCTACCACAGTAGGTACAATGAAAAACTTTGTATTCATGTCTAGATAAGCAAGCAACATTTTTATTTGAAACCGAATGAGACAACACTCCTGCACATTTGAAAACCGCTTCTTTTTGTTTAGGAACTATTTGAATCAAACCACTTCCTAATGACTTTACAATTTTAGGTGGATGTGCCTTAGCATGAGCATCAGAGTCATAACCTAAACCAGTTTTATCATTACATGTCTTGGAAGAATTCAGCAGCAAGTTTCTTATTCCCATTACAAAACCGATCTAATGTCCTATGCATGTCATCAAGTTTATTGGACAGATCAAGGTAATTTTCACATGAAGTTTTTCCTTTTAATTTGCAATTGGAACAATATTTAACTGCATGAGAACGTAAATCATTGTTCAATATAGAAATTTCGTTCATAGCATCTTATAGTTTCTTATCAAGATCATCACAAGTAGAACAATGCAAATCAATTGTAGAACAGCTAGCATCTTTCAAGTTTTATGATTAAGTGCAACAAGCTCTTTGTTCTTTTCAATTTCTCACTCAAGTTTATCAAGTGTGGAGGTGTGCGCACTTCTTAATGAGGACAATTGTTCATACATTAATTCACATGAGGAACAAGAATCATCACTAGGAATCAAAGATTTCAAAAGATTAATTTCATATTACAGTGAATCAATTTTAACAGCATTGTCCCTATGCTTTTTGTCATTTTCTTAACTATAACAGTGGCACGAGAAATAGCATCACACATTTCTTCGCAACTAGGACATACCTCTTCATTGTCGCTGTTGTGTTCAACATCCTCCATACTTGATCTTGACTTGCCCGCTATGAAGCACAAGTTTGCAAAATCATCTTCATCTTCGTCACTTCCAATGTCCACATCGCTTGAGCCAAGTTCTTCAAGTGCGGAGATAAAACTTCTCACCAATTGATGTCCTATAAAACCCTTCTTTTTCTTCGTATCTTTTGCAGAGGAGTGCTTTGTCCTTGTTTGCTTTTCATCCCAGGAAGTAGGACCTGAAAAGTTAGGGCAATCTGCATGAAAATGTTTTGTCTTACCACATTCGAAACATCGTTGAGGTCCGGAGCTTCCTCTCCTTCTAGTTTTCACATTTTGCAATGTTTTGAGAACCTAGTAGAGAGAAGTACTAGCTCCTCCTCTGGAAACTCTTCAATCTATTCAAGAGTTAGAGAGGACAACAAAGCAAGTTTACCACAAGATGAAGATTGACTGGAGCTAGGCATGTCATGTTGAGAAACAAAAGCAATAGACTTGTTGGGGTTCTTACGTGATATTATGTCAATTTCATGAGTTTTTAACTTGGAATATAGCACATCTAAAGTAAGTGTACTCATGACAGTAAATTCACGAATAGATGTGACTTTCATCTCCCAAATTGACATATATAATGCACTTAACAATTGCCTAGCATTTTCAGCATCTGAAAAATTAACATTGACACTATGCAAGTTGTTGAGAATTTTATTAAAGCAAGCAAAAAGGTCAACAATAGACTCACCGGGCTGCATCTCGAAGCACATGTATTCTTTCTTTAACATGTCTTGCCTTACCTCCTTGATTGTGTTGGATCCTTCGTGGTAGTCACAAAGTGCTTTCCACACATCATATGCAGATCGGAGGTGTGCAACACGGTCGAAGTCGCTTTGAGTTAATCCTTGTATGATCAAGTTTTGAGTCTTGTTGTTGTTGTTGACATCTCTCAGATCTGTAGCTCTAACTTGATCATTTGAGGGCACTTCGTAAGGCTTGTATACCTTCTCCCATATTGCGAAGCCTTGAGCCTGGGTGAAGGCTTCCATGCGTGCCTTCCAAACCTGAAAATTAATACCACTAAACACGCAAGGTTTGGCGGAGTATTTCTCCATGATGATTAGTCAAAAACACGTGCAAATCGCAAATATTATAGCATTGTGGCTCTGATACCAATTGTATAATTGAAGAGCACGTGAAAAGCTTCCAGAGGGGGTGAATGGTAGATTAAAAAAATCTTATGCAGCAGAAACAATTAAAACCCAACCCCTTCGGCAGAAAAATGATTTGTTAATGAAATCGTGTGTGAGACTAATATAAACGTGTTTCACCGTGACAAAAGTGATAGATATCATATAGAATCAAGTCATGAATATGCACAACAAGAATCACTCAAATCCGTTGAGAGAAACTCAAGTTACGATCGAAAGATCGAACAAAGGTCAATATGTCCTACCCGAGAAAAAAGTTCTGGAACACTTCAAAAAAACTTGTGTATATCAGAAACCACAAATCAAATGACAGTGAAAATTCCACAGATGATAGAAAATCAAGTTGTGAAGACAACCCAAAAATAATCACGTCAATTGGATCTGTAAAACTCGAGTTACGATAAAACCACCAAAGAAAGGTAGTGTTGTGCATAAACTCGATGAGAAAAACTTGTCTGGAACAAGTCGGACGAATAAGGCAAAAAAGTTCCTTTCAACTACGAATTTTATTCAATAAAACAAAAGAGGAACAGCCACAAAGTCGTCTCACACGAGCTCTGACTTCTCTTGCTTATATAACCAGCCCTTAGGCCAACCCAATCTCAACTAGGACTCTAATCCTACTCAAATAGCGAATCAAAACTTTCCATAACTGCTCAAGACTCTTCTATATGCAGATAGAAGCAATCTTAAGACTTCCAAACACCTTAGGAACGTATCCCACATTCCTAAAACAACTCAAATTCGTGACCCACACGAAATCCTATCATAACCAACTCAAAACTTTCCAAATTTGAGTCAAACCCGACTCAACCGCAGCTTGAGTCCATAACCTAGTCGGTTGAACCTCTCCGACCAATTATTTATGTCCACATCTCTTCATCACGCCTTGGAACCATTCAGCCATGTCCACGAACTCCTTGAACACGTGCAAATATCTTCCAACGACGTCCACGATACCTTTATATGCATTGTTCTTGATTCATACACGTTGTGCGACCTCCCGATCAACTCAACCACAATTCCTCCCGAACTTGGTTGTTGAACCTCATCTTTTCCCTAAGACTAGTTCAAAGGATCCCGTCACCAGCCATGTCTTGACCTCAAGCAACACCTGCACATGAATAAACAACCAATGCTTTCGAGCACATGTCCTTGACTTGACTCACGTTAGTTCTAAAACTACAACATTATACGTGAGCACCTCACATAAGCATGTTGCAAACCATAGCAAAATGATATCAACCATATCAACCAAAACACGCCAAAATAGAAAATGAATACTAAGCAACCTTTCCATAAGTGTAAAGCAAGTTCGAAACATTTCACAGTAAAAGCAGGAACATTGCGATCAAGCTCTGAATCTTGCCAAAGCTAACCGGAGCTTGAGCCGGAGCTTACCAAAGCCAGTACAACCTAGCGCCGGAGCTTACCAAAGCTAGTACAACCTAGCGCCGGAGCTTTCCAAAGCTAGTCGGAACTAGTCAACCTAAAAGCCGGAGCTAGAAAAACATGTTGGAGCTAACCCACATAAGTCGGACCTAAAAAAACATATCGGAGCTTAACAACAACATGCTGGTGCTATCAAAGATATGTCGGAGCTAAAGACAAAGCCCACTGGAGCTACCCAAAAACATGTCAGACCTATTGTCGGGCCTTGCAGAAGCTCGGAGCTAGAGTCGGACCTTGCTAAAAAGATGTTATGGCAGCATTCAAAAGTTTTATTGTCAAAGCCAATGTATTCAGCACACATAGGTCTCACACTTTTTCTAAAAATTTTCTAGTCCTTTCTTTTCTTTTCTCTCTGTTTATTGTCTCCACTTTGCTTTCTAGTCATTGCTACCTGTTGCATTTTCCTATTACTACATACTTATTGTATACTACTTTACAGACTGCTTTGCTGGCACCACTACAGGCGATCTCCTCTTGCACCTCCAGCAGCTAAAGTACCGTACAAACCACATTAGAGGCTATCGGTGGTGTGGAGGGTCGTTCATTAACAGAGAATACAGATAGAACGGAGGGTCGTTCATTAACAGAGAATACAGATAGAGTAGATAGTTCACTAAACAAACAGATAGAAAACAAAATAATAGATTGAACAGGAGAACAACATTGAGTTCATAAAAGCAAAACATTACTACAAAACAAGAAAAATGACATCATGAAACAAGAAAAACAACATCATAGCCTTATAAGTCTCTATTTTATATATAGCCCATACTGGATAACACCGCACGGCAAAATGCGACATGCTCGTGCCTAATCCTACAGTCTTCACTACAGAAGACCCTGGAGCCACTCCACCCTTGCTTCTCGCAGCTGTGCACGGGTCAACCTCCTTGTTAGGCAGCGACACCATCAGCTGTCTCGGAGGCAGGCGCGGAAGCACCCACGCCATTTTACCGATTTCAGCCAGGGCTTAAATACGACACCGCCTACACTCATTGTTGGTCCTCATGATGGTGACGGACCCTGTTGCTTTCTCACTGATGTCAACCTCACCTTTCACCTGCTGGATATACTTGATGGCATCGTAGGCCCCATAGTCAGTGTCGTAGCGGAGGTGGCCAAGGAAGTAGGCCGCCTCCATGTGGCCGGTCCCGGCCGCCCGGGCCAGAAACTGGATGTCCTGCTGCACGCGATCGTTCGCGAAGACGGGCTCGAGCCCGATGATGTAGCACACATGAGGGTTGCCAACGATGGTCAGGTTTTCCACGAGGGCTTCATAGCGCCTCGGGTCGCACCACATCCTCTAGGTCTCCCATCCCAACACCACGGCCCTGGCCACGGCACCATCCTGGCATGCCGCATGGATGGTCTTGCAGGTCGCACGTAGACTGGAGACGTCGTCCAAGGGCTGCAGGGAGTTTGCAGCGAGGCACCCCGTGATCTCGACCGCAATATCATGCGTGAACAGCAACTCCATAGGTTTCGGCGTCACCATGTTGTGAAGGGAATCAATGAGGGTGCGCGAGGCGGAGACAAAAAGGAAGCTAGAGTACGCACAAAGAAGACAATGTTGTGTCTTTAGAGTACGCGCGGAGAAGATGATGGAGACATTATATAAAGACACACGCCATAGTCTTCTCCGCATGTACTAATGGGGGTCACATGCAGTGATGGTTCGGCTTAAGGTTGGGTGACATGTGAACACCACGGCCTATGGGACCCACGCCTCTCTACATGCACTGATGGGACCCGCGATGTAATAGAACCACTCTGTTTTAAACATCACAAGAATAATATCCTGTCATCAATAGAGATAACATATTATGTTTGAGAGTAATCTGCGCCAAAAATTTCTTGTTTTACAATTTGGTTCTCCACGCTCTTTCACTTTAATTCATACGTACTACCTATGTTTTTCTAACATTTTTCTCGTCCTTTCTTTTCTTTTCACTTTGTTCATTGTCTCCACTTTTCTT
Source organism: Tuctoria greenei (assembly GCA_036927565.1). Taxonomy (NCBI): domain Eukaryota; kingdom Viridiplantae; phylum Streptophyta; class Magnoliopsida; order Poales; family Poaceae; genus Tuctoria; species Tuctoria greenei. The sequence goes on from JAYESD010000011.1 coordinate 98,202,650, forward strand.
TCCCGTCGTCGCTACCCGTTGCATTTTTCTGTTACTATACTACTTTACAAACCGCTTTCCAGGCCCCGCTGTAGGCTATCTCCTGGCACCTCCAGTAACTAAAGTATCGTACAGGCTACTTTAGAGGCCACCAGCGGTGTGGAGGGTCGTTCATTAACATAGAGTACAGATAGAATAGATAGTTCACTAAACAGCCGATAGAAAACAAAATACCAAATGGAACATACGAACAACATTGAGTTCATTATCATAAAACATTACTCCCTCCTTCCTATATTACTTGTTGTTAGAACAAGTTTTTTAGTTCATTTTTGAACTAAAAAACTTGTCCTAATTATTAACGATGAGTAATATGGAAGGAGGAAGTACAAAACAAGAAAAACATCATCACGAAATAAGAAAATATAAAACATCACAAAACACGAAGAGAAAAAACATCCACGACTGAATTAATCTATGTCAAAAGATTTCCTGTTTCAAAGTTGGCTTCGATTAGAATGTAATCAGATGTTTTGTGCAATAGTGCAATCAACCATCTTCGACCGTTGGATCGATCTACATCTTAAGGTCATTGAATCTTTTTATTTAACCACATCCATCAGGTGGAGGGGTGGTGGTGAAAGGGGTTAACCGAAAAGATGTAATAACCGTAATATGTAGATCCAACGGATGAAAAATGTTGATTACACGATTGCACCAAAACTTTAATTGCATCTAGGGCTGTGAATGAGTCGAACTCGAGCGAGCTTGTCTTTCTAAGCTTGAGTTTGATAAAACACCGAGTTGATCTCGATTCGAGCCAATAATTCATGTATATACAATAGAGTTATAAAATTTAGGTTAGGAAGGTGGACGACGCTGCACATTATTTGTTGCTATCATATATAAAAATTGTGTCCCATAACACATTCTAAATAGAATTATATAGTTTAGTTAATCATACGTACATATCATAGATGACAACAATAAGTGAGCTTACTCGAGCTTGAGCTCATCAAGCTCGCAAGCTAAAGCTTGGCTCGTTTAGAATTGGCACAATACTCTACTTCATCCTCAAACTTTCAATCAAAACTCATTTTGGTCAAACTTCACAAAACAACCATTTTACTTTCATCCTTAGTCTAAGTTGGACATCTACATTGGCATGCCACATAATCTATTATGCCACATCATCTACCCTGGCCACCTCACTTTGAAAAAGATAATAATTTTTATCGTCTCAAAAAATAACTAGCTAATTAATTGGGGTGGATTTATGTAGTTGCATGGGAGACACATATGTCTCCTCCATTTTTTTGCAAAACTATCAAGTGATATATCCTATATCATATTACATATGTAAAAATATTATAAAATATAAAACTTTTAAGCCTAGGGAAGAGCAAACTGAAAGGAAAAGCGAACTTTAAGCATAGGGAATAAAATATAAAACGAAGCTACACGGTTGGTCGGGTACACGTACGGTCTGGGTGTGCCGGTGCACCTTAACCCCAATCGTGTGTCCTCGGTGGTGGTTGGGAAGACCCTAGCAGGTATGCTCTGATTCTTGTCCTCCAGCTTCATGTAGGCTTTCGATGATGCAGGTGGTTCACCACCAGACTGTAGAAAGGATAAGCACGCACACATGTAACAGTCATTGTTGACTTCGTTGGTCTACGTTAACAGTGATTGTTTGACTGCGTTGCCTACATTTAGTCATTAACGCTAGCCTTTGAATTTTTGTAGTTTGAAAGGGTTTCGTTTTGGTTTCACACTACACTTGCTAGCCTATATAAAGTGTACTTGTGGTCCCTGATGAATACTCCCTCCGTCCAAAAACGATTGTCGCTTTGTAGTTCAATTTTGAAATACAAAGCGACAAGCTTTTTGGGACGGAGGGAGTACACAACAAACATTCTCCATACAGATTAGTCTAGTAACCATTCTCTATATGGTATCACCATACCAATAATCTTTCCCTGCTTCCACTTCCTTCTGCCATGGCATCGAGTCCAAAAACCAGCAAAGCCTCGATGATGAGCGGCATGCAAGTTTCTTGATGAGAAACTGACTGCGGGGGTGACCCACGCCGGCATGCATGTTTGATAGGAAGGATGTTACCTCGAGGGTTTGAGGATAAAATGTATACCATCTAGGTAGCCAGCCGAAGGTTTGAACGAAGCTACATGGCTGGTCGGGTACACGTACGGTCCGGGTGTGCCGGTGTACCTTAACCCCCGTCATGCATCCCCAGTGGTGGTTGGGAAGAGCCTTGCAGGTATGCTCTGATTTCTGTCCTCCAACTCCATCTAGGTTTCCGACGATGTAGGTGTTTGACCACCAGACAAACCAGCATAGCCTCGGTGATGAGCGGCATGCAAGATTCTTGATGACAAAACTGACTACGGGGGCCGCCTCAGCATGCATGCATATTGACAGGAAGGATGTTCCCTCGAGGGTTTGAGGATAAAAGGTATACCATCTAGGCAACCAGCCGGAGGTTCAGACGAAGCTACACGGTTGGCCGGGTACACGTACGATCCGGGGTGTCAGTGTACGTTAACCCCCATCGTGTGTCCTCGGTGGTGGTTGGGAAGAGCCTTGCAGGTATGCTCCAATTCCTATCCTCCAACTACATCAAGGTTTCCAATGATGCAGGCGGTTCACCACCCGACAAACCAGCAAAGCCTCGGTGATGAGCGGCATGCAAGTTTCTTGATGAGAAACTGACTGCGAGGGCAGCCCACGGCATGCATGTTTGACAGGAAGGATGTTCCCTTGAGGGTTTGAGGATAAAAGGTATACGATCTAGGAAGCCAGCCGTTGGTTCGAACGAAGCTACATGAAGCTTCGTTCGAACCTCCGGCTGGCTGCCTAGATGGTATACCTATTATCTTCAAACCCTCAAGGGAACATCCTACCTGTCAAACATGCAAGTCGGGGACAGCCCCCGCAATCAGTTTCTCATCAAGAAACTTGCATGCCGCTCATCACCGAGGCTTTGCTGGTTTGTCTGGTGGTGAACCACCTGCGTCATCGGAAACCTAGATGGAGTTGGAGGACAGGAATTGGAGCATACCTGCAAAGCTCTCACAACCACCACCGTCACGATAGGGGTTAATGTACATCAGCACACATGGACCGTACGTGTGCCAATGAAGATGGAAGTCAGCAGTCTCACGGTTCATGGATAGAAAAAAGGAAGAAGAAAAAGGATGGTGCACCGCCGAAGACCGCAACCGTAGGGACAAGGAGAGGACCTAATGGCAAGGACTTAGTGTACAACATGACATTCAAGGATGACATGATCACCATCATCGTGACATCCTCCAGCGAGGCTGTGGAGGACTGGCTCGACATGAGGTCCTCTCCATCCAACGTCGGCACCTTCACAAGATTGTTGTCGGGCTTGACATCGAGTGGCACCCCAGCTACTCTGCCCACGAGAACCCCGTTGCCGTTCTGCAGATCTGCGTCGACTGCAGCTACCTCATCTTCCAGGTCATCCACGCTGACTATCTTCCGCCACGGGCTGGAAGATTTCCTCGGTGATTCCGCGGATTACCTCTTTGTCGGTGTGGTGGAAGGGGTTTAATGAAAAGATTAATAACCGTAAGATGTAGATCCAACGGGTGAAAATCATTGATTACACGATTGCACCAAAACTTTAATTGCATTTAGGCTATCAATGAGTCGAACTCGAGTGAGCTTGTCTTTCTAAGCTTGAGTTTGATAAAACACGGAGTCGATCCCAAGTCGTGCCCATAATTCATGTATATATACAATAGAATCTACTAAATTTAGGTTCACAACTGATGGAGTAGGAAGGTGGATGATGTTGCACATTATTTGTTGCTATCATATATAAAAATTGTGTCCCATAGAACATTTTTAATAGAATTATATAGTTTAGTTAATTATACGTACATATCATAGATGACAAAAATAAATGAGCTTACTCGAGCTTTTTGAGCTTGAGCTCATCAAGCTCAAGCTTGGCTCGTTTAGAATTGGCACAATACTGAACTTCATCCTCAAACTTTCAATCAAAACTCAGTTTGGTCCTTAAACTTTCAGATGGGTCAATTTAGTCCCAAATTCACACAACTGTTTCACTTTCATCCTTAGTCTGAGTTGGACATCCACATTGGCATGCAACATAAGCTACTACCTCCGTCCCATGTCAACTCTATTTTTAGGTTTGGTCAAATCTATCTTTGACCAATGATTTCTATAATTTTGATCAGTTTTAACAATACAAGAATTGTACTTTTAGGTTCACCAAGAAAAATATTTCCATAATATACAATTTACATGTTATTGAAGTTAATAAGATCTATATTAATCATTGGTCAAAAGTAAGTTTGACCAGAACTAGAAATAGAGTTGAGTTGGGATGGCGGGAGTATTATGTAGCCGCTTGCCGCATAAGGTTTGGTCCTTCAAGCAGTAGCCATTTGTATAGGCGGCTGATGCGACCGGGCGCACGAGCGATCGTGCACACTAGTTACCGAGGCGACTTAAACGCGCGCAGCGCATGCGCATCTTTGAATTCAACTCGAACTGCTCCGCGTCCATCACCACTACTGCGCATGTCAAGAGATGAACCACCAGGCTGCTACTACGCTATAAGATCACCCAGGCAATGCCACCGTCTTCTCCGCAGAGCCACTCTTCCTCTCTGGCCAAAACCGCGACAAGAACACCATGGCTGACAAGAAAATGCCGCCGCCAAGCTCGCCGAAGGACGCCAAGGGGAAGCGTCCACGACAAGACTCCCCCCTGGATATGGAGTGGGCTCTCCAGAAGATGGCGTGCGATGTATTTGACTCCATGCGCCACCTTGGGCTTGGTTCCCTTCCATAGCATACTGGAATAGGGACCACGGGCCACTACGTCTTTAGAAGGACGCTCTTGGCCGGTTGCCTCGACATCCTCTGGGATATGCTGGCGTTCGAGCTCGGCGTCGCCGACCGCGACAACCTAGTGGCAGCAATGTCCAGGAAACTGGGCTTGCCGTCTCTACCGCAGGAGGTGCCCCTGCCCTGCTAGGAGCCCAAGGAGGAGGAGGAGGAGGAGAAGAAGTAGTTTTTTTTCTTGTTTTCAGTTGTGTTGTTTTTCTTTTCTTGTTTCTAGTTTGTGTTTTTCGTTTTTCTTGTTTGTAATATATCGTTTTAAGGTAATGAACTTTTTTCGCTGTTCATTGGTGCGCAAAAATATTTCTAATGTTGTTGTTATAACGATAAACTAGTGGACTACTATTTATCTCTTTTATTTTTTTAGAATGGAATATATTTCCACTTCTAACTCTATTGAGCTGGAGATCCAGAAAGTGACTTACACCCAGTTCATCTGACAGCACTAGGGAGAACCTTCCCCCTCACCCTATGCCCACTCTCTATGTTGAAACCCAACATGGGTCCAACAATATGAGCGATCAAACAGTCACAGCCTAATACATCAAGCTAACCAAAGTACATAGTAAATCACAAAAGATGCTAGAACATTTTCTGGAGTCTCAACTATAGGTCAGATTAACAAAGCTAAACATAACAGACCACAGGTCCTGGAGGCAGCATAGCAAAATAGCATCAACTCCATTCACAATCATATTTGTGAGCGCTTTTCACTTCTGGCCGTGCCGAGAATCGTCCTCACCCTCGCCTTTGCCCTCCACTGAGCGTCGTCCTCACTCTCGGTGTGCATGTTTGACATGAAGGATGTTCCCTCGAGGGTTCGAGGATAGAATGTACTATCTAGGCACAACTTACTACAGGGTTCATCAAATTAATCACATGACTTGTACAATATAATTTCCAACATGTTGTACTCGTCCTTCCGAAGAAACGACAGCCGTAGGCGCTAGCGGCTATGTGTTCTAATTTTAGGAACAAATGAACACACTTGTGAAAACACGTAGACCACATCCGATCCTCAATGTCATAAAATTAACATGATCCTCAACAAGGGGAGCAATGTCTCTCCACGATGTTCCGCCTGGTGTTGCACACACAACTCTTGCCTCACACTGGCCACGTATCCTGATCCAACCGTACAGCTTTAAATAAAGGAGGGCTAGAAGATTGGTAAAAAAATAATATAAGAAAAAAGAAAGAGGAAAAAGGATGGTGCGCGTTTCGATCCATGAGTCGTGAGACTGCTGACTTCAATCTTCATTAGCCAGTTCTCAATTCCGCTGATCACTCCAGCATGCATTCACACTAGCTACTCTATGGTGGTTGGACCCAGGGTATGCCATGGCCCACCCGGCATACCCAGTGAGTGCGCCCCAGAGAAAAGTTGTTGTTGTTGTACATGGTGTTTGGTTGAGACAATGCTAGATGTGGTCATAACGATAAGAATTCAAAAATGGAAAGAGTTTTTTCGATGGGAAGGAGAGGAATGAACAACAACTATTTTTTGAGCTAAAGGTGACGGATCGTACTTGGAATTTTGCAGGAGCCCCCGCTCTGATCTCCTTAGTTGTCTTGGATGCCTATTTTTCTTTGGTTTTGTTTTAGGTGTCTTTCATTTTCTTTTTCGGTGCTCAACTTATGCATCAATTTGTTTCCGTATGACTCTGCCTTTGTACCTTTTATTCCTTTCTTATGATAATGGTTGAGCGTTGGGTCCGAGCTTTCTAAAAAAACAAAATATAAATAGTATATCAGATTAAAAAAATCTTCATTACTTTGTTTAATCGGGGCTCGGGCCCGTCAAATTTGAAAACTCCTCCACTCATATCGTAACTATATCTCAGTTATATATCCACGCCCATTTCCAAAATCGAAACTAGAGGTAGAGGAAGGTTTCCACAATAGAGAAGTTGTGTTGCGCTGCCGCAGACCATAACAGTAGGGACAAGGAGAGGACCCGATGGCAGGGACTCAGGTGTACAACGTGATGTCGAGGACTATGTGATCACCATCACCGTGACATCCTCTAGCGAGGCCGTAGAGGACTGGCTCGACGAGGTCCTCTCTGTCCACCAGTGGTGCCTTCACAAGCTCGTCGTCGGGCTCGACGTTGAGTGGCGCCCTAGATACTCTACCAACCAGAACCCTGTCGTCGTTCTACAGCTCTGCGTCAGCTGCTGCTACCTCATCTTCCAGGTCATCCACGCTGACTACTTCCCCGAGGAGCTGGAAGATTTCCTCGGCGGTTCCTACTACCGCTTTGTTGGCGTGGGCGTGGAGGGTGACGCTGATCCACTTTGGAACGACTGGCAGCAGAAGGTGGCCAAAACGGTGGAACTTGCTAAGCTCGCGGCAGAGGAGATGGATCCCCTGAGCCTCTGCCGCGTGGCTGAAGGACATCGTGAGTGTCGTGATGGGCGCCAACATGGACAAGCCTTACCGGTTGAGGACGAGCCACTGGGACGCGTACAATATCTCCGACGAGCAGATCAGCTATGCCTGCATCGATGCCTTCGTCTCCTTCAAGGTCGGCTGCAAGCTGATCTTCGGTGACTACTGATCTAACCACTGAGTTTGTGTATCAGCTGCCGTCAATCATCCCGGCAGGGAATTCGCAGGTGCAGCGTTCAAGTTCTAGTTTTCTGGTTGTGTGCTCAATCTCTCATAAAATTATTTTTTCTTGAGGAAACACTATCTTGGGTTCATATCACATATGTGCCCCAATGTTGCGGGTCCACGTGTCAGCTGCAGTAATAACTGCAGGGCAGAGGATTTCATCGCCATTGTCTTGACATTTAAGTTAATGTTTTAGTAGTTTCTGTGATGATTGTTCAAATAAAAAGAATAGTTTTTGTCATGGAAGAATTAGCTGGAGTCTATTTGTGATGTGTCTCGAATTTGAGAAAATTTTAGGTAACGGATCATTAGAAGGTAACAGTTACTGTCATTAGTCACTAATTTTGCAATTATTCATTAACCGTTAATTTTATAGGTTAAGCAATTATAAATTAACATAGACCTTACAATTACTAAATTACAACTACTCCCTCCATCCCAAATTAGTTGTCACTCTTTTTAGTTCAAAAATGAACTAATTAATTAAAGAGCGACAAGTAATTTGGGAGATGGAGGGAGTACATATTAATAATTTCAAATAAGTAAGAAACTTACTTCACCCTTCTTCCGGTCAGTCGGCTGACGGTGGCGCCACCTCTGCGAGCTTCGAGCGCTGCCACACCGAGCTCCACGTGCCACCGCGCGCTGTGACCAACCTCCACGTTCCACCGTGAGGCTGCAAACTGCGAGCTAAAAGTTCGGCATCGCGTGCCATCAGTCGGGCCATCACCTCTTCGTCGCCTCGGCGTGCCGCTGTCTCGGCGCGCTGCCTTCGGCCTCCGTGCTGCCACCGTCGGTTAGATCAGCGGCGCGGGCCGAGGTGAGGTCTTTTAAAAATGTGCATGTTATTTCACATGCATCGAGGTCTTTCACATGATCGATCATTGTATTTCATATGCTTGTTAGTTGTCCATGCATGCTACGACTCAAACATTATCAACGAGCCTCAAACATGACGATCTCTCAACAAAAAGAGAAAACATGTAACGTCATCAAACATGATCGAGGTCTTTTACATGGATGTTAGATGTCAATATGCATGCTACGCCCCAAACATGTATTCCAAAAATTGAATATTTCCTACCATGTATTGATATATATTTCTATATTTATCATATTCTCTCTACCATGCATGTATATATACTCTCAACCTATATGCCAGTTTATCTACCACACTAATGAAGAATATTATGTTGCCATTAATAGAGATAACAAACTATGTTTGACGGTAAGGATATTCCCTCGAGGGTACGAGGTTAGAATGTGTACTACCATCTAATAAGGACACAACTCTCATTGTGTACGTGGTTCATCAAATTAATCGATTGCATGCTGCCATGTATATAGTATATCTTCTAAAATGCATGTGATGTACTCCTCTTTTGAAGAAACGACAGCCGTAGGCGCTAGCCGCTACGTGTTCTAATTTTAGGAACAAATGAACACACTTGTGAAAACACGTACACCACATCCGATCCTCAACATCATGAAATTAACATGATCCTCAACAAGGAGGTGTAAAAATCCTCAACACATGATCAAACATGCTTGATCGCGAGCTCTCTTTCACATGCATTATATTCATGTCCACCATCATACATGATCACGACAATTATCATCAGTTCGATATGGACTCTCAGTCGGTAATGGTCGGACCCTTCAAAAAATATATATGGACTCTCGGTCGATTGCCATGCACGTTCAAGTCAATCTTCAGCACCTCGCTGAAATCATTCACACGAACTGTTATGAGCACTGCGGGACGGACCTACAAAGTATGCCAGGTGGGCCATTGCATACCCTGGGCCCTTTGCGTGTCAAATTAAAAACTGGCTGATGGGATGTGTCGAGGTGTTGAAATAATCGAGAGGAGGCAAACCACGGTTTGGAGTAACTTCGACCGTTAATTCAAAAGCACATATTTTGAAGCGTTCGATCATCTCCACTCGCGTGCTTAGACGACGACACGCTATAAAGGCACACCGTCCACTTCTTCTCCGCCGCACCTCACCATCGATCTTAGCCTCCAAACTTCTCCTATTGCTACTCCACCACGCCACCATCGACCACCTCTCACTCTTTCTTCACACCTCTATTGCCGCACAAATGGGTTGCCCCACACAGAAGCCCTCCAGGCCATTGACGCCATCCGAACCTCCTTCTCTATTTCCGCCGCCGCCAATGCCGGTGAAACTGGAGGCGGCGTTCGCAGCTCCTCCACCCCCATCTCCGCCGGCGGTGCCCGCACCTCCTTCATCCACAGCGCCCGCACCTCCTTAGCCCGACTTTGTTGAGACTGTCCACCTCTTCGAGGACCGCATCAGCAAACTCGAGGACCGGCTTAAGAAGGTGACCGACGACCTATTAATCACCGACGTGCATGCAAGATTTCTCGACACAATTGCGCGGGATGTATTTGACAATACATATCGCTCATGTAGCCGTCTGGGACATAGGATCCTTTCCCAACACACTCGCATGGACTCCACTGGCTACTACGACTTCGGGTTAGGCTTTGTGGCCGCTCGTCTCGACTTCCTCTACGAGACGATCGGTGAGGAGTCTGGGGTGGAGTTTCGCGAGCAACTGGTGAACGCCGTCGGCCGGAAGTTCGGTTTGGTGTTGGAGGAGGCGCAGCCGGTGCAAAGGCGGCGGCAAAGGAGGTGGACAAGTCCTTCGATTAGTTTAGGATTAGTAGTAGTTTTTTCTTTTTTTCGATGTGTTTTTTTCTTGTTTGTAATATATGTATTGTTTTTATGTTAATGAGAAATGTCTTTTATGTTCATGAACAATGTGTCATATGCATTAACGAAACACTCCTCCTTTTATCAAACAACATCGCATATTGAAAATTAACACATTAGTAATATTATATCTAATAAATATTAAACACATTGGGACGTAGTATTATATTTCAAAAATTTACGAAAATAAAACGCTAGACTGTGTAACTTTACATTGCATACGGATGATGCAAATACTAATTAATTTTATTTCTTTTCTCTTTAACAGCTGACATCGTGGGCCCCTCCCCGGCCTGGCCCTAGACGGTCGCCCCTCCCGCCTAGGCCCCGAACCAGGCCTGCCTTTAACCCCTTGGTGCAAGAATCAAATTATCTGTGGGACCCTACCCAGATGGTTGCCATGTAAGTTCACTCTCTGAATCCTACAACCATACAGCCAAGGGCGCACTGCGCGGTTCTCGCGACTGTGCCACCCTGCCCTGATGATTTCCACGTACGCCAACACCTCGAATCTTCCAGCGTGCACGACCACAACTCAACAATCAAACAATCGATGAACGTCGTTCCAAAGTGTGAAGCGACCCATGCATGGAAAAAGCCAGCGGGCTGTTAGAACTAATGATGAACGAGTGAGCAAACTATAACAGAGGAAACAAAAAAATACTCTCGGTTGACAGGTAACAAGGCCAGCGACGAACACTGCTTTTATATTATTCGTATTGTCATTTCAACAAATGAGTACAACACCTTTTACATTGTTGGAGAACACGAACTCCACGTCCAAAATTTGCTCAGCGATTCGAATGACTCGACACTCAGCGTGCATGATCCATCATGAGCACGAGCACGATGCAGCAAAATCTGTGTTTGGTTGCTTGTCCTGGATTGGATTGACTTGGATTAGATGGTCCAGTCACGTGTTTGTTTCACAGTCAAACAGACAGGATCATCCAGGTTCAAGGAATATTCCTCGCAAATGCAGGATGAGATGGTCCCGAAAATTTGGTTGGATGAGTCCATCCACCTTATCTAATTATACTTCTTAGTAATGTAATTAGTGATAATTAACTTGTTTGTTGTTGATTAATAATTACAATTACTGTATTAACATTATATTTGCTAGTAATATGATAATTAGTATAGAAATAATTAGTATTATAAAATTATCAACTTAGATGATTCAATCCACCCAAGTTTCATCCAACCTACCAAACAAAAAATTGGATCATCTAGTCCATCCAACCAAACGTTAATTTTTGTGATCCAATACATAAAGAAATGGATGATCCTATCCAATCCAACATCAACGTCAAACCAAACGCAATTGACTGAGCACTTTGTCACATGTCTAGTGTACGCACATGCACATGGCCTAAACACCGGTTTTAGGGTACATCATGGACTAACCACATGACCCGGCCAAACACTCACGTAATTAGCATACACCTGCAAGAGCAACTACCTGGCCGCATCTTCGCGTACGAACGGCAATGCCAACCAACTTACTTTGTACGTGAGTATTTTCCTTATCCATGAGCTAAACAAGCTCTTCTGTTGCGGCAACTAATGATCAGACCAGGCCACTCTTGTGCACGCACTCACGAACACAACCTGAACTCATCGGGTGGTCAGGTGGTCATTAGCCCGACAAGTCAGGATTATGACTAACACGGACAACGCAACAATAATGAGCAGTGTTGAGTTGCCTACGGCTCCGTGACACTTGGTCAAAAAAACGGCCACCATGCAAAGAGCGCTACAGCCTCACCTACCATGAACTCCGTGCTTGGAACAGCAAATGCCCCTTGACATCGCGGATTGAGTATGAGCATGACACGGGAGATCGAACTCATGAGTGCATCTTGAAGACAAAGTGATTATGCAGACTTGACGAAACAAGTGCTCTTGATGGAGCGCATGTTAGAAGTGAGAGAGGACGAGCCAAGGATAAGAACAAACGGAACTACAACAATAATGAATACAATAGATAAGGCCTTTGCCTAGACTCTAGATTTTATTCACTCATCAAGAAATTTATTTACTTTCTATAATATTTACTATTTAATCAATATTCCCTCTTGGTTCAAAATATTTGTCACCGGATAGTTTATTTTTGAACTAATCGGTGACAAATATTTCAAACCAGGAGCTAGGCACTAATTTTTCCTTGAACTAAAATATTTTCTAAACTCAAGCACATAATATTATTTGTTCTCAATTAATGTGCCTTATTTGAATATACTCATGTGTTCTCTTAAACATGCTAACAAACAAATTTAATCCTTGCTTCCTATAGCTATCGCAAATGAATTCCTCTGATTGACACATATTCACACAACAAGGATTTAGTTTATATATCTAACATAATATTATTGTATTCCCTTGTAGAAGCAAAAAAATGACAAAACATTGTAGCTAATGCTGTGATGGAAAATTCGAATAACTTTTGGACAATTAACACGTTGATAAAAAAATTGATTGCACAATTTGAATCATGAAAACTTATCAAAATTATGACGTTATTTACTTCTTGTGTATTAAATTATAAACTTTATATTTTTATCAAATTATTAAAAAGTTGTACATATTTTTCAAAGCGCATACCCTTCGGTTAAATATCCTAGGTCCACCATTATTTTGACATGCATGTTAGTTGTCATGCACATGCTACAGCCCAAACATGATCAATGAGCCTCAAATTGTATATGACGACCATTCAACAAAAAGAGAAAACACGTAGCGTCGTCATCAATCATGATCGAGGTGCATGTTACTTGTCCATGCATGCTTGCTACGCCCCAAACATGATCAACAAGCCTCAAACATGACGATCTTTCAACAAAAAGAGAGAAAATGCGCGTAACGTCATCATACATGATCGAGGTCTCTCTCTCTCACCATGCATGTTAGTTGTCCATGCATGCTCACCCCAAACATATGATCAACGAGCCTCAAACTATATATATATATATATATATATATATATATATATATATATACACACATATATATATATATGTATATATATATATGATGTTCTTTCAACAAAAAGATAAGACACCTAACATCATCAAACATGCATGATCGAGGTCTTTTGCGTGTCAAACTGAAAAACATGATCGAGGATATGTGATAGATATATTGTGTTAATGTATAGATGTGTGGTGTGTTCATCATGTTCCTCAAGAATGACAATTCATAAGGAAGGATTTGATTATTTTTTGGACAAATGAATGATTTCATTACCAAGTGAATGTGCTCTAAGTTCAGTGATATGTTGTCTCTAAGGAGGAGGGGGGGGATTTAAGTTTTCTTTTGCTTTTATTTCTTTTCTTGTATGTGCTTGTACTTTTTTCTTGTGTTTTGTGACGATCTTTCAACTATATATGATGATCTTTCAGCAAAAGGAGAAAACATGTAATGTCATGAAACATCATCGAGGTCTTTTGCGTGACAAACTGAAAAACTGGAACATTGCATACCCTGGGCCCTTTGCATGTCAAACTTAAAAACCGGAACTGAAAAACTAAAATACTGCAGGACGGACCTACAAAGTATGCTAGGTGGGTCATTGCATACCCTAGACCCTTTGCGTGTCAAATTAAAAAACTGCATGTGAAGCCGAGATGGGACGCGTCAAGCCGCTGCGATAACCTAGAGAAGGAAAATCGCGGTTTGGAGTAACTTTGACCAACCCACCGATTCGAAATCATAGTTTTCGAAGCGTCTAGTCATATCTACTCTCGCGCTTAGACAATGACCCGCTATAAAGGCACACCGTCCTCTTGCATCTCCGTCGCACCACTCAATCGAATGTAGCCTCCAAACTTCTCTTGCTTCTCTGCCGCACCACCGTCGACCACCTCTCGCTCTTTCTTCGCACCTCCATTTCCGCTCCAATGGGTAGCCTCGTACCGAAGCGCTCCAGGCCATCAACGTCCTCCGAACCTCCTTCTCCGTTTCTGTCGCTACCAATGCTAGTGAAACTAGAGGAGGCGCCCGCACCTCCCCCGTCCCCTTCTCCGCCTACGGCGCCTACACCTCCTCATCCCGTTTGGGTTCACGATACAGTCCGCCTCCTCCAAGATCGCGTCAAAGAACTCGATCAGCGCCTAAAGTAGGCCACCGAGCACCTATCCACCGCCGTCGAGCGTGCAAAAAAGCTCGACAAATTGGTGTGGGATGTATTTTCTGATACATCTTACTCGTGTCACCGTCTGGGTCTTGGGAAACTTCTCGCCTACACCAACACGGACATCATCGGCCACTACTACTTCGGGTTAAGCTTTGTGGATGGTCATCTCCACGTCCTACATGAGATGATCAGGGATGTGGTTGGGGTGGAGGGTTGCCAGCAACTTCTGTAGACCGTCGCCCAAAAGCTTCGGACTCAATTGCCGAAAGAGGAGGCGGCAGCAGCGGTAGCGGCGGCGGTGGAAAAGGAGGTGGAGGAGATCTCCACCGATTCCGAGTAGAGTAGTGTTAGGAGTAGTTTTTTTTTTCTTGTTTTCTACGTACTTTCGTAGTTCTCTTTTGTAATATATGTGTTTTTTATGTTAATGAAAAATGTCTTTTTTGTTCATGAACAATGCGTCCTATGCAGTATCAAAAAACAACTCCTTTCTGAAAAAGGGGCGAGATAGCTGGCGTCCAATGTCCAGCCAAGAATTCGTTGTGTTGCGACAATCGATGATTCTTGGTTGGGACTCCATTGAGAGCATGGTTGAGGTTGCATTTCTCCTATTTTGTGTTCTTTCACTCAATCTTCATTTGTAGTCAGCAATTTACGTACTGCAATTGTTATCATCATCTTTCCAAAAAGAAGATTGATGGTGACCGATTTTACATAATCTTAGCCCGTGATTGATCTGGCGATGAAACTTCACCAAGGCTAAGATTACTGCTGTCTTCATACTAAAAGTTCATGGAGAACATACTCATGGATCAAAATTAAGGATGGGTGACCACTTATAAGTTTGGGGTTTGATCTCTGAATCGGGCTCCCGATGTTCTCATCGGTGCATGTCTACAATGAAATTTTAGTTATTGCCTCTCATGCGTGGAGGCAAAGAGTGTGACATCCCTGTCACACATCGGATTCTAAGGATTCCAATAATCTCTTCAAGGACGCGATTTCAAGCAGTTGCTCGTGTCGACGTCTGGTTCTTGGGATCCTTCCCGTCCACACCAGCATGGACTCCGCAGTGTCGGCCACTACTGCTTTGGGTTAAGCTTTGTGGCCGCTTGTCTTGATGCCCTCCATGAGACGATTGTAGAGGTAGCTGGGGTGCAAGGCCGTCGGCACCTTCTGCACACTGTCGCCCGAAAGCTTCGGACTCAGGTGCCAGAGGAGGAAGAGGTGGCGGCGGTGGAGGTTGAGGAGACCTCCTCCGAGTAGAGTAGGATTAGGACTAGATTTTCTTTTTCTTGTTTTCTATGTTTTTTCGTATTTCTTGTTTGTAATATATTTGTTGTTTTTATGTTAATGAAAAATATGTTTTATGTTCATGAACAATGTGTCCTATGCAGTATCAAAAAATATCTCCTATTTGTTTGTAACTAGGGATCGTTTATATTGCATACGTCTGAAAGACTGGAATTCGGTAAAAATTCAGGCAACCTTAGATAACACTAATCCTATAAAATTTCATAGTTGAAGAGATTATTTTTTTTGCAGCTCATAAATTGACAAAAAATCGTGGCGCATGTGAAAAATTATTTTTAGTAGTAGTATATACTATATGTTATCATTTCATTGTGACAATGTTACAGAATGCTGATTGTTTACCTTTTACTATATCGTGGATTTGCCAACGTCCTTTCGTTGACTTGGGTGCTCTGTATTTGCATGTTGTTTGCATTAGCACACATACATTTGGTGATTTGTATTTTTTGTTTGTATTTTTTGGAATGTCCCACTAGCTAACACAAGACCACTTTTAGATTTTCATCTCCATGCATGGCAACAAGGATGAAGGGGAGCTAGCGGTCGCACGGCGAGCAAGCAGCTAGGTCATATTGTAATTAAGAAGCCAACAAATTGTTCGAAGAAGTCTACCCCTCTAGCTACACGCACCATGTGCAGGAATCAACGCGACATGACATGTAATTAATCACGATTGCATGCATGCACAAGGGCACGGCTAGAGCCAAATTCTCCAAGCCAGCAAAAAAAATTTGTTCTTCTTGGCACGCCACAATTGAGATTTTGACAATTCAGTTTTCACTCCCTGCACCTCCAATTTCAGTCCCGCCTATTGTAACCCTATTTCAGCCACGACGAGTATAAATGGAAACACTAGCCTCCGTTCCCGACAAACCGCTGCCACGCCCTTCCGGTCATCTCACAATACTCCAAATTTGTTGTACTCTGTATCCTGTGGTCCAAACTTGTATTCCTAAGAAATTCCCGTGTTTTCATTTCCACGGTTTTTACAAAAAATTTCCCCATGGATCTCGCAGTGATGCATCGAAGCTCTGGGTGGTGGTGACTCATGGGTACAACATCGGGCGACCAAGTTTGACGGGCTCTACCGAACCTCTTCGTCGCCGACACCTCCCTACGACATCCTGGACTCCAGTTTTGTGCTAGGTAAGTTTTACATGATCCATGCCATCTTTCTATAGAGCTATATTTGCTAGGTTCCCATACAATCCATGCTGGTTTGGGCTAGTTAAGTTCTACACGATCCATGCTGATATATGAAGACTAAATAAATTAACAAAGAAGAAATGTACTCTTATGTTTCACGAATTTAGTTATATATATATATATATATATATATATATATCATATACTATATCTGTCCCGAAATAAATGTCGCTCCGACAGCTTATTACGGTAGTGTATTTCTACTTTAATTCCTAGCTGGGAACGACGAATAAAAATCGGAGGTAGTATGTAATTTGTGGATTTAGAAGTAAATGACGCGCGGGTTATCTAATCAACCACTCCAAATGTTGCACTCTCATTCCTGTGTTACAAATTTGTATTCCTAAGATTTTCTGTTCCCACGGTTTTTACACTTTTTTCTTTCTTGTGGCTTTCTCGGATCGTACGTTTTTTCCTATTCCTTCATTTCTAATTCCTCCGTTCCAAACAAACACTGTCAGTTTATAGAAACCACACCGTTCGATCCAAAATCTACGTCGATCATGTAATCTGACGTCATCACTATTATTTGGAATGGCTACTTACACTATACTTATGCTATTTACTTTAGGAACAAGACAGCAAACTGTGATGTCGTCTACAAGCATTCATGGTGGCCAACAAGCACCTGGTATAACTATAAATGTGTTTACTATCAAAATTAAAAAAAAGAAAACATTAATTCCTTTGTATGGTATGCAGAGAATATTGCAGCAAATGATGTTTAGGAACCCCGAGATCTTCACTCCCTGGTACTCCGATACATGAACCAACAACAGGTATAGATATACAAACTAGAAATACTCCCTCCATCCCAGCGTAAATTTACTTTTGGAGCTTCAAAAATGTCCCACTCCAACTCTACCAGTAGCTTCCAACCACCCATATCACATCACATTACTACCTGTCTCTCTCCCGTGCCATTTGTTTTGGCAGAGCATGTTAGTTTTTACTCCTTTGGCGTTGAAATTCGAGCAATTTGAGAGACTACATTCTGTCCTTTAAATGTATTGATGATGGGAATCATGTTCATTTACATTTTTTGCTAAGACGATGTTTGAATTCTAGGAATAGATATGAGTTGGGGCGGAGGGAGTATGTACTAGGCTCTACTAATTGTTTTAACACGCCTTGCGATTCTACTTTCCTAGTCTTTATAGTTAATAGTTCATCAGCCTGTGTGATAGCGTGATTTTTTATGCATCCACGTTGTGCTCTCTCACTGCCGGCCAATCCGGCCGGCACCAATGCTCACGCCCTGCTGCTGGTCCCTTTAGTGTCCTCCCCAACGCGTCTCCCTCGCCCATCGCCACGCCCCATCCTTCGTGTGCCATGATGACCGCGCCCGCAAATCCCTAGCCATTACTCACCCTGCCACCAATCCTTCTCGAGAATTGCTCCGGGTGATCTCGGCCAGACTAAACCCTCGCTTTGTTAAGCATCACAAGATTGGACTATGCAATACTGCACCTGCAGTAGCTGCCACTGACAAGTGGACCTGATGTATCATGGGCCCACATGTCAGTGGCAGCTATTGCAGGTGCAATACTGCAGATGATTTCAATCCCGCAAACTAATCGCCTTATCTTTCTTGCATTCTCCACCTGCTACCGTTGGCATTCACTGCTCGCCCTACAACCAATTCTCTTCGAGATGCGCTCCAGCTAATGTCAGTCAGACCGAACCGGCGAACTCTATCTTTGTCTAGTCTAGCATGGCCAGCTGCATGCCCGCCCTCTCAGTCTTGCGTGCTTTGCCGCTGGACTGAAAATCTTCTGCAGAACTACGGGTGCAGAAGTGCCACTAACATGTGTACCTAATGGCTCATTTTAGGGTATGAATAGCAACAAAGAAGTCAACAATGTACTCCCATCAAAATAATTGTCATTCAGACAGTCCTAACTAGTTCATTTTTAATTCATCTATTGGTATGATATGATAATTATTATAAACCAAGAGGGAGTAATACAGAACAAAATGCTGATGGGACGCGGTCGTCCCACGCTCGTATTTGCCGCACTCGTACTGAAGATGGTATGAACATCAGAATGTTCTTCTTATCACATTATTTGTACATGATAATTTGCTTTAATCGTTTATTGTTTGTATCAATGTAATAGAAGGAAGGAATTTTGGAAGAGGTGTGTCTAAAAGACTTAAGGTTGCCAGCACACCCAAGTTAGTAGAACGGAGAATGTCAAGCTACCAATTCAGTTATCCACTAGGTTGGGTGTTGCGGTTGGTATTAATCAGCGACACTTTGTTGATGATGTGGTTATGTCAACAAAAAAACACGCACCCCTCATCGGTGCAAGAAAGTGGCAGAGGTTGGCGATACTAATAAGAGAGAAATAGTACGAGACATTCTGGTTAGTGTCGTCACACCCCACACAAGTAATTTTTTTCTTCCAATCTCTGTATTGTATGTTTACAGCAACGTGTTATAAATGTACAGAATTTCAGGGACATGGAGGACAGACAAGAGAGCGCAAGAAAAAATTTGAAAATTGCTGGTGAGCGCTACAAGGGGTGGTGCTCGACTTTGCATGCCACCTACAAGAGTTATTCAACCGATGAAGAATGTATATGAAACAAGCCTGATGACGTACCAGCGCCCGAGTGGTTTCACCTAATAGAATATTTTGGGTCTGAGCGCTTCAAGGTCAGCTAACTTTTTAATAGCTTCACATTATACAAAAACTATTTGATTTACATTCATTCGTGGAATTAATTCTTAAAATTATTGCAGTCAATAAGCATGAACAATTCTAAAAATCAAAGAAGACAAACGGCGAAACACTTGCTTGGCTCCAAATCCTACATCCAACTTAGTTACGAGAAGGTATGAAAAATAAATCATGCTTTTACTTTGCACTGCAATCAATATGTATACCTACATGTTGAATTTTACTTGTATTTTATGTAGCAAGATCCAGAGACAGGAGAAGAACCCAATGACATACAACTATGGGAGGCAAGCCATTTGAAGAACGCTGAATGGGCAAACGAGGAGGCAGAAGCTGTGCATGTGAGTAACACTTCAAACAATCCCCAATGAAATAAATATTTGCAATGTACCTGTGACTTTTTTTTCGTATCTAGAGCCAGACACGTGCCCAAGTGGACGACAAGGAAGCTGATCAGGGAGGCCCAGCTCCAAATAATGAGAGAAACCACATCTTCCAACGTTGTTATAGATTCTCAATCGGTTGTGCAATATCATAGGTTCGGGGGCGTGGTTACATGGCTAACCCTACTGGTCCTGGAAGTGAACGTATGCGTATCAGATGGCTGAACACCTCAACGACCAAGTTCGAAACTTAGAAGATAGAAATGCAGGTCTCAATCACCAAGAGCAGGAGTTGGAATGAAGAAATGATAGCTTAACCACCTAGATGGACTGCATAAACCAGAAGAATGAAGAGTTAAACCATCAAGTCCAGAACTTAGAAGGTCAAATCGCAGCTGATCGTGAACAGAGAGCTTAGGAAATGGCGGACATGCACCTGTCAGTGATGGCTGAAATGCGCAAAATGTTGGAGACTCCACAAAAGGGCCACCAAAAGGCACATGTTCCAATTAGTCCCGATCATCTTAGGCAAACTTTTAACATGCAAAAACGTTGCGTTAGTAATACTTGGGTGTTGTTATGTGTGTTGCAGTATCAATTGATGGATGTTTATTGTTAAACTCGTGATTCTGTTGCCACTAATTTTCATACATGGTGCATTAGGATTCTACTGTCGCTAATTATAAAACGTGGCATTATGAATTTTTTGTCACGAATGATAAATTTGTGCAATAGGAAGCTATTTCCACGAATTACAAAAACGTTGCAGTATAAATATTTGGCTACGACTCAAAAAACGTTGCACTATACTACTATTGCCACCACTCAGAAAATGTTGCATTACCACACTATTGCCATAGATGACAAAATGTTGCATTACACCTCTATCGTCACAAATTATTAAACATTGCATTACAACCGTATTGCCACAAATCAAAAAACGATGCATTACAAACCTATTGCTACAGATCAGGAAACATTACATTACAAACCTATTGCCACAAGAAACATTGCATTATGAACCTATTGCCACAGATAAGAAATCGTTGCAATACCATACTATTTTCTATGGACGCTAAATCGTCACAGTATCATACTATTTGCCACGGATGTGAAACCGTCGCAGTACCATACTATTTGCCACAGATGTGTTATCATTGCAATATCATACTATTTGCCACGAATGTGAAATCGTTGCAATAACATACTATTTGCCACAGACGCTAAATCGTCACAGTATCATACTATTTGCCACGGATGTGTAATCGTTGCAATACCGTACTATTTGCCACGAATGTGAAATTGTTGCAATACCATACTATTGTCACGAATGTGAAATTGTTGCAATACCGTGATATTCGTTGCAATACGTTAAATCGTCGCAATACGTTAAATCGTTGCAATATCCTACTATTTGCCATGGCTGTGAAATGGTTGCAATACCATACTATTGCCACTAATGCGAAATCGTTGCAATACCGTGATATTTGTTGCAATACGTCAAATCGTTGCAATACCATAGTATTTGCCACGGCTGTGAAATCGTTGCAATGACATACTATTGCCACGAATGTTAAATTGTTGCAATACCCTGTTATTCGTTGCAATACGTTGAATCATCGCAATACGTTAAATCGTTGCAATACCATACTATTTGCCATGAATGTGAAATCGTTGTAATAACATACTATTGCCATGAATGTGTAATCGTTGCAATATCATGCTATTCGTTGTAATACGTTAAATTGTCGCACTACGTTAAATCATTGCAATACCATACTATTTGCCACGAGTGTGAAATTGCTGCAATAACATACTATTTGCTACGAATGTGGAATCGTTGCAATACCGTACCATTTATTGCAATACGTTAAATCATCGCAATACGTGGAATCATTGCAATAACATAATATTTGCCACCGATGTACAATCGTTGCAATATCATACTATTTGCCACGGATGTCAAGTCGTCGTAATAACCTATCACCATGGGACTTAGGCCAATGATTCGTAAAAACTATCGCCACATTCTTTTTCTTTGCAATAGTGACCTATTGCGACGAAAGATGACCTATTGCGACAAATTTTTCGTTGCGATAAGCTGGAATCCTTGTAGTGTAGACACAAGCCATCCTAAAACAATGACTAACCTAAACATCGTTGAGCCAATGTTGAGAGATATCATAAGTTATTCATATTAACATGATCGTATCATAACTAATTATACTATAGTGGAGCTTTTAGTGTTTATGGTTATAGTATAATGACATTAATGCATGATCATAAAGACTATTTATACAATATACATGGAATCCACAATCAAACAAGAAACGCTTCATCCAAGTATATGAATAAAAGAAGACTAAAGATAATATCTTTATTATGTATAAAGTCACAAATACAATATGGAATATGTGAGCCATACCTTTCCCAATTTGGAATTGGGAAGAGAGAGACTCCTTCTACTCCTTTCCTAATTTGGACTAGGGACTAGAGACTCTCCTCTCTACAACCTAAACTCCTCTAAGACTATGGAAGATAATGGATACAATAGACTGAAGCTCAAGTGGTGTGTGTGAGAAGTGAGGATAGGGGGTCCTATTTATAGCCGGAGAAGGTCGATTCCCACCACCAAAAGTGCACAAATCTGTCTTCATCGTGATCAGGCCACACAGAGAGTCAATACATGGATGTTGTCCGAGTTCAACGCAAAATTCACTTCGACCGAACCGGAATGTTGACCAATTCCAGTGTGCTTCCTCCGGGTGACTTCCAGGTGGGTCCTGTTGGCTGATATGAGTGATACACCATTGGATGGCCTCGGATACTACTGTTTGTGGGCCATTTGATCCATGTGATTCCACATGTCGGCGCTTGATTGGCTGGGATGATAATTTATAGGATTGCTCCCCCTCTTTTACCTCATTTTCTGCATAAAATACCTACATGCACTATCCTTACAAATACAAGTTGAAATAGGTTAAGTAGAAAGGTGATGTATGCAAGAAATGATCTTTCATTCACATAATTGAGTTATATTGACGGGTGAAATTGGGATATAACAGTCGTCAACATTAGTATATTTTGGGAGTAATGTTACCTTCGACAGTTTTGGATTGTCCAAACTTTTCAATATTTTTTGGGGAGTAATGTTACCCTCGATTGTTTCGGATTGTCCGAACTTTTCCTCACAAGAGTTGCACGTGGTTCTCAATTTGAATTGTCCGAACTTTCAGTCACATAAATTGCACTTGAGTTGACACAGTTGATCTTTACAAACGTGTTTTTGGGAGTAACATTTACTCTTTACTTTCGGTCACGTTTTCTGCACGTGAATTCGGGATTGGAATATCCGATCTTTTGCCTCTATATTGCAGCGCTGCTTTTAGTCTATTCGATGATTTTATCTGCTGAAATAATTGTGCGACGGATCTGTTTTTAACTTGAAATGTTTGAAAATTGCTTTTGGCTTATGGTAAGGTTTACTTCATTTGCTAAGTTTTTGGTGTGTTTTGGTATTTAAGGCTGGTATTATCTTGCAATGGTTTGCAACATGCTTATGTGAGGTGCTCAGGTAATGTGTTGTTGTTTTCGGCCTAACATGAGTCAAGTCGCGGAATTGTGCTCGGAAGATTTGGTTGTTTGTTCATGTGCATGTGTTGCTTGAGGTCAAGATATGGTTGGTGGCGGGATCCATTGAACTAGTCTTAGGGTGATGATGAGGTTCAACAACTATGTTCAGGATGAATTGTGGTTGAGTTGACCGGGAGGTCACACAGCATGTTTGGGTCAAGAACAATGCATATGAAGTTATCGTGAACATTGTTGGAAAGTGTTTGCACGTACGCAAGGGGTGCATGGGTGTGGTTACATTGTTCCAAGACGTGGTTAAGATATATGGGCGTGAAGATATTGCCAAAAAGGTCCAGTTGGCTGGATTATGCCTCAGGTTGTGCCTGAGGTGGTTATGGTTCGTTTATGGAAAGTTTCGAGATTGTTTTGGTTACATTTTGTGTGAGTCATGAAGTTGAGTTTTTTTAGGAATTTTTAGAACTTTTCTAAGGTTTTTTTAAGTCTTAAGATTGCTTCTATCTGCATAATGAAGAGTCTTGAGAAGTTATGCAAAGTTACGCAAAGTTTCTGTTGAAACTGAGTAGGATTAGACTTCCAGTTAGGACTGGGTTGACCTTAGGGCTTGTTATATAAGCAAGGGAGACCAGAGCTCGTGGTAAGATGACTTTTGTGTTGTTCTTCTTGTGTTCTATTGAATAAAGATCATAGTTTTAGAGCAGCTTTTGTGCCTTGTTCGTTCAACTTATCTTAGACATGTTTTTCTCGTTGAGTTTCTTGGCAGACCGACATTGCTTAGGTATTTCGATCATAACTCGCGTTTCGTAGATCTAATTGATGTGATTCTTTTTGAGTTGTTTTCACAACTTGATTATCTATCATCTTTGAATATTTCACGGTCATTGGATTTGTGGTTTTTGATGTTTCTTTGCAGTGTTGCTGATCTGTTTTTAAATCGGGTAGAACAGATTGACCTTAGCCTAGTATTTTGATCATATTTCAAGTTCTACTTTTTCTTTTCATGTGATTGTTGTTGCATTAGTTCCGTGACTTGATTCCCTACAATTTACACTTGTTTCCTTCACGGTTGGACATGCCGAAAAAAAGATTACACACACAATTTCTTAACAGATTGAATTTTAGTCGAGGGGTTTTCATAGCTTCCGCTCAAAAGTTTTTGAATCTACCATTCATCCCCCTCTGATAGCTTTTCATGTGCTCTTTGATCCTATAGATACACGTCCTAGAGTTCTTTGGAAAAATGAACCAATCGATCCTCAAGCCGAATAGGCAAGTTGAGGCAGCAAAACCCACAGAATGTGAGTTTGTACTTCATTTTATCGTCTTCAATTCAATATATTTCGATTTCATATTACTGATTATTTTTTATAGGTTCAACATATTCGACAAAGTTGTTGACTCAAGGGTGGCGCGACCTTCGAGAGGTAGCTCCACGCAAGCTTCAGCAGCGGGCCTGAGTCGTCGTGTCTCGCAGGTGGAGACTCTTGCCCATCGGTTTGAAAACAGATGCGAGCAGCAGGAGGCACAGAGGGTGGCGATGGAGACTCAGAGGGTGGCAATCAAGGCTACCATCTCCTACAAGCAAGCCTGTCTGGCGCAGATGCGAGAGGAGATGGAGGCACAAAGTCGAGCGATGAGGTAAGTTAAGGTAATTTAAGTGCATCGAATTATTTATAATATGTAACAACATGTAATGTTTGCAATGGCAGACACAATTTCAAGCTCAGGGAGTCCAGGTGCTGATCCTCGAGCTACCATTGCTGCCACCGCCACTGGTGCAACCACCGCTGCCGTGCACACTTCTTCTCCAGCTAATCAGATAATCAAAAACGTTCTTACATAGTTTTAATTCATCAAACATAGGCAAATCAAACTCAACTTAGCTATTCTAGTCTTAGTTAGTCTTAATTCATTAAACATAGCAAAATCTAACTCAAATTAGCTAATGTAAGCTCAATGTGATAAGTTCTAGCTTGTTTAATCAATTGTAGTCAAAAACGAAGTTTCAAACTAATAAACATGTCTAACTACTTACATCTATTGAAGAGATTAGTGACGGAGGCTGAAACTCCATCACCGCCGCTACTGGCGCCTGGAGTGACGCGCGGCAACAACATGATGGGCTCCGGAGGTAGTAGAGGGGCTAGTGTGTCGGTGGTTTGGATCCGGCAGATCTCCCGACACTACTAAAGTGTTAGAGGAGTTTGAGGTTCGGTGTGGTCGCGCGGAGATTCAAGAAGGTGAATTGTCAATGACACAGTAGACACGGAGATTTACGTGGTTCGGGCCGCATGAGCGTAATACCCTACTCCACGGGATGTGTTGGTGTTGTATTGGTTGTCTGAGCTCAAAGTGAGTTCATGGTGTAGAGTGAGCGTGTGTAGCGACTATCCAGCCTCCCCTATGTATCGTTGGCCTGTCCTTTTATAGTAAAAGGGCAGGCCGTTACAAGTTAGCCTGGCCTGACATGTGGCCCCGGCGGTTACTGATATTGATACACATTCAACACGTTTAATTACTGTTAATGACCGAGTTATGGGCTTTGACAGCACCGTTACTGGTAATTAAGGTCATCCGATCATGTGTCATTAATATGGTATTAATGACAATTAATCGGGTCTTGAAGTCCTTGATTCCTCTTCGAAGATCCGGAGCCGTTGTGGAGTCATCCGGAGGTTAAAGGCTGAAGATCCGACGGTTGGTCACGTGGCAGCCCCGGAGCATACTGTGGGAAACAGGTAGCTCCGGAACTACCTGACACGTGTCAGTTCCAGAGCTTCCCTCGGTCTAGGGTTAGGTCCGAGGGTGCCATTTAGGTACATAGCCCGGAGCTTCCCCCTTGTGGGCAGTAGCTCCGGTTTGATAGTACACGTGGCGACCTTGGGATTAACCATGTTGGAGAAGCGGGTCCGGTTATGTCTGACATGTGGGCCTCCGTAGGTCTTCAAATCAAGTAGATGACTTTCCCTCGAGATCTTTGTAACCTCAAGGGGTGTATGGTTCCTAGGGTACCGACAGTGGCCCCCTGGGCCCACCTCTGGGGAAGACTCCTTGGGTGAAGTCATTCCGCCGGAGGTGGGTCCATCCTCGCGACTTTTGAACTGAGTCTTCAAAGGTCTTCGGATGTGCCATTGGCGATGGTTTGGAGTTAAATCCTCGCCGTGTGGCGTATCCCGTGTGCGGCAGATGAGATCTTTGGCGTGCGGATCTCACGCAATTGAAGGTCGCCGGTTCTCGATACGAAAATCGTATTGGTTCCGCGCGCCTTGTCAGGCCACCGCCTTCGGGCTTCCCGCCTCATGATGACAACCGTTCGCCTGGGTAAGAACCTCGACTTGATCATCGGAGTGGTCCCGGGCCCTCTTGTCATCGGCAGGGTAGGATTTTTGAGTAGTGTTTTCGACTTCCTTGCGGTTTCCATCCAAGCGTTGCGAGGGCTTACATAAGAAGGAAGGCGCGCATCGTGTGGAGTTCTTTACGCCTCTCATCTGATCTTGCGCTCAAATTCCCAACTTGTGCTCGCTTTTCCTTTCTTGCCTTGCTGTGCTGCGATGGAGTTGGGTCTCCGCGAGAGCCGTTTGAATACCGACGGTGACCTGAAGAAGGTCCGGACCCTCATGGGATGGTCCTCGGACTTCTTCAACCACCTAGTCCACGCCTGAGGAGAGCTCCCGTTTGAGAAGGAGCACACTGACGAAATGGTGTACTTCTCTTCGTACGCCATGGTGGGGTTGATCCCACCTTTTTCCTCCTTTTTCTTGATGTTGCTAGACTTTTATGGTATGCAGCTATACCACCTTGGCCCCCACTCCATTCTTCTTGTGTCTATCTTTGTCCACTTCTGTGAGATGTGGGTGGGCATCCCCCCCTGCATTGAACTCTTCTGGACCTTCTTCACCGTCCATACCACCGATAGGAGCAATGAGTACCTTGGCTTCTACTACTTCGTGAAGCGCAAGAAGTGCCCATTCAAGTACCTCCGGTCTTTCCCTCTGGGAAATGGGATGATTGGAAGAAGGACTGGATAGTCATCCGGGTGGAGGAGCACGAGAGGCTGGAGCTACCCGAAGGCCTCCCCAACATTGACACAACAGTCTAGAGTGAAGCTCCGGTGCTGGCGGACGCCTTCAACCCTGCTCTGACCAGGATCCGCCAGTGCATGGAGGGAGGATTAACCCCTCAGGCGGTGTTTTGTAACTTCCTAGTCAACAGGTGGGCACCGCTGAAGAGGAGAGAAAAACTCGCTTGGGCCCTCAACAGTGTGATGGACGACGACCGGGTCGAAATCGGGCTGAAGTCCAACATGGTGGGGACAACCTTGGAGTTTCATCTCAAGAAGTTCCAGCACGGCATCGACGTTGTGGGAGATGACTTGACTCCGCCATCAGCCTTTCTCCCTCTGAACGTGGAAGTGGAGTTCAGCAGGGAGCTCTGGCGGAAGATGCCTGCACTTGACGACCTTGGTGTCATCGAGAGGAGATCGATCTCCAGGGTGGTGATCTCTGGGGTTTCCGAAGGTGGCTCCGACCCTACCCTGAAGCCAAGGGTCGAGGACGTCGGCAAGGGCAAGGAGCCGGCGGACGAACCCTTGAGCCGGAAGAGGAAGTTGCAGCATGCCGACGGAAGGTCTGTCAGGCCTACCACCTCTGCATCGGCTCCTTCTCCCTGGAGGGGGAGGTCTTCTACAACTGCGGCGACTGTACCCGCAACAGCGTCATCCCAGGGTGCTAGCTCCGGGCATGCGACTCCAGCACCGGGGCCGGTGGAGGCCTCTAGGTCCAGAGGTTCTTCCCGATCGAGGGGGGCCTCGACTAGGGAAATGCCCGTGGCTGCAACGAGTTCCGAGGGGCCTTCCGGAGCTTCCACGCCGGCGACGGCTATGGTCAGCCCAGAACGCCCGGAAAGAGGTTCCGCGCAAGCTGGTGCGGAAGCCTCCCAAGGTAATTTTTAATCTTTACCATGGACAGTTATTTAGTTGTAGTAACTATTTTTAAGTTTCTTCATCCATCATTTGTAGCGTTCCCAAGAAGAGGAGTGAGGCTCCAGCCTCAGCCACAGTAGTTGAAGCTGTGAGGGCGGAAGCTTCTGCTCCTGTCCTGGTGCCGCCCCAAGTGGTGGCTGAAGCTGCAACAGCTCCGGCGCCAGCTGTCGTGGTCATGGACCTCGACTCATCCCCAGAGACTCCCGTGGTAGCGCCGGACCACGGGAGAGAAGATGCGCCAGCGGCACCTGCTCTGGAGGTTGAAGCTCCGGGTCCTGGTGCAGAGATGATGGAAGCTCCGGCCGTTGAGCCGGAGGAATCTGTAATTCCGGCCCCAGAGCCGGAAATTGTTGAAGCTCCGGCGGATGAGCCGGAGGTGATTGAAGTCCCGGCATGCGCGCCGAATGTTGAGGAAGTCCCGGCGGTTGGGCCGGCTACCTCAGAAGCACCGGCCGCAGAGCCGGCCGTTATTGGAACTCTGGCCGCAGGGCCGGTTGATGTTAAAGACCTTCCGGCTACCGAGCCGGCTGTTACGGAGGTGTCAGCGCTCAAGCCCCCAGTAGAGGAGGTGCTCAGGCCGGAGCCAGAGGCAGCTCCTGCTCCGGGAGTGGCGACGCCGGAGGTACCTGCGGCTGAGCCGGAGTGCACAGAAGAGGTTGCTGGCCCCCTGCTTGAGGGGGCAAATGAAGACCTGGCGGCGGGGCCTTCAGAATCACTTCCGGAGGTCGGAACTTCATCAGCAGGACCTTCCTCCATGGCGACTGAGGCCATCCCGGAGGACAGCCCTAGTGCCATAGAGGCTCAGGGGACCACTCTTGTGGAGTGGTGTAAGGACCAAATGCCCAAGAGCGGGGAGTGAATTGGGCTTTCTTCGAAAAATTCTAAGCAATGAAACTTAATTTCTAAAGCCCAATTCCCTACACAAACTATCTATGCATTCTAGTAGATAGAAACTTTGCGAAATATAAAATGCATAAAAGTAAGGGAAAAGAGAAGGATGCAAACTCCCGAGGAGACAAGGATTTATCCCGTGGTTCGGCAAGATCGTTAAGATCTTCCTACATCCACGTTGTGGCACCCACCAAAGGGTTTTGCCACACCCAAGTCACCGAGACGAGGGGTCTTCACTATTCCTCTCCGTTTGCCTCCTTTGGCAAGGTGGAGCTCAAGCCTTGTACAACTTTGACCTTCCAGGCTTCCACAAATGCCTTGGCAAGCTCCGGAAGTCTCCTCACGATTACAAACACCAAGGGAACTCCCTTGAGGCTCTCACACTATCCTAGAGAGTCCACTCACCCAGAATGGAGGCACACAAGCTCTCTCTCTAGCTAGCTCTAGCCTAATTCTTGGTGTAAAGGTGATCAAAATGGTGTGGAAGTGATTGCTCTTCGTCTTGAATGCTTGTGGATGTGTTGATAGTGTCCGGTTATCAAGACTTGACGAAATGACAGGATTAGGGGGTATTTATAGTCAGCCTCCCCGAAATAGCCGTTGGAAAAGTAGGCTGACAGAACTTTACTGGGAACACCAGATGATCCGATGTCTCCCCTTTAGTTATCATCGGTCAAATTACTTTAGATGACGTCATTGTGTCATATATGACCGTTGTTAGACCGATGTTGATCCTGTCTTCTCATCAGATGATCCGGTGGCTCTTCCTCCAGAATCTTCTCAACCTTGATGCTTACTGGAGTAATCGACCAATGTGTGCTTCTCTGTACATCGGAGGATCCGGTGCTACACTTGGTCCAATGATCTTGCAAACTGTGCTTATGGACCGATGTTACTGAGCCATTCACATCGGATGATTCGGTGAGTACTTGGTTCTGAGGTCTTCTTCTTCAGCCAAGCCAACTCGACCGATGTGTTATTCTGAGGAATCATCGGTTGATCCGGTGAGTTGGTTTTGTTTGCTTCGGGTTGTTTCTAAGTGAATTTTTTGTGTCTTGCTCAAATGACCTCTTAGACTTTGTTGAACATGTATCTCTGATGATTGTCAATCATTAAGTGTCTTCAAATTTGATTGAGTGACTTTGACATAAGAGCTTTCACTTCTTGTCTTCACATAATTGATTTGATCTCATATATTGATTGTATATGGGTCTCCAATAACATGTTTATTTCATTTGATTGAGTGATTATGGGGACCTTGCATTCACAAATTCATTAGTAAAATTCAATGGTTGTCATTAATCACCGAAACCATACCTCATGGGGGGCCTAGATGCTTTCAATCTCCCCCTTTTTGGTGATTGATGACAACACAACAATTAAAGCGCAATAGTAATGAATTTGGTAAAATGAAACTTAAACGAATGTGTCGGTGATTTGGAACCGGCAGATCTCCCTACACTGCTAAAGTGATAGGGGAGTTTGATGTTCGGTATGGGCGCGCAGAGATTCAAGAAGGTGAGTAGGAATTGACATAGGAGACACAAGAGTTTACGTGGTTCGGGCCGCCTGAGCGTAATACCCTACTCACGGATGTGTTGCTGTTGTATTAGTTGTATGAGCTTGTGTTTAGTGTCAATGGCGTGTGTGTCACCCTCTAGCCCCTTGAACGTGTTGTCGGCCTGTCCTTTTATAGTACAAGGGTAGGTCGTTACAAGTTAGCCTGGGCCGACATGTGGCCCCGGTGGTTACTAGTATTGACACTTATTTAACACATTTAATTGCTCTTAATGACCCTGTAACGGGCTTTGACAGCACCGTTATTGGTGTTAAGATCGTCCGTTTAAGTGTCATTAATATGGTATTAATGACACTTAATCGGGTCTTGAAGTCCTTGATTCCCTTTGAAGATCCGGAGCCGTTGTGGGGTCTTCCGGAGGTTAGAGGCTGAAGATCCGACGGTTGGACACGTGGCAGCTCCGGAGCATACTGTGGAAACAGGTAGCTCCGGGGCTACCCGACACGTGTTAGGTCCGGAGCTTCTCTCGGTCTGGGGCTATGTCCGGAGGTGCCATTTCGGTACATGGCCCGGAGCTTCCCCCTTGTGGGCGGTAGCTCCGGTTTGGTAGTACACGTGGCGACCCAGGGATTAACCATGTTGGAGAAGCGGGTTCGGTTATGTCTGACATGTGGGCCTTCGAGGGTCTTCAAACCAAGTAGATGATTTTCCTTTGAGATCTTTATAACCTCAAGGGGTGTACGGTTTCTAGGGTACCGATAGTGGCCCCCTGGACCTACCTCCGGGGAAGTCATTCCACCGGAGGTTGGTCCATCCTCTCGACCTTTGAACTGAGTCTTCAAGGGTCTTTGAGGGTGCCGTTGGCAAGGACTTGGAATTAAATCCTCGCCGCGTGGCGTATCCCGCGTGCGGCAGATGAGATATTTGGCATGCGGATCTCACGCAATTGAAGGTCGCCGGTTCCCGATACGAAAACCGTATCGGTTCCGCGCGCCTTGTCAGGCCGCCACCTTTGGGCTTCCCGCCTCTTGATGACAACCATTCACCTGGGTAAGAACCTCGACTTGATCGTCGGGGTGGTCCCGGGCCCGCTTGTCATCGGCTGGGTGGAATTTTTGGGTGGTACCTTCGACTTCCTTGCGGTTTCCATCCAAGCGTTGCGAGGGCTTACTTAAGAAGGAAAGTGCGCACCGTTGGGAGTTCTTTACGCCTCTCATCTGTTCTTGCGATCAAACTCCTAACTTGTCCTTCGCTTTTCTTCTCTTGCCTAGCTGTGCCGCGATGGAGTTGGGTCTCCGCGAGAGTCGCTTGAAGAACGATGGCGACCTGAAGAAGGTCCGGGCCCTCATGAGATGGTCCTCAGACTTCTTCATCCGCTTGGTCCGCGCCGGTGGAGAGCTCCCGTTCGAGAAGGAGCACTCCGGCGAAATGGTGTACTTCTCCTCGTACGCCATGGTGGGGTTGATCCCACCTTTTTCTTCCTTTTTCTTGATGCTGCTAGATTTCTATGGTCTGCAGTTGTATCACATTGGCCCTCACTCCATTCTCCTCGTGTCTATCTTCGTCCACTTCTGTGAGATGTGGGTGGGCATCCCCCCTGCATTGAACTCTTCCGGACCTTCTTCACCGTCCACACCACTGGCCAGAGCAATGAGTACCTTAGCTTCTACTACTTCGTGAAGCGCAAGAAGTGCCCATTCAAGTACCTCTGGTCATTTCCCTCTGGGAAGTGGGATGACTGGAAGAAAGACTGGATAGTCGTCAGGGTGGAGGAGCACGAGAGGTTGGAGCTGCCCGATGGTCTTCCCGGCATTGACACGACGATCTGGAGTGAAGCTCCGGTGCTGGCAGAAGCTTTCAACCCTGCTTTGACCAGGATCCACCAATGCGTGGAAGGAGGATTGACTCCTCAGGTGGTATTTTGCAATTTCTTGGTCAACAGGTGGGCGCCGCTGAAGAGGAGGGAGAAACTTGCTTGGGCCCTCAACAGCGTGATGGACGACGACCGGGTTGAGACCGGGTTGAAGTCCAACATGGTGGGGAAAACCATGGAGTTCCACCTTAAGAAGTTCCAGCACGGCATCGATGTCGAAGGCGACGACTTGACTCCGCCGTCAGCTTTTCTTCCTCTGAACGTGGAAGTGGAGTTCAGCAGGGAGCTCCGGCGGAAGATGCCCATGCTTGACGACCTTGGTGTCGTCGAGAGATGACCAACCTCCAGGGTAGCGATCCCCGGAGTACCCAAGGATAGCTCCGGCTCTGTTCCTAAGCCGAGGGGAGAAGTCATCGGCAAGGGCAAGGAGCTGGCGGATGAACCAGTGAGCCAGAATAGGAAGTTGCAGTACGCCGACGGAAGGTCCGTCGGGCCCGCTACTTCTGCGTCGGCTCCTTCTCCCCGGAGGGGAAGGTCCTCTGCAGCTGCGGCGAATGTTCCCGTAGTGGGGTCATCCCGGAACGCGACTGTTCTCGCGGTGGGGTCCTCTCGGAGCGCGGCTGTCCCCTTAGTAGGGTCCTCCCGGGGTGTTAGCTCCAGGCGTGCAACTCCAGCTCCTGGGCCGGTGGAGGCCTCCAGGTCCGGGGGTTCTTCCCGATCGAGGGGAACCTCGACCCGGGAAACACCCGTGGCCGCGACGAGTTCCGGGGGGCCTTCCGGAGCTTCTGCGCCGGCTATGGCTAGCCCAGAACGCCCGGGAAAAAGGTTCCGCGCAAGCTGGTGCGGAAGCCTCCCAAGGTAATTTTTGATTTCTACCTTGGATAGTTGTTTTTATTGTAGCAACTATTTTTTAATTTTCTTCGTTCATCATCTGCAGCGTCTCCAAGAAGGGGAGTGAGGCTCCACCCTCGACCACAGTGGCTGAAGTCGTGAGAGCGGGAGCTTCTGCTCCTGTCCTGGTGCCGCCCCAAGTGGTGGCCAAAGCTACGACAGCTCCGGCGCCGGCTGTCGTGGTCATGGACCTCGACTCATCCCCAGAAGGTCCCGTGGTAGCGCCGGACCGCGGGAGTGAAGATGCGCCAGCGGCACCTATCCCGGAGGTTGAAGCTCCGGGTTATGGTGCTGTGATGATGGAAGCTCCGGCTGTTGAGACGGAGGAAGCAGTAATCCCGGCCTCTGAGCTGGAAATTGTCGAAGCCCCGGCGGTTGAGCCCGAGGTGATTGAAGCTCCGGCGTGCGCGCCGGAAGCTGAGGTAGTTTCGGCAGTTGGGTCGGCTACCTCCGAAGCACCGGCCGCTGAGCCGGTCATTGTTGGAGCTCCGGCCACAGGGCCGGTCGATGTTGAAGATCTTCCGGCTCCTGAGCCGGTTGTTGAAGAGGTGACGGAGCTTGAGCCCTCATCGGAAGAGGTGCCCAGACCGGAGCCAGTAGCGGCTCCTGCTCCGGAAGCGACGACGTCGGAGGTACCTGCGGCCGAGCCGGAGTGCCCCAGCGAAGTTGCTGGCCCCCAGCCTGAGGGGGTGAACGAAGATTTGGCGGCGGGGCCTTCCTCGATGGCGACTAAGGCCATCCTAGAGGACGTCCCTAGTGCCATGGAGACCCAGGGGACCACTCTTGTAGAGTGGGACCCAATTTTTGCATCCGAAGACCCGCTGGAACCAGCGGAGGAGACCCCATCAGGTCCGGAACCCATCCCGTTGTCGCTGTCCATTGACAACGCATGTTCCAGTCTGCGTCAAGTCCAACTGGCCTTCTTCCACGGCAGCAAGGCTCTTGAAGAGGAGCGCCAAACCCTTAGGCGGCGGCGTAATCGGCTCTACTTCGAGACCAAGCTGGCGCAGTCGAGGCTAGCGGATGACAAGGAATGGATTAAGCGGGAGAAGATCCGCCTGGAGTACTGGGGCAAGTTACTGGATGACAGGGAGAGTATGACTCGTGCCCTCGACGCTCAATCCCGGGAAATCTACGATCAGGCCAAAGCTGCCAATAATGCGGCCGATGCACACCACGAATAGCTTGAGGCCATTAACACTGCACTCATCAAGCGCCGAGAGGCACTTGAAGAGAGGGAGAAACGGCTCGAGGATGAAGAGTAGAAACTCCTAGAGCTGTGGGATGATGTCCTGAGGAGGGAGGAGGAGCTCACCGAGAAGGTGGCTCTGGCTGACAAGGGTCTCAAGGAGCGCGCCAAGAAATTGGAAGAGCGCTGCCAAGAGGAAGAGGAGAAGACCTGGGTGCGAGGGCAGGAACTCTACGAACAGGAGTGTGCCCTTACTGCCAGGGAGAAGAAAGTGAGGGGTAGAGAGAAGGACCTGGTTGACCGCCAGAACAAGATCCACCTCCGGGAGGAGGAGCTCGGAAAACTCGAAAGGCGGGTTGCTAAAAAGATTTAGCAAAACGCCAAATAATTTGAGCGCCTTGCCAGTGAGAATTCTGAACTGGTGGCGGCCAGAAGATGCTTGGAAGAGATGAAGGGCTTGAGGGCTGAGGACTCCCTACAGATTTGGGAGTTCTTGAGCAAGGCCAATGATGCACTGACACCGATGGGTTTCAGCCCCGTGCGCCCGGATGATCCGGAGCCGGAGCCAGACCTAGCGCTGCAGGCGTTGAGCGCAGCAGGTAGCAAGCTCTCCAAAGTGGGCGATGTCATCGCGGACCAACTGGAGGTTGAGGGGCAATCCCTGGCGAAGAACGTCGCAGAGTACGTGCTGACGTGCTACACCAGCCGGAACTCCCAATTTCCTCTGGACCTGGTGCTTGAAGGTCTCGTCGAAGGAGAATGCGAAGCTACCCGAGCCAGCGTATCGGAGGTTGCCCAGAAGGTCGCCCACTTCTTCCATAGGGTCTAGGACCATCTCTGTAGTTCTCACTTGTATTTTCTCTTCTTCTTCCTCAATTTTGTAATCCCTTGTCTCCAGATGTAATCCCTTGTCTCCTGATAAATGAAATCCCCAAAATTTTTGTGAATTTCAATTTTTGTCTTCAACACTCACTTTTATCTTCACTTGGCCCCCTGGTAGATATACACAATTTAATTGTGAAAATGTACCAAGAGGATATTGTGCATTGTTGAAGACTCTTTTGCTCCGAACTTGTAGAATTTAGGTTTGAAGTCTTCGATAGTGAAGGCCCCCTGAGGTTGTCAGAGCTTAGAAGCTCCGGCATTGTCTATCGCTGGAGCTTAGTAGCTCCGGCAATAGTCTCTATCAACGCGTAGAGCATCGATAGTTAATCCTCCGGGGTGTTGGAGCTTAGTAGCTCCGGCAGTGACCTTTGCCAACACTCAGTTTGTTGGCAGCAGACTCCATTTACGGGGTCTTCTCACCATCTTTTATTCAGCATCGACGGCTGGCCCCCCTAGGGGAGTCGGAGCTTAGTTAGCTCAGGCTTTTCTCCATCAACGTAGATTTTATTTTTCCTGCACACTTAAGCCAAGAAAAATAGTAAAATTTGTTTCTTGTCTATAACTTCGTCGCGGCTTATGACTCTCAAGAAGATTTTAAGTCAAACGCGATTCTAAATACAACCGAATGTGTTGTCTTTTCTTCTAGATCCAATTGTACACGGACCCGCCTTACTTCGGCCTGTCGGGGTGTAGGTAGAGTGGCGTACTTAGGGTGCTTGACCAGGCTAAGTCGATAGCACACTCCAGCCCTAGATTTGCTTGGCGGCTTTCAGGCGAGTTGGCCATGAACAATATTCGAATCCAAAAGAATTGACAATACAACTCGAATCGTATATAAACCGGTCGAACTAAAATTTCTTAAGAATTGCACGTCTTTGTTATAGACAAGAAAGAGAAAAATAAAAATGTTGAGCCTGTACAAAATAAATGCACGTGGAGTCTATTTCACATGAAAATGTCTTTCATTATAGGTCCGGGGTACAGGGGAAACAAGTACACTCTTAGGGTACGGAACCAGGCTAAGGGTGTTTCATTTCTCGTTTGACCCAGGGTAGTTAGCGACACTTTTAGTCCTGAGACTGTGACAAGCGTTGCATGAGCTTTGCGGACCTTTCAAGAAAGGTCCGGCTGCTCTCCCGAAGGAACTACCCGACTCTATACAATGACTCAATAACATACATCTCAAGTTACTCAAGACTCACCTCCGTGGTATTAAGTGTAGAACTTACTGAGGTGCTCGATGTTCCAAGGATTTGGGAGAGGTGTCCCATCCTCGGTAGCCAAGCGAACGCTTCTGGGACGGGATACTTTAATCACTCGGAAGGGTCCCTCCCAGCCGGGGGAGAGTTTGTTTAACCCTTCTCTGGATTGTATTCTCCGTAGCACCAGATCGCCTTCCTCGAGCTGTCGGTGGTGTACATGCCGCTGGTGATAACGTCGTAGAGCTTGGCGATATCGGGCATTCCGAACAGCTGCTTGGCACCTTCCCTCCTCAAGGAGGTCTAGGTCTTCATGCCGGAGCTGGTCCTGCGCGGTTTCGTCGAAGGTCCGGACTCGGAGTGAACCAAGGTGATTTCCGGAGGAAGGATTGCTTCAGCTCCGTACACAAGAAAGAAGGGTGTCTCTCCGGTTGACCGGTTTGGAGATGTCCTGTTGGCCCATAGAGTGGGCGGAAGCTCTTCGATCCAGTTGGCTCCATGTTTTTTCAAGCGCTCATAAGTGCGCGTTTTAAGTCCTTTAAGGATTTCAGCATTTGCTCTCTCAGCTTGGCCATTGCTGGCTGGGTGAGCTACGGAGGCGTAGCAAACCTGTATGCCGAGGTCTTCGCAATATCCTTGGAATGCGGAGCTTGTGAATTGGGTCCCATTATAAGTGATGATTTTGTTTGGTACTCCAAATTTGCATACAATGGACTGCAGAAAGTTGATAGCAGATTGCTTGTTGATTGCCACAACTGGAGTTGCTTCCGGCCACTTGGTGAACTTGTCAATGGCGACGTACAGGAACTTGTAACCTCCGACGGCTCTTGGGAAAGGTCCCAAGATGTCCATCCCCCACACAGCGAAAGGCCATGTAGGAGGTATCATTTGTAAGGGCTGAGCCGGAGTGTGAATTTTCTTTGCATGAAATTGACATGCTTTGCATTTTTTCACCAGCTCAGTTGCATCCTGGAGTGATGTAGGCCAGTAGAAGCCATGCCGAAAGGCTTTACCAACCAGCGTGCGGGAAGACGCGTGGTTCCCACACTCGCCTCCATGGATTTCTGCGAGGAGCTCGCAGCCTTCTTCCCTTGTGATGCACCGCATTAGGATGACGTTGGCACCGCGCCGGTAGAGATCCCCTTCTACCAACGTGTATCTTTTAGCCAATCTGACTACCCGGTCAGCGGATACATCATCATCAGGGAGGATGTTGTCTTTCAAGTAGTTCCGGATCTCCGAGATCCATGCATCGGAACTAACTTGAGCATTTGAGACTTGCGTGCTGGGTTGCTCGGAGCTTCCGGCAGCACCTACGACCCTTGATGGCTGCCATGGTAACAGGGCCATCGGGACCGTCAGCTTCAGGATGCTGATCTCGCCCCCTTCGCTCAGTTCGGCAGGCTGAGCTGTGGGTTTCGACAATCTCTGGACAAAAGTTCCATCAGGAGCCGGAGCTCCGATTGACGCTTTCATCGAGAGTTCGTCGGCTTCAGCGTTGTGGGCACGCTGAACATGGTGGAGATCTAGGACTTCAAAGTCCTTCTGAAGCCTCTGGACTTCAAGGAGGTAAGCAGCTAGATGGAGATTATTGCAGGAGCATTCACCCTTCACCTGCTTAGTGATGAGCTGTGAATCTCCCTTGACCAGCAATTGCTTGACACCATATGACAGTGCCACCTTTAGTCCGTAGATGAGTGCTTCATACTCTGCCATGTTGTTGGTTGCCTTGAAGTCAAGGTGTACTATGTATTTCACCTTCTCCCAGTTCGGTGCAAGGAGAAGGATTCCAGCTCCGGCCCCCTGCTTCTGCATGGAGCCATCGAAGTAGAGGGTCCAGTGAAGCTCGGTGAAGGTTGGAGCTTGATGCTCCGTCTTCTGCTCACTGGGGCCCCCAGGGTTTGATGGAGAAGGAGTCCATTCTGCCACAAAATCTGCCAATGCTTGACTCTTGACTGCTTGCCTTGAAATAAATTCAAGATCAAATTCAGCCAATTCCGCTGCCCATTTTGCAATATTCCCAGTTGAATTGGGATTATGCAAAATTGCTCGAAGTGGGTAAGAGGTCACCACTGAGACTTTGTGAGCTTGGAAGTAATGGCGAAGCTTCCTCGAGGCAATAAGAACTGCATAGAGCAGCTTATGCACCTCTAGGTATCGAGTCTTGGCATCATGTAGTACTTCACTAATGAAGTACACTGGGCGCTGAATGGTCCGGACCCTCCCGGAGGGGTCCGGAGCTTCCTCTTCACTGACCTGGATCCTCTCGGAGGAGTCCGGATTTTCTTTAGGGACCTCCGGGTTCTGGCTGGAGGAACCTGGAGCTTCCTCAGAAATGACCTGGACCCTCCCGAAGGGGTCTAGGTTTCTTGAAGCGACTTCTTGTGGATTCGAATCTGGGAGCTGGGACCCAGACTCGCTTTCAGGAACCTCCGGACCCTCCCGAAGGGGTCTGGATTCCTGAGTATGGGGTAGTTCTGGTCTCTCCGCAACTAGAACCATACTGACAACTTCGTTAGTAGCTAAAATATAAAGCAACAAAGGCTCACCAGGGTTCGAAGCTACCAGAATTGGTAGGGTGGTGAGGAACTGTTTCAGCTCCTGGAATGCCTTTTCTGCTTCTTCGGACCATTGGAATGGTCCGGACTTCCTCAATAACTTGAAGAAGGGGAGTGCCCATTCCGCCAGTCTTGAGATGAACCGGCTGAGGGCTGCTAGACATCCAGTTAATTTTTGGACGTCCTTGATGCGGGTTGGTGGCCGCATGTCTTCAATGGCCTTAATCTTCGCTAGATTAGCTTCTCTGCCCTGGTGACTTAACAGGAAACCAAGAAGTTTCCGGAGCTAACCCCGAAGACACACTTGTCTGGGTTTAGCTTTGTGCGGGTGGCCCGCAGCTTGTCGAAGACAGCCTGCAAGGTGTCAAGGAGTGACTCCTTGTTCCTGACCTTGACCACGATGTCATCGACGTACACTTCCACTATGTCTCTAATAAGTTCTTCAAAAGTTTTGTACATAGATCGTACAAAAGTTGAAGCTGCATTCTTGAGACCAAAGGGCATGGTTGTGTAACAATACAATCCATCTACTGTGATGAATGAAGTATGCTCTTCATCTTCCCTAGACATCCTGATTTGATGATATCCGGAATATGCATCTAGGAAACACAGTAATTCACACCCGGAGGTGGAATCCACTATCTGATCTATTCTAGGTAGTGGGAATGGATCGTTTGGACATGCCTTATTTAGTGTGGTGTAGTCGATGCACATCCGAAGCTTCCCGCCGGCCTTGGGCACAACGACTGGGTTTGCTAGCCATTTTGGATGAAAGACTTCTCGGATGAATCCGGCTTCGAGCAACTTCTTTACTTCTTGTCGGATGAAGTTCTGTCGCTCTACGGATTGCTTCCGAGGCTTCTGATGCACAGGCCGAGCATCGGGGTAGATCTTCAGATTGTGCTCAATCACTTCCCTGGGGATCCCAGGCATTTGTGACGGTTGCCAAGCAAACACGTCGACGTTAGCCCGGAGTATAGTGATGAGCGCGAGTTCCTATTTGTCGTTCAATCCTCCCGATATACGGGTGGTCTGAGCGGCATTGGAACCAATTTGGACGACTTTGACGGGAATGTCAGTGTCGCCGCTTGGCTGCACTCGAGGTGCAGAAGCCGAGCCTCGTTGACGAATGCTCGGGGGTTTTGGAGCTTGCTCCTGCCTGGAGTCCTCCTCTTGCGCCGTGGTGAGCGCATGGAGCTCTTCTAGTGCAGTTACTCCGGTAGTGCGATCTCCGCGGATCTGGAGAACGCCTACTGGCGTTGGCATCTTCAACACCAGATAGCCATAATGAGCAGCCGCCATGAATTTGTATAGGGCAGGTCTACCCAAGATGGCATTGAAGGGTAAGTTCATATGCGCGACGTCGAAGACAAACTTCTCGGTGCGGTACTTCTCCCGTGTCCCGAAGGTAACAGGGAGAGTAATAGCTCCAAGTGGGGTGATGGCCCCCGGACCTACTCCGGAGAAAGGTCGAGAGGGGTGGAGATCCGAAGGTCGGAGTTGAAGCTTAGTGAAAGCTTAGAAGCTGATGAGGTTAAGCCCCGAACCTCCGTCTACCATGACGTGGTGGAGCTGGATGTTGTTGATGGTAGGAGATACCATCAAGGGTAACTGTCCTGCTCCAACCATGCTCCGAGGACAATCCGAAGCATCAAAAGTGATGGCTGTGTCAATCCACTTTCGGTGAGGTTCCGGCCTCACTGTAGGAGCTACAGCGGCCATATCCCGACGCATAGTCTTGATGACGCGACGGGAGGTGATATCCCATGATCCACCAAAAATGGTGTTCATGGTCTTCCGACGCTCGTTGTCAGAGACGTCAGAATCATCGTCGACGGAGGTGAAGACGGCCTTCAGGACCTTTTTAGGATCCTGGAACCCCAACTCCTCTTCTGCCGGAGCTTCGTCGACTTTTTGCTTTCCTTCCCTCTGTCGGAAAGGAGATTCCTCCCGGCGCTTGTTGTAGCGCTCGGCAAGGTTTTGGACCTCCCGGCAGTCTTCCAAACTGTGGCTGCCCGTTTTGTGAATGGGACACCACACTTTGGGTTTGCCACCGTCTTCAGAAGACGGTCGAGGTCGCTTCTCGGGGCGTGACCCCCGGCCACCCGGAGCTGCAGCAGCTGCAACGTGGGATGTGCCGGCCGACGGCTTCTTCTTGCTGTTGGTCTTCTTTTTCTTCTTGCCACCCCCGGAGGTAGCGGCTTCTTCTTTGGAGGATTTCTTGTGACCCTCCGAGGTTGGTTTGGAGTGCATCTCACGGCCCTCCGCAGCTCGGGCACATTTGTCAGCCAAGCTGAAGAGTTCCGTGACACTGGTGATCTCCTTGATCGCCAGTTTCTCCAACATCATCTTGTCCCGTACGCCCTGTCTGAATGCCACAATGACAGAGGCGCTAGAGATAGAAGGGATAGTGTTTCGTACCTGAGAGAACCTCTGGATGAATGACCGTAAGGATTCTCCCCCTTTTTGCACGACCGCAAAAAGGTCTAGTTCAGTGCCTGGTCGGGTGTATGAACTCCCGAAGTTGGCAGTGAACTGATGGCACAGCTCCTCCCAACTGATGATAGAGTTGGGTGGAAGGCTCATAAACCAGGACCTGGCAGTCCCAGTTAAGGCCACTGGAAAGTAATTGGCCATCACGGCCTCGTTTCCTCCAGCTGCCAAGATTGCAGTGGAGTATATCTGAAGAAATTCGGCAGGATTGACAGTACCGTCGAATTTTTCCGGCAGGTGAGGCCAAAACTTCTGTGGCCATCTAACCATGCGCAGGTGCATGGCCAAGGCTGAACAGCCTCCTCCTACTCCTTCAGGAGTAGAAAGGTCCTGAGCTTCCCGTCTTTCACGGGCACGCTCAATATGGACTCGGCCATCCTGCTGGTGGTATCGGCGATCAAGCTCCGCCCGGAGGTCATGAGTCGAAAGCCTGGATACCGTGTGAGTACGTCGTGCCCCGGAGCGCAATGACGTCACTTGTTGTGACGCAGCACGTCTCCTGCTATTGGAGACGTGCGGACCAAGTCTACCAGACTAAGTTCGCCGCTGCGACGGGGCTCGTCCTGAAGGAGGAGGACCCTGGTTGCTGAGGCGTTCGGCTGCTGCTGCAACCAAATGCTCCACATCGGCCCTCCACTGCTCCAGTGCATCCCGAGATGCATCCGGAGGTGGTGGGCGTTGGAGAAGAGCACGCGTTGCATGAAGCGCGTGTTTTGGGTTGTCATGATTTGCCGACGCAGTGATTGACCCAGGCGCACCATCACGCTGCCCAGCACGATTTGCTGGAGGAGACGGTGGTGGTGGGAGTGTGACTCTTGCTGGTGCTGAGGCTCCTGCTGGTGGCTACCTATTGGAGGGATTGCCTCCAACAGCCTGAATACCAGGTTGACTGTTGGATGATCTAGCAGCTGAGTTCACCATTCTCGAAATCTCAGGCGCCCCTACCTGGCGCGCCAACTGTCGATGATTTGGAACCGGCAGATCTCCCTACACTGCTAAAGTGATAGGGGAGTTTGATGTTCGGTATGGGCGCGCGGAGATTCAAGAAGGTGAGTAGGAATTGACACAGGAGACACAAGAGTTTGCGTGGTTCGGGCCGCCTGAGCGTTATACCCTACTCCACGGATGTGTTGCTGTTGTATTAGTTGTATGATCTTTTGTTTAGCGTCAATGGCATGTGTGTCTCCCTCTAGCCCCTTGAACGTGTCGTCGGCCTGTCCTTTTATAGTACAAGGGCAGGCTGTTACAAGTTATCCGTGCCCGACATGTGGCCCCGGCGGTTACTAGTATTGACACTTATTTAACACATTTAATTGCTCTTAATGACCCTGTAACGGGCTTTGACAGCACCGTTATTGGTGTTAAGATCGTCCGTTTAAGTGTCATTAATATGGTATTAATGACACTTAATCGAGTCTTGAAGTCCTTGATTCCCCTATGAAGATCCAGAGCCGTTGTGGGGTCTTCCAGAGGTTAGAGGCTGAAGATCCGACGGTTGGACACGTGGCAGCTCCGGAGCATACTGTGGAAACAGGTAGCTCTGGGGCTACCCAACACGTGTCAGGTCCGGAGCTTCTCTCGGTCTGGGGCTAAGTCCGGAGGTGCCATTTCGGTACATGGCCCGGAGCTTCCCCCTTGTGGGCGGTAGCTCCGGTTTGGTAGTACACGTGGCGACCCAGGGATTAACCATGTTGGAGAAGCGGGTCCGGTTATGTCTGACATGTGGGCCTTCAAGGGTCTTCAAACCAAGTAGATGATTTTCCTTTGAGATCTTTATAACCTCAAGGGGTGTACGGTTTCTAGGGTACCGACAGAATGAAACTTAAAGGATATGCAATGAATACAAGATATCACACTTATTATTTGAAAGCTCAAAATCAATAGCTCAAGTGTGAATAAGTGAGTAACACCAAATAAGCTCAATCAATTAATTAACATAAGAGTACTCAATGAACACCAAATGCATCGAATTACACAATGTAATATAGATAAACTCCAAATAAACTTCCAAATTACAAAAGATGACTCATAAGAAGGACTCCCCCTGAGACTAAGACACTCCGACACTCCTCACACTCCCCCTGAGTCTAAGCTCTCCTCCCCCTGACTCCTCTAACTCTTCTGCCCCTTTGGCATCAAGACACCAAAAAGGGATCCGAGTGCCTAAGGACCCTGAGTACTAGGCGCGATGACGAACTGGTCACCGTCGCTGTCGTCGGAGCTGCTAGCTGGATTAGCGGTGGAAGGAGTTGCCGGAGCCGTAGGAGCCACCGTCGGTGCCTGCTGTGTAGGAGCTGCTGGAATAGGGGCACTGACAATGGAGGCCGGCGTCTGCTGAAACAGGGTCGTAGCCGGCAGCAGGGAGTGAATCGGAGCACCAGGAGC
Organism: Tuctoria greenei; assembly: GCA_036927565.1. Classification (NCBI taxonomy): domain Eukaryota; kingdom Viridiplantae; phylum Streptophyta; class Magnoliopsida; order Poales; family Poaceae; genus Tuctoria; species Tuctoria greenei. Next base: position 98,247,082 of record JAYESD010000011.1, read on the forward strand.
CAGAAGTGGAGACATGCTGATGGAGGGAATCAGCGTAGACGGCACCGGAGCGGCAGCTGGAGTTAGGACTGGTGGTGGTGGAGCGACTCCTGGCAGCTGCGACGGGAGGACAATCCCGGTCTGAGTGTAGAGGTTGGTGATCAACCCCAGGATGCCCATCATCGCCTGCTGTGTCTACTGCTGCTGGTCGAGGGTGTGCTGGTGCATCTGGTCGATGAGTCCATTCAGCCGGTCAGTGTCCTCACGCCTCTCACGGGCGATCTAACGCTGCATCTCCTGCTGCTGCTGCTGGAGCTCAAGGAGACGGGCAGCCTACTCCGCTCGAGCCTGCTCAGCTGCCAGCCTGTCCAGGCGCTGCTGCTCAACCATCTGCTGGAGGAGCGATGTTAGCTCTGACGGCTGAGTGACCTGTGCCTCAGTGACGGGAGGTGGAGTAGGTGGTGGCACTGTAGAGCCTCCAGCCTCCGCGTCGTGCTGCCTGGGTGAGGGAGGAGGAGGGAAGTACTCCTCGACACTGTCGTCGGTGTCGCTCTCGGACCATATGTGCTGCAGGTACTCACCCTGTGCCTCTGCCTCAGCTAGCCTCTCATCCTCCTTCTCCAAGTCCGGCCAGTCCTCCTCAGAAAGTCGAGCCCTGACCTGACGCTCGACTGGACGGCCAAGGCAGCGGTCTCTAGGAGCTGGGGCACGGTAGTGACCGAACCGTGTGACGCTCTCGTCAGTGAGGCGATCATGCACGGCGGACACCTCAGGAACCATCACGGTGAGCAGGTAGCTGATCTAGTGTCCATATACGAGCTGCCTCATCATGCCCACTCCGTCTGTGATCACATCCTCCATCTCGCATATGAGGACGTCCACTATGTCGAACTCCATCCCGTTCATGATGTAGAATAGGAGAGTCTGCTGTAAGCTGGTGAACCCCTCCAAGTAGCCACACCTCAGCAGGAGCGTGCGGCGCAAGGCGAGGTGCATTGTGCGCGCAGCTGGAGTCAACAAGGCCGGTACTCTCGGCTGGTCAGGAGAGAAAGTGGGACCAAACAGGGAACGAATCTCCTCCAGCGGTGGTGCCACTCCTCTAGTGAGCGGCCTCCTCGGTGGATCTGCCTGACCGTAGACCCTCTCATGCACGCAGGTGTCGTGCAAGTCCACTCCCAGCAGTTGTGCCAGCGTCTGGCTCGTCAGGTGATAGTGCTGTCCAATGAACATGAAATCAATCGATCTTTTGCCCTCTGAGATGTAGAGGGTGGCGTAGAACACGCGGACCCAATCCTCCACGTAGGCACTCCTCTCATAGGACACTAGCTGCACCAGACCTCTGTACCTCTCGAAATAAGGTCGAATCTCTGTCTCGGCAGCCAGAGTGAGCTGAACCCAGTCCAGGTAGTTGTGCTGGAACAACTTGTGGCCTTGGCGTCTGTAAGTCTCGTAGAGAGACGCCTGCGTCACAGTCCAGAAACGACTGTCTACAAAGGCTTCCCGGGGCTGCGGGTACCACTCTCAAGCAGCACACTCCACCTGAGTTTGCGAAGCTGCTTGGCCTTCATCTTCTGGTAGTCGGTCAACCGAACTCCTTCAGCAACATGGACAGTGGTGTCCATCTCGTAGATAGCTCGCTGGGCCTCCCTGTCCTCACGACGATCGGCAGTCGTCGGTCTCGGACGTGGAGCTACCGCGGGATGACCCCCACGGGTCTGGGCTGAGCGCCAGCGGACGAGAGGCTCTACCGGCTCTTCTTCGGCCTTGGAGTCATCGATCACAGGAGGCTGCCTCAGACGAGCCTCGCGGATCCTCAGTGATCCTCCTCGGCCACGCTCACGCTCCTCGGCGGCGCGAGCGGCCATCAATGCCTTCTTCTCCTCCTTCGACAATTTTTGCTTCTTCACGGCCGGCTCTGCGATGGCCTTGCCCTTGTTCTTCTTGCCGCGAGCCATTGCGATGATCAAGAGTGAGATTGACGAAGTCACGCGCACGGAACGATACGGAGATCAACGGGTCGGGAAACCCTAGAGATGGGGTGGTGACCGTGGAGGCACCACGACGACGAGGTGTGCGTGTGGGGCGGCTGGTGGTGCACGAGAGGAGGCGGCGGTGTCGCTGTGGTGGCGAGGGAGAGCGGCGGCGGCGCTTGGTGGAGCAGTGGTGGCGGCTGCAAGCGGAGGTGAGGCAGTGGCGGCTGTGCTTGGAGGCGGCGACTGCGATTGAGAGCGGCGGCGCTGGCAAGCCGCGGCGAGCGGCGGCGGCCGGAGGGCGGCGGCGGCGTCCGGCGGCGGCGGTGGCGTAAGGCGGCGACCGGAAATTGGCGGGCGGCGATGGGCGGCTGCGGTGGAAGGTGATGGGGTCGGGAAGAGAGAGAGAGAAGGCGTATGGCCGGTTTAAATAGTGGGTCCCAAACCCTAGCCGTCTTTTTAACACCGGATGGACCGAGGATGAACGACGGGAGCATCGGTCGAATGATACAGTAAGGTTTTTCAGAAAAGTACAGTTGACACCGGATGGACCGACGTTGAGGGTTCGGATCATCGGTTGAATGGCAGAGTAAGGGTATGCAAAAGAGGAATGTTGACACCAGATGGTCCGATGTGGAAGGAAGTAGCATCGGTGAAATTCGGCACAGTTCTAGAAGAGTGAACACCGGATCGATCGATGTTTTTCAGAATGAACTCGTCAGTTGAATTGAGATACTGACTGAATTGGCCCTTGGAGATTGAACATCTATTGATCCGATGAGGGATTGACCTAGGCATCGGATAGTCCGATGACTACAGAACAATAACATCCCATATATGTTCTTTGACCAAACAAACAAGCAACATGAAACACATGTCTTAGGACTTTTTGGGCAACCCCTTACCCCTCAAAGATACTAATATGCCAATAACTTGGCTAGGCCTTAAGGCAAATGGAACATCGAGAAAAATAGGAGGAAATTATCCAAATAAAATGTAAGGCCCATGCTTTGTGAGGTAGAGTATGAAGACTTCTATCTCTTTAGAGCATGTTCCTCTAGGCATTAACGCACCTAACATTTTGTTCTTTCCACCTTATATGAGTTGAGATATTGCATTTCAAACAAGTCTCTTTCTCATGAGGTGGGTTCCCCTTTGTGACAATCTACCATATGCAATGCCAAACATTTTATAATGCATGAAATTGTAAGTCTATATGGCAGGCATCATGCAAGGCATAAAATAAATCTATCTTGCCAAATTTGAACCTTTCAAAGGCTTCTTCAGGGAGAGATACTCTCCAAACCTTGGGACAACCCAATGGAACCTCCATCCCAAGCTAACCCTTGCTCACCCCTATCCTTTGAGAGTTAGGCAAGACCTATATGAAGTGCATTCTTACATGACGTTCGTTGCATCTAGCACATTTAATTCACTTCTTAGCTTAGAAAAAGTTTTCTCATCAAGTGGTTTAGCGAGTTGAACGGGGTTTTTAGCTATCTTAACCGCACTTTCATTGTCACAAAGGAGAGGTACACAACCAAGTTTAACACCAAAGTCCAAAAGGGTTTGTTTCATATAAAGAATTTGAGCACAACATGCACCGGCCGCAATATATTCCGCTTCCGCCGTGGATAAGGTGAGGGAGTTTTGCTTCTTGCTTGACCAAGATACTAGGGAACGCCCAAGCAAGTGGCACCCACCGGAGGTACTCTTGCGATCCACGCGGCATCCGGCAAAGTCCGAATCCGAGTATCCCACAAGATGGAATTTTGCACCTTTAGGATACCACAAGCCCATACTAGGAGTATGCTTAAGATACCTAAGTATCCTAAAGACCGCCTTCCTATGCGATTCTTTAGGTGCCACTTGAAAGCGAGCACACAAGCATACACTAAACATGATATCGGGCCTAGATGCGGTAAGGTAAAGCAATGAACCAATCATAGAACGGTAGTTAGATTGATCAATAGGTTTACTGTCCTTATCCACGTCGAGATGACAATTGGTTGCCATTGGAGTGCTTCTTGAGCTACAATCTCCCATCTCAAATTTCTTCAAGAGGTCCTTGGTGTACTTCTCTTGATAGACGAAGGTCCCCTCTTGAAGTTGCTTGATTTGAAATCCAAGGAAGAAGTTGAGCTCTCCAATCATTGACATCTCGAATTCCCTAGACATCATTTTGCCAAACTCATGGCTAAGAGCTTCGTTAGTTGAACCAAAAATAATATCATCAACATAAATTTGACAAATGAACAAGTCTCCGTTGATTTCCTTGGTGAAGAGTGTTGTGTCCACCCTCTCGATCTTGAATCATTGCATGATGAGGAAATCGCGTAGTCGTTCCTACCACGCCCTAGGTGCTTGCTTGAGCCCGTAGAGCGCCTTGTGCAACCTATACACATGGTTAGGATTCCTCGGATCTTCAAACCTGGGAGGTTGTTCAACATAAACAAGCTCGTTAATGTAACCATTAAGAAAGGAACTTTTCACATCCATTTGATAAAGCCTAATGCTATGATGTGATGCAAAGGCAAGAAGTATACGGATGGCTTCTAGCCGGGCGACCAGGGCAAATGTCTCCCCAAAATCTAGTCCTTCAACTTGCGAGAACCCTTTGGCCACAAGTCTTGCCTTGTTGCGGACCACAACGCCATTCTCGTCTTGTTTGTTGCGGTACACCCACTTTGTTCCCATTATGTTCTTGTCCTTGGGTCGCTCCTCCAACACCCAAACTTCATTGCGGATGAAGTTGTTGAGTTCTTCTTGCATGGCCATCACCCAATTTGGGTCTTGGAGTGCTTCCTCAATGTGAGTGGGTTCTACACACGAAACAAACGAGTAGTTCTCACAAAACGAAGCAAAGTGGCGAGAACGTGTACTTACACTCCTTGACGGACTTCCAATGATTTGGTCAATTGGATGCGCCTTGGAGATGCGTCCATGCCTCATAAGTGGTTGTGAAGCACTTGGTGAAGGTGATGCGTGTTGCTCCTCTTGTGGTTGGACTTGATCATGGACTTCTTCTTCTTGATGTTGTTGTGCTTGTGAGTCTTGAGTCGGCAATGGATCATCCTTCTCTTATTTGTCAACTTGAGGTGCCATGGAGGTGTTGTTGTTGGAACTTGAGGCTCCCCCTTGATCGTGGCTCTCCTCAACTTCGGGCTTGATGTCTCCAATGGTCATGTTCTTCATGGCTTCTCGTAGAGGCTCATCATCTATTTTATCATGACCAAAACTCTCCTCTTGGAAGCCATTAGATTCATCAAACCCAACATCACAACTTTCCTCAACTAAACCGGAGGTTTGGTTGAATACTCGATATGCTTTTGAGTTTGATGCATAACCAAGAAATATACCAACATCACATCTTCTTTCAAACTTACCGAGCCTTTTCTTGCGGTAGATGTAGCACTTGCATCCAAAGACTCGAAAGTAGGAGATGTTGGGCTTTCTCCCAATGAGAAGCTCGTACGGGGTCTTTTGAAGTAGGAGATGTAGGTAGACCCTATTTGCGGCATGGCACGCCGTATTGATCGCTTCGGCCCAAAACTTCTCCGACGTGCCGTAGTCATCAAGCATTGCTCTTGCAAGAGTGATGAGTGTCTTGTTCTTCCTTTCAACGACACCGTTTTGTTGAGGAGTGTATGTGGCCGAAAACTCATGTTTCACGCCTTCGCGGTCACACCACTCCCCAATGTTGTAGTTCTTGAATTCGGTGTCGTTGTCACTCCGAACCTTGATGATGGGAAGTTGAAATTCCCTTTGAGCGCGGTTGGCGAAGGTCTTGAACACTTCCGGAGTTTCACTCTTGTCTCCTAAAAATAGAGTCCAAGCATAGCGAGAATAGTGATCAACAATAACGAGACAATAGAGGTTACCGCCAAGGCTTTGATATGTGGACGGTCTGAAGAGGTCCATGTGGAGTAGTTCAAGTGGCTTGGAGGTTGACACCATTGTCTTCATTGGATGGTGTGAAGCAACTTGCTTCCCGGCTTGACACGCGCTACAAAGCTTGTTCTTCTCAAATGTGACATCCTTCACGCCGGTCACCATCCCAAGCTTGAATGACTTCTTGAGTTTGCTCATCCCTATGTGCGCTATGCGTCAGTGCCATAGCCAACCCAAGCTTGTCTTAGTGAAAAGACAAGTGGTCAAGCTAGCATTCTTGTTGGCGAAGTCCACTAGGTAGAGATGTCCATGCCGAAATCCTTTGAAGACTATGTCTTGGCTAGTTTCACTACTCACAACAACATCATTTTTGCTAAATGTGCACGTTAGTCCAAGATCACATAGTTGTGCAATAGAAAGTAAATTAAAGCTAAGTGACTTAACGTACAAAACATTAGAAATGGACAAATCGTTTGAAATAGCAATTTTACCTAACCCAATTACCTTTCCCTTAGAGTTATCACCAAAGGTGACTTGTTCATGATTGTCGGGGTTTTCTATGGTGGTGAACATACCATTATTGCCGGTCATATGTTGGGTGCACCCGCTATCGAGTACCCAATGCTTTCCTCCGGCTTTGTAGTTCACCTACACACATGAATTCAATTTTTAACTTTAGGCACCCAAGGCAACTTAGGTCCTTGTATGTGTGATACAAGTGTCTTTGGGACCCAAAGTTGCTTGGGGAGGTTCCCCTTCATGTCCTTCATGTCCTTGCCAATGAACCTAGCCTTCACCTTGCCATCTACTTTACTTAAGAGATAATAACGATCATTGAAAGTAGATTTGTAATTAGTAGGAAGCTTGGGAGAGGGTCGATTAGGAAGAGGACACTCCCTTGTGTGGTGACTGGTGACCTCACAATGTTGGCAATAAGAACCAACTTCTTTGATGAAGCTTGTTCTTAGCTCCGGTGAGGGCACCTTTCCTTTGTTGGGCACCGGGAAGGATCCAAGTCCTCTTTTGTTGAAGGCCTTTGCTTGTTGGAAGAGGATTTCCTTGTGTTTCACCTCCCCTTTTGAAAGTCTAGCCACACTAGTGCGGAGACTCTCAATTTCTTCCAACAAGTCCTTCTCCCTAGCATTAGCTTTCAAAGGCAAAGACTTGTGCAAAGCATTAGTGGCATGAGAAGTAATGGATATCTTATCATTAAGAGTTTGCTTCTTCATATTTTCAACACTTGATCAAGCATGTCATGAGCAAGGTTAAGTGTTTGATGTTCTTGTATTAACTTGTTGTGCTCTTCCAAGAGCGTTTGGTGTGCTAAGTTAAGTTCATGATTATCTATCTTGATTTTAGCCTTTTCTTCTTCAATTTGCTTGACATGGGATTTGAGCGTGTCATGCTCTTTGAGTATGCTTTCATACTTGTCAAGCAAATCAAGGTTAGCACTCTCAAGTCTAGTACGAGTTTCTTCAAGCACTTTAACCTTACTTTTTTCCCTCTTAATGATAGCATGATATTCATTTATGAAAGAAGTTAAATCATCGGGGGAAAGCTCATCATCGCTAGAGTTGTCACATACCTTGGTGTTACCTTTCGCCATGAGGCACATAGGCGGTGGATGAAGAGGTGCATCATCATTGTTGGCAATGGCGAGGCCGGCCAAGCTTTCTTCTTTCTCTTCACTCTCTTCATCACTTGTTTCTTCGTCGGTGACCCATTCATTTGCCTCACACATGAACACCTTTTGTGGGCCATTTCTCTTCTTTGGGAAGAGCCTTGCCTTCTTGCCATTGTCATGTTTCTTCTTTCCAAAGGATCTTGGCTTTGGTTTGGCTTCTTAATCTTCATCATCACTTCCTTCAAGCTTGTGATGCTTGCTCTTGTGGTTCTCTCTTCGTTTGTCCGGTCTTGGACAATCATAGGAGATGTGGCCTTGATCACCACAATTGTAGCAAGTCTTGTGATCATCTCTCCTTGGTAGTAATGCTCACTTCTTAGGATCAAATGTGTATCCCTTCTTAGTGATCTTGGAGTTCAAGCGTGAGAACTTTCTCATCATCAACGCAAGCTCATCATCATCATCTTCACTTGATGCTTGTTCTTCTTCACTTGAGCTAGGCTCAACCACCTTCTTCTTCTTGTGGCTTGCTTTCTTGGTGGATGCCTTTAGAGCAATTGTCTTTGAAGATGATTGCTCCATCATCCCAAGTACACTCATCTCATGAGCGTGTATTTCTCCAATGAGCTCTGAAACTTCAATGTGGTCAAGTGACTCTTTTTGGAGCATGGAGTTGATGATGTTGTACTTTTGCTTGGGAAGGAGCATGAGGATCTTGCGGTTGATGAGTCCCTTGCCAAGAGAAGCAATGTCAAGAGCATTTATTTCTTCAATAAGCACATTTAAGCGAGAGAACATCTCATTAATATTTTCATGAGGTAGCATCTTAAATTCATCATATTTTGCTTTAAGCAAGTGATATTTAAGTTCCTTGACCCTAGAAGAACCCTCATGAATCTCTATTAAACAAGCCCAAATTTCACAAGCCTTTTCCTTGCTAGCAATCCTAGAAAACACATCTTGACTAATGCATTCATAAATAGCATTCCTAGCTTTAGCATCCCACTTAATTTGATCACCAACATAATTGTGTTTTCCAAACCCCGCGTGGGTCACTTCCCATACTTCGGGAGCAATAGCCTCAAGATAAGCGCGCATGCGTGCTTTCCAATAGGCAAAGTTCTTGCCCTCGAAGATAGGAACCGAACCCCCAACCTTGGCCATTTTAGCTCTCTAGCGGTGAAGCTAGAATGATCCTATGAGCAACCTTGCTCTGATACCAATTGTAAGGACCGAATGCCCAAGAGGGGGGGTGAATTGGGCTTTCTTCGAAAAATTCTAAGCAATGAAACTTAATTTATAAAGCCCAATTCCCTACGCAAACTATCTATGCATTCTAGTAGATAGAAACTTTGCGAAATATAAAATGCATAAAAGTAAGGGAAAAGAGAAGGATGCAAGCTCCCGAGGAGACAAGGATTTATCCTGTGGTTCGGCAAGATCGTTAATATCTTCCTACATCCACGTTGTGGCACCCACCAAAGGGTTTTGCCACACCCAAGTCACCGAGACGAGGGGTCTTCACTATTCCTCTCCGTTTGCCTCCTTTGGCAAGATGGAGCTCAAGCCTTGTACAACTTTGACATTCCGGGCTTCCACAAACGCCTTGGCAAGCTCCGGAAGTCTCCTCACAATTACAAACACCAAGGGCACTCCCTTGAGGCTCTCACACTATCCTAGAGAGTCCACTCACCCAGAATGGAGGCACACAAGCTCTCTCTCTAGCTAGCTCTAGCCTAATTCTTGGTGTAAAGGTGATCGAAATGGTGTGGATGTGATTGCTCTTCGTCTTGAATGCTTGTGGATGTGTTGATAGTGTCTGGTTATCAAGACTTGATGAAATGACAGGATTAGGGGGTATTTATAGCCAGCCTCCCCGAAATAGCCATTGGAAAAGTAGGCTGACAGAACTTTACTGTGAACACCGGATGATCCGATGTCTCCCCTTTAGTTATCATCGGTCAAATTACTTTAGCTGAAGTCATTGTGTAAGATATGACCGTTGTTAGACCGATGTTGATCCTGTCTTCTCATCGGATGATCCAGTGGCTCTTCCTCCAGAATCTTCTCAACCTTGATGCTTACTGGAGTAATCGACCGATGTGTGCTTCTCTGTACATCGGAGGATCTGGTGCTACACTTGGTCCAATGATCTTGCAAACTGTGCTTATGGACCAATGTTACTGAGCCATTCACATTGGATGATCTGGTGAGTACTTGGTTCTGAGGTCTTCTTCTTCAGCCAAGCCAACTCGACCGATGTGTTATTCTGAGGAATCATCGATTGATCCAGTGAGTTGGTTTTGTTTACTTCGGGTTGTTTCTAAGTGAATTTTTTGTGTCTTGCTCAAATGACCTCTTAGACTTTGTTGAACATGTATCTCTGATGATTGTCAATCATTAAGTGTCTTCAATTTTGATTGGGTGACTTTGACATAAGAGCTTTCACTTCTTGTCTTCACATAATTGATTTGATCTCATATATTGATTGTATATGGGTCTCCAATAACATGTTTATTTCATTTGATTGAGTGATTATGGGGACCTTGCATTCACAAATTCATTAGTAAAATTCAATGGTTGTCATTAATCACCGAAACCATACCTCATGGGGGGCCTAGATGCTTTCAAGTGGGACCCAATTTTTGTAACTGAAAACCCGCTGGAACCAGCGGAGGAGACCCCAGCAGGTCTGGAACCTATCCCGTTGTCCTTGTCTATTGACAACGCCTGCTCCAGTCTGCGTCAAGTTCAGCTGGCATTCTTCCACGACAGCAAGGCTCTTGAAGAGGAGCGCCAAACCCTTAGGCGGTGGCGTAACAGGCTCTACTTCGAGACCAAGCTGGTGCAGTCGAGGCTAGCAGATGACAAAGAATGGATCAAGCGGGAGAAGGTCTGCTTGGAATACTGGGGCAAATTATTGGATGACAGGGAGAGCATGACTCACGCCCTCGATGCTCAATCCCGGGCCATTTATGAGCAGGCCAAAGCAGCTAATAGTGCGGCTGATGAACGCCAAGAAAGGCTGGAAGCCATTAACACTACTCTCATCAAGTGCCGGGAGGCACTTGAGGAGAGGCAGAAGAGGCTCGAAGATGAAGAGCAGAAACTCCTTGAGCTGCGGGATGATGTTTTGAGGAGGGAGGAGGAGCTCACCGAGAAGGTGGCTCTGGCTGACAAGGGCCTCGAGGAGCGCGCCAAGAAATTGGAAGAGCGCTGCACTGAGGAGGAGGAGAAGGCTTGGGTGCGGGGGCAGGAACTCTAGGAGCAAGAGTATGCCATTGCAGCCAGGGAGAAGAAAGTGCGAGGCAGGGAGAAGGACCTGGTTGACCGCCGGAACAAGATCCATCTCTGGGAGGAGGAGCTCGGAAAACTCAAAAAGCGACTTGCTAAAAAGATTCAGCAAAACGCCAAAGAAGTTGAGCGCCTCGCTCGTGAGAATTTTGAACTGGTGGCGGCCAGAAGATCCTTGGAAGAATTGAAGGGCTTGAGGACTGCGGACTCCCTACAGATTTGGGAGTTCCTGGGCAAGGCCAACGACGCGCTGACACCGATGGGCTTCAGTCCCGTGCGTCCGGATGATCCGGAGCCGGAGCCGGACCTAGCGTTGCAGGCGTTGAGCTCGGCAGGTAGCAAACTCTCCAAGGTGGGCGACGTCATCGCGGACCAATTGGAGGTTGAGGGGCAATCCCTGGCGAAGAACGTCGCAGAGTATGTGCTGACGTGCTACACCAGCCGGAATCCCCAATTTCCTCTAGACCCGGTGCTTGAAGGTCCCGTTGAAGGAGAAGGTGAAGCTGCCCGAGCCAACGTGTCGGAGGTTGCCCAGAAGGTCGCCCAGTTCTTCCATAGGGTCTAGGACCATCTCCGTAGCTCCCACTTGTATTCTCTCTTTTTCTTCCTCAATTTTGTAATCCCTTGTCTCCAGATGAATGAAATCCCCAAATTTTTGAGAATTTCACTTTTTACCTTCAACACTTTTGTCTTCACTTGGCCCCCTGGTAGATGTACACAATTTGATTGTGAACATGTACCAAGAGGATATTGTGTTTTGTTGAAGACTCATTTGCTTCAAACTTGTAAAGTGTAGGTCCGAAGTCTTTGATAGTGAAGGCCCCGCTGAGGTTGTCGGAGCTTAGAAGCTCCAGCATTGTCTATCGTCGGAGCTTAGTAGCTCCGGCAATAGTCCCTATCAACGCGTAGAGCATCGATAGTTAGTCCTCCGGGGTGTCAGAGCTAGTAGCTCCGGCAGTGACCTTTGCCAACACGTAGTTTGTCGGGAGCAGACTCTGTTTGTGGGGTCTTCTCACCATCTTTTATTTAGCGTCGACGGCTGACCCCCCTAGTTTTACCGGAGCTTGGTTGCTCCGGTGATGCTCGTTTTCAATGCTTAACATTGATTTCAAGCCACCTAGGGGAGTTGGAGCTTTGTTTGCTCTGGCTTTTCTCCATCAACGTAGATTTTTTATTTTTCCTGCACACTGAAGCAAAGAAAAATAGTAAAATTCGTTTCTTGCCTATAACTTCGTCACGGCTTACGATTCTCAAGAAAATTTTAGGTCAAACGCGATTCTAAATACAACTGAATGCGTTGTCTTTTCTTCCAGATCCAATTGTACTTGGATCCGCCTTACTTCGGCCTGCCAGGGTGTAGGTAGAGTGGCGTACTTAGGGTGCTTGACCAGGCTAAGTCGATAGCACACTTCGGCCCTAGATTGGCTTGGCGGCATTCAGGCGAGTGGGCCATGAACAATATTTGAATCCAAAAGAATCGACAATACAACTCGAATCATATATGAACCGGTCGAACTAAAATTTCTTAAGAATTGCACGTCTTTGTTATAGACAAGAAAGAAAAAAAATAAAAAATGTTGAGCCTGTACAAAATAAGTGCACGTGGAGTCTGTTTCACATGAAGATGTCTTTCATTATAGGTCCGGGGTACAGGGGAAACAAGTACACTCTTAGGGTACGGAACCAGGCTAAGCATGTTTCATTTCTCGTTTGACCCAGGGTAGCTAGCCACACTTTTAGTCCTGAGACTGTGACAAGTGTTGCATGAACATTACAGACCTTCTGGGAAAGGTCCGGCTGTTCTCTCGGAGGAACTACCCGACTCTGTACAATGACTCTATAACATACACCTCAAGTTACGACAGACTCACCTCCGTGATATTAAGTGTAGAACTTACGGAGGTGCTCAATGTTCCAAGGATTTGGGAGAGGTGTCCCATCCTCGGTAGCCAAGCGAACGCTTCCGGGACGGGATACTTTAATCACTTGGAAGGGTCCCTCCCAGCTGGGGGAGAGTTTGTTTAACCCTTCTTTGGATTGTATTTTCCGTAGCACCAGATCGCCTTCCTCGAGCTGTCTGTTGTGTACATGCCGCTGATGATAGCGCCGAAGGGCTTGGCAGTATCGGGCATTCCGAACAGCTGCTTGGCACCTTCCCTCCTCGAGGAGTTCTAGGTCTTCACGCTGGAGCTGGTCCTGCGTGGCTTCGTCGAAGGTCCGGACCCGGAGTGACCCCAAGGTGATTTCCGGAGGAAGGATTGCTTCAGCTCCATACACCAGGAAGAAGGGTTTCCCTCCAGTTGACCAGTTTGGAGTTGTCCTGTTGGCCCATAAAGTGGGCGGAAGCTCTTCGATCCAGTTGGCTCCATGTTTTTTCAAGCGCTCATAGGTGCGCATTTTGAGTCCTTTAAGGATTTCACCATTTGCTCTCTCGGCTTGGCCATTGCTTGCTGGGTGAGCTACGGAGGCGTAGCAAACTTGAATGCTGAGGTCTTCGCAATATCCTTGAAATGCAGAGCTTGTGAATTGGGTCCCATTATCAGTGATGATTTTGTTTGGGACCCCAAATATGCATACAATGGACTGCAAAATGTTCAAAGCAGATTGCTTGTTGATTGTCACAACTGGAGTTGCTTCCGGCCACTTGGTGAACTTGTCAATGGCGATGTACAGGAACTTGTAACCTCCGACGGCTCTTGGGAAAGGTCCCAAGATGTCCATCCCCCACACAGCGAAGGGCCATGTAGGAGGTATCATTTGTAGGGGCTGAGCCGGTGTGTGAATTTTCTTTGCATGAAATTGACATGCTTCGCATTTCTTCACCAGCTCAGTTGCATCCTGGAGTGTTGTAGGCCAGTAGAAGCCATGCCGAAAGGCTTTACCAACCAGCGTGCGGGAAGACGCGTGGTTCCCACACTCGCCTCCATGGATTTCTGTGAGGAGCTCGCAGCGTTCTTCCCTTGTGATGCACCGCATTAGGATGTCATTGGCACCATGCCAGTAGAGATCCCCTTCTACCAACGGGTATCTTTTAGCCAATCTGACTACCTGGTCAGCGGATACATCATCGTCAGGAAGGATGTTGTCTTTCAAGTTGTTCTGGATCTCCGAGATCCATGCATCGAAACTAAATTGAGTATTTGAGTCTTGCGTGTTGGGTTGCTCGGAGCTTCCGGCAGCACCTACGACCCTTGATGGCTGCCATGGTAACAGGGCCATCGAGACCGTCAACTTCGGGATGCTGATCTCGCCCCCTTCGCTCAGTTCAGCAGGCTGAGCTGTGGGTTTTGACAACCTCCGGACAAAAGTTCCGTCAGGAGCCGGAGCTCCGGTTGACACTTTCGTCAAGAGTTCGTCAGCTTCAGCATTGTGGGCACGCTGGACATGGTGGAGATCTCGGACTTCGAAGTCCTTCTGAAGCCTCTGTACTTCAAGGAGGTAATGAGCTAACTGGAGATTGTTGCAGGAGCATTCACCCTTCACTTGCTTAATGATGAGCTGCAAATCTCTCTTGACCAGCAGTTGCTTGACACGGTATGACAGTGCCACCCTTATTCCGTAAATGAGTGCTTCATATTCCGCCATGTTGTTGGTCGCCTTGAAATCAAGGTGTATCATGTATTTTACCTTCTCCCCGGTTGGTGCGAGGAGAAGGATTCCAGCTCCGGCCCCCTGCTTTTGCATGGAGCCGTCGAAGTAGAGGGTCCAGTGAGGCTCAGTGAAGACCGGAGCCTTGTGTTCTGGCTTCTGGTCACTGGGGCCCCCAGGGTTTGATGGAGAGGGAGTCCATTCTGCCACGAAGTCTGCCAATGCTTGACTCTTGATTGCTTGCCTTGAAATGAATTCGAGATCTAATTCGGCCAATTCCGCTGCCCACTTTGCAATATTCCCAGTTGAGTTGGGATTATGCAAGATTGCTTGAAGTGGGTAAGAGGTCACCACTGAGATTTTGTGAGCTTGGAAGTAATGGCGAAGCTTCCTGGAGGCAATGAGAACTGCATAGAGCAGCTTATGCACCTCTAGTTATCGAGTCTTGGCATCATGTAGTACTTCACTTATGAAGTACACTGGGCGCTGAATGGTCCAGACCCTCCCGGAGGGGCATGGAGCTTCCTCTTCACTGACCCGGATCCTCCCTGAGGGATCCAGATTTTCTTCGGGGACCTCCGGGTCCTGGATGGAGGAACCCGGAGCTTCTTCAGAATCGACCTGGACCCTCCCGGAGGGGTCTGGGTCTTCTGAAGTAACTTCTTGTGGATTCAAGTCTGGGAGCTGGGACCCAGACTCACTTTCAGGAACCTCCGGACCCCCCCCCCGAAGGGGTCTGGATTCCTTAGTATGGGGTAGTTCTGGTCTCTCCGCGACCAGGACCATACTGACGACTTCGTCAGTGGCTGAAATGTAAAGCAGCAAAGGCTCACCAGAGTTCGGAGCTACTAGAGTTGGTAGGGTGGTGAGGAACTGTTTTAGTTCCTGGAATGCCTTTTCTGCTTCTTTATAACATTGGAATGGTCCGGACTTCCTCAATAACTTGAAGAAGGGGAGTGCCCGTTCCGCCAGTCTTGAAATGAACCGGCTGAGGGCTGCTAGATATCCAGTTAGCTTTTAGACATCTTTGATGCGGGCTAGTGGCCGCATGTCTTCAATGGCCTTGATCTTCGCCGGATTAGCTTCTATGCCTCGGTGACTTACCAGGAAACCAAGAAGTTTTCCGGAGCTAACCCCAAAGACACACTTGTCTGGGTTTAACTTTGTGTGGGTGGCCCGCAGCTTATCGAAGACAGCCTACAAGGTGTCAAGGAGTAACTCCTTGTTGTTGACCTGGACCACGATGTCGTCGACGTACACTTCCACTATGCCTCTAATGAGTTATTCAAAGATTTTGTACATATCCCGTACAAAAGTTGAAGCTGCATTCTTGAGACCAAATGGCATGGCTGTATAACAGTACAATCCATCTACTGTGATGAAGGAGGTATGCTCCTCATCTTCCCTAGACATTCTGATTTGATGATACCCAGAATATGCGTCTAGGAAACACAGTAATTCACACCCGGAGGTGGAATCCACTATTTGATCTATTCTAGGTAGTGGGAATGGATCTTTTGGACATGCCTTATCTACTGTTGTGTAGTCGATACACATCCGAAGCTTCCCGGATGAATCCAGCTTCGAGCAACTTCTTCACTTCTTGTCGAATGAAGTTATGTCGCTCTACGAATTGTTTCCGAGGCTTCTGATGCACAGGCCGGGCGTCGGGGTAGATCTTCAGATTGTGGTCAATCACTTCCCTAGGGATCCCAGGAATTTGTGATGGTTGCCAGGCAAACACGTCAACATTAGCCCGGAGGAAAGCGATGAGCGCGAGTTCCTATTTGTCATTCAATCCCCCTGATATACGGGTGGTCTGAGCGGCATCGGGACCGATTTGGACGACTTTGACGGGAATGTCGGTGTCCCCGCTTGGCTGCACACGAGGTGCAGAAGTCGAGCCTCGTTGACGAATGCTCGGTGGTTTTGGAGCTTGCTCCAGCCTGGAGTCCTCCTCTTGCGCCATAGTAAGCGCATGGAGTTCTTCCAGAGCCGTTACTCCGGCAGTACGATCTCCGCGGATCCGGAGAACGCCTACTGGTGTTGGCATCTTTAACACCAGGTAACCATAATGAGCAGCTGCCATGAATTTGTACAAGGCAGGCCTACCCAAGATGGCATTGAAGGGTAAGTTGATCTGAGCAACGTCAAAGACCAACTTCTTGGTGCGATACTTCTCCTGTGTCCCGAAGGTAACGGGGAGGGTAATAGCTCCGAGTGGGGTAATGGCTCCCGGACCTACTCTGGAGAAAGGTCGGGAGGGGTGGAGATCCGAAGGTTGGAGCTGAAGCTTGGTAAAAGCTTCGAAGCTTATGAGGTTGAGCCCCGAACCTCCGTCTACCATGACATGGTGGAGCTGGATGTTATTGATGGTAGGAGATACCATCAAAGGTAACTGACATGCTCCAACCATGCTTCGAGGGCAGTCCGAAGCATCAAAAGTGATGGTTGTGTCCATCCACTTACGATGAGGCTCCGCCCTGGCTGTAGGAGCTACAGCAGCCATGTCCCGACGCATAATCTTGATGACGCAGCGGGAGGTGATGTCCCATGATCCACCAAAAATGGTGTTCATGGTCTTCCGACGCTCGTTGTCAGAGACCTCGGAGTCATCGTCGACTGAGGTGTAGACGGCCTTCAGGACCTTTTTGGGATCCTGAAAACCTAACACCTCTTCAGCCGGAGCTTCGTCAACTTTTTGTTTTCCTTCCCTCTATCGGAAAGGAGCTTCTTCCCGGCGCTTGTTGTAGCGCTCAGCAAGGTTTTGGACCTCCCGGCAGTCTTCCAAACTGTGGCTGTTCGTTTTGTGAATTGGACACCACACTTTGGGTTTGCCACCATCTTCAGAAGACGGTCGAGGTCGCTTCTCGGGGCGTGGCCCCCGGCCACCCGGAGCTGCAGCAGCTGCAGTATTGGATGCACCGGCCGACGACTTCTTCTTGCCGTTGTTCTTTTTCTTCTTCTTGCCACTCTCGGAGGTAGCGGCTTCTTCTTTGGAGGATTTCTTGTGATCCTCCGGAGTTGGTTTGGAGTGCATTTCATGGCCCTCTGCAGCTCTGGCACATTTGTCGGCCAAACTGAAGAGTTCCGTGACACTGGTGATCTCCTTGATCGCCAGTTTCTCCAACATCTTCTTATCCCGTACACCCTGTCTGAATGCCACGATGATAGAAGCGCTAGAGATAGAAGGGATAGTGTTTCGTACCTGAGAGAATCTCTGGATGAATGATCGCAGGGATTCTCCCCCTTTTTGCACGACTGCAAAAAGGTCCAGTTCAGTGCCTGGTCGGGTGTATGAACTCCAGAAGTTGGCGGTGAACTGCCGGCACAGCTCCTCCCAACTTTTGATGGAGTTGGGTGGAAGGCTCATAAACCAGGACCTGGCGGACCCAGTTAAAGCCACTGGGAAAAAATTGGCCATTACGGCCTCATTTCCTCTAGCTGCCAAGATAGCAGTGGAGTAAATCTGAAGAAATTCGACAGGATTAACGGTCCTGTCAAACTTCTCCAGCAAGTGAGGCCGGAACTTCTGTGGCCACCTAACCATACGCAGATGCATGGCCAGGGCAGAACAGCCTCCTCCTACTCCTTCAGGAGCAGGAACGTCTTGATCTTCTCGTCTTTCACGAGCACACTCAATATGGACTCAGCCGTCTTGTTGGCGATATCGGCGATCAAGCTCCGCCCGGAGGTCATGAGTTGAAAGCCTTGGTACCGTGTGAGTGTGTTGTGCCCCGGAGGGCAATGACGTCACCTGCTGTGATGCAGCATGTCTCCTGTTGTTGGAAACGTGCGGACCAAGTCTGCCAGACAAGGTCCATCGCTGAGACGGGGCCCGTCCTGAAGGAGGAGGACCCTGGTTGCTGATGCGGTCGGCTGCTGCTGCAACCAAATGTTCCACATCGGCCCTCCAGTGCTCCAGTGCATCTCGGGATGCATCCGAAGGTGGTGGGCGTTGGAGAAGAGCATGTGCTGCATGAAGCGCATGTTCCGGGTTGTCATGATTTGCCGACGCAGTGATTGACGCTGGTGCACCATCGCGTTGTCCAGCTTGATTTGCTGGTAGAGGCGGCGGTGGTGCTAGTGTGACTCCTGCTGGCGCTGAGGCTCCTGCTGGTGGCTGCATATTGGAGGGATTGCCCCCAACAGCTTAAACAGCAGGGTGACTGTTGGATGATCCAGCAGCTGAGTTCACCATTCTTGAAATCTCAGACGCCCCTTCCTGGTGCGCCAACTGTCGGTTGTTTGGATCCGGCAGATCTCCCGACACTACTAAAGTGTATGAGGAGTTTGAGGTTCGGTGTGGGCGCGCGGAGATTCAAGAAGGTGAATTGTCAATGACACAGTAGACTCGGAGATTTACGTGGTTCGGGCCGCCTGAGCGTAATACCCTACTCCACGGGATGTGTTGTGTTGTATTGGTTGTCTGAGCTCAAAGTGAGTTCATGGTGTAGAGTGAGCGTGTGTAGCGACTATCCAGCCTCCCCTATGTATCGTTGGCCTGTCCTTTTATAGTACAAGGGCAGGCCGTTACAAGTTAGCCTGGCCCGACATGTGGCACCGGCGGTTATTGATATTGATACACATTCAACACGTTTAATTACTCTTAATGACCGAGTTATGGGCTTTGACAGCACCGTTACTGGTAATTAAGGTCGTCTGATCGTGTGTCATTAATATGGTATTAATGACACTTAATCGGGTCTTGAAGTCCTTGATTCCCCTTCGAAGATCCGGAGCCGTTGTGGAGTCTTCCGGAGGTTAAAGGCTGAAGATCCGACGGTTGGACACGTGGCAGCACTGGAGCATACTGTGGGAAACAGGTAGCTCCGGAACTACCTGACACGTGTCAGTTCTGGAGCTTCCCTCGGTCTGGGGTTAGGTCTGAGGGTGCCATTTTGGTACATAGCCTGGAGCTTCCCCCTTGTGGGCGGTAGCTCCGGTTTGATAGTACACGTGGCGACCCTGGGATTAACCATGTTGGAGAAGCGGGTCCGGTTATGTCTGACATGTGGGCCTCCGAAGGTCTTCAAATCAAGTAGATGACTTTCCCTCGAGATCTTTGTAACCTCAAGGGGTGTACGGTTCCTAGGGTACCGACATAGTGTATAGCCCTTTTTTTTACTTTGTGTTGTGATGCGAGCATGTTGTGCTATGTATATGATGCTTGTGCTGTATGGATGCTATGTGCTGCTGTTGTGTGATGCTATGGATGCTATGTATATGTTCTATGTTTCTGGCCATCGAGCCAGACGGTATTTTTTGTTTTTTTAAATAAAAAAATCTTATTTGCGACGGTTTTATACAGCACCGTCACAAATAAGACATTTATTATTTGCAATAGCTACTGATACCGTTGCAAATTAACTTTAATAATTTGCCACGACCAGGGCAAGCAGTCGCAAATAAGGCCTTTAATTGTGACGGTCAGAGCGGTCATCGCAAATTAACGGGTCCAGCCCATCCGTTGGGCCCAGGCCCTTATTTACAACGGCTACGAGCCACCGTCCCAAATTAAATTTTCTACGGTGGCCGTCACAAATAACGTTATTTGCGACAACAAACGTGTGACGGTCGAAAACTGTCCCAAATAAGGAAAACCGCGCAAATAGCATGGCCGTCGCAAATCGTCGGAATCCCTGTAGTGTTCCCAAATTTTGTTTATGCGTGGTCAACATCAAGAACAGCCATTTTCAATGATTGATTGAACATCGCGTAGAAAGTGCATCTTGCATACTGCATGCTACGGCCGCACTTACATGGCCAATGACACAAACAATACTCCCTCTTGGACCTTTTATTTGTCACTTGTTAGTTCAAAAATAATCTAGGCAGTGACAAATAAAAAGATCCAGAGAGAGTACTAATCAGCGGTAAATTCTCTTTCAGCCATCTAAAGAACTGAGATATATATCTTCATTACTCTCTCAAAATTTTGGATTTTGTTATCAGCTATCAAACTTATCTTTCTTTCCTTGCTCAGCACTACCGTCCATTTTGGTGTACGACGATGTTATATGGAAGGACGAAAGACTTATATGCGCCTATATCATTTTTTTTGCAAGTTTCCTTCTTACCTATTATAGTGGACATGAAACCAATTGATGCTTTCATTGAGCTTCTCCTTCCCATCCATGCAAATGGAACAATACAAGAAATAATGAAGATTAGTTTAAATTTTCGATAAACAATCATGGGTGTACGCATGGCTCATACATAAGCAAAATAATCATGGTTTCACATCAATTTTTCATGGTAGACCATAGCGTATCAATCTTTCACAGCTCAGCCTGCCTATGTCGCGCACGCGTGCAGCACGAGAAAGACCATAGCGTCGCCCACGCACCGCGCGCGCTGCGCACACGTCCACTACAGGAAATGCGACCATTTGCGACGGCTGTAATTATTTGCGACAGTCAGACGTCA
Organism: Tuctoria greenei; assembly: GCA_036927565.1. Lineage (NCBI taxonomy): Eukaryota > Viridiplantae > Streptophyta > Magnoliopsida > Poales > Poaceae > Tuctoria > Tuctoria greenei. The sequence goes on from JAYESD010000011.1 coordinate 98,267,857, forward strand.
CAAATAGATTAAATTGCGACGGCCCGCCTCTGGCCGTCACAAATAAAATGGGCGTAGCAAATAACAGCTTATTTGCGACGGCTGCCTTCGGGGCCGTCGCAAATAAGTTTTATTTGCGACGGCCAACCCTAGTGCCGTCGCAAATTAAAGTACCGTCGCAATTAAATGACTTATTTGCGACGGCTTCAGAACGTGCCGTTGCAAATAAGTTGAATTGCGATGGCCTTAACCTATGGTCGTCGCAATTAAACTGGCCGTCGCAAATAAGGGCTAATATCTGCCCCATCGGGCCCGATAGCTCATTCCACACCGCCGTGCCCCAAACTCCCGCGCCCGCCGCCGTGCCCCCAACCACCGCGCCAGCCGCCGCCCCACCGCGCCAGCCGCCGCCCCGCCGCTGACCCCGACGTCGACTCCGCTGCACCCCCACCGCCTCCCCCGCCGTGCCCCCAAACTCCCGCGCCTGCCGCCGCGCCCCAAACCTCCCGCGCCAGTCGCCGCCCCACCGCGCCAGCCGCCGCCCCGCCGCCGACCCCGACGCCGACTCCGTTGCGCCCCCACCACCTCCCCCACCGTGCTCACCGCCGACCCCGCCGCACCAACCGCCGCATCGGCCCCGCCGTGCCTGAAGACGCCGCCTGTCACCCCGGACGCGCCGTCCGACGCCGCCGGGCTCCTCCGACACCTCCCCGGCAGACTCCCCCGACGCCCGACGTATGATATTTTCTTTCTTCTCCGTTGCTAGTTCATTGCTTGCCGTAGAGATTCCCAAGGACGTATGATGGATGGATAGACAGATGAAGTCATGTATAGGATGAATATGGATGGATGAATTTTCTAAATATTTTGTGAATATTTCCCAAGGTAGTTCATTGCTAGTCGATTGCTTGCCGTTGATAATGCATGTATAGCTGCCCGGATGGTAATATGAACTTCACAATTGCTTGCCGTTGATAATGCATGTATAGCTTGCCGTTGATGGTAATATGAAGTTCACAATGATTAGTTATTAGCATCTAATTCTCATTTTGCATATGAGATCAATTAGGATCAATTTTGCATATGGGATCATTTCTAGGAATGCAATGCAAATATGCAACACAGACAGATCCTTGTGGGGGAGGAGGAGGAAAAAAAAGAATAGGAGGAGCAGCAGCAGCATGAGCACACGAATCGGGGCCCACCGCCGGCACCAACGTGCGTTGGGGATCGGGTGAGTCGGGCATCGCGTCGGTGGGAAGCGTGTCGCCGGGCATCGTCGTCGTGTCCCCGTGCACCCGCCGGTGGCGTCGTGGCGGGGGGCATGCAAGGGCAAATATTGTCGCCATGGCGGGGAGGCGGAACTGCCGGTTGGGGGGGTTCCTGCGCGGCGAACATCGTCGCCATGGCCGGGAGGCGTAGCCGCTCGTCGCTGTGCTGGGAGCTGCAAGAGCCTGGCCTCGCGCGGGGGGGGGGGGGGGGGGGGCTGTGGTGACGCCGTGGGGGCGCAACGGTGGCGATCTGGGGGCCTCGCGCGCCGCTGTGGGTGGCGATATCAGTTGGGATGGGGCCCAAGAGACCGCGGGGAGGGGGGTGGAGGGGAATGCATCTATGGGGCAGGTCACCTTGCCAGACATGGCGCATGGCGTCTCAAGGGAGGGGCGATGGAGGAGGACGAAACTCCTCGTCTGGCTACTAGGCCGAGCTTGTGGGTTGGAACCGGTTCCAAACCGTGGTTATTGAAAACAGATCGGTTTGGGTTGGGCTCAAAAGTAGGTGTGGGTTGGGTTGGTTTGGTTTTGTATGTTTATTTTACAGGCCGGGTTGGGTCGGGTTGATTGATACAGAAAAAATGGATTGAGTTTGGGTTTAGTCCAGATCCTGGCCGGGTTGAGTTAGTCCACTATCCAAAAAATGGATTGGATTTTAGGCTATCTTTTTGGCTAATATGTTTTTTGTCTTGCATAATTGACTAATATGGTTTATATGTTGTCTTGTATTACACTTGTGATTTCACACTTATCCATTGTGGCTAATATGTTTCTTGTTTAGATTTTGTAGTAAATGCATAATTACATTTTGTATATGCTTTATATGCTTTATATATTTTTGTCTATAGCTTGGTCTGTCATTCTGAATTTCTATTATGTTTAGTGTATGTTTGGACTTCAGTGCATTCATATAATGTTTTTGAGTGACTACTTAATATACATAAATAAAGGGGTTTTGGGTCGGCTTGGACCAACCCTAAAGGGCACGACACGTAATAAGTGTGATCGTGCCGTGTAGACCATTGTAGTGGTACCGTATGCGTCAAGTCGACATGGAAGCGAACGGGTTGGTAAGGACGTCAATGACCCGCGATTGCGTGGACGGTGGAAATGGATGTGGAATTGTCATCTAAGACCAACTTTCCTCTCACTCTTTCTCTAGTTCTTTCCTCTCTCTTAAATGACCTAAAAATGAAAATGAGCAACATTACCTATAGCAATGTATTACCCGTTTTGGATCGGCACGTCTCACATGCCATTGGCATGTGAGACGTGCAGGTTCGGAATTGTCCCTTTTTGGACAGCCTCGGAGTGACCGATGGGGCGTGGCTTGTGATGAGACGCGGGTCCGGATTTGGACGAGATTTTGGTGGCGTAACCCTGTTGTTCTCTACTGCACCATTTTTGGGCGTGCAGTGGAGAACAGCGGGGTTATGCTGCCGAAATTTCGTTCGAATCCGGATCACGCGTCTCGTCATGAGCACGCTCTGCTCGGTCACTCTTGGGTGGGTTTAGGATTTATCTTCCTAGGTTGTAGGGCCGTGACATAACACAACAATACATTAACGACAATTTCTTTCGCGTTAAACTGCAGAGTCAAACATGGGTGAAGACCGTAGTTGGATGTATACTGGCTGGAAGAGCAGAACTGGTGGTCACTCCGATGAGTGGTTTATCAAGTTAGATCAATTTTTGGATCGAGCATTTTCATTGTCAACGGAAGATATGGTGTGGTGCCCATGTACAAAATGCCAGAACAGCAAGTTTTTGAGAATATTGGAGCTTTCGTTTCACTTATGTCGAAACAGTTTCACTCCACATTATGAAGTGTGGACCTTTCACGGCGAGACTAATTCTCGAGTCATAGCCAAAGTGGATGAGGATGATGATATAACAGAGGTTGATAGAATGGATGAGATGCTAGAAGCTCTTGAAGCGGAGGATCCTCTTACAAATGAGGCAGAGAAGTTCTTCGAGGAGCTGAAGAAATCACAGGAGCCGTTGCATGAAAACACGGTTGTGACCGTACTTGCTTTCTTGACCAGATTTATGGCAATTAAGTCTAAGTACTTTTTTTTCCATCAACTGCTACAATGATCTCATGAAATTGATCTGCGATATCCTTCCACAACCTCACAAAGCGCCACCAGATATGTATCAGTCAAAGATCAAGATATTTGGTCTTGGTATGAAGTATGAGAAAATCGATGTGTGCCCAGAAAACTGCATGCTATTCTGGAAAGAGCACGCCAATGAGAGGATGTGCTTGAAATGTGGTAAATCGAGGTATGTCGAAGTTGTTAATGACGATGGTGATAATGTGATGACAGATGTCACACATAAGCAGCTTCGTTACTTGCCAGTGACACCTCGGTTGAAGTGGATGTTTCTTTCAAAAAGAACCGCAAGACACATGAGATGGCACAAAGAAGGTAAACGTGAGAACAAAGAATTCTTGACGCATCCGTCCGACAGTGATGCATGGAAGGCGCTAGACCGTTTCGATCCAGACTTTTCTCGTGATGCGAGAAATGTTCGCATCGTATTAGCAACAGACAGATTCTCACCATTCAGTACGAACACCACGCCATACTCATGTTGGCCTGTCTTTGTCATTTTGTACAACCCGCCACCTGCTTTTTGTACGAAGAACGAGTTCATGTTTCTTAGCCTCATTGTACCTGGACCTGATCATCCTGGGTCACGTCTCAACGTGATGTTAAAACCGCTGATCAAAGAATTGAAAGTCTTGTGGACAGGAGTCGAAGCGTACGACAGTTACAAGAAGTAGAAATTCAACCTTCGAGCTGCTTATTTGTGGTCCGTCCATGATTTGTCGGCATACGGCATGTTTTCCGGATGGAGCACTCACGGTCGTCTGACGTGTCCGATATGTGCTTCAGACACAGATTGCTTTCGACTAACTCATGGAGGCAAAATATCTTACTTCGATTGTCACAGACGTTGGCTGCCCTCGAATCATATATTTAGGCAGTAGAGGCATGTCTTTCGAAAGAACACTGTTGTCACTAAAGGACCACCAAAGCGTCTCAACGGGTCAGAAATTTCTGATATGTTGGACAAACTGGTGCCTGATGAAGGTCGTCCCGGATATTTCGTAGGATATGGAGAGGAACACAATTGGACTCACATATGTGGACTTTGGGAGCTACCATATGTGAAGTCATTGATTCTAATGCACAACATTGATGTCATGCATCAGGAGCGTAATATAAGCGAAAGTATCATAAGCACTTGCATGGATATGCCTGGCAAAACGAAAGACAATTATAAAGCTAGACTAGATTTGGCAGACATTTGTCACCGTCCAACTCTTGAAATCTCTGAAAGTGGTGGAAAGCCACGTGCTTCTTTCTGTCTTACTAATAGGTAGCAAAAACTAATATGTAGCATTTAATGTTTGCAAAATAAAAACTAAAATTCTTATTAATTCAACGTAAATGACTTACTAATAGGTAGCATTTAATGTTTGCAATGACAGGCTATGGCTCGGGCGCAAGGTCTGGGAATCCAGCTAACGGTGCTACCACCGGTCCTTCCAGGCGATCCTTCTTCAGCGGGTCAGGTAAGTTTCTATGTAATCCTTCTTCTCCAGCGTATAAGATTGAGATAGATGAAAGAGAGAGATAGTTAGATAGAAGAAAATGATTGAGATAGAAGAATGATAGAGATAGAAGAAAGAGAGATAGAAGAAAGAGTGAAAGATAGATAGAGTAGGATAGGAATGAAGAGAGAGAGAGTAAGATGTAGATGGAGATAGAGAGAGGGGAAGATAGAGGGAGGGTGATGTAGATGGAGATAGAGGGAGGACGATAGAGGGAAAAGGATAGCAATAGAGAGATAGAGTGAGAGAGAAAGATAGAGTGAGAGACAAAGAGAGAAATGAAAAGAGAGAGGAAGAGAGGGGATCTAGATGAAGATAGAGGGAGAGGAAGGGAGGGAGAGAGATGTTGATGCATTTATATTCTAACTCTAAGTTTCATTAATTGCAGGGATCCGCGACGGCTGCACAAACGCTGTTGCTGTCGCTACCGCCGCCTGGAATGAGGCGCGATGACGACTTCGACTTTGGAGGTGGCTCCGGAGGTGGCTACGGAGGTCAGATGGGCGAGTGAGCCTTTTTGTTTGCTTTGTTGATGACGATGTGAGATGTATTGGAATTTATTAGTTTGTGATTGTGATGATGTTTGCTCTGTGATGATGATCTTTGCTTTGTGTATATACTGTGTGTATTGAATCTGTTCTGTGATTCTTGCCATCGAGCCGGGTATTTTTTTCTGTTTTTTAAAAAAATAAAAAACCTTATTTTCGACGGCTTTTTATACAGTACTGTCGCAAATAAGGTACCAGGCCGTCGCAATTAGGCCACTGCTATTTGCGGCGGCCAGGCCGTCGCAAATAAGGTATAATTGCGACGGCCCGACCGTCGCAAATAGCTGTGTGGGTCCCGGGGGAGGAACCGTGGGCCCTGCCCACTGGACTTATTTGCGACGGCCGGGCCGTCGCAAATAGAGGCACTTAATTGCGACAGCCCGGCCGTCGCAAATAAGCTTTAATTGCAACGGCACCGCCGTCGCAAATAAGGTTGCGGGGCCCACCAGCCCAAGGCAATAACTTGCGACGGCCCTTCCTAGCCGTCGCAATTAAGCTTATTTGCGACGGCCACCGTCGTAAATAAGCTTAATTGCGACGATTTATTGCGACGGCAGAAAACCGTTGCAAATAAAGAAAGCCGTCGCAAATCGCTTATTTGCGACAGCATTTGGCTTATTTGTGACGGCCATGGCCGTCGCAAATCGTCGGGATTCCTGTAGTGGTCGCCTCGTGCCTGCGCTTCACCTTGCGCGTCACCCGATGTCGTGCATCGCCCAGTTCCAGCGCGTCGCCTGTACCGCCGTTCGCTGTAGCCTGGCTAGAAGATAGCCGCGCCCTGCGGCTCACCTTCATCAGATCTCGAACGCACCCGCCGCTATGGCTACGGTTGCTCTGGATCTGGGTTTGGTCCGATTGCAACATGTAAGAACATTTTCAGATGGCATGCCAACACAACGGATGTGCGTCACGGGATCAAACAAAGTGGCGGTAGTGGTGAATAGGAATGAAATATAAGTTTGATAGCTAATATGAAAATTTAAAATGTCGATTGGTAGGTAATTTGCCCTTAGTATTATGTTCCCTGGTGGATCCTAGCTAGAAGCAGTTTTTAGAAGAAAATCATTACTGTGAAACAGGTCTAATATGCGAGCCAGTCTGAGCCCAGCTGCTCCTATTGGTAGAAGGAAGATATGCCTTACATTGCTGCATGTTGATCACAGACGACCAAGCATATATGCTGAAAACTAAGGTGCACTGGTGTGTCCACGCAACACACCAGTTTTCATCTACATGTAAGCATGCATGGTTCTTCAACATCATTGTCACTTTGTGGGCATCTAGCTACTACCGCGCTTGCACGGTGTACCTCACATGGAATGTGACCCTGGCCTTGGACCCGCAGCAGGGTGGGCGCACCAACAACAGGGTCAAAACACATTTTTCGTCGAGGTAGGCAGAAATTGTTGTGTTCTTCTATCTCGTGACTCTGAAAATGTTCTTCTATCTCGTGACTCTGAAATTGTAGTGCAGAACACGGTTGGAGCTGAAGGTTGATTAATACAACAAGTTAAGTTGGATGTAACCACAGAAGCATTTTTTTGTATCTCAGAATTTTATCATATTGGTAGACTCGTTTGACTTTAGATATCCACAGAGCTAGTGGTGTGTGTCGTCGGGTGGAGGATGTGACATCATCCTCTCTGTTGTACGGTTTCCAGGCCCGATTTCCCATATAAACTGGGTCACTTTTTTTATAATATATTACGTGAGAGCTCCCCTACCGAGCTTTCAAAAAAAAATCATATTGGTAGACGAAAAATGGTGTCATACATTGCTGCATGTGGATCACCGACGACCGACCATGTTGAAAACTAAGACAAGTACTCAGCAATATACGCACGGCCTTTCAGTCATGGACACGTACAAGCTTGCACGGTTGTACATGACGGGGATGGCCACCCAATGAACTAAGCCCAAGGAATTAAATAAGATCAAACTTATAGAGCACACATGTTTCTAGGGTTCATGGCACGACTACGACAACAAGATCTAGACTCTATAACTGCATGAAAACTGGAGTTAGGATGAAGATTGTTGTCTGGACTCTAGATAGATAAGGTAAAAAGCACTCTCCTCTAATTTAGATACAGCATGTTATAAATATGGGACTATTTAAATTTCAGGTGTCTGAAATCTGAAAAAAATTCAGGCAACTGGTAATTAGTTGCTAATTACTACTATTAATGTCACTAAACATTGTAGTTGATAATTAACTCTTAATTTTATAGGTTAATCAATCACAAATTTATTTTGTTTAATTATTTTACAACTAACATAATCCTTACAAATTACGATTAACAATTAACAATTAACAAAATAAAAAAATTTCCTCTGTGCTCACTGCTGGGGCTTGCGCCCGCTCGTAAGCCGGTTCCTGGCCGCGTCTTACTGTGTCGCCTGACATCCGGCACTGTTTCAGGCGCCTGTGATTTAGCCTTTCCGTATAAATATAGTCCATATTGGACAAGTCCAACCCAAGCATCGCATAGCATCAAACACCACCTATATAACATCCAATACCACATAGTTGATCATCCATTGATCTTGACATACATCATTTTAATCACCCCTGTATCAATTAATAAAAGCAATTAAGCAGGAGTAGGAGCTATGACAAGCACCTGAACATAGCTAATGAAAAAGCCGACAATTGACTCGTCTAAATTTTCTGTTAAATTGAGTCAGTTGAGTCATGTGGCACAGGGGTTATTGAACATATGGCAAGCCCTTCCATGTAGGACATCCAATATGGCCAATTAATAAGCAACATTGCTGTACACATCATCAGAACCGGATTAGGGAAGCTAATAAAGATGTATTATAGACCGGTTTAGCAAACCATAGGGGATAAGTGAACAAAAAATTAGTACAGTGGTTATGTGGACATAGGACATAGCTTGAGGGAGTATATTGCACTTTTCTCATATTAAAATAGTAGTTCAGATCACGTCACACTTACTGTTATGAATTGAGTGCTCATATTATTGAGGAGACCAGCGGCCTCTATAAATAGATGTACAGAGATAACAAATATGCAGAAAAGCTTTTATGCAAAAGAGAAAATACAAATATACCCCTACATCTCTAACACCCCCCCTCAAACTCAACGTGCATCACGAACACTGAGTTTGCAGAGATAGAACTATGTTGAGCTCGAGTTTGTGCTTTCGTGAAGAAATCCGCCAGCTGAAGCTCTAAAGGCACATACTGAAGATCAACAACACCATCCAGAACATGTGATCGTGTATATGAAGCATCAACACCAATATGCTTGGTAAGCTCATGCTTGACCGAATCACGAGCAATACTGATAGCACCTGTACTGTTAGACAAAAGAGGAGTCGGCATACAAACAGAAACACCAAAGTCCTCAAGCAACCACCATAACCAAGTAACCTCTACACTCACAAGAGCCATAGCACGCAACTCAGCCTCTGCACTCGAACAAGAAACCGCTACCTGCTTCTTAGTCTTCCAAGCAATGAGTGAACCACCAAGAAAACACAATAGGCAGAAAGAGGTCAACGATCAGAGGGATCACTAGCCCAAGTAGCATCAGAATATGCTTTGAGTTGTAAGGAGCTAAAGCGTGGAAAAAAACAGGCGTCTAGAGATAGTTCCACGAAGCAAGTGACTATAGTGGACTTGGGTGAGAGACGAAAAAAACTGACTCATAATGTGAACAGAGTACGAGATATCAAGACGAGTAACACAAGGATACACTAGACTTCCTACAATTTGATGCTAACAACTAGGATCATCAAGAGGCTCACCATAAGTGGCCCGAAGATGGATATCGAGTTCCATGGGAGTCTCAATAGTTCGGTGATCAGTAAGAGAAGCACGATCAAGAAGATCCTGAATGTACTTCTCCTGAGATAGATAAATTCCCTCAGAGGAGGAGGAAACCTCAATCCCAAGAAAGTAGTGAAGAGGACAAAGATCAAACATAAGAAATTGCTTGCTCAGACGGGCCTTCACAAAGGCTAAGTACTCAGAATCATCTCCGGTGATGATCATGTCATCAACATAGAGAAGAAGAAGGGTGCGACCATGAGACGAAGTGTGCATAAAAAAGCGCGGGATCATGAGTGCTGGCAGAGAAACCAGCAGCAGTGACCACAGAGGCAAAACACTGAATCCAAGCACAAGGAGCCTGCTTAAGGCCATAAAGAGAGCATCGAAGACGACAAACCAACCCTCAGGAACAGAATATCTAGGTGGTGGCTGTATATAAACCTCCTCACGCAGCTCACCATTAAAAAAACATTCTTTACATCAAGCTGAGAAATGGACCAATCACGAACAGAGGCCACAAAAAGTAGAGTGTGGATAGTGGTCTTGTGAGCGACGGGAGCAAAGGTATAATCACAGTCACGACCATGTTCCTGCTGGAAGCCACGGGCAACTAATCGAGTCTTATAGCACTCAAGTGAACCATCAGAGCAGGTCTTAACCTTATAGACCCACTTACAGGTGATAGGACGAACATGTGGGGGACAAGGAACAAGTTCCCATGTGTGGGTGTGCTCAAGAGAAGCAATCTCCTCAGCCATTGCATGTTGCCATTTTGGATGAGGAACAACATCACAATATGTAGCTGGCTCAAAAAGAACAGTAGCAGCAAAGCTAGAAGGAGAGTATCAATCAGTAGGCTGGCAAGAGCAATGACCACGTCCAAGAGGCTTCTCAGGAGAATAATCATCATAAGAAGATATTTCCTCAAGCGAAGAGGGTGCCACGGGAGAATATGGGTCATTATACAATGATGATTCAACTGGAGTTGATGGATCTCCAGAAGAAGGCACAACTCAACGAGTGTAGATCTGTGTTACATGAGGCTTCATAGTATAGTCAGGGACCACAAAAGAAGGCTTCATATAAGCTGCATGGTCAGACCAGGAACATAAGAGACATCAGGAACATGAAAAGATTCCAATAAAAGAGTGCCTTGTCCAACAACAGAAAGAGGGGAACCATCGGCGGTATGAACAGTAAGAGAACAAGAGGATGAACTTAAAGGAGACATACTGGTACGATAAGGGGTCATATGGAACGAGGCACCGAAATCAAGAATCCATGGACAGGTACTTGGAGCAGAAGTGATAGGTGTTCTCTTAGTAGAAGACTTAGAAGCAGCAGCAGAACCTGAAGGTGCAGAAGGTTGAGTCATAGAATCAACAGCTCCTGATGGTGTAGAGGCAACGAGGCGACAGAAAAGCTTGAGCATCTGATCATCCATAGTAGCAGAACTCCTCTGAGAGCCTCTAGTACCAGCACCACTAGCACCCTGTGAAGAACGGTGAGCCTAAGCCTTCCTCTTATAGAAACAACGTGCCTCCTCATGTCCATCTTTAACACAATAGTCACAGTGAAGACCACCACACTCCTCAGATGTAGAGGGAGGAGCAACTGAAGAAGGTACTGCCGTTGACATAGAAGTATGACGAGGAGCTGAGGAATGATCAGCCAACACTAAAGAAGACTGTAGCAGATCAGCAGCATGAAGATGAGTCTCCTCATTACGATCGCTGGACAGAGCGTCTATAAGAGTGACACAAGGGTGACGAGCAAGCAGCTGAGCACGAAGAGGCTCAAACTCATCATGAGTAAAAATGTCCACTGAAAAAATAAATGAAAAAAGCATTATATTCATCAAGATAGAAAAATGAAAAATAGCATTTGTTGTATGTTTTTTATGTTCTGGCCAATTTCAAAGGATTTATGAAGTGAAATTTAATGGTAACCTTTACTTATCAATAATATTACAAGAAAGTGGATTTCTGCCTTTTTAAAGGACCACATTTAATCAAGAATATTAATTAAGAAGAAGTAAATATCTTCACAGGCGGTTGGTGATTACCAACCGCCTGAGAATATACTTACCAACCGCCTGAGATAATCTTCTTCTCAGACGTGAAATTTTAATTAACGATGAACACACTACACATTCATTCATTCACACAGTTGAAGAACACACAAGATACTCATTCATTAACAATATTCAATCACACATCTCACAAAAGAACACACAAGATGCACAATATTTACACAAGAACACACAAGATACACAAGTAATATTCAATCACATAGATGAAAAAAGATAGATTTCATTCATTAACAATATTTACAAAACAGAAGCAACTAAAAACAACAAAAAGAAAAACTAATTAAATCCTACTCCTACTCCTCTTCCTCCTCCTCCTCCTCGTCCTCCGGCGGCGACTCCGGCACCGGTGCAACAGGAGACAGGGCCGGCTGCACCGGCTGCACCGGCTGCACCGACTGCACCGGCGGTGCAACCACGAGGTTGCTAGCCGTCGCCTCCACCAGCGTTCTACGGCCCTCGGGGCCAAGAACCTGGGCCATCGTCGCGAACAGAATGTCGAGACGATCAGCCACCCCCGTGAGGGCGTAGAGGTAGTGGCCCATGGTACCCATTCCAGTATACTCTGGAAGGGTACCCATCCCCAAGGCACTCATGGCGCGAGACGTATTGTTGTACGCCTCTCGCGCATGAGGAGGCGCTGTTCGGTGTTGATCTTCTCAGGGGAGCTGCAACATAGTTTCTTGCAAGGTGGCTCCCTCGGAGGGCTTGGCGGCGGAAGGTCAGCCATAGTGGTGTTGGGTCGTCGGAGCGGAGGAAGACGAAGAAAACAAGAGGATTCAAAGTGAGTGATGCGCTTGTGAGCGATAGCGCGTCTTTAAGGCCGCGCGGAGTGGAAAAGAAAGGTCGCGCCTCGGGGAAAAGAAAGGTCGCGCACGCGTGACATGGTCACTGATGTGTGGGACCGGGTCCACATGTCAGTGACCGCTGATTAAGTCAGGGGATCCTCATCCCGGTTGGTGAGGGGTCTTTATGTAGGCGTTCATCAAATTAAGAAGAAGTAAATATCTTCACAGGCCCATGTTTAACTCAGGCGGGTGTTACTAACCAACCGTCTGAGATAATTGTATCTTCTCAGGCGGTTGGTAAGTAAAATCCGACTGAGGTAACAATCTTCTCTGACGGTCGGTACTTAAAATCCGTCTGAGAAAATGTGAGTCTATATATACCCCTCGGCAGCATTGGAAAAACCTAACCCAGGCGAAACACTTAGACGCCGTTAGGCTGCCAAAATTTCGTTTGCCGCCAAGTGTTCGCCCTCGTCACTTCCAGGTACGCCGCCGAGCTTTGCCATCACCGAGCTTCACCGTTGCCGCCGAGCTTCGCCCTCCTCACTTCCAGGTACACCGAGCGAAGCCATTTCCGTCGTCGCCGAGCTTCAAGGTAAACCCTAAACCCTTCGACCTTCCATCCTCCTTCGCCGTGCCGCCTCCCTCCCCGCCCTCGCTGCCGCCTTGCATATCCTTGGTTAGGGTTCAGGAGTTAGATAATGGTAGGCATCCTTGGTTAGGGTTCGGTGGAATTTGAAAAACTGTCAAGTTCGGTGGCATCTTTGGTTAGGGTTCGGTGGGGCAAGATTTATGTGGATGGTTATATCACGATAAATTGGTAGTTGGTTTTGTGTGTCTGAAACTGTGAAATCAGTAGCATTTCATCTTCTGGTAGTTTGCAGAGATAAAAACTGTCAAGTTCGAATGAATAGGAGTTACTCCCTTCGTCGTGGATGGTTATATCATGATAAATTGGTAGTTGGTTCTGTGTGTCTGAAACTGTTCTGATACATTATTGGTAAACATGATTCTAGACTCTAGTAACAGCAGTATATTCCCTATTTCTGTCATCGGCCTTGCATATGCCACATAATTCTCTATTAGGGGCAAGATTTAGCTATATTTGGTTAAGTTGACCAAATTTGGCTAATTTTGGCTAAGTTACATTAGATATAGTTATACTTGACTAATTTTGACTAAGTTATGCTATATTTAGCTATATTTGGCTACCTTTGCTTAGAGTTAGCTATGCTAGACTAAGTTTGGCTAAGTTTGCTTTTATTTCACTAAGTTTTATTTGAGCAATTGTAGCTAATCTATGCTACCAAAGATTTCTGCACTTGTGGCTCCATCAGCTTCATTTGAGCAATTGTACCTAATCTGAGCTACCAAAGTTATGCTATATTTAGCTCTGAAGCCAAACAAGTTGCTGGCCAACTCATTTGTGATGCCAGGAGCATCCTCACGCCCATATCTAGGTACCACTAGGTGTGGCGATGGAGTCTGAGCATATGATGCCAATCTCTATGATACAAGAATTTAGTTAGACCTATATAACTTCAAAAATGTGTTTTGGCTAAGTTTACTTAATTGAGCCAAAATTGAGAAAATTTGTTTTAAATATGACCAAATTTAGTTATGCCATTTATTAGATTTTTTGTCTTATTAGATCTAGCATGGAAAGCCCTAAGAAGACTGGTCCTGATAGTAATAACAAAGAAGACAATATGGAGTTTACTGACTCCAGCAGTTCAGGCTCCTATCACAGTCCTTCGGATCCTTTTTCGAATATAAAAATTAAAAAGACTTCAGTGGATCTAGACCCGGAATATGATCCTGCCGACGAGGTATGGATCACGAATCTTAACTTCAGCAGTTCAAGTTAATGTTGGTTGTCAATTATACGAAGTCTTATAATTTTTTTCTACCTAGATTAATCTCGAAGACAATGAGGTGACATCGGCTCCTAAAACCGCAGAAGGTTCACCAATGGATTCAACTTCACTCAAGCGGAAACGAGGGCAACGAGGTCCCAATAAGGGTCCATTGGACCGCATCATGTACATAACAAGGGTCGGTCCAGGTGGGCTTCCCCAAGAACCACTGGATTCAGTTACCAAGTACCGTAATGCATGCGGTTTTCTTGTTAGGGAGGTTGTGCCGATCACAACCGAGAATTGGAGGAAATTACCCGAGCAGACCAAGAATGAGTTGTGGGAAAAGAAAAAGAAACAATTCAAGTTCCTGAAAGGCACAGAAGAAGCTGTAAAGAAAGCAACATTGGTCTCTTGCGGCAAGAAGTTTCGACGCTGGAAGAGTGAAATGAATGCTTATGTTAAGGCCAATAAGGTCCCTAGCCCAAGGAAGATAGGAAAAATCAAACAAGCTCAGTGGCAAGAGTTTGTTCATCAAAAGAGCACACCTGATGCTAAAGCTCTAAGTGCAACTAGGTCGGAGCTTGCAAAAAAGAACAAATACCATCATCGCTTGGGGTCTGCCGGATATGCCCCCAAATTCCAGAAATGGAATAAGATAATAGACGAAATTCTTAGTAAGGGCAATCCTCACCCATTAGAAGGGTGCGATGAGCGAACTCAACGCTGGGTCTTTGCTCGGTCAGGTTTGACCAGCGAGGGCAAACTTGAAAAGCCTGACTCTCTGAATGAAGTAGAGGATAAAATGAAAGAAGTAATTGAAAAGCAACAGAAGGGTCTCTTCAAGCCGAAGAGGGAGAATGACCAACTTACCGCTATCTTAGGAAACCCTAAACACAGCGGACGGGTTCGAGCGGTCTCTTCTCAAATGTCTTGGCTAGATGGTTTCCCTAAAGATAAAGACACATATAGAAGACGTGAGAAGTTTAAGAAAACACTTGATGAAACGATTGCTCAAAAGGTCAAAGAAAATATGCAAGAAATAATGGAACAACTTAGACAATCAGGACAATTAGTGGCACCGAGTACAATGATTGTTCCGGTGCAAAAGGAGCAATTAGTATCTCCAACTGCCTACCCTAGCAGTGTTGGTTCCGTGCCAGGCTCAGGGTCAGCCCATAAGTTCCCTGTCGATGATATTGCTAACGATAAATCTTGTCGTCTTCTTGTCCCGATAGGCAGAGCAGGGAACAAAACCAAACAGGTTGCCACTGCTATGGCAAAGCCTGATCGTGACTTCAACAGGAGTCCACTTCTGTTGTATTATTTTGTGGTGCAAGTTCTTCAGATCATTGATAATGATTATGAAGATTATGAAATAGACCACGTCACACCTGAGGGGATCGCGACTCTGGGGCAGGCTGTCAACCAATTAATCCTTTGGCACCGACGCGATATCGTGTTGGACGATGAGCCAATTTCTAGCCCCGTCGCATCTCCAAATACTGCAACCACATCTTCTAAGGCAAAAGTGCATGAAGATCCACTCCCAGTCTGGGAAGATCCACCCCCTATGTCTGAGCAAGGATGATGATATCCAAGAGCAACAAGTTGGACAACAACATCAAGCAGTACCAGAGCAAGCTGTTGCTAGTAAAGAGCAACTAGTTGAGCAACAGCTTGAAGTAGTACTAGAGCCAGCTGCTGGGAGTAAAGAGCAATCAGTTGAACAACAGGTTCAACAACAAGCCAGTGTCCAACTTCCGACGACTACTCCTCGATCATCAGTGCCTGTCAAAGTTAGCTCATACGAAAATAAGAAACCTTCATCAGAAGTGACAAAGTATTTGGAAGCTATGAAGGAAAATATTAGAAAATCGAGTGCATCTCTTTCTTCTCATGAGCCAGCATTAGAAGATATCGAGGAGTGGGAAGAAGACGGTGTCATGTATAATCGGCGGACGGCTTTAGTTAAACCAGGAGTTCCAATATATAAGCTTGAGGATGTTCCTCCTAAATTTGAGAATGGGAAGCCTTTCATGACATCCGTACAACTTAGCAAACAACCCGTCTAGCTCAGAAGAATGCATGAGTGGTACATCACTGCCAGAACAAAATTTGGTCTTAATTGCGTCACATTTCGTATTCCAAAAGAAGCATTCTGGAGCACTGGAGTAGATAAATGAGTCATTTTATTTGAAGAGCTGCTTTCCCTTTTCCATCGAGGCATGCTAGATATCAACCTGCTGCTCGTCTGGTGCTTGTAAGTGCTCTAATATTTTGTATTTGCATTTCTTACTACACGCATACGCATTTCATGAGATTATAACAATTCTGGACTTCTTCAATAGGATGCAATACATGGATAATGTAAAGTTGGCGCGCAAGACAGGTATCCTTGACCCTACTAGGATTGCAAAGTCGCTATTCGACGTCCAGGCGAATCGAGAATCAAGCCAGTACAAACACATGAAAAAAAAAAGATTTTGAAAGAGCAATTGCAAAACTTAAGAAGGATAGAAAGGCAGAAGTTGCAGCTTACATAGGACATGCGATGTTTAACTTTGTCAGAGACGGCAAAGACCTCATAAAGGCTCCGTACCACTTCGAGTAAGTTCGACACATGACATTGAAATAGCAATTATTGGTAATTGTTAACACGTGTGTTTGTATGTTTGCAGTAATCACTACATAATGATCTTCATCAAGCCAACGCAGGGAATGGCAACAGTCTTGGACTCGGCCGATTACCCACCAGATCGTTACAAAGATTTCCTTTCCATTTTGAAAAAGTACGTTTATTCAATAATTTTAATTTACGCACATTTAGAATGTGTTGACAAGTTTTATATGACATTTCTTGTATTACAGCGCTTGGCAGTTTTACGCGGAGCTTGGCGGTCAGAGACCACCTAATACGAATGCATTGGACATTAAAACGTATTATGCTTGTCCGAAGCAGCCTGCTGGGAGTGTCTTATGCGGGTATTATGTATGCGAGCATCTTCGGACCGCCGCTGTATATAGAGTCAATCGTGAGGATGTAAGTTATCCTTAATGTCATACCTTATTTTCTTACTTTTGTGTTTCATTTTCATTGTAACTAGCATAGTTTAATGCTTATATTCTCTGCTGTTCAATATTACCAGAAACATTATTTTCATATTTTGATTCCAACTTCAAAATTCAATTGCTCATAGTACAACTGCTCCAAAAATACCTACTAAATTCTTGTATACTCTCACTTTGATCTATACTTTGAGATTGTTCAAACCAACACATTCTAAACCTTGTTATGTGTTATATTGCAGCACAAGAAGAATCTGAATGAAGAATGGCCGGTTTGTAGAAGTATTCCTGATGGAGGAGCCGACAGGATTGCTTCTGAACTCTATCCGTTCATTCGTCGCGAAATTTTGCACAAAAAGGGGAAGTTCTTTGATAAGAGTGGTTCAACAGCTGATGTGCTAGAACTTTGCGACTATGCCAATATAAACAGTTTTTAGTGAAAACTTGTAAACTTTGAGATGAATTGTATCTGTAACTTGTACATATGTATATTGTTTTAGTGAAATTGACTTCTGTGATGATAATATTGTTGACTTTTGTTCTGTGATGATTGTTGTTTTTTGTTCTGTGATTATATTGAATTGACCTGGAAATTAGAAATAACAGCAGTAGTAATGCATGACTGTGAAAAACAATTATCACAGGTGGCTAGATACAAGTAAAGAAACATCTGTGATAACCTAATTTCCACAGGCGGTGTCTGTTATGGTAGAAACCGGTTGTGTTAAAGGGTCTTCACAGACGGCTGATATACGTAAACTCCGTCTGTGATAACACCATTATCATAGACGGGTTAGTTATGCTTCAATAACCGTCTGTAAAGACACATTATCATTGACGGTTAGTTATGCTTCAACACTCGTCTGTGAAGACACACTATCATAGGCGGTTAGTTATGCTTCAAAATCCGCCTGTGAAGACACATTATCATAGACGGTTAGTTATGCTTCAAAGCCCGCCTGTGAAAACACATTATCATTGGAGGTTAGTTATGCTTCAATACCCGTCTGTAAAGACTCATTATCATAAGCGGTTAGTAATGCTTCAATAACCGTCTGTGATAAGACATTTATCACAGGCGGTTATATATGCTGCACGACCCGTCTGTAATAAAGTATTTTCACAGGCGGCTATTCTAAGTAAAGAACCGCCTATGATAATCTGTCTTCACAGGCGGCTAGCCTAAGTGAAGAACCGCCTATGATAATGTGTCTTCAGAGGCGGTTTCACTTCTCTGCCTGTGAAATTGCGGATTATCACAGACTCTTCGTTTCAGGCGGTTTTAAAAGCCGTCTGTGATAATAGGTTTGGAGCCGCCTGTGATGAGGCTTATTGTAGCAGTGGTCTTCTTTCCTCTTGATGTTGAAAGGGTGTGAAATGACTTGGTATTGCCTACACTATTAAGGTCTTCTGATTTATGCTTTAGCGGCATATTTAATATCAATACCTACAGAATATGATATATTTTGAAATACAAATATAAGTGCATTGCCTTACTTATGTTTGCTGGTAATGATAATATGAAATTTCAATCTTTAAACATTTGGACCTCTTATAGAAAGTAAGCCAGAGGGTATTGCTTTTTTATGCTATCACCTTTCTACTATAAGAGCAGGAAATGAGCAGGACAAGCTTTAATTTGCTCAACCTCATTGCTTTCTTGCTACATGTGCACAGGGATTTCTGGACATCAGGATGAAGAAGTGGCTGAGGAACCTGATGACTCGCTGCATCGCCATTGTACCCAGCCTAGTCGTCTCCATCATTGGCGGTCCCAGTGGTGCTGGCCGTCTCATCATCATCGCCTTGGTAGGGTCCTATTCCACTATGTAGATCGAGTGGTTTATCACTATACGTCCATTATAATCTAGGAAACGACTTGAATGCAAATAACTCTTTAGTACAATTGTTCAAAAAACTCTTCTAGGCTACATGCATGATCTTTATTTATTTTTTTCACTGAAGCTCTTCCACCCGCAGTTTGAGAACAAAATGGAGTGTGAACACTGTTGTCAAGTAGAAGGGCATAAGTGGAGAAAACAGGGATCGTCGGATGAAGATTTTGTGATCTAAGAAAATTTTTACACGATTGCACCAAAGAGTTTTTTGCATTCTAATTGTACTCTAGCTAATATTAAAAGCATATTAGTTGCAGTTAACTATAAAAGGAAAGTAATCAAGTGAGCCAAAAGTTCTCAATAATTGGATGCTCCTTCTCAACCTTCTAGCTAAAGAAAATCAATGAAGTAATGATTTTGCAATTGGTTTTGATGTGTAACTTTCAATGCAGATGATACTGTCCTTCATACTACCGTTTGCTCTCATCCCCCTTCTCAAGTTCAGCAGCAGCAGCAGCAAGATGGGGACCCACAAGAACTCCATCTACGTAAGTTCATGAAAACAAAGTCCTGTTGCTTACTCTTGGCTACACTATCATGCATGAATATTGCCTACACTTTATAATTACCTGAGATGCCCCATTGCCTATACTTTAATAATTAATAACCTGAGATGTCCCACTCGTACCATGATGAGTAGGTCGACCAGGAAAAAGTTCACGCCGTGCATGCCATGTTCCTCAACTATAATTCACGCTCATAATAGAAGCAACGGCAGAACACATCCAAGCCACGAGCAAAACGAACTAGTCGCAGCATGTGATGCAACAGGAAAACTCGATGCATCGTTATCATTTCATGCATAGGAAATGATTAACATATATATTTGATGAATGCAAGAGTTCTACCATATTATTAAAAATCGAGCTGCCAACGCAGTAATTTGAACAAATTTATATGAAGGTTGTTATGTGCTCGCATGCAGATCATAGTGGTCTCGTGGTTCCTCGGACTTCTGATAATAGGCATTAACATCTACTTCCTGAGCACGAGCTTTGTGGGATGGATCATCCACAACTCGCTGCCCAAGTATGCCAACGTGCTCATCGGCGTCATTGTCTTCCCGCTAATGTTCATCTACCTCTTGGCCGTCATCTACCTCGCCTTCAGGAAGGACTCAGTTGTCACCTTTGTCACCGACTCCTGCCAGGCCAACAATGAGAAGGCCAAGGGGACCGACAAGGATGAAAACGAGCCATTTCCGTACCGACAGGACCTGGCGGACATCACTCTCCCGGGAGTAGAAAGGCTCTAGATTGTAAATGTATGTTTGTGCTGCTGCTCGTCAATGGTAGACTGTGAAAATGTCTTGTGTAAGGGGCGACACGCTCCACGACCCTCTCTTGAAGTTTCCGACTATTGGTATTGGCAGCATTAAATTAGAAATTTCCAATCGAAACGGTTCCAAGAAGGTGAGGTCAAATCACATATTGGAGCACACCATATCGTAGCCCTCATCAAGATGATAAAAATGGATATATGATTCGTCTGATTTGGAGTCTGGATGAAGAATTTATGAGACCCGAATCCTGTTCAGTCAGTCACATAGTAGCTTCGCTGATCTTGGAGTAGACCGGACCTTGGAGCATGACGGTGGATCCAAAATGGTCATCGCATGTGTCGCTGTGTGAAATCAATATTTGGGGAAGCTACTGAGCCACACCCCTTTGAGATTCGGAGTGGGGCACGCTGTTTTTGCGGTGTTAGTGAGATCACCGATGGGAAGAATGATGAACACGGTGGTTTACCCAGGATCTGGCCGACCGATGGATAAAAACGCATCCCTAAGTCTTCCTTGTATGAGTTAGATATTCAGGTCACAAATGGTGAGTGCAAGAGAGCTCTCTGAGGTGAAATTATCCTAAAACTCTTCTGGGCCCAAATAATCTCCCCCTCCTGGTTCTAGGGCTTCCCTTTTATAGCACAAGGGGGCTCCTACAGAGAACCCGGCCAATATCTTTTTCCTTCACCTAGAGCTTGACTCACATGCTTCTTCAATTCCCTCCTACTCTAGTCTTGTTAGCGCAGGAGGTTATTCTCCAGAGTGGGGAAGATCTCCCTGTAACCCACTCCAGAGATGGAACTGACTCCAATCGGTCCCAAGATAGGACTCCTAGGAAGACACACCGCCTGACATGGGCAGTGGCAGCCCCACCGGCACACGCCTTGCGCATGTTAAGTATGAGTCATCATTTCTCCAATCGACTCGGTCGCTCATTTGTGTGGGGGATAGTCACCCATTTACTCCTTCAATCATATTCATCTTTGACCCGATCAGCGGTGCTGTCGGCCTACTCAGGAGGGACCCTAACCTGGTTGGTCGGGTGAAACCGACTACAGAAGGCAGTTCTCGACCCGTGAGGGTCAGTTGAAGGGCGGCAACTAACCGCGAGACGAGTTCAGACCTAATGATGTGGCGAACTTAGGTCAAGTCATTGACACCTCTGACTTTTCTCATCGGTGGGCCGTTTCTGCAGAGATCCAATTGAAGGCCGGAAATGGAAACCCTGTCCTAATTGCTACTGGTTCGATGGCAACGGCTGGGACAACTTTAAGTGTCTTCCCCTCTCCTGTTGATGGTAATGAAGGATGGTGGATTTCCAAGGTTCCAAAGGATGTCACGCGTGCTGGTGCTTGGGTGACTTCCACCCTTTGACCCGCACTACGGAAACACGAAAATAAACGACGGTCAAATTAATTGATGACAGCACCGTCCTCTTTTATTAAATTGACGACAGCTAAGTCCAACCGTCATCAATTAGGTCATAATTGACGATGGTAGACCTAGTACCGTCGTCTATAACTTAAAGACGACAGTGAACCGTCGTTAATTAGGACCATCATCGTTTATAGGAGTTTATAGACACTGGTTAACCTAAACCTTCGTCAATTAGAAAATATTTCTAGGCCCCCACCTGAAGTCCTCATTTCGGCTTGTGGTTTTCTTTTGCTCCCAAGCTCCTCGTTTTGCCGCCGCCGCCACCGCTTTTCCCCAACATCAATTTCCATCCCCTTCCTCCTTCCTCTGCTGCGGCGCCTCGGCTCAGATCTGACCACGTCTCGACTCGAGGAGGCCCGCCTGGCCCGTGATGTCGCTGCCGCAGCCGGCCGCGGAGAAGATGACCTCGAACCTAGCCTTGGACGCGGAGGCCATGCGGATGCTCAACCTCACCGTGCTCCAGTGCCTCGACCCCGCCGTCGAGGACATCCTCATCACCGCTGTGCACGTCACCCTCTATGACATCAACATCGACAACAACCAGTGGGTGAGTCACCACCCCTCCCTTCCTCTCTCCCTTCCTTCCTTCCTCCCTCCCAGCTCAGCTTTCTCGCTCGCTCGCCTGTCATCCGATTCGATCTGAACCCTCATTTGCCTCCGCTGTCGTGCAGAGCTGCAAGGACGTGGAGGGGTAGCTGTTCATCATCAAGAGGTGAGTGCCAGTCGTGGGTCTACTCTGCGCTTTGACTTGTGTCGTGGGTGGATCCGATTGCTTACTGGTTACTGTGTCGCTGGTGATTCACGAACACGCAGCCGAGGTTCCAGTTCATTGTCATGAACAGGCGCAACACAGGTGCCCGCGTATCTACTCCCCGACCCTCCTGCTGATGCATTTTCTTGTTGGTTAGTTGGTTTAGTAAGCAGCTTACTTACTAGATCGAAATCTAGACTGAACCAATAGGATAGATCGTGATGCACAGTAGACCAAACGTACAGCACATTACATCCTTAAATTTGATTCGATTTGACCAATCATCTTCTACCATATCACACACAGTGTGCATTGAGTCAGCAGAACCTAATGAATTCTTCAGTTCGGTGGATTTGCCGGTGTGTGCCTTTCGTTAGCTTACACTGATCACTTACAAATTTTGAGAGTATGCTGACCAATACACTACTAGAAAATGCATTTTCACAGGCGTCTCCTTATTTTTTTTACAGACGGTTCGTTAAAAGTTACGCTTGTGATGTCAGATGAGTTAATAACCGCTTGTGATAATAGAATATCACAGGTGGTCCGTAACAAACAACCGCCTGTGAAAATGTATTGATTTTCACAGGCGGTCCGTAACAAAAAACCGCCTGTGATAATAGTCATTATCACAAGCGATGCGTAACAAACAACCGCCTGTGAAAATATAATGATTTTCACATGCGGTCCATAACAAAAAATCCGTCTGTGATAAAGATGGCTCCTGATTGGTCCGCTACTACATCCCACGGATCGCTCTTCGACTTCATATCTTCGCCTTTCGCTACTTATCGATCCAACGACTCACAGGGGGTTATCTCTAATATATGTGTCTATAACAGCAGCAACACTGACACCTCACGTCATTATCCTTAATCTCTGCCTCTCACCGTTCATCTCCCCAATCTCACCTCTCTTTCCTTCCTCCCCAACCTCGCTCTACCGCAGCTCTGCCTCATCGCTGAATCGTCGGCAGCCCGCTTCTACCTTCTCGCCATCCTCCCATCGCGGAGGTCGCGCTCCTCGACCGTCATGGCAGTCGTGCTGCTCATGCTCATTGTCGTCATGGCAACCACGCTCCTCGCCGTCGCGGCAGCCACGCTCCTCGTCCGCCGCAGGTGTCTTGCTCGATGCCGAGGGTCGCAGATCCAACCTTCAGTTGCAGATCCAGCCGTGATCGTTATTTTTGTTGTAGCCCGAAAGTCGAGCTAGCACGAAGGTGACGCTACCGAGATCTGTGGGGAGGCATTGAAGAGCGGCTGCAACGGCAGCATCCCTGTCTTCATGGCGTTGAGCTGCTGCATGTAGTGCTGCACGTGATGGTTGTGATAGATTGTAATTTCTGCAATGTATTGCGTTGTAATTTATGTTGTGTTTTTTTTATTGCATATCTGCAATGTAATTTTGTCTAAATCTTTTAGTCTTTTATAGATCGAATTGTGTTAGCGCAAATTTTGTCTAAATGTTATCATTTCTTGCCTTCTGATTACGACTAGTCACGAACATAATATTCTAAAAACTGTCTATGATAATGTATTATCACAGGGGGTTGACAGCAAAAAACACAGTATGTGATAATACATTTTCACAGGCGGTTTGCAATAAAAACCGCCTGTGAAAATACATTTTCACAGGCGGTCAGCAATTAAACACCGCTTGTGAAAATGCGTTTTCACAGGCGGTCATCAATAAAAAACTGCCTGTGAAAATGCATTTTTACAGGCGGATTTTGCCCCCGCCTGTGCTAATCGATCATTTTCACAGGCTCTTTGTTACAGGCGGTTTTTAAAACCGTATGTGATAATATGTTTAGAGCCGCCTGCGATGAAGCCTTTTGTAGTAGTGATAGACTCGATGTTGACGAGGAAAAATATCTTTTTCTTTTGGATCCTCTCAACCGTTGAAGAGCCTGTATCCTACCGAGACTTCCAAAACCTTCCTTTTTCAGTGGGTTGCCAAGCCCTGGGTCTTTTGTCGTGTTGTATCGTTGGTTGGCACACTGATCCATGATCTGTGCAAAACATTCAAATGCAATTTTATTGAGGTTTTCTCTGTAACAAATATTTTGGTAATGCAATTGCAGGGGCTGTTCCCGAGAAAATACTTCAAATGATGGGCGTTCCTGGTCTTGGTTGGGAAACTGTTGCAAGTCATCTTCAGGTTTTTAACTATACTCTTGTGTTTGACGCCTACAATGGCGATTTCTATTTTCATGTTTGACCCATGTGTTCGTCACTCTCATCTAGCACACGATGGTATTACAAAATATATGTTTATACCAAATTTTTTTAAGGTACCTTGTCTACATGTATATTGTTACATACTGTTAAGTTATGGAGTACATTTTCTGTACTTATATTTTAAATACTGAACATCTTTAGTATTGTTCACTTAAATCTACTATTTCTTAGAGCACGCTTCATGTAATGTAAGTCTTTGCATTGGATTTTTATTTATTTGAATTAAATGTACTTGTCTTCTTTTGATTTCAGAAATACAGGATATACTTGAAACAGGTCAGCCTTGGCACAATCAAGCACTCGGACCCATTTACATACTTATATTCCTTTTAACCTGTGTGTCAAAGGTATGCAGTCAAGTGGAGATTATAACAAACCTTCATATGATCTGATGATGACAGGTTCTGGAATGGCGCTGCTGCTGTATTTGAGCGGGGAAACTTGGTGGATGAGCTCACTAATGCTCGGGCAATCCCGTCGCTCAACTTGCTTTCAAAGGATGCAATGTAGATATCCATGAAATTTGTGGAACTGGCAGTATTTGTTCAAATAATTGGAGAATGGAAATTGGAGAATGAAATGCTGTGGGTTGGCCACAGCATTTTCTGTTTTTTTTTAAATAATGCAAAGCTTATAGACGACGGCTTTTCTATTGCCGTCGTCTGTAAGAAGGCTTATAGACGACGGTTTCTTTATGGCCGTCTTCTATAAGGAACTTTAAAGACGACTTTTTCCAGTGACCGTCGTCTATAAGGGTTATTTGCTGCCACGTGGCGTAGTTAACTTATTGATGACGGCTGAATGAACCCGTCGTCAATTATGTTATAGAAGACGATTACTGTAGTCTATAAGGGTCATACTATTTGCCACGGATGTGAAACCGTCGCAGTACCATACTATTTGTCACGGATGTGTTATCGTTGCAATATCATACTATTTGCCACAAATGTGAAATTGTTGCAATAATATACTATTTGCCACAGACGCTAAATTGTCGTAGTATCATACTATTTGCCACGGATGTGTAATCGTTGCAATACCGTACTATTTGCCACGAATATGAAATTGTTGCAATACCATACTATTGCCACGAATGTAAAATTGTTGCAATACCGTGATATTCATTGCAATACGTTAAATCGTCGCAATACGTTAAATCGTTGCAATATCCTACTATTTGCCATGGCTGTGAAATGGTTGCAATACCATACTATTGCCACTAATGTGAAATCATTGCAATACCGTGATATTTGTTGCAATACGTCAAATCATTGCAATACCATAGTATTTGCCACGGCTGTGAAATCGTTGCAATGACATACTATTGCCACGAATGTTAAATTGTTGCAATACCCTGTTATTCGTTGCAATATGTTGAATCATCGCAATACATTAAATCGTTGCAATACCATACTATTTGCCATGAATGTGAAATCGTTGTAATAACATACTATTGCCATGAATGTGTAATCGTTGCAATATCATGCTATTCGTTGTAATACGTTAAATCGTTGCACTACGTTAAATCATTGCAATACCATACTATTTTCCACGAGTGTGAAATTGCTGCAACAACATACTATTTGCTACAAATGTGGAATCGTTGCAATACCGTACTATTTGTTGCAATACGTTAAATCATCGCAATATGTGGAATCATTGCAATAACATACTATTTGCCACCGATGTACAACCGTTGCAATATCATACTATTTGCCACGGATGTCAAGTCGTCGTAATAACCTATCGCCATGGGACTTAGGCCAACGATTCGTAAAAACTATCGCCACATTCTTTTTTGTTGCAATAGTGACCTATTGCGACGAAAGATGACCTATTGCGACAAATTTTTCATTGCGATAAGCCGGAATCCTTGTAGTGTAGGCACAAGCCATCCTAAAAAAAATGACTAACCTAAACATTGTTGAGCCAATGTTGAGAGATATCATAAGTTATTCATATTAACATGATCGTATCATAACTAATTAGACCATAGTGGAGCTTTTAGTGTTTATGGTGATAGTATAATGACATTA
This sequence comes from Tuctoria greenei, assembly GCA_036927565.1. NCBI lineage: Eukaryota > Viridiplantae > Streptophyta > Magnoliopsida > Poales > Poaceae > Tuctoria > Tuctoria greenei. The sequence continues at coordinate 98,294,527 of JAYESD010000011.1, forward strand.
ATGCATGATCATAAAGACTATTTATACAATATACATGGAATCCACAATCAAACAAGAAACGCTTGATCCAAGTATTTGAATAAAAGAAGACTAAAGATAATACCATTATTATGTATAAAGTCACAAATACAATATGGAATATGTGAGCCATACCTTTCCCAATTTGGAATTGGGAAGAGAGAGACTCCTTCTACTCCTTTCCTAATTTGGACTAGGGACTAGAGACTCTCCTCTCTACAACCTAAACTCCTCTAAGACTATGGAAGATAGTGGATACAATAGACTGAAGCTCAAGTGGTGTGTGTGAGAAGTGAGGATATATAGGGGGTCCTATTTATAGCTGGAGAAGGTCGATTCACACCACCGAAAGTGCGCAAATCTGTCTTCATCATGATCAAGGCACCACAGAGAGTCAACACATGGATGTTGACCGAGTTCGACGCAAAATTCATTTCGACCGAACCGGAATGTTGACCAATTCCAGTGTGCTTCCTCCGGGTGACTTCTAGGTGGGTCCTGTTGACTGATATGAGTGATACACTGTTGGATGGCCTCGGATAGTACTTTTTTGGGCCATTTGATCCATGTGATGCCACATGTTGGCGCTTGATTGGCTGGGATGATAATTTATAGGATTGCTCCCCCTCTTTTACCTCATTTTCTGCATAAAATACCTACATGCACTATTCTTATAAAGACAAGTTGAAATAGGTTAAGTAGAAAGGTGATGTATGCAAGAAATGATCTTTCATTCACATAATTGAGTTATATTGACTGGTGAAATTGGGATATAACAGTCGTCAACATTAGTATATTTTGGGAGTAACGTTACCTTCGACAGTTTTGGATTGTCCAAACATTTAAATAGTTTTTGGGGAGTAATGTTACCCTCGATTGTTTCGGATTGTCCGAACTTTTCCTCACAAGAGTTGCACGTGGTTCTCGATTTGAATTGTTCGAACTTTCAGTCACATAAATTGCACTTGAGACACAGTTGATCTTTACAAACGTGTTTTTGGGAGTAACATTTACTCTTTACTTTCGGTCACGTGTTTTGCACGTGAATTTGGGATTGGAATATCCGATCTTTTGCCTCTATATTGCAGCGCTACTTTTAGTCTATTCGATGATTTTATTTGCTGAAATAATTGTGCGATGGATCTGTTTTTAACTTGAAATGTTTCAAAATTGCTTTTGTCTTATGGTAAAGTTTGCTTCATTTGCGAAGTTTTTGGTGTGTTTTGGTATTTAAGGCTGGTATTATCTTGCAATGGTTTGCAACATGCTTATGTGAGGTGCTCAGGTAATGTGTTGTTGTTTTCGGTCTAACATGAGTCAAGTCGCGGAATTGTGCTCGGAAGATTTGGTTGTTTGTTCATGTGCATGTGTTGCTTGAGGTCAAGACATGATTGGTGGCGGGATCCATTGAACTAGTCTTAGGGTGATGATGAGGTTCAACAACTAAGTTCAGGATGAATTGTGGTTGAGTTGATCGGGAGGTCACACAACATGTTTGGGTCAAGAAAAATGCATATGAAGTTATCGTGAACATTGTTGGAAAGTGTTTGCACATACGCAAGGGGTGCATGGGCGTGGTTACATTGTTCCAAGACGTGGTTAAGATATATGGGCGTGAAGATGTGGCCAAAAGGTCCAATTGGCTGGATTATGCCTCAGGTTGCGCCTGAGGTGGTTATGGTTCGTTTATGGAAAGTTTCGAGATTGTTTTGGTTACATTTTGTGTGAGTCATGAAGTTGAGTTTTTTTTAGGAACTTTTAGGACTTTCCTAAGGTTTTTTGAAGTCTTAAGATTGCTTCTATCCGCATATCGAAGAGTCTTGAGAAGTTATGCAAAGTTTCGGTTGAAACTGAGTAGGATTAGACTTCTAGTTAGGACTGGGTTGACCTTAGGGCTCGTTATATAAGCAAGAGAGACCAGAGCTCGTGGTAAGATGACTTTTGTGTTGTTCTTCTTGTGTTCTATTGAATAAAGATCGTAGTTTTAGAGCAGATTTTGTGCCTTGTTCGTTCAACTTATTTTAGACATGTTTTTCTCGTCGAGTTTCTTGACAGACCGACATTGCTTAGGTATTTCGATCATAACTCGCGTTTCGCAGATCTAATTGATGTGATTCTTTTGGATTTGTTTTAACAACTTGATTCTCTATCATCTGTGAATATTTCACGGTCATTGGATTTGTTGTTTTTGATGTTTCTTTGCAGTCTTGCTGATCTATTTTTAAATCGGGTAGAACAGATTGACCTTAGTCTAGTATTTTGATCATATTTCAAGTTCTACTTTTTGTTTTCACGTGATTGTTGTTGCATTAGTTCCGTGACTTGATTCTCTACAATTTACACTTGTTTCCTTCACGGTTGGACATGCCGAAAAAAAGATTATACACATGATTTCTTAACAGATTGATTTTTAGTCGAGGGGTTTTCATAGCTTCCGCTGAAAAGTTTTTAAATCTACCATTCATCCCCCTCTGATAGCTTTTCATGTGCTCTTTGATCCTATAGATACACGTCCTAGAGTTCTATTGGAAAAATGAACCAATCGATCCTCAAGCCGCGTAGGCAAGTTGAGGCAGCAAAACCCACAGAATGTGAGTTTGTACTTCATTTTATCGTCTTCAATTCAATATATTTCAATTTCATATTTCTGATTCTTTTTTTTATAGGTTCAACATATTCGACGAAGTTGTTGACTCAAGGGCGGCGTGACCTTCGAGAGGTAGCTCCACGCAAGCTTCAGCAGCAGGCCTGAGTCGTCGTGTCTCGCAGGGAGGCACAGAGGGTGGCGATGGAGACTCAGAGGGTGGCAATCAAGGCTACCATCTCCTACAAGCAAGCCTGCATGGCACAGATGCGAGAGGAGATGGAGGCGCAAAGTCGAGCGATGGAGGTAAGTTAAGGTAATTTAAGTGCATCAAATTATTTATAATATGTAACAACATGTAATGTTTGCAATGGCAGACACAATTTCAAGCTCAGGGAGTCCAGGTGCTGCAGCTCGAGCTACCATCGCTGCCACCACCACTGGTGCAGCCACCGCTGCCGTGCACACTTCTTCTCCAGCTACTTAGTTAATCAAAAACGTTCTTACTTAGTTTTAATTCATCAAACATAGGCAAATCTAACTCAACTTAGCTATTCTAGTCTTAGTTAGTCTTAATTCATCAAACATAGCAAAATCTAACTCAAATTAGCTAAAGTAAGCTCAATGTGATAAGTTCTAGCTTGTTTAATCAATTGTAGTCAAAAACGAAGTTTCAAACTAATAAACATGTCTAACTACTTACATGTATTGAAGAGATTAGTGACGGAGGTTGAAACTCCATCACCGCCGCTACTGGCGCCTGGAGTGACGCGCGGCGACAACATGATGGGCTCCGGAGGTAGCAGAGGGGCTAGTTTATAGACCTTTTTTATACTTTGTGTTGTGATGCGAGCATGTTGTGCTATGTATATGATGCTTGTGCTGTATGGATGCTATGTGCTGCCGTTGTGTGATGCTATGGATGCTATGTATATGTTCTATGTTTCTGGCCATCGAGCCAGACGGTATTTTCTGTTTTTTTTTTAATAAAAAAACCTTATTTGTGACGGTTTTATACAACACCGTCACAAATAAGACATTTATTATTTGCAATAGCTACTGAGACCGTTGCAAATTAACTTTAATAATTTGCCACGACCAGGGCAAGCAGTCGCAAATAAGGCCTTTAATTGTGATGGTCAGAGCGGTCGTCGCAAATTAACGGGTCCAGCCCATCCGTTGGGCCCGGGCCCTTATTTACAACGGCTACGGGCCACCGTCCCAAATTAAATTTGCTACGGTGGCCGTCACAAATAACGTTATTTGCGACAACAAACGTGCGACGGTCGAAAACTGTCGCAAATAAGGAAAACCACGCAAATAGCGTGGCCGTCGCAAATCGTCGGAATCCCTGTAGTGTTCCCAAATTTTGTTTATGCGTGGTCAACATCAAGAACAGCCATTTTCAATGATTGATTGAACATCGCGTAGGAAGTGCATCTTGCATACTGCATGCTACGGCCGCTCTTACATGGCCAATGAGACAAACAATACTCCCTCTTGGACTTTTTATTTGTCACTTGTTTGTTCAAAAATAAACTAGGCGGTGACAAATAAAAAGATCCGGAGAGAGTACTAATCAGCGGTAAATTCTCTGTCAGCCATCTAAAAAACTGATATATATCTTCATTACCCTCTCAAAATTTTGGATTTTGTTATCAGCTATCAAACTTATCTTTCTTTCCTTGCTCAGCACTACCGTCCATTTTGGTGTGCGACGATGTTATATGGAAGGACGAAAACTTATATGTGCCTATATCATTTTTTTTTGCAAGTTTCCTTCTTACCTATTATAGTGGACATGAAACCAATTGATGCTTTCATTGAGCTTCTCCTTCTCATCCATGCAAATGGAACAATACAAGAAATAATGAGGATTAGTTTAAATTTTCGATAAACACTCATGGGCGTACGCATGGCTCATACATAAGCAAAATAATCATGGTTTCACATCAATTTTTCATGGTAGACAACCCAGCCTACCGAGCTACAGCTCAGCCTGCCTACGTCGCGCACGCGTGCAGCACGAGAAAGACCATAGCGTCGCCCGCGCACCGCGCGCGCTGCACACACGTCGCCTCGCGCCTGCGCTCCACCTTGCGCATCACCCGATGTCGTGCATCGCCCAGTTCCAGCGCGTCGCCTGTACCGCCGTTCGCTGTAGCCTGTCCAGAAGATAGTCGCGCCCTGCGGCTCACCTTCATCAGATCTCGAACGCACCCGCCGCTATGGCTACGGTTGCTCTGGATCTGGGTTCGGTCCAATTGCAACATGTAAGAACATTTTCAGATTTGGCATGCCAACACAACGGATGTGGGTCACAGGATCAAACAAAGTGGCGGTAGTGGTGAATAGGAATGAAATATAAGTTTGATAGCTAATATGAAAATTTAAAATGTCGATTGGTAGGTAATTTGCCCTTAGTATTATGTTCCCTGGTGGATCCTAGCTAGAAGCAGTTTTTAGAAGAAAACCATTACTGTGAAACAGGTCTAATATGCGAGCCAGTCTGAGCCCAGCTGCTCCTATTGGTAGAAGGAAGATATGCCTTACATTGCTGCATGTTGATCACAGACGACCAAGCATATATGCTGAAAACTAAGGTGCACTGGTGTGTCCACGCAACACACCAGTTTTCATCTACATGTAAGCATGCATGGTTCTTCAACATCTTTGTCACTTTGTGGGCATCTAGCTACTACCGCGCTTGCACGGTGTAGCTCACATGGAATGTGACCCTGGCCTTGGACCCGCAGCAGGGTGGGCGCACCAACAACAGGGTCAAAACACATTTTTCGTCAAGGTAGGCAGAAATTGTTGTGTTCTTCTATCTCGTGACTCTGAAAATGTTCTTCTATCTCGTGACTCTGAAATTGTAGTGCAGAACACGGTAGGAGCTAAAGGTTGATTAATCCAACAAGTTAAGTTGGATGTAACCACATAAGCATTTTTTTGTATCTCAGAATTTTATCATATTGGTAGACTCGTTTGACTTTAGATATCCACAGAGCTAGTGGTGTGTGTCGTCGGGTGGAGGATGTGACATCATCCTCTCTGTTGTACGGTTTCCGGGCCCGATCTCCCATATAAACTGGGTCACTTTTCTTCTTATAATATATTACATGAGAGCTCCCCTACCGAGCTTTCGAAAAAAAATCATATTGGTAGACGAAAAATGGTGTCATACATTGCTGCATGTGGATCACCGACGACCGACCATGTTGAAAACTAAGACAAGTACTCAGCAATATACGCACGGCCTTTCAGTCGTGGACACATACAAGCTTGCACGGTTGTACATGACGAGGATGGCCACCCAATGAACTAAGCCCAAGGAATTAAATAAGATCAAACTTATAGAGCACACATGTTTCTAGGGTTCATGGCACGACTACGACAACAAGATCTAGACTCTATAACTGCATGAAAACTGGAGTTAGGATGAAGATTGTTGTCTGGACTCTAGATAGATAAGGTAAAAAGCACTCTCCTCTAATTTAGATATAGCATGTTATAAATATGGGACTATCTAAATTTCAGGTGTCTGAAATCTGAAAAAAATTCAGGCAACTGGTAATTAGTTGCTAATTACTACTATTAATGTCACTAAACATTGTAGTTAATCATTAACTCTTAATTTTATAGGTTAATCAATCAAAAATTTATTTTTTTAATTATTTTACAACTAACATAATCCTTACAAATTACGATTAACAATTAACAATTAACAAAATAAAAAATTTCCTCTGTGCTCACTGCTGGGGCTTGCGCCCGCCCGTAAGCCGGTTCCTGGCCGCGTCTTACTGTGTCGCCTGACATCCGGCACTGTTTCAGGCGCCTGTGATTTAGCCTTTCCGTATAAATATAGTCCATATTGGACAAGTCCAACCCTAGCATCGCATAGCATCAAACACCACCTATATAACATCCAATACCACATAGTTGATCATCCATTGATCTTGACATACATCGTTTTAATCACCCCTGTATCAATTAATAAAAGCAATCAAGCGGGAGTAGGAGCTATGACAAGCACCTGAACATAGCTAATGAAAAAGCCGACAATTGACTCGTCTAAATTTTCTGTTAAATTGAGTCAGTTGAGTCATGTGGCACAGGGGTTATTGAACATATGGCAAGCCCTTCCATGTAGGACATCCAATATGGCCAATTAATAAGGAACATTGCTGTACACATCATCAGAACCGGAATAGGGAAGCTAATAAAGATGTATTATAGATCGGTTTAGCAAACCATAGGGGATAATTGAACAAAAAATTAGTACATTGGTTATGTGGACATAGGACATAGCTTGAGGGAGTATATTGCACTTTTCTCATATTAAAATAGTAGTTCAGATCACGTCACACTTACTGTTATGAATTGAGTGCTCATATTATTGAGGAGGCCAGCGGCCTCTATAAATAGATGTACAGGGATAACAAATATGCAGAAAAGCTTTTATGCAAAAGAGAAAATACAAATATACCCCTACATCTCTAACACCCCCCCCCCTCAAACTCAAGGTGCATCACGAACACTGAGTTTGCAGAGATAGAACTATGTTGAGCTCGAGTCTGTGCTTTCGTGAAGAAATCCGCCAGCTAAAGCTCTAAAGGCACATACTGAAGATCAACAACACCATCCAGAACCTGTGATCGTGTATAAGAAGCATCAACACCAATATGCTTGCTAAGCTCATGCTTGACCGAATCACGAGCAATACTGATAGCACTTGTACCGTTAGACAAAAGAGGAGTCGGCATACAAATAGAAACACCAAAGTCCTCAAGCAACCACCATAACCAAGTAACCTCTGCACTCACAAGAGCCATAGCACGCAACTCAGCCTCTGCACTCGAACGAGAAACTGCTACCTGCTTCTTAGTCTTCCAAGCAATGAGTGAACCACCAAGAAAACACAATAGGCAGAAAGAGGTCAACGATCAGAGGGATCACTAGCCCAAGTAGCATCAGAATATGCTTTTAGTTGTAAGGAGCTAGAGTGTGGAAAAAACAGGCGTCTAGATATAGTTCCACGAAGCAAGTGACTATAGTGGACTTGGGTGAGAGACAAAAAAAAACTGACTCATAATGTGAACAGAGTACGAGATATCAAGACGAGTAACACAAGGATACACTAGACTTCCTACGATTTGATGCTAACAACTAGGATCATCAAGAGGCTCACCATAAGTGGCCCGAAGATGGATATTGAGTTCCAAGGGAGTCTCAATAGTTCAGTGTTCAGCAAGAGAAGCCCGATCAAGAAGATCCTGAATGTACTTCTCCTGAGATAGATAAATTTCCTCAGAGGAGGAGGAAACCTCAATCCCAAGAAAGTAGTGAAGAGGAAAAAGATCAAACATAAGAAATTGCTTGCTCAGACGGGCCTTCACAAAGGCTATGTACTCAAAATCATCTCCGGTGACGATCATGTCATCAACATAGAGAAGAATAAGGGTGCGACCATGAGTGGAAGTGTGCACAAAAAAGCGCGGGATCATGAGTGCTGGTAGAGAAACCAGCAGTAGTGACCACAGAGGCAAAACACTGAAACCAAGCACAAGGAGCCTGCTTAAGGCCATAAAGAGAGAATCGAAGACGAAAACCAACCCTCAGGAATAGAATATCTAGGTGGTGGCTGCATATAAACCTCCTCACGCAGCTCACCATTAAGAAAAACATTCTTTACATCAAGCTGAGAAATGGACCAATCACGAACAGAGGCCACAAAAAGTAGAGTGCGAATAGTGGTCTTGTGAGCGACGGGAGCAAAGGTCTCATCACAGTCACGACCATGTTCCTGCTGGAAGCCACGGGCAACTAATCGAGCCTTATAGCGCTCAAGTGAACCATCAGAGCGGGTCTTAACCTTATAGACCCACTTACAGGTGATAGGACGAACACGTGGGGGACAAGGAACAAGTTCCCATGTGTGGGTGTGCTCAAGAGAAGCAATCTCCTCAGCCATTGCATGTTGCCATTTTGGATGAGGAACAACATCACGATATGTAGCTAGCTCAGAAAGAACAGTAGCAGCAAAGCTAGAAGGAGAGTACCGATCAGTAGGCTGGCAAGAGCAATGACCATGTCCAAGAGGCTTCTCAGGAGAATAATCATCAGAAGAAGATATTTTCTCAAGCGAAGAGGGTGCCATAGGAGAAGATTGGGTCATCAGACAATGATGATTCAACTGGAGTTGATGGATCACTAGAAGAAGGCACAACTCGTCGAGTGTAGATCTGTGTTACATGAGGCTTCATAGTATAGTCAGGGACCATAGAAGAAGGCTTCATATAAGCTGCATGGTCAGACCAGGAACATGAAAAGATTCCAATAAAAGAGTGCCTTGTCCAACAACAGAAAGAGGGGAACCATCGGCGGTATGAACAGTAAGAGAACAAGAGGATGAACTTAAAGGAGACATACTGGTACGATAAGGGGTCATATGGAACGAGGCACCGGAATCAAGAATCCATGGACAGGTACTTGGAGCAGAAGTGATAGGTGTTCCCTTAGTAGAAGACTTAGAAGTAGCAGCAGAACCTGAAGGTGCAGAAGGTTGAGTCATAGAATCAACAGCTCCTGATGGTGTAGAGGCAACGAGGCGACAGAAAAGCTTGAGCAACTGAGCATCCATAGTAGCAGAACTCCTCTGAGAGCCTCCAGTATCAGCACCACTAGCACCCTGTGAAGAACGGTGAGCGTAAGCCTTCCTCTTATAGAAACAACGTGCCTCCTCATGTCCATCTTTAACACAATAGTCACAGTGAAGACCACCACACTCCTCAGATGTAGAGGGAGGAGCAACTGAAGAAGGTACTGCCGTTGACATAGAAGTATGACGAGGAGCTGAGGAATGATCAGCCAACACTAAAGAAGACTGTAGCAGACCAGCGGCATGAAGATGAGTCTTCTCATTACGATCGCTGGACAGAGTGTCTATAAGAGTGACACAAGGGTGACGAGCAAGCAGTTGAGCACGAAGAGGCTCAAACTCATCACGAAGTCGAGTCAAGAAGTCATATGTGCGACGAAACTCAAGTGCATCCTTCTGACTCTGTCAAGAAGAACATGTATCCGGTGACAATTGGTAACCAAGACTGTCAAGCTGACGCCAAATAGCATACATCTGGGTGAAGAACTCATCAACTATAACATCTTCCTGTCGTAAAAGCTACTCCTGACGAATAGTAGCAAGATAGGTAGACTAATGAGTAAGCTCATAGCGGTGACACAGAAAAGCCCACAACTGATGTGCATGCTCAAACTCCACTATATCTGCAGACTGATGATCTTCTATACTAGCAGCAAGAATAGCACATGCCCAAGCATTCTCATCCAACCACATCCTGTACACACAGAACTGAGACTCATAGGAAGCCATACAAATATAATAACCTTCAAATAATTCATGTTTCTCATCATCAGTAGCCTTATCTTGAATGATAGGCTGTGAAGGAGCAGCGGGATAGGGCGGGCATTTGAGATCACCTATGAGAAACTCCCAAAAACGCAAATCACACATATGTAGACGCATACGTGGAACCTAGTCGCGATAGTTGGTGCTATCGAAAAGCATCAGACAACACGAGACTGGAACCCCGTCCGAAGAAGAAGTCATCTTGATCGGACAACCGGCGACGGCGAGAGTGAAAATAAGCGGCAGTGGGCGACGGCGCAAGAGACAAAGCGGCGCGAGCTGTAGTATCTTTTTTTACTCCACGGTTAACCCTACCAGACTAGCAGCCTTTGGCTGGCAGCGCACAAAGTCACGTAGGGCGTGGCTCACGAGCGAATCAGGCAAGGAAGAATGATCGAGTCAAGCAAGCCACACATTCCTGCCACACCTAGGAGTGGGTGACAGATCAGAGGCGCCGGACGAGATCAGAGGCCAGAGGACGATGCCCAAAGCGGGACAATTTGGCAAGATCCGTCACATGCGCAGCAGCTAGCAGAGAGGGTAGCGAGGCGGATAGAGGCAGCTAAGGGGGCCGCCGGCCGCCAACAGAGAATCTGGGCACAACACCGACGAAGAACGGTGGCAACAGAGAAGATTCGACGGGGATAGAGTCGGCATGGCGAAGCAGACGTGTAGAAAAAACTAATTTATTGGCTTTGTTACCATGCTAAGAATTGAGTGCTCTTAGTATTGAGGAGCCAAGAGACCTCTACAAATAGATGTACAAAGATAACAATTATGCAAAAAAGCCCTTATACAAAATGAAAAATAGAAATATACCCCAGTAACACTTACCAATCATTAGCAGATGAGTTCATCGTAGTTGTTACAGTGATGATGTTGTTAACAACAACGCTAGTGAAAATCGGTTGAAGAAGACGACCGTGGAAAACAACACTGCCAAACTTGGATGGAAGAAAAACCGTGGTGATCGAGCAGTCGCGTGTAGTGTTTCCTAATGAAGCATGACGCATGCACAAAAGGTGCACAGGATTGTACTTGTGGCGTGTATATAAGATGACAAGAGGGTGGCAAGAGGAGACACAAATTCTCCGAGCCTTTGAGCCTTTTGATAGGTACCAAGAATGGAGATTGAGGGAAACGAGACAGCGAGGACGGCCAGAGAAGATTCTAAGAAGCTCCGGGTCAGTGATGAATTTGTGAAGATAAATGTTGCACCTGTATACCTCTTATAACTTCAATCCTAGGCTCAACGTGAGGTTTGAAGTGAAACATTAGTTTTCTTGGTGATATTAACAATAGACAAGACTCGTGTTCTGAAACATAAGGTGATATTTTTTCTTACTCCTTGATAACCAAGTTGTTCACTTAACTTTCTTGCGTTATGTGTAACTCAGGAGCCTGCACGGAAAAGGTTCGTGGCTCATGTTGGGCCAGGGTTTATGGTATCTATGGCATACTTAGATCCTGGAAATCGTGAGTATCCCGCTTTGTCTCACACACAAACACACATGCGCGTGGGCAGCCCACATTTCTCACATTTTCGTTCAAACTATAACAGTGGAAACGGATTTGCAAGCTGGAGCAAATTACAGATACGAGGTATATTATCAGACAAAAGCAGTGAAGATGTTCTTTATCTCTTTTAAGATTTTACACTTTATTTATTCTATCCGTTTGATATAGAAAGTCATGTTTCTTTTTTTTGTTCAGGAAGATCCCTAAAAGAAGAACCTAACTACAGTTTCTGTTAGCAAATTAATGCGTAAACAAGATCGAACACGAGACACAGATTTTACGTGGAAAACCCTTGAGGGAAAAAACCACAGGCGCCGACCGGCGATCTTCACTATATGATGAGAGTTTACAATGGGGGTTACAATGAGGGTCTCTTCTCTCTTACTCTCCCTCAACAGCCTACGAGATGTATTTATAGAGGTGGCTTACAAAAGGAAATAAATCCCTTAAAAATAAATACGACCCGTAACGTTGGAGGACTCCACCTCTCACATCCCCTAGGCGTCCCCAGCGAGATCAGAATTTGGATCATATTCCAACAAACTCCACCTTGACACAAATTCCATCTTGTAGCCAATGAAAGTATCATCAATTAACTCCCTTCAATAATAAATAACACCGCATGCTAATAAGTCATTAGGACTCAAACTGTAATGCCAACCAAGCTTGAGCATAGCTCAAACTTGTTAGTAGGAACTGACTTTCTCATCATATCAGCAGGATTATAATGAGTACTGATCTTGCACACTTTAATATCACCATGAGCCATAACATCTCGAATAAAGTGATACCTGACATCAATATGTTTCGTTCTATCATGAAACATTTGATCTTTGGTAAGGTGAATAGCACTCTGACTATCACAGAATATAGTGTGCAAGAATCATCTCCACAAAGCTCAGCATATAAACCTCTAAGCCAAATAGCTTCTTTACAAGCTTCAGAAATAGCCATATATTCAGCTTCTGTAGTCGATAAAGCAACAGTAGACTGCAAACAAGCTTTCCAACTCACAGCACAACCACCAATGGTGAAAAAAAAAACCCATGAGAGACTTCCGTTTGTCCAAGTCACCAGCATAATTTGAGTCAACATAACCAACAAGTCCATCTCCATATTTCCCAAATTGCAAACAAGCATTAGAAGTACCGCGCACATATCTCAAAATCCATTGAACTGCTTTGCAATGCTCTCTACCAGGATTAGCCATGTATCTACTGACCACACTTAACGCATATGATAAATCAGGACGAGAGCAAACCATAACATACATAAGAGATTCATTTGCGCTAGTATACGGAACTCTAGACATGTACTCAATATCATAATCTGACTCAGGACATAAAGCTGAAGATAATCTTAAATGTGGAGCTAATGGGGTACTCACTGGTTTAGCATTATGCATACTGAAACGATGAAGGACCTTTCCAATATAACTTTGCTGACTAAGATATAACTTGCCAGCTTGTCTCTCCCTGATAATCTCCATGCCAAGAATTTTCTTTGCTGCACCCAATTCCTTCATCTCAAATTCACTACTCAATTGAGCTTTTAATTTGCCTATTTCTGACTTATCTCTTGCAGCAATCAACATATCATCGACATAGAGAAGTAATTAAATAGCTGAATTATCAACAGTCTTCAAATAAATACAGCTATCATAAGATGACCGCTTAAAGTTTTGAGAGAGCATAAAGGAGTCAAACCTCTTATACCACTGTCTAGGAGATTGCTTCAAGCCATAAAGAGATTTCTTCAACTTACAGACAAGATGTTCCGAGCCTTGAACAACAAAACCTTCAGTTTGATCCATATAAATATCTTCATCTAATTCTCCATGTAAGAATGCAGTTTTAACATCGAGTTGTTCCAACTCATAATCATGCATAGCAACAATACTGAGTAAACAACGAATAGAGCTATGTTTCACAATAGGAGAAAAGACATCATTATAGTCAATAACTGCAATCTGACTATAACCTTTAGCAACCAACCTTGCTTTATACCTAACAGTCTCATTAGGTGAAATAGGCTCTTTCTTCTTGAAAATCCACTTACAACGAACAGGTTTCTTCTCTTTAGGCAATGTCACTAAATCCCAAGTACCATTCTTTTCAAGTGACTCCATCTCATCTTGCATAGCGGCAACCCAATTATTGCAGTCCGAAGAAGTAATAGCCTCAGAATAATTAGAAGGTTCTGCATTACCTTCAACATCTTCTGCACAACTCAAAGCATAAGCAACAATGTTGCATTCCTCAATTAACCTCTTGGGTCGAGTATGAGGCCTCCTAGACCTGACAACTGCAATAGAATGTTGTGGAGGCTGCACAACAGGAGAATGTGAGATAACAGATGAATCATCATCAATAAGTACATCTGAGTCATCAGTATCTGGTGTATATGCTGAATCAATTAAATGCTCCACCTGCACACTAGAGGCCTGAGAACTCTGAATAGGAGCATTAGTATCCATAGTATTAGTAGTCATAGCAGATTCATTAAAGACAACACTTCTGCTAGTTATAACCTTTTTCGATTCAGGATCCCACAATCTATAACCTTTAACACCAGAACCATAACCAAGAAAAATGCACTTAATAGCTCTAGGCTCCAATTTTCCATTATCAACATGAGCATATGCAAGGCAACCAAATATCTTCAACTCAGAGTAATTAGCTAGAGAACCAGACCATACTTCAATTGGAGTCTTTTTATCAATGGCAATAGAGGGAGAATGATCAATCAGATAGCAAGCAGTGGAAGCAGCCTCAGCCCAAAAACATCTATTAAGACCAGCATTGGACAACATGCAACGGGCCTTAGAGATGATAGTTCTGTTCATACGCTCTGCCACACCGTTCTGCTGGGGTGTGTGAGCAACAGTACAATGTCTCACAATACTATGAGACTTACAATAAGAATTAAATTCATTAGAACAGAATTCCATCCCATTATCAGTACGAAGAACCTTTACCTTTTTCTCAGTTTGATTCTCCACCATAGTCTTCCACTCTTTAAATGCAGAAAATGCTTCTGATTTATGCTTTAAGAAATAAGGCCATACCTTTCTCGAATAATCATCAATAATAGTCAACATAAAATGAGCACCTCCAATAGATTTATTACGAGACGGTCTCCATAAATCAGAATGCACATAATCAAGAATACCTTCAGTTGTATGAACCGAAGTGTTAAATTTCACTCTCTTATGCTTGCCAAACACACAATGCTCACAAAAGTCCAATTTACTGATGTTGTGCCCATCAAGAAGACCTCTCTTGCTCAGAATTGATAAACCAAGTTCACTCATATGACCAAGACGCATATGCCATAAACTTGTAGCATCAGAATCAGGTGATTTAGAAGAAACAGCAACATTACCGATAATATAAATTTGATTTTAACAAGTCACCTTTCATAACAACAAGTGAGCCTTTAGTTACCTTCATAACTCCACCTTCAGCAGAATACTTGTAACCTTTGAGATCAAGAGTACTCAAAGAAATAAGATTTCTCGTCATAGTTGGAACATGCCTCACATCTGTCAATGTCCTGACAATACCATCAGACATCTTAATATGAACGGATCCAATGCCTACAACCTTGCGAGGTGTGTTATCACCCATCAAAACGGAACCTCCACCCTGGACAGATTCATAAGTGGAGAACCAATCTCTATTAATGCAAATATGAAACGTGCAGGCAGAATCAAGAACCCATTCATCATTAATTTTAGCACATCCAGCAAAAGCGACGAGAACATCACCATTAGAACTGCCATCAGAAGAGACAATAGAAGCACTACCATCATCATTGGATTTATTTGTAGACTTTTGAGCAGCCTTTCTCTTTTCTTTATTCTGCAGCTTGTAACATTCAGAGATATCATGATTATCACGCTTGCAGTATCTACAAAACTTATCTTTACCTTTGGATTTAGAGCGGTGTGTCCGACCACTCGAATTTTTATTTGATTTCTTCTCTGTTCTACCACGAACAGACAAGCCTTCTCCATCAGAACTGGCAGCAGAATCAGCAGACACAATCTGTTTCATCTTTTCTTTAGCATGTAAAGCATCATAAACCTCTTGAACAGTAAGAGTATCATGACTGTATAATATATTGTCTCTGAAATTTGAATAAGACTGGGGCAATGAACACAAGAGCATAAGAGCTAAATCCTCATCATCATATTTTACCTCCACGGAAGCTAGGTCCGAAATAATCTCCTTGAATACTTGAACATGAGAGGACATTGAACCACCCTCTTGCAACTTGTGAGTAAACAATTTTATCTTCAAATGCATCTTGATGGTAAGATTCTTAGACATGCAGATCGATTCTAGCTTGAGTCATAAAGCAGCAGCGGTTTTCTGTTCCAAAACCCCTTGCAAAATATTATTAGATAAATGAATATGAATTTGTGAAAGAGCCTTACGATCACGACGCTTTTTATCGTCGGTCCAATTCTCCTACTTCTTGGAGAATCCATCAAGCGCATCATCTAAATCGGTGTGCGCTAATATTGCCTGCATCTTGAGTTGCCATAGAGTGAACCGTGTATCACGGTCTAGCAGCGGAATACCATACTTGAGAGAAGCCATTACGAGAGGAAATCAGCAACAATAATTTCAATGCACTAATCTGCGTAAAAGAAAAATTGAGAAGCGATGTTGCTGGTAGAAGCAATCGTGTGCTTGTAGCCAAATTCTCAAATTTTCTCTCCTGGATGAAGTAGGCGCTAGCAGCAACCTGGATGAAGTAGGCGCTAGCAGCGACCTGCTAGATCGATCTTTGGACTTGTAGTTTGATGTGACCGATCAATGGTGCTGTAGCATCAATCGATAGGGAGGAGCCCGAAGTATTCTAGGACTCACGCGCTGCTTACGAACCAAGCGCGGAGCGGAGTCACTCTGGGCCCGGCACACGATGGCTGCACAGCAGAAACGGCGGCGGGCGCTGGTCTGCAGCGCGCAACACTGCGGACCTAGCGGAGGACAATGCAAGCCGGGGTAAGGCTGCACGCGGAGGCGACCACTGCAGGCGTCGAGACAAATGCGGCGACAGCCAAAGATCTGCGCGTTGCGGCGTAAGAAAAGAACAGATCTAATCACCTGGCGGTGGCGGCGCACGAACAGGGACTTCAACCCTAACTTTTTTTTTTCAATCTCGTGTCTGGCTCTGGTACCACTTGTTAGCAAATTAATGCGTAAACAAGATCGAACATGAGACACAAATTTTACGTGGAAAACCTTTGCGGGAAAAAACCACGGGCGCCGACCGGCGATCTTCACTATATGATGATAGTTTACAATGGGAGTTACAATGAGAGTCTCTTCTCTCTTACTCTCCCTCAACAGCCTACAAGATGTATTTATAGGGGTGGCTTACAAAAGAAAATAAATCCCTCAAAAATAAATACGACCCGTAACGTAACGTGGGAGGACTCCACCTCTCACATCCCCTAGGCTTCCCTAGGGAGATCAGAATTTGGATCATATTCCAATAGTTTCTCTTGTTACTTCTTGGGTGTCTTGTTTTCTTTTCCTTTTTAGCTCCTTTGGGTGATTCTTATCGGTCTCGTCTTTGCACTGATCATACAATCGCTTGCAGCAAATCTTGGAGTGGTGACACGTAATTTAAAATCAATATTAACTAAAGAGACATTTATTAATCCGTGGAGTATTGGAATTAGTGCTAACGGCCATATCTCATTTCGAATTAGGGAGGCATCTTGCTGAGATATGCAAGAGCGAGTACCCAAAATTTGTGAGGATCTGTCTTTGGATTCTATCAGAGATGGCAGTGATTGCTGCTGATATTCCAGAAGGTAAGAAGCAATATGACGGTGCAAATTTAAAAATATCGGAAAAAGCCTTATTTCACTTGTTATAAAATTTAAGGTGACTGAAAGACAACAAGTTTCCCTCTTTGAGATATATATGCTGAAGTCAAGTCCTTTGTGTGATGTGAATTCGTTACAAAATTTAATCTTCTATAGCTGTGCCCGATTGTCTCTTTGTCTGAAAAATTAATAGTGGTAGGACAGAAGTCACAAGTACCAGTATATTCTAATCCTCCCTTTGTTTCTTGCTGACTATTAAGTTTTTCTTATTTTACAGTTATAGGGACGGCTTTCACTTTCAATCTCTTGTTTCACATTCCCGTATGGGTCGGGGTTCTCATAACCGGCTCCAGGCCTCCAGCACGCTCCTGCTCCTGGGGTTACAGAACTATGGGGTATGGATTCTGAAAATTTACCATTCGTGTCCAATTACATCTGTGGAATTTATTATGTGTGGTCAATTATAGCTTTTTTGGTGACTTACACGTAACAAATTCTAAAAATTAAGTGCTCTTCTGAAAGTTCTTTGCAAATTGAGACCAGTAATCACACGCTTTGCCTCTTCCAAAGGTTTACATATGTGTGCTACAAGTAACTTTCATGAGATAAATTATCAAATAATATGTATTCTTTCCCTAATTAACTTGTTGCACCATGTCCTTTGCTTCTCTGTGATTAGGTCCGCAAGCTAGAGTTCCTGATTTCAATGTTGGTGTTTGTCATGGCGGCGTGCTTTTTTGGGGAGATGGGCTTCGTCAAACCTCCAGCTGCGGAGGTCATAAAAGGGCTCTTTATCCCCAGGCTCAACGGACCTGGTGCCACGGGAGACGCCATTGCCCTTCTCGGGGCTGTTATCATGCCGTAAGCACACTATGTTCAGATAGCACTGCTTTATCATTTCCTGTTCAATAAACCATTAAAATATATCCATGTTCAATTATTTTTTTAATCATAATACAGGCACAACCTGTTCCTGCACTCTGCACTCGTGTTGTCGAGGAAGACGCCACCATCGGTGAGAGGAATAAAGGTCAGTTCAATTCTCTCATTACCAAGGAGAACATTTTCTATTGCAATTATTCAGCTCACTAGGGTCTTGGATCGATCAGGATGCCTGCAGGTTCTTTCTCTACGAGAGCGGGTTCGCGTTGTTCGTGGCACTACTGATCAACATTGCCGTCGTCTCCGTCTCGGGGGTAGTCTGCTTTGCCAGCAACATCTCATCCGAGGACGCCGAGAAGTGCAGCCACCTCACGCTTGACACCTCCTCCTTCCTCCTTAAGGTACCATATTTTATCGCCACTGGATTTTATAAGATGCAAGGTTTTGTGGCACAATATGTATATTCCCTCCATCTCAAAATATTTGTCACTCTGTAATTTATTTTTAAACTAAAGAGTGACAAGTATTTTAAGATGGAGGGAGTAGTTAATTACGTTTATTCCTTTGTTTTGTGCTTCAGAACGTGCTGGGCAAATGGAGTGCGGTTGTGTACGGCGTGGCGCTCTTGGCGTCTGGGCAGAGCTCCACCATAACAGGCACATACACGGGCCAGTACATTATGCAGGTGACTCACCGTAATAATATAAAAAATGGGAGTCTTCTTTCCTCTTGATGTTGAAAGGGTGTGAAATGACTTGGTATTGCCTACACTATTAAGGTCTTCTGATTTATGCTTTAGCGGCATATTTAATATCAAGACCTACAGAATATGATATATTTTGAAATACAAATATAAGTGTATTGCCTTACTTATGTTTGCTGGTAATGATAATATGAAATTTCAATCTTTAAACATTTGGACCTCTTATAGAAAGTAAGCCAGAGGGTATTGCTTTTTTATGCTATCACCTTTCTACTATAAGAGCAGGAAATGAGCAGAACAAGCTTTAATTTGCTCAACCTCATTGCTTTCTTGCTACATGTGCACAGGGATTTCTGGACATCAGGATGAAGAAGTGGCTGAGGAACCTGATGACTCGCTGCATCGCCATTGTACCCAGCCTAGTCGTCTCCATCATTGGCGGTCCCAGTGGTGCTGGCCGTCTCATCATCATCGCCTCGGTAGGGTCCTATTCCACTATGTAGATCGAGTGGTTTATCACTATACGTCCATTATAAGCTAGGAAACGACTTGAATGCAAATAACTCTTTAGTACAATTGTTCAAAAAACTCTTCTAGGCTACATGCATGATCTTTATTTTTTTTTCACTGAAGCTCTTCCACCCGCAGTTTGAGAACAAAATGGAGTGTGAACACTGTTGTCAAGTAGAAGGGCATAAGTGGAGAAAACAGGGATCGTCGGATGAAGATTTTGTGATCTAAGAAAATTTTTACACGATTGCACCAAAGAGTTTTTTGCATTCTAATCGTACTCTAGCTAATATTAAAAGCATATTAGTTGCAGTTAACTATAAAAGGAAAGTAATCAAGTGAGCCAAAAGTTCTCAATAATTGGATGCTCCTTCTCAACCTTCTAGCTAAAGGAAATCAATGAAGTAATGATTTTGCAATTGGTTTTGATGTGTAACTTTCAATGCAGATGATACTGTCCTTCATACTACCGTTTGCTCTCGTCCCCCTTCTCAAGTTCAGCAGCAGCAGCAGCAAGATGGGGCCCCACAAGAACTCCATCTACGTAAGTTCATGAAAACAAAGTCCTGTTGCTTACTCTTGGCTACACTATCATGCATGAATATTGCCTACACTTTATAATTACCTGAGATGCCCCATTGCCTATACTTTAATAATTAATAACCTGAGATGTCCCACTCGTACCATGATGAGTAGGTCGACCAGGAAAAAGTTCACGCCGTGCATGCCATGTTCCTCAACTATAATTCACGCTCATAATAGAAGCAACGGCAGAACACGTCCAAGCCGCGAGCAAAACGAACTAGTCGCAGCATGTGATGGAACAGGAAAACTCGATGCATCGTTATCATTTCATGCATAGGAAATGATTAACATATATATTTGATGAATGCAAGAGTTCTACCATATTATTAAAAATCGAGCTGCCAACGCAGTAATTTGAACAAATTTATATGAACGTTGTTATGTGCTCGCATGCAGATCATAGTGGTCTCGTGGTTCCTCGGACTTCTAATAATAGGCATTAACATCTACTTTCTGAGCACGAGCTTTGTGGGATGGATCATCCACAACTCGCTGCCCAAGTATGCCAACGTGCTCATCGACGTCATTGACTGCCCGCTAATGTTCATCTACCTCTTGGCCGTCATCTACCTCGCCTTCAGGAAGGACTCAGTTGTCACCTTTGTCACCGACTCCTGCCAGGAAAACAATGAGAAGGCCAAGGGGACCGACAAGGATGAAAACGAGCCACTTCCGTACCGACAGGACCTGGCGGACATCACTCTCCCGGGAGTAGAAAGGCTCTAGATTGTAAATGTATGTTTGTCCTGCTGCTCGTAAATGGTAGACTGTGAAAATGTCTTGTGTAAGGGGCGACACGCTCCACGACCCTCTCTTGAAGGTTCCGACTATTGGTATTGGCAGCATTAAATTAGAAATTTCCAATCGAAACGGTTCCAAGAAGGTGAGGTCAAATCACATATTGGAGCACACCATATCGTAGCCCTCATCAAGATGATAAAAATGGATACATGATTCGTCTGATTTGGAGTCTGGATGAAGAATTTATGAGACCCGAATCCTGTTCAGTCAGTCACATAGTAGCTTTGCTGATCTTGGAGTAGACCGGACCTTGGAGCATGCCGGTGGATCCAAAATGGTCATCGCGTGTGTCGCTGTGTGAAATCAATATTTGGGGAAGCTACTGAGCCACACCCCTTTGAGAATCGGAGTGGGGCACGCTGTTTTTGCGGTGTTAGTGAGATCACCGATGGGAAGAATGATGAACACGGTGGTTTACCCAGGATCTGGCGGACCGATGGATAAAAACACATCCCTAAGTCTTGCTTGTATGAGTTAGATATTCAGGTCACAAATGGTGTCACGCCCGGTCATCGTAAAGATGAACAGACGCTATCCACATGTACGCCAGGATCAGTTGAATCGTACATGCGTTGACGAAAGTGTAATATCATTACATAGCCATGTTCGAATACATAAATAGTCTTACAATACGACCCGAAGGTCCACAAATACACCACAACCTATTTACAACATCTAAATAGTTCACAAATACTTTACTACAGCGGAAAGCTAGATAGATGAGAATGGCTCCATCTCCACAGGCAGTCGCGCGAAGGATCGCCAGCCTAGCCCAAGTCTTCCGGGTTGACGTTGAAGTCTTCCGGTGCTGCTTCTTCTTCATATTCTAATGGAAGAGTAAACGCTTGAGTACATAGAGTACTCAGCAAGTGTGGGAAGAGAATGAAATGATTGGCTAAAGCAAGGGAAGGACATTTATGGCTTAAGCACTATGCTTAGAACCTAACCTTAGCTTTCAATTATCAATATCATAATTCAAGAAGTAATTCAACACATAACTAAAAAGGATGAATGTAACTTGAATCATAAATAACCACCATTTCCCAATCTTAAGCTAATTATGAACTGGCCCCAAGCCGCTCTTGTCCGTGAGCACGGCTGTCATGACAGTTTTACCAAATCTCTGCAGAGAGTGTACCCTTTCCCCACAAGCAGTGATTTCATCCCCTGTTGCCAGGTTGAAAGTGCATCTAGGACTCCCTTGTGGGTTTTGGATGATTTATGACAAGCAATTGGGATCCTAATCCTTTTGTTGAGATGAATGCAGGCAAATAATGAAAAATGAGCAAAATGCCAAAAAGAAGGGAAATGAGAAGCAAAGTGAATTTGAGCTCAAGGAGAAGAAAATAGTAGATTATTATGTATGGTGTGTGTTAAGGAAACACACCCAAGACCTCAATCACTTTCAAGCACACACACACAATGCACAAAGTTATACAGGACCGGACTAGTCCGATATCAGCTGGACTAGTCCGATATCACTTTCTGCACTAGATCCGGACTAGTCTGATATTCTTTCTGATCCACTTCGGACAAGTCTGGTGTCTACACGGACTAGTCCGATATACACACTGATCTAAATCGGACAAGTCCTCCAAGTGCGGACTTGTCATCCTAAACACTTAGGGTTTCATATGTCCGGACAAGTCCGATGGCAATCGGACTAGTCCGAAGATTTCCAGTAGTGAAATCGGACAAGTCCGTTTTCAACCGGACTAGTCCGATATTCCTGGACACTTAGGGTTTGCTACACACAGCACACCGGACTAGTCCGGTGACCACCACGGACTAGTCCGATCTTTCTGAACCCTAACGGTCACTTTTAGAAACCCCATATAAATAGAGGTGCACGACCCACTTTTTACTAACTCTCTCGAACCCTAGCACCGTCACACCTCCCAAGAGACTCAAAAACCACCTCTCTCCACGAAATTAAGTGCAAAACCGATCAATCTATTGAAGATCACTTCTAGATCATTGGAGAGACAAAGGGAAGGAACATTCATAAGCCAAACCAAGTACACGCAGGACATACTCAAGAAGTTTGGCATGGACAAGGCAAAGCCCATAAAGACTCCCATGGCTACGAATGGCCACTTGGATCTCAATGAAGATGGACCGAGCGTCGACCAAAAGGTATATCGCTCCATGATTGGATCTTTACTCTACTTATGTGCATCTAGGCCAGATATTATGTTGAGTGTATGTTTGTGTGCAAGATTTCAAGCCAACCCTAAGGAATGTCACTTGACACCCGTAAAAAGAATATTGAGATATTTAGTTCATACACCCAACCTTGGTCTTCGGTACCCAAAAGGCTCCAAATTCAATCTCATTGGTTACTCCAATGCAGATTATGCCGGGTGCAAAGTTGATAGAAAAAGCACCTCTGGCACATGCCAATTCCTAGGAAGATCTTTGGTTTCTTGGTCATCTAAGAAACAAAATTCCATTGCATTATCCACAGCCGAAGCGGAGTATGTTGCAGCCGGGAGTTGTTGTGCACAACTCCTTTGGATGCAACAAACTCTAAGGGATTACGGTTACAATATGAACTGTATTCCTCTCCTTTGTGATAATGAGAGTGCCATTAAAATAGCCCACAATCCAGTTGAGCACTCTAGGACTAAACACATAGACATAAGACATCATTTCTTGAGAGACCATTCTATGAAAGGAGACATAACCATCTCACATGTCAACACCCAAAAACAATTGGCCGACATATTCACCAAGCCACTTGATGAAAAGCGTTTTTGCGAACTCCGAAATGAGCTAAATATTCTTGATTCTCGGAGTGTGGCTTGAAAAGTTGCATACCTGTATGATTGCTTCAAAAATGTTGATTGAATTGTGAAAATCATCCCTCTCAATTTTTCTCTCGAAAAACTATGTCAATTATTAGATCTTGATGAATTTTGATCATTGTATGATTGTTGTATGCTTACTGGTCAAATTCATCAAGATTACTTGAATTGTTTTGCCTCTCTATTCTCTATTATTGAACCTTCAAATATATATGAATGGGCTATGCAATTATTTCCTGGTGACCACGAACTAGTCCGTGGTTACCCGGACTAGTCCGCCCATGCAGACTAGTCCGCAGAGTGCCGGTTGGGCCGGACTAGTCCGATAGACCACGAACTAGTCCGATATAGGTCTCTGGATGACTTCGGACTAGTCCGGTTGATAGCATCTAGGCCCCATGAGGTACGGTTTCGGTGATTAATGACAACCATTCGATTTTACTAATGAATTTGTAAATGCAAGGTCCCAATAATCACTCAATCAAATGAAATCAAAATGACATTGGAGACCCATATAAAATCAACTAATGAGATCAAATCGAATCATATGAAGACAAGAAGTGAAAGCTCTAACTTGACATCACTCAATGCTTGAAGACTATCAGAACAACATCTCAAACAAGTGTCAAAGAGGTCACAAGTTCAAATTCCAAAAGAACAACTCAAAACAACTCGAAGTCAACAAGTTGAACACACCGGATCATCCGATGATTTCTGAGTTGACTACATCGGTCGAGTTGTGTCAACAGAAGAAGAAGACCTCAGAGCAAAGCACTCACCGGATCATCCGATGTATGGCTCAGTCACATTGGTCCATCAGTACAGTTTGCAACATCATTGGACCAAGTGAAGCACCGGATCATCCGATGTACAAAGGTGTGAACATCGGTTGATTACTCCAGTAAGCCTCAAGTTCAAGATAATTCTGAAGGAAGAGCCACCAGATCATCTGATGATGAAGATGAAGTTACATCGGTCTAACAACGTTCATATCTGACACCATGACGTCAGCCATCTTAATTAGACTGATGATAACCAAGGGGGAGACATCGGATCATCCGATGTGTACAATAAAGTTCTGTCAGCCTACTTTTCCAACGGCTATTTCGGGGAGGTTGGCTTTAAATACCCCCTAAGCCAGTCATTACGGAAATTCTTGATACTCAGAAGCTAACAACACATCCAAGAGCACTCAAGACCAAGAGCTTACACTTCTCGCCCATTAGATCATTTGTATAGGCCAGATCTAGCTAGAGAAAAGCTTGTGTGCGTCCTTTCTCTGTGATTGGAGTCTCTAGGCTAGTGAGAGGTTGAAGAGATCCTTCCGGAGCTTGCCAAGGTGTGTGTGGAAGCCCGAAAGATCAAGGATTGTACAAGGCTTGAGCTCCACCTTGCTGGAGATGGCGAACGGAGAAGATTAGTGAAGATCCCCTTGTCTCGGTGACTTGGGAGTGGCAAAACCCTTCGGTGGGTGCCACAACGTGGATGTAGGAAGATCCTTGTGATCTTGCCAAACCACGGGATAAACTCCGTGTCTCTGTGTCTTTTGAGCGTTTGCATTCCTCTCCCTCCTCTTTACATTATGCAATCTTTATTCCGCAATTTATATTTACGTTGATTGCATAGATAAACCGCATAGGGAATTGGGCTTTAGTCGTTAACTTTTAATTGTCTTAAAATTTGAAAGAAAGCCCAATTCACCCCCCTCTTGGGCGTTTCGATCCTTACACCGATCATGTCCGGACTTGTCCAATTTTTCGTGTCCATAACCCTAGCCGCCACGAAACCCTAACCCCTCACCCTCACATTCGCTCTAGGCTTCCTCTCTCTTGCGCTTGAGCTCCCAAGGCGATCTTTTGCATCCTCCGTCGAAAAGCCACTCATTTGGGCGGAGATCAAGCTTGAAGACTTGGGGATTGAAGCTAGCGGACTAGTCCGGCCTCCAACCCCTAAACCTTCGAGCCTCCATCGATTTCTTCGGTAAAAATCTTCAAAATCCTAGAAATCGTGTTTTTCTCAATTGTTGATCGTTTGGCCTAGCACCCTTCACTAGTAACATGGTTAGTTGATGTACTACGTGTATGCTAGACTAGATTTGCATTAGGGATTGTATCCTGTCCAATCTGTTAGGTTTTTGAGGATGAACACCGGACTAGTCCGTGCCTGAGCAACGGACAAGTCCGATGTTTCTGAACCTGAAACCTAATTCCTTAATTCCTTAATGCCATCCATTGCTATCTTGTCTTACCTATGCCTTGTATAACTTGTCATTATTCTTGCTCAATCATTCTCAGATCATGTCGAGCTCCGACAACGAGATCTCCGACTTCGAGGCCGAGTTGGACCATGAGGTGGCACCTCGGTCCTCGGTGGGTCTTGGCAAGAAACGCCAAGAAAGACCTTTCGAGCCTGCTACCTCCCCTCCCCAGGTTCGGAGGAAGGTCTGTGTCAAGAAGCCCGCCTCGAAGGCTGCTACGTCTTCAAGCGGCCTTCGTCAAGCAAAGGGAAAGGGCAAGGGAGTCGCAACGGGGCCAGTTGGGCCCTTGAAGCTTCATGCTCCCAGAGAATGGGTTCGGTGCCCCAATGAAGAGAAATTCAATGGGAAAGGCAGCGATGTGGCAGCCAAGCTAAGAAGCATTGATTGCTATGGAAGGCCAAAGCAGGCAGCTGATGGAAGGTTTTGGTCAAACTTCCATGCAGATTTCTACAGGCTGGTTTATCTGCCGATGAAGACTCCGGTGGTGCGCAGTCAGTGGATTGACTGGGCCCACCTAGAGAAGAAGAAGTGCTCAGCTTTTGATGAGGTCATTGCTGCAGCAGAAAGGCATGGTCTGAAGGATCTGTTTTCCTTCAGACACAATTGGAATGATGAAGTGATTACACAATTCTATGCAACGTGCCACTTCTCGAGTGAAGATGAAGAGAGTGTGACTTGGATGACCCATGGATCCAAGTACTCCATCACTCAGGAGGATTTTGCAAGCTTGCTCCATTTAGACTCTGCTGGACATGACCACCTGATCATCCATGACATAGGGGTCATTGAGAGGGACAGAATGAAGTTCTTGTATGAGCCCAACTCTAAGTATGTTCCTCCCTCCACAAAGAACATGAAGCCCTTCTTTGTGGTTCTGAACAGAGTTCTCCAGAAGACCATTGCCCCCAAGGATGGGGATGCAGGGAGTGTACAGGGCTACCTCCGGACTCTAATGAGGATCATAAGCAAGAAGAGACAGTTTGATGTTGCAGATTACATATGGAACGACATGGTCAATATCTCAAGCACCCCCAACCGGTCCTGTGGCTATGCTCCCTACTTGATGTTCACGATTGAGAAGGTCACATGAATAGAATTTGTGATGGATGTAGAGCACACTCCCCTGAGGCCCTAGAAGCCTCAGCCTGTGAGTGTCCAGGCTGCTCCCTCGCCGGCCTCAAGTCCCGAGGCACCGGCAAGAGAAAGAGATGCTGCTAGGGCTCCTCCCCCCTCCAGGGAAGCCCCTCGGAGAGGATCCGCCAGTGGGATCCTCACATACTTGTCTGCGATATTCTCCTCCTGCAAGAAGACTGAAGTAAAGCTTAATAAACTCAATCAGAAAAGGAAGGAGGATATGAGATATATCAAAGCCAATGTGAAGCAACTGAGTGAAAAGCTGGAGATCAACCCCATTGGATCTCTAGTAATTTCTGAAGATTCTGATCTTGACATCTCCGAGCTCGGGCCCTTTTCCCCCTCTGAGCTTGCCTATTTTGGCATTGGGGGCTCGAGCGGAGAGCGAAGAAGACGAAGAAGATGACGAGAGGACATACAGCGAAGAGTGAAGAACCTAGGACCTTCCTCTCTCTTTTTTTGGTGTCTTGATGCCAAAGGGGGAGAGATTGAGGGGGAGTCAAGTCTTAGCTTTAGCTGTAATAGGATGCGAGGAGAGAGCCTTCTCTGTTCTTTTATTTGTGATTGTAATAGTTTAACACTGTTTTCATATTAAGTTTGGTCTTGTGATGAATTGCTCATTTTATTTGCGAGTATGTGATGAAAACTGCATTTTTGATCCTGGAATGTCACATGCACTTGGTATCGGTTGATTAATGTAAGTTCTGTCATTCTCAATGTATTCATGCACTTAGTATGCATCCCACCATAAAGAATGCACATATGGATAATTCTCTTGTTGCTTGATGTATTTTTGAGTCATATGTGCATACTTTATGAAAATCTCATTTTTTTCCTTATTTTGTGAAATCTCAATTGGTTGTCATCAATCACCAAAAAGGGGGAGATTGAAAGTGCATCTAGGACTCCCTTGTGGGTTTTGTATGATTTATGACAAGCAATTGGGATCCTAATCCTTTTGTTGCGATGAATGCAGGCAAATAATGAAAAATGAGCAAAATGCAAAAAAGAAGGGAAATGAGAAGCAAAGTGAATTTGAGCTCAAGGAGAAGAAAATAGTAGATTATTATGTATGGAGTGTGTTAAGGAAACACACCCAAGAGCTCAATCACTTTCAAGCACACACACACAATGCACAAAGTTATACAGGACCGGACTAGTCCGATATCAGCCGGACTAGTCTGATATCACTTTCTGCACTAGATCCAGACTAGTCCGATATTCTTTCTGATCCACTTCGGACAAGTCCGGTGTCTACACGGACTAGTCCGATATACACACTGATCTAAATTGGACAAGTCCTCCAAGTGCGGACTTGTCATCCTAAACACTTAGTGTTTCATATGTTCGGACAAGTCCGATGGCAATCGGACTAGTCCGAAGATTTCCAGTAGTGAAATCGGACAAGTCCGTTTTCAACCGGACTAGTCCGATATTCCTGGACACTTAGGGTTTGCTACACACAGCACACCGGACTAGTCCGGTGACCACCACGGACTAGTCCGATCTTTCTGAACCCTAACGGTCACTTTTAGAAACTCCATATAAATAGAGGTGCACAACCCACTTTTACTAACTCTCTCGAACCCTAGCGCCGTCACACCTCCCAAGAGACTCAAAAAACACCTCTCTCCATGAAATTAAGTGCAAAATCGATCAATCTATTGAAGATCACTTCTAGATCATTGGAGAGACACTTGGCACACATCATTGAGCTCTTGGTTTGATTCTCTAACACACTCTTGCGTTTCAATTTGTAATTTTCGAGTGTGTTATTGGTGGCTTTGTAAGTTGTAATCAAGGGAGATCTCAACGTGTGAGAATGCCCCTTCAACATGGTTATTTACCCTTTGTGATTAGTGGAAGAGGATTGGCCTTCGTGGCGATCCAACGAGGGAAGGGTTGGAGAAGACCCGGTCCTTTTGTGGGCTCCTCAACGTGGACGTAGGTTGCCTCCATGGTAGCCGAACCACGGGGTAAATCGTGTGTCTTATCCTTTTGCGTTCTTCATCTTAATTGATCAACTTAATCTAGGGTTTGATTCATTTTGTTCAATTTGAGTTAAATTGTTGAACAAGAGCCTTAATTGTAATAGAATTTGACATACAACTATTAAACTGTCATTCAAGTTTATATTTCCGCTGCAAACATTAACGAATCAATCAAATTGACTGAACTTGATCAACTTAGCCCGTGAAAACCGGACTAGTCCGCACTTTACTGGACTAGTCCGATATCTCTGGTATTGACTTTGTTGTTGAGTGTTATAGGAACCGAGAAAATTCAAGAAGGCCTATTCACCCCCCCTCTAGGCCTACATTCACAGGTTGACTAAGTGAACCTCCCTGAATGCCCGTGGTAGCTAACCACATTACACACTTCCTTTGGTGTGAGGCCAGGAGATCACTACATGGTCTTTACAAAGGTACTCCCGACTAGTGCTAGCCCTCAAAGGTTTCCACCACTGAGGATTCCTGGAGTAACCCTCCGCCTCAGAGCCCCCTTTTGAGCCTTGCGGTTCCCAGAGCAGTACCCCTGCATCATTCCCCGCACCATCCAACTACTAGCATTTCATCGGGAGAACCCTAATTAATTGACCAAGCTGCCCCACCTCAGTCTCGTGGTGGTACTATAGAGCTTAGTGGCTTCCTCCATAAACCGGTCCTTAGAATCCGGTGGTACCAAACCCCATCCCGGGTCTCGTGCAAACTGCACCATACCAAATCTATCCAACCACCAGATTCCTATCCACTACTATTGTATATCCACCACAATTAAAGTGATCATAAGTTTGACATGTCATAATTGTATGAAAACTCATTCCCAATGTCTAAGCATGGCTAAGCATAATTATTTACCTATCTACTTCCCAACCCACATCAGGAGACATGGAATTATATGGAACAGGACATGAAACATGAAATATGACATCAATTTAATTAGCATGCATCTAACTAAAATCCTAAAATTGGTACAAGATGGTCAAGGGCACTTGCCTTCGTCGAAGACTTAGTTGTTGGTGAAGTCTTGGTCTTGGAGATTGAAGTTGGGGTCGTAGTACGACTCTAAATATATTGCCCAAGCATGGCAAAGAGAAATAAAGGCTAAAATAAGTAAAGAGCACACAACACATGGCATCAACATACACATAGGCATAAAAGTCTATACTAATGCGTTCCTACAAGGTATTTATTATTTTACATAGCCAAAATATGCATTTTATATTTATCTCACATTTTTAGGATTTATTTATGGCCCAAAATCATTTTTATTGAATTTTCTATGGCCAAAATGTATTTTAAACATTTTTAATAAATTTTCCAGGGTCAAAATATATTTTATTTGAACTCTACAAATTAAGTACAGCATAAAAACATTTTTATACAAATTTTCCTACTATTTTTATATTTATTCACCATTTTTAACTATTTTCTACACATTAAATACACCTATAAACAATATTCAACAATTAAATAAAAGTCCAGGGACTTAATAATAAGTTTCCTACACTGTACAGGGGCTAAATCCATAATTCTACAAATTTCCAGGGGTTAGATTGCTTATTTAAATGATTAAATCCAATTCCAGGGATTCCAGGGGCTAGTTTGCTAAATTCAGGGGCTAGACTTGAATTCCAGCAAGGTCCAGGGGGGTAGCTCGCAAGATTCCAGGGGCCACGGTGTAAAAGCGGAGGCGGTAAAGGGAGTTTGAATGTGGGCCGTTGGATCTGAAGTGAATGCGTGAGATTTAATTAACCGAACCGTTACACAGATCTAATCCTAGCCGTTCGGTCGAAACCGACGGCTAGGAGGCGGCCATGTTGCTCTGGCGGCGCTGACCTCGCGCGCGCGCTGTGGTGCTCGGTGCCCGCGGCGGCAACCTTGCCGGAGTTGGCCAAACCGGCGAATTCTATGTCAATTCTACGCGCTACTTGCATGAAACGAGAGAGGGGGAGTAGGGGAACGCACCTAGGGGAGTAGCGGGGGGTGAAATCGGCCGGAGAGGGGTTGGCGACGAGGAATGGCAGCGGTTAGCATCGGTGCTCATCGTCCTTGATGATTCCCCGGCGATCTCTCTGCGCAAACTTGTCTGGCGTGCTCCTGGGTTCACGGCGAAGAGGTTAGAGGGGAGAGAGGGGTGAGGTGATCGCCGGTTAGTCGGGAACGTGCGTGTCTTACCGAGAGCGACGGTGTGCTAGGGTTTGTGCGCGGGAAGAGAGAACAGAGGGAGAAGGGGGAAATTTATAGGGGTGAGCGGCGGCGGCGGTTGCTGGCGCGTGCGATGAGTAGTTTCCAGGGGGGAATTGGCGTGGGGTGAAGCGGTTGGAGGGGGGAGTTGGCGTGGCGCGGGCGCGGGAAGAGAGAGGCGACGGTTGCACCGCGAGGAAGAAGGAGGGGGGAATTGGGCCAGAGGGGAGGTTTTGGCCCAAAAGGGGTTTTATTCTTTTTCTTTTTCTTTTTCATTTCTTTTTCCTTTGATTTGAATTCAAATTCAAACTTAAGTCGTTTGCTACACGTTTGAACTTCAAAAATCACCCAAAAATGCATACACGAATGTTCAAGGGTTTGATCAAATTTTTAATACATGAAATGTGGGTGTTACAACTCTACCCCCCTTAAAAGGAATCTTGCCCTCGAGATTCGGACGTCCTAAGAGAATAGATGAGGGAAATCAGCCTTGAGATCTTCTTCTCTTTCCCATGTTGCTTCTGCCTCCGAGTGATGTTTCCATTGCACTTTACACATGCGAATGACTTTGTTTTTGGTAACCTTTTCTAATGTCTCAAGTATCTTGACAGGTTGTTCCACATAAGACAAATCTTCTTGTACATCGACTGCTTCCATAGGCAATTGCTCCTCAGGCACTCTTAGACACTTCTTAAGTGGCGAAACATGGAATACATTTTGAACATCTGATAAGTGCGGTGGAAGCTCAAGCTGATAAGCCACTTCTCCTCGTCTTTTGAGTATCTTGAACGGGCCAATGTAGCGTGGTGACAACTTGCCTCTTACTTTAAATCTTCTCAATCCTCTCATAGGTGACACCTTCAAGTACACATAATCACCAACCTCAAATGTTAGATCACGTCTTCGAGTATCCGCATAACTCTTCTATCTTGTTTGGGCTGCCTTTAGGTTCTTCCGAATTTCTTGCACTTGTCTTTCAGCCTCTTTCAATACATCGGGACCAAAGACTTGGCTTTCCCCAGTTTGATTCCAAAACAATGGTGTCCTACATTTCCGTCCATACAATGCTTCAAAAGGAGACATCTTCAAACTGGCTTGATAACTATTGTTGTAAGAGAATTCGGCATATGGCAGATTCTTATCCCAACTTTGGCTATTCTTTAGAGCACACGCTCTCAACATGTCTTCTAATATCTGGTTGGTACGTTTTGTCTGACCATCAGTCTGAGGATGATATGCCGAACTAAAGTTCAGACGGGTATCCATTGATTCATGCAACTTCTACCAAAATCTTGAGGTCAATTGAGTGCCTCGATCTGAAATAATCTTCTTAGGAACTCCATGTAAGCATACAATCCTGGAGATATACAGTTCCACCAACTTGGGACCATTGTAGGTTTCTTTCACGGGAATAAAGTGAGCAACTTTAGTCAAACGATCCACTATAACCCATATAGAATCATATCCAGATTGTGTCCTTGGTAGTCCCACAATGAAATCCATACTAATTTCTTCCCATTTCGATTCTGGCACTTTGATTGGTTGCAACAACCCTGTTGGTCTTTGGTGTTCCGCCTTAATCAATTGACATGTATCACATATGGCCACATATTCTGCTACATCCCGTTTCATTCCATGCCACCAATATCGATCTTTGAGGTCTTGATACATCTTTGTGCTTCCAGGATGAATGGAGTATGATGAGTTATGAGCTTCCCTTAGTATCAACTCTCTAATCTCCTTGATATCTGGAACACAAATCCTCTTTCCTAGCCATAGAGTTCCTTGTTCATCTTCCCTAAAGTTCGGAGCTTTCCCCTTCTTCATTAATTGTTTGATCTCCTTGATCTTCTCATCATTCTTTTGTCCTTCTCGTATATCACATTCAAGGGTTGAGTCCACTTCCATAGCAACTGCTTCAGTGCTTGACACTAGACATAAGTTTAACCTTGCAAATTCTTCACATAGCTGGGGTTGAAGAGCTTGTACTGACAATTTATTACATTGTCCTTTCCTACTGAGAGCATCAGCGACCACATTAGCCTTTCCTGGATGGTAGTTGATTCCCACATCGAAGTCATTTATTAACTCCAACCAACGACGTTGTCTAAGATTAAGATCTGGTTGTGTGAATATGTACTTCAAGCTCTTGTGATCCGTGTATATCTCGGTTCTTTTTCCCATCAAGTAGTGTCTCCATATCTTCAATGCATGAACAACAGGTGCCAATTCTAAATCATGTGTTGGATAATTCCTCTCATGTTTCCGAAGCTGTCTTGAAGCATAGGCTACAACATGTCCTCCTTACATTAAGACACATCCTAAACCATGACCAGATGCATCACAATAAACTACAAACTCCTTCTGCATATCAGGCATCACCAATACTGGTGCACTGGTTAACCTCTTCTTCAACTCGGCAAAGCTTACTTCACACTTGGGGGTCCACTTGAAAGCAACTCCTTTCTCAAGCAACTTGGTTAGTGGTCGAGAGATCTTCGAAAATCCCTCGATGATTAGACGGTAATAACCAGCCATGCCTAAGAATCTTCGTATATCATGTACACTCTCAGGTGTTTCCCACTTAAGGACATCGACCACTTTGCCTGGATCCACTGCTATACCTCCTTCAGATATGACATGACCCAAAAATGATACTTCCTTTAGCCAAAACTCACACTTACTAAGTTTGGCATATAATTGGTGTTGGCGAAGCTTCTGTAGAGCCATCCTGATGTGCTCCTCATGCTCTTCTTCAGTCTTGGAGTAGATAAGTATGTCGTCGATGAACACCACTACAAACTTGTCCAAGTATTCCATGAATACCTTGTTCATTAGATACATAAAATATGCTGGAGCATTGGTCAATCCAAATGACATAACTGTATACTCATATAGTCCATATCGAGAGACAAATGCAGTCTTGGGAATATCTGAGGTCTAATCTTCAGTTGGTGATAACCCGAGCGAAGATCAATCTTAGAGAACACACATGCTCCTCTCAACTGATCATATAAATCTTCGATTCTTGGCAGTGGGTATTTATTCTTGATTGTTACCACATTTAAAGCACGGTAATCAACACACAACCTTTGAGTACCATCCTTCTTGGGTACAAATATAACTGGTGCTCCCCAAGGCGATGAGCTAGGACGAATATATCCTTTCCCCAATAACTCTCAATATGATCCTTTAGTTCAGCTAGTTGTTTAGCATCCATTCTATACGACCTCTTATATATTGGGGCCGTTCCAGGTACTAATTCAATGACAAACTCAATCTCTCGATCAGGGGGCATACCTGGTAAGTCATCTGGAAATACATCCGGAAACTCACCCACAACCTTGATGCCTTCTGTACTCTCATGATGGTTAAGTTGTACAACTGCCTCCTGTGTCTGGTCTGGCTTGAACTCCACTGTAGTGCCATCTGGGTGTGTTAAGCAAACTGTCCTAGTTGCACAATGAATTACTCCTTGATTCTTTACCAGCCAGTCCATTCCCAGAATGATGTCTAATCCTTGTGAGTCCAACACAATTAGGTTGGCCCAAAAGACTACCCCCCTTATGTTTATACCCACTTTACGGCATAGATGCCTTTCCACCATCTCTCCTCTAGGAGAGTTTATCAACAGTGGCCGATTCAAGAATGCAACTACCATGTCATGCTTCTTTATGAAATCTTTGGATATAAATGAACGTTTAGCACCCGAATCAAACAATATTGTGGCAGGGTGGGAATTTGCAGAAAACATACCGATCACCACATCAGGTGCTTCCTGTGCTTGCTCCAAAGTCACATGATTGACACGTCCAGGTGGGTTCTGCTGCTTCTTTGGGCAACTGTTGGAGTAGTGTCCCCATTCTCCACATTTGTAGCATTGATCTCCCGCAGCATGGTTCTGGCCCTTGTTACCTCGTGATTGATTTCTTGGGGGTTGACCATTGTGACGGTTAGCTGGAGCTGAAGGGCGAGGGGGTTGCATTTGCTGGCGAGGGGGCTGTTATTGCTGCGCATTTGCTGATTGTAGGGAGTGGGTGGCCTGTAGTTGGAGTTTGGAATCTCTATCCCGAGTAGTTCTAAGACGATTCATCTGGTTTGCAGGCTGAGGTTGAGACGAGGGCGTACATTGCTGCTAGAGGCATGGCTTAGAGCTAACTTCCTCTTCCTTTCATCATCATCCAGTTCCTTTTTAGTCCTCTCCACCTGAAAAGCTTTGTCAACCAACTTCTGAAAGTCGCTGTAGTTGCTGGAAGACATGGCAAACTTCAACTCCTTATCCAGTCCATTCTTTGAAACGGAATTGTTTCTTGGAGTCAGTATCCACATCGGTTGGAGCATAGCGGGACAACTGGGTGAATGCATTCAAGTAGGCCCTCACAGTCATACGGCCCTGCTTCAACAAAAGGAACTCTTCACGTCTTGCTTGTATTTCTCCCTCAGGCACAAAGTGATTGCGGAAGTTGGTCCTGAATTCTTCCCAAGTAATGTTCTCCGGATCCTGGTGGGCTTCAGTGAAGGCAGTCCACCAGTCAGCTGCCGGTCCTTGGAGTTGATGGGAGGCTAATAATACCTTCTCTCTTCCTTCACAGTGTATGAGCCTCAACTTGCTTTCAACTGTTCGGAGCCAATCATCGGCATCCATTGGTTCAGTGACTGTGGCAAAGGTGGGTGGATGAGTGTTTAGGAAGTCCCTTAGAAGGGACCTGGGTGGAAAAGGTGGTGGTGGCAGAAGGTTGTAATTTGGTGGTGGTGGGGGTGGGGCTTGCTGCAGGTTGGTGACAATCTGGGTGAGGTTGTTGAGCAGTTGGGTTTGAATGGCCATCATCTGCTGCATTTGTTGCGCTGCTGGGGCTCCTCGAGCACCCCTACCATTCCATCCTGGCACACCTCCAAGTCCTTCCTCCTGGGGTACAGCACCCCTTCCACGACCTCTACCTCTACCTCTTCGAGCCATCTGTATAGGGAATAATTGAAACTTTAGGACAATAGGTAAGATATAGAAGGGTACGCTATGATGGAAAATGGTCCCAACTACATGCATCAAGGGAAACATATATATAAAGCAAGCAAATTCATTAACCAACTAGTGCAGATGTGGACAAGATGCTAATGCATTCCACAACTCGCACGACACACTAACAAGCCCATATACAAATGACGTGGATGTGGACAGGATGCCGAAGCATTCCACAACCCACGTCGCACACACACACACAACATAAAGCAAACTAATACAATACCATATATAATACAACTCAAGACTAGAGAGGGCACAGCTACACGCTCCTACATACTAAGGATAGGTGTCTTGAGTCGTCCAACAAGGTAACAAGGCTATCCCTACTCGTCGGAGTCCTCCCCGGTCTCCTCCTTGGGATCCTCCTCCTCCGTGTCCTCCCCCGATCTCTCGGACGAGTTCTCACGACGATCCGGAGAGTTTGGGTCCCACGGCTCAACGTTCGAAGCTTATTGAGGAGAGTCCGGATCAGCTGCAGTGATCCTCGCGTAGCGTCGTCGAAGTCGCTCGTAGCTGTCAACGAGGTCCCTGCTGTCCTGAAGCTCCTGCTGACAACGCTGGAGTCGTGAAGACAACTCCACAACGTTGTCCACAAGCCTCTCGCTCTGAGAGTGGTGTAGAGGCCCCTCGATGTCACGTCCAGTGAAGTCGGCTATGCCACTGGGGCGCTGAGGGGTGAAGGCGTGCTCCGTGCACCCGAGGTGGAACCTGTGGGCATGACTCCAATAGGTAGTCGCCTCCCACGTAGCATCCTCCTCAGCAGCACGCCGGGAGATCCTCCAAGCCGGAGAGAAGTGTGAGTGCAGCAGCTCCAAGTCGTAGTAGACAGACAGCTAGGAAAACCACTCCAGTCTACCAGGAGAGGGTATAGAGACCCTGGTGGTGTGGTAGACGAAGCAGACACGGTACTCACGGTACCCCGCAGCTCAAAGAAAAGAGCGAAGACGGTCACACATCCTCGGAACAACACGTCCAGAAGAGATCAGCACGGTCTCCCTCCTAGGTGTGTGAGGTGCGGAGCAGCTGGCTAGGGCGTGGTGAGGAACACAACCCCCAGTCGACTTACGCGCCGTCTGCTTGGTGTGCGCCATCTACAAACATTTGAAAAGAAGGGAGTGAGAACAATAATCAATAAATTAAGTTTAGAATTAAAACAATAAGCACAACAAGATAAGAAGCACAAGGTTTGAGATGGGAAGCACAAAGTTTTGGAAATACTATTTTATAAGAAAATAGTATAGTCCTTATTTTCGACCATTTCTAACTAGGCTTGCGTCCTACGGGCAACACGGCTCTGATACCACTTTGTCACGCCCGGTCATCGTAAAGATGAACAGACGCTATCCACATGTACGCCAGGATCATCTGAATCGTACATGCGTTGACGAAAGTGTAATATCATTACATAGCCATGTTCGAATACATAAATAGTCTTACAATACGACCCGAAGGTCCACAAATACACCACAACCTATTTACAACATCTAAACAGTTCACAAATACTTTACTACAGCGGAAAGCTAGATAGATGAGAATGGCTCCAACTCCACAGGCAGTCGCGCGAAGGATCGCCAGCCTAGCCCAAGTCTTCCGGGTTGACGTTGAAGTCTTCCGGTGCTGCTTCTTCTTCATATTCTAATGGAAAAGTAAACGCTTGAGTACATAGAGTACTCAGCAAGTGTGGGAAGAGAATGACATGATTGGCTAAAGCAAGGGAAGGCCATTTATGGATTAAGCACTATGCTTAGAACCTAACCTTAGCTTTCAATTATCAATATTATATTCAAGAAGTAATTCAACACATAACTGAAAATGATGAATGTAACTTGAATCATAAATAACCACCATTTCCCAATCATAATCTAATTATGAACTGGCCCCAAGCCGCTCTTGTCCGTGAGCACGACTTTAATGACAATTTTACCAAATCTCTGCAGAGAGTGTATCCTTTCCCCACAAGCAGTGATTTCATCCCCTGTTGCCAGGTGGACTAAGTGAACCTCCCTGAATGCCCGTGGTAGCTAACCACATTACACACTTCCTTTGGTGTGAGGCCAGGAGATCACTACATGGTCTTTACAAAGGTACTCCCGACTAGTGCTAGCCCTCTAAGGTTTCCACCACTGAGGATTCCCGGAGTAACCCTCCGCCTCAGAGCCCCCTTTTGAGCCTTGCGGTTCCCAGAGCAGTACCGCTGCATCATTCCCCGCACCATCCAACTACTAGCATTTCATCGGGAGAAACCTAATTAATTGACCAAGCTGCCCCATCTCAGTCTCGTGGTGGTACTATAGAGCTTAGTGGCTTCCTCCATAAACCGGTCCTTAGAATCCGGTGGTACCAAACCCCATCCCGGGTCTCGTGCAAACTGCACCATACCAAATCTATCCAACCACCAGATTCCTATCCACTACTATTGTATATCCACCACAATTAAAGTGATCATAAGTTTAACATGTCATAATTGTATGAAAACCCATTCCCAATGTCTAAGCATGGCTAAGCATAATTATTTACTTATCTACTTCCCAACCCACATCAGGAGACAAGGAATTATATGGAACAGGACATGAAACATGAAATAGGACATCAATTTAATTAGCATGCATCTAATTAAAATCCTAAAATTGGTACAAGATGGTCAAGGGCACTCGCCTTCGTCGAAGACTTGGTTGTTGGTGAAGTCTTGGTCTTGGAGATTGAAGTTGGGGTCGTAGTACGACTCTAAATAGATTGCCCAAGCATGGCAAAGAGAAATAATGGCTAAAATAAGTAAAGAGCACACAACACATGGCATCAACATACACATAGGCATAAAACTCTATACTAATGCGTTCCTACGAGGTATTTATTATTTTACATAGCCAAAATATGCATTTTATATTTATCTCACATTTTTAGGATTTATTTATGGCCCAAAATCATTTTTATTGAATTTTCTATAACAAAAATGTATTTTAAACATTTTTAATAAATTTTCCAGGGTCAAAATATATTTTATTTGAACTCTACAAATTAAGTACAGCATAAAAACATTTTTATACAAATTTTCCTACTGTTTTTATATTTATTCACCATTTTTATCTATTTTCTACACATTAAATACACCTATAAACAATATTCAGCAATTAAATAAAAGTCCAGGGACTGAATAATAAGTTTCCTACACTGTACAGGGGCTAAATCCATAATTCTACAAATTTCCAGGGTTTAAATTGCTTATTTAAATGATTAAATCCAATTCCAGGGATTCCAGGGGCTAGTTTGCTAAATTCAGGGGCAAGACTTGAATTCCAGCAAGGTCCAGGGGGTAGCCCACAAGATTCCAGGGGCCACGATGTAAAAGCGGAGGCGGGAAAGGGAGTTTGAATGTGGGCCGTTAGATCTGAAGTGAATGCGCAAGATTTAATTAACCGAACCATTATGCAGATCTAATCCTAGCCGTTCGGTCGAAACCGACGGCTGGGAGGCGGTAACGTCGCTCCGGCGGCGATGACCTCGCGCGCGCGCGCGGTCGCGCTCGGCGTTCGCGGCGGCGACCTCGCCGGAGTTGGCCAAACCGGCGAATTCTACGTCAATTCTACGCGCTACTTGCATGAAACGAGAGAGGGGGAGTAGGGGAACGCACCTAGGGGAGTAGCGGGGGGTGAAATCGGCCGGAGAGGGGTCGGCGACGAGGAATGGCGGCGGTTAGCATCGGTGTTCATCGTCCTTGATGATTCCCCGGCGATCTCTCTGCGCAACCTTGTCTGGCGTGCTCCTGGGTTCACGGCAAAGAGGTTAGAGGGGAGAGAGGGGTGAGGTGATCGCCGGTTAGTCGGGAACGTGCGTGTCTTACCGAGAGCGACGGTGTGCTAGGGTTTGGGCGTGGGAAGAGAGAACAGAGGGGGAAGGGGGAAATTTATAGGGGTGAGGGGCGGCGGTAGTTGCTGGCGCGTGCGATGAGTAGTTTCCAGGGGGGATTGGCGTGGGGTGAAGCGGTTGGAGGGGGGAGTTGGCGTGGCGCGGGCGCGGGAAGAGAGAGGCGATGGTTGCGCCGCGAGGAAGAAGGAGGGGGGAATTGGGCCAGAGGGGAGGTTTTGGCCAAAAGGGGTTTTATTCTTTTTCTTTTTCTTTTTCATTTCCTTTTCCTTTGATTTGAATTCAAATTCAAACTTAAGTCATTTGCTACACGTTTGAACTTTAAAAATCATCCAAAAATGCATACAAGAATGTTCAAGGGTTTGATCAAATTTTTAATACATGAAATGTGGGTGTTACAGTGCAAGAGAGCTCTGTGAGGTGAAATTATCCTAAAACTCTTCTGGGCCCAAATAATCTCCCCCTCCTGGTTCTAGGGCTTCCCTTTTATAGCACAAGGGGGCTGCTACAGAGAACCCGGCCAATATCTTTTTCCTTCACCTAGAGCTTGACTCACATGCTTCTTCAATTCCCTCCTACTCTAGTCTTGTTAGCGCAGGAGGTTATTCCCCAGAGTGGGGAAGATCTCCCTGTAACCCACTCCAGAGATGGAACTGACTCCAATCGGTCCCAAGATAGGACCCCTAGGAAGACACACCGCCTGACATGGGCAGTGGCAGCCCCACCGGCACACGCCTTGCGCATGTTAAGTATGAGTCATCATTTCTCCAATCGACTCGGTCGCTCACTTGTGTGGGGGATAGTCACCCATTTACTCCTTCAATCCTATTCATCTTTGACCCGATCAGCGGTGCTGTCGGCCTACTCAGGAGGGACCCTAACCTGGTTGGTCGGGGGAAACCGACTACAGAAGGCAGTTCTCGACCCGTGAGGGTCAGTTGAAGGGCGGCTACTAACCGCGAGACGAGTTCAGACCTAATGATGAGGCGAACTTAGGTCAAGTCATGGACACCTCTGACTTTTCTCATCGGTGGGCCGATTCTGCAGAGATCCAATTGATGGTAATGAAGGATGGTGGATTTCCAAGGTTCCAAAGGATGTCACGTGTGCCGGTGCTTCGGTGACTTCCACCCTTTGACCCGCACTACAGAAACAAGAAAATAAACGATGGTCAAATTAATTGATGACAGCACCGTCCTCTTTTATTAAATTGACGACAGCTAAGTCCAACCGTCATCAATTAGGTCATAATTGACGATGGTAGACCTAGTACCGTCGTCTATAACTTAAAGACGACAGTGAACCGTCGTTAATTAGGACCATCATCGTTTATAAGAGTTTATAGACGACGGTTAACCTAAACCGTTGTCAATTAGAAAATATTTCTAGGCCCCCACCTGAAGTCCTCATTTCGGCTCGTGGTTTTTTTTTGCTCCCGAGCTCCTCGTTTCGCCGCCGCCGCTGCCGCTTTTCCCCAACATCCATTTCCACCCACTTCCTCCTTCCTCTGCTGCGGCGCCTCAGCTCAGATCTGACCACATCTCGACCCGAGGAGGCCCGCCTGGCCCCCGATGTCGCTGCCGCAGCCGGCCGCGGGGAAGATGACCTCGAACCTAGCCTTGGACGCTCATCCTCACCGTGCTCCAGTGCCTCGACCCCGCCATCGAGGACATCCTCATCACCGCTGCGCACGTCACCCTCTATGACTTCAACATCGACAACAACCAGTGGGTGAGTCACCGCACCTCCCTTCCTCTCTCCCTTCCTTCCTCCCTCCCAGCTCTGCTTTCTTGCTCGCTCGCCTGTCATCCGATTCGATCTGAACCCTCGTTTGCCTCCGCTGTCGTGCAGAGCTGCAAGGACGTGGAGGGGTAGCTGTTCATCACCAAGAGGTGACTGCCAGTCGTGGGTCTACTCTGCGCTTTGACTTGTGTCGTGGGTGGATCCGATTGCTTACTGGTTACTGTGTCGCTGGTGATTCACGAACACGCAGCCGAGGTTCCAGTTCATTGTCATGAACAGGCGCAACACAGGTGCCCGCGTCTCTACTCTCTGACCCTCCTGCTGATGCATTTTCTTGTTGGTTAGTTGGTTTAGTAAGCAGCTTACTTACTAGATTGAAATCTAGACTGAACCAATAGGATAGATCGTGATGCACAGTAGACCAAACGTACAGCATATTACATCCTTAGATTTGATTCCATTCGACCAATCATCTTCTACCATATCACACACAGTGTGCATTGATTCAGCAGAACCTGATGAATTCTTTAGTTCGGTGGATTTGCCGGTGTGTGCCTTTCGTTAGCTTACACTGATTACTTACAAATTTCGAGAGTATGCTGACCAATACACTACTAGAAAATGCATTTTCACAGGCGTCTCCTTATTTTTTTTACAGACGGTTCGTTAAAAGTTACGCTTGTGATGTTAGATGAGTTAATAACCGCCTGTGATAATAGAATATCACAGGCGGTCCGTAACAATCAACCGCCTGTGAAAATGTATTGATTTTCACAGGCGGTCCGTAACAAAAAACCGCCTGTGATAATAGTCATTATCACAAGCGATCCGTACCAAACAACCGCCTGTAAAAATATAATGATTTTCACAGGCGGTCCGTAACAAAAAATCCGTCTGTGATAATGATGGCTTCTGATTGGTCCGCTACTACATCCCACGGATCGCTCTTTGACTTCATATCTCCGCCTTTCGCTACTTATCGATCCAACGACTCACAGGGGGTTATCTCTAATATATGTGTCTATAACAGCAGCAACACTGACACCTCATGCCCTTATCCCCAATCACTGCCTCTCACCGTTCATCTCACCAATCTCACCTCTCTTTCCTTCCTCCCCAACCTCGCTCTACCGCAGCTCTGCCTCATCGTTGAATCGTCGGCAGCCCGCTTCTTCCTTCTCGCCATCCTCCCATCATGGAGGCCGCGCTCCTCGACCGTCGTAGCAGCCGTGCTGCTCATGCTCATTGTCGTCGTGGCAACCACGCTCCTCGCCGTCACGGCAGCCACGCTCCTCGTCCGCCGCAGGTGTCTTGCTCGATGCCGAGGGTCGCAGATCCAACCTTCAGTTGCAGGTCCAGTCGTGATCGTTATTTTTGTTGTAGCCCGAAAGTCGAGCTAGCACGAAGGTGGCGCTACCGAGATCTGTGGGGAGGCATTGAAGAGCGGCTGCAACGGCAGCATCCCTGTCTTCATGGCGTTGAGCTGCTGCATGTAGTGTTGCACGTGGTGATTGTGATGGATTGTAATTTCTGCGATGTATTGCGTTGTAATTTCTGTTGTGTTTTTTTATTGCATATCTACAATGTAATTTTGTCTAAATTTTTTAGTCTTTTGTAGATCGAATTGTGTTAGCGCAAATTTTGTCTAAATGTTATCATTTCTTGCCTTCTAATTACGACTAGTCACGAACATAATATTCTAAAAATTGTCTATGATAATGTATTATCACAGGGGGTTGGCAGCAAAAAACAAAGTATGTGATAATACATTTTCACAGGCGGTTTGCAATAAAAAACCGCCTGTGAAAATGCATTTTCACAGGCGGTCAGCAATAAAAAACCGCCTGTGAAAATGCATTTTTATAGGCGGATTTTGCCCCCGCCTGTGCTAATCGATCATTTTCACAGGCTCTTCGTTATAGGCGGTTTTTAAAACCGTATGTGATAATATGTTTAGAGCCGCCTGCGATGAAGCCTTTTGTAGTAGTGATAGACTCGATCTTGACGAGGAAAAATATCTTTTTCTTTTGGATCCTCTCAACCGTTGAAGAGCCTGTATCCTACCTAGACTTCCAAAACCTTCCTTTTTTCAGTGGGTTGCCAAGCCCTGGGTCTTTTGTCGTGTTGTAT
Organism: Tuctoria greenei; assembly: GCA_036927565.1. NCBI lineage: Eukaryota > Viridiplantae > Streptophyta > Magnoliopsida > Poales > Poaceae > Tuctoria > Tuctoria greenei. The sequence goes on from JAYESD010000011.1 coordinate 98,338,541, forward strand.
CGTTGGTTGGCACACTGATCCATGATCTGTGCAAAACATTCAAATGCAATTTTATTGAGGTTTTCTCTGTAACAAATATTTTGGTAATGCAATTGCAGGGGCTGTTCCCGAGAAAATACTTCAAATGATGGGCGTTCCTGGTCTTGGTTGGGAAAATGTTGCAAGTAATCTTCAGGTTTTTATCTATACTCTTGTGTTTGACGCCTACAATGGCGATTTCTATTTTCATGTCTGACCCATGTGTTCGTCACTCTCATCTAGCACACGATGGTATTACAAAATATATGTTTATACAGAATTTCTTTAAGGTACCTTGTCTACATGTATATTGTTACATACTGTTAGGTTATGGAGTACATTTTCTGTACTTATATTTTAAATACTGAACATCTTTAGTATTGTTCACTTAAATCTACTATTTCTTAGAGCACGTTTCATGTAATGTAAGTCTTTGCATTGGATTTTTATTTATTTGAATTAAATGTACTTGTCTTCTTTTGATTTCAGAAATACAGGATATACTTGAAACAGGTCAGCCTTGGCACAATCAAGCACTTGGACCCATTTACATACTTATATTCCTTTTAACCTGTGTGTCAAAGGTATGCAGTCAAGTGGATATTATAACAAACCTTCATATGATCTGATGATAACAGGTTCTGGAATGGCGCTGCTGCTGTATTTGAGCGGGGAAACTTGGTGGATGAGCTCACTAATGCACGGGCAATCCCATCGCTCAACTTGCTTTCGAAGGATGCAATGTAGATATCCATGAAATTTGTGGAACTGGCAGTATTCTTGTCTAATAATTGGAGAATGAAATGCTGTGGGTTGGCCACAGCATTTTCTGATTTTTTTAAATAATGCAAAGCTTATAGACGATGGCTTTTCTATTGCCATCGTCTGTAAGGAAGCTTATAGACGACGGTTTCTTTATGGCCGTCTTCTATAAGGAACTTTAAAGACGACTTTTTCCAGTGACCGTCGTCTATAAGGGTTATTTGCTGCCACGTGGCGTAGTTAACTTATTGATGACGGCTGAAGAACCCGTCGTCAGTTATGTTATAGAAGACGATTACTGTCGTCTATAAGCTTATAGACGACGAATAGTCGTAGACGGCTTGAAACCATCGTCTATAAGCACCAACCGTCATCTATAAGCTATAGACGACGGTTTGGTCCTTATAGACGACGGTTTTTTGGCCGTCGTCTATTATCGCGATTCCTGTAGTGCCGTTGGATGAGAAATTTATGAGACCCGGATCCTGTTCCATCAGTCACATAGTAGCTTTGCTGATCTTCGAGTAGACCTGACCATGGAGCATGACGGTTGATCCAAAATGGTCATCGAGTGTGTCGATGTGTGAAATCAATATTTGCGGAAGCTACTGAGCCACCCCTTTGAGATTTGTAGCAGGGCGTGCTGTTTTTGCGGTGTTACTGAGATCAGCAATGGGAAGAATAATGAACACGATGGTTTATCTAGGATCGGGCCGGCCAAAGGATAAAAACGCATCCCTAAACGTTGCTAGTATGATTTAGATATTTAAGTCACGAATGGAGGTGTAAGAGAGCTCTCTTGGGTGAAATTATCCTAAAACTCTTCTCGGCCCAAAATCTCCCGTCCAGGTTCCAGGGCTTCCCTTTTATAGCAAAAAGGGGCTCCCACAGAAAACCAGACCAAGATCTTTTTCCCTAATCCAGAGTTTGACTGACATGCTTCTTCAATTCCCTCCTACTCTGGTCTTGTTGGCACATGAGGTTATTCCCCAGAGTGGGGAAGATCTGCCCATATCCCACACCAAAGATGGAACCGACACCAATGGGTCCCGGGATAGGACCCCCTGAGAAGACACACCACCTGAAATGGGCAGTGGAAGCCCTACTGGCACACGCCTTGGACATGTCATGTATGAGTCATCATCTCTCCAGTCGACTCGGTCGCTCACTTGTGTGTGGGATAGTCACCCATTTACTCCTTCAATCCTGTTCATCCTTGACCTGATCAGCCGAGCTGCCTGCCTAGTTGGGAGGGACCCTAACCTGGTTGGTAAGGGGGGACCAACTACAGAAGGTCGTTCTTGACCCGTGGGGGTCAGTTGAAAGGCGTCTACTCAACGAGAGACGAGTTCGGACCTTAGGATGAGGCAAACTTAGGTCATGTTATGGACACCTCCGACCTTCCTCATTGGTAGGCTGATTCTGCAGAGATTCAATCGGAGGTCGGAAATGGGAACCCTATTTCTCAATGCACTAATAGGAGCCCCGTGTTCTAATTGCTGCTGGTGGGTTAGGTGGGAGCGGCTGGGACCACTTTAAGTGTCACTACGTAAGAAACCCAAAAAAGAGACAAAGATGGGCGACGTGGTCAAAAGTGATCGTCTCTAATAAGGTTAAGTGAGATGAGCCCGCTTCGACGAGTATCTGACATGGCTCAGTTTGTCGTACAAGGAGACACATTACTATACAGCCCGTCTCAGTTAAGTAGGTATCCGAGACGTGCCCTCCTGTCTGACAAACGGGAGATGCGGATCTAACAAAGCATGTCTCCTATTTGCGAAAAAATGAGACGTACATTAAAGAAAGCACGTCTCCTGTGTTTATGGCTACAGGAGCATCTCCGATTTTGACCTTCGGCAAAAGGGAGACGGGTGAATGAGAGACGAGCCGTATTAAGGCCCATTGGAGAAGAGCTAATGTGAGACGTGCCATACCTGGGCTCATCTTCGATTTACGCCTAAGATCTTTTGTCCCACCAACGAAAGCTGAGCGTGTTGCAATGATCATATAAGGCATTGTGCATAGTTGCCAGTTGGACATGCCCGCATGCTAAAGATGGTGTCGCACCCCGTGAACAACATCTTTCGCACGCGGCGTGCCCATTCGGCCACAAAATAAAGCAAGACAAGCGTTAGATATCCCTGAATTGCAATGTCTTACTTTTGTTTATGAGTTTATCCCTGAAATTAGGATGCTCATGATGTTAACTCTTCACGCGAGTGGCAACGGATGCTCACGATGTGCTGCAAGTGGCAAAAGGGAGACGAGCACATGAGAGACGCTCTCTCAACAGGTGCGTCTCCGATTTTTGACATCCGGCTAAAGTGAGACGCACCTTACAAGGGATCGTCTTCGATTAGTATCGAAGATCTTTTGTACCACCACGAAAAGCTGAGTGCATTGCAACGATCATATAAGGCATTGCGCACAGTTGCCAGTTGGACATGCGTGGATACCAAAGATTTTGTTCCTGGCTTCAGCACACCGTGGCGCATCTTTGGCATACGGTGTGCCCGTTCGGCCACAAAATAATGCAAGACGTGCATTATATATGTGCGTCTCTGATTTTTGACCTATTTTTAGCTCTCGCTCTCTAGCAAAAAATTTCGCGCAAAAGTTACTCGCACTCTCTCGACCATATGGAGACGCTAAAATGAGAGATGGGTGTTATAGAGGCTCGTCTCCGAGTTTTGCTATTTTTATCTCTCGCGCGCTCCCTCCCAACACTTGGCAAAAATTTTTAACTCTCACGCGCACTTTCGACCTAGAAACCATAGCTCCTGAGCACGTTGCTGCCGTCCCTCTTCCTCAACTCGCTCTTGTCATTATCGCGCTACTGCGGTCAACCCCAACCTCGACCTTCGTCATCATGGAGTTGAGCACACTGGAGCAAGCCGCCTCGTCCCCTGTCCCCGAAGCACGTCGTTGCCTCGACCCCGACCACGGTAATCAGCATGAGAACATAGACACCTTCAAATAAGTAGAAATGTTCTCCCTATCCCCGGAGCATGTCGGCTTATCGTCATCAGAGAGTTGAGGAACCGCGACTCTGGTGCCTCTGCCAGCTCATCTCGGAGCATGATGCCGCCTCATCCCCTGTCCCCGGAGCACACCACCGCCTGGACCTTGCCCTCAGAGCGTGCATTTCAGTGATTTTATTAAATTTCAAGATGTCCAATAAAGACTGATCGTTAATTAAGTCATTGATCCAAAGGGAGAATTTTCATTACGGTATACATCCATCTTCCTTGTTCATGTATAATGCAGAAGTAATGTATTTCTTTTTCACTATCAATGTATATAATGAATTCTTATTCGCAAACCCTTGAAACTGTAGGAACTATGGTTGACACTAGCATTTGCCATCCCAGTGAGTTTGATTTCTACCACTACAGCTATGCTAGAATTCAAGGTACATATGCGATAATTTGTGTTTCTCTCACAAGTTTTTTATATCAAGCTATTAATGCATCAGTGGAATGTAAATTGTTTGTTTTTTCAGAGGACAAGCACACTAGCTTACTACCATGTCCTTTATGATGAGAACAATTTCTCTGTTGATTCTTTGCAGATGCTCACCAACTGCCTATGCTACAAGTAAGCTCGGTTCTCCATTCAGTAACAGTTCTTATGTTTATTACAATTGCATACCAATTTGTTCCTAAGCCTTCAGATATTTGCTCCCTTATGTGTCTGCAATTTGATAATGTTTTATATGATTTTAGTGATTTTATTAAATTTGAGGATGTCTCAGCCGGAGCATTAGAGGCTATGAAGGCTCATCGTTAATAAAGTCATTGATCGGGAGAATTTTCATTATAGTATATAGGATTAGATGATGACAGTTATGATGTGGGTAATTAGTTACTTTTTAATCAAGATTAACAGGGGGCATTATTTGGTTTGTAATTAGTATACTTGGTAACCACGATTGACACTTTGTTAATATTTGATTGGTTGACTTAATTTAAGGTGTTATCTTTTTAGCTATACATATGTTCTTGTATGTGTATGTTGTTGACACTGGCAATGCGGTTGCCAAATCCTGGCTAGCTCCAGGGTAATCAGGGGTGGGCGCACCTAATAGGAGACCCTGCCTGTAAACAATCCACGATGAGCTGTAACAGAAATCGTCTTGGATTACCTAAATAAATGAGACAAGCTTTCTTTAAGCCCGTCTTAGATTAGTAAACAAATCTGCGATGCGCTGCAATAAAGCTCGTCTTAGATCAGTCAATAAATTTGCGATGCGCTATATTAGAGCTTGTCTCACATGTATGCTGATGGGCAACACGCATGACTCACGTCTCCAATGATCCCGTAAAGAACGTCTGTTATCACTCAAAGAAAGGAGACTCGTTATCTTTGAGCTTGTCTCGCACTTAAGCTGATAGGCGACGCGCCAGCCGCTCGTCTTTGATGACAATGTAATGCAAGATGTGACGACTGAGATGCACAATTTTTCATCTCCCTTCTTCGTTTGAGCATGTCTCGGATGAGCGTTTCTTACGTAGTGTGTCTTCCTCTCTCCTGTTGATGGTAATAAAGGATGGTGGATTTTCACGGTTCCAAAGGATGTCACGCGTGCCACTGCTTGGGTGACTTCCGCCCTTTAACCCATTTAAAAGGAGATCACCAAGTCTGTTGGCACCACGATCGCTATGCACATTCCTATCCATGGCAGTGAACCATCACGCGGAAGGTGATGCTCACCTATAAATGAGGGTGAGAGAGTGTGAGACCTATGTGTGCTGAATACATTGGCTTGTACTGAATACATTGGCTTTGATAATATAAGTTCTAAAATTCTGCCAAAACACCCTTTTTAGCAAGGTCCGACTCTAGCTCTAAGCTTCTGCAAGGTCCAACAAAAGGTCTGACTTGCTTTGTCAAGGACTGACATGTTTTTTGGTAGCTCCGGTGATCTTTGGTTTTAGCTCCGACATCTCTTTGATAGCTCCGACATGTTTTTGTTAAGCTCTGATATGTTTTGCTAGATCCGACTTATTTTGGTTTGCTCCGACATGTTTTTCTAGCTCCAGCTTTTGGGTTGACTAGTTCCGACTAGCTTTGGTAAGCTCCGGCGCTAGGTTGTACTAGCTTTGGTAAGCTCCGGTTCAAGCTTCATTTAGCTTTTGCAACGTTTGGAGCTTGATCGCAATGTTTTTGCTTTTACCATGAAATGTTTCGAACTTGCTTTACATTGTTGGAAAGATTGCTTAGTATTTGTTTGCTAAGTTTTTGGTGCATTTTGGTTGATATAGCTGATATCGTTTTACTGTGGTTTTGCAACATGCTTACTATGGTTTTTGCTTGTGTTCAGAACTAACTTGAGTCAAGTCGCAGACTTGGGCTTGTATGAATTGGTTTTTTGTCCATGTGCAGGTGTTGCTTGAGTCCAATTAATGGCTGGTGACATGATCCTTTGGACTAGTCTCAGGGAGGAGATGAGGTTCCAACATCCAAGTTCAGGAGGAATTATGGTTGGACGGGTTAGGAGGTCGCGCAGGATGATTGAATCAAGGGCAGTGCATATGAAGGTTACTGGACGTCGAAGGAAGGTGTTCGCACGTATGCATGTGGTGCATGACGTGGCAACATGGTTCTGAAGACGGGTTATGGAAGGAAGATCTGAATGATCGGATCGTATTGCATGATGACTTCGGTTGCTGGTTGAGTCGGTTATGGCTCAATATGGAAAGTATTGAGTTGGTTATGGTAGGTTTCGTGTGCCGCACGAAAGTCAAGCTATTTAGGAATGTGGGATATGTTCCTGGTTTGTTAGGAAGTCCCGAGATTATTTCTATCTGTGAATAGGAAGATCTTGAGCGGTTATGGAAAGTTGGATTAGTGTCCTCGTTTGAGTTGGTTTGACCTTCAGACTGGTTATATAAGCAAGGGAGTTCAGAGCTCGTATAAAACAACTTTGGGGCAGTTCCTCTTGTGTTCTATTGAATAAAGATTGTAGTTTAAAGGAACTTTTGTGCCTTGTTCATCCGACTTGTTCCATAAAAGTTTTTCTCGTCGAGTTTTATGCACAGTACAGATCCAATTGACGTGATTATTTTTGGGTTGTCTTTACAACTTGATTATCTATCATCTGTCAAAATTTCACGGTTATTGGATTTGTGAGTTTTGATCTACATGAGTTTCTTTGCAGTATTGCAGATCTGTTTTTTACTCGATAGAACAGATTGACCTTTGTTCGATCTTTCGATTGTAACTTGAGTTTCTCTTGACGGATTTGAGTGATTCTTGTTGTGTAATCTTCATGACTTGATTCCCTCTGATATCTATCGCCTTTGTCATGGTGAAACACGTTTAGATTAGTCTCACACACGATTTATTTAACAGATCGTTTTTTCCGCCGAGTGGTTTTCATTGCGTCCGCTGAAAAAGTTTTAATCTACCATTCACCCCTCTGGTAGCTTTTCATGTGCTCTTCGATCCTACAATTGGTATCAGAGCCACGATGCTCTAATCCTTGTAATTTGAACGTGTTTTTGACTAAGCTTCATGGAGAAGTACTCCGCAAAACCTTGTGTGTTTGTTGGCATTGATTTTCAGGTTTGGAAAGCACGCATGGAAGCTTTTATCCAGGCGCAAGGCTTAGGCATATGGGAAAAGGTATACAAACCTTATGAAGTGCCACCAAATGATCAAGTTACGGCTACAAACCTATGGGACATCGACACCAGCAACAAATCCCTTCGATATTGTTTTCATATCGAGGGCTTAGTCTGCCATCAGTGGTAGACTGGGGAAGAACATCCAAGGACTCACTCAGAGCGACATCGACCGCATTGCACACCTCCGATCGGCATACGAAGTGTGGAGAGCGCTTTGTGACTATCACGAAGGATCGAACATGATCAAGGAGGTGAGACAAGATATGTTCAAAAAGGAATACATGTGTTTCGAGATGCAAGCCGATGAGTCTATCGATGACCTCTTTGCTCGTTTCAATAAAATTCTTAGCAACCTGCGTAGTGTCAATGTTAATTTTTCTGATGCTGAGAATGCTCGGCAACTTCTTAGTGCATTAGACATGTCAATCTGGGAGATGAAAGTTACATCTATTTGTGAATCAACTTTCATGAGTTTTCTTACATTAGATGTGCTTTACTCTAAACAAAAAACTCACGAAATTGACATCTTATCACGTAAGAATCCAAATAAGTCTATTGAATTTGTCTCACAACGTGATATGCCTAGCTCCAGCCAATCATCATCTTGCAATACTCTTGCTTTGTTGTCCTCACTAACCCTGGAGCAGATTGAGGAATTTTCAGAAGAAGAATTAGCACTCATCTCTACTAGATTCTCAAAAGCATTGCAAAATCTGAGAACTAGAAGGAGAGGAAGCTCCGGACCATAGCACTGCTTTGAATGTGGTAAGACAAGACACTTCCGTACAGAATGCCCTGATCTTTGAGGTCCTACTACCCATGATGAGAAGCAGAGCAAGGTCAATACCATCTTTGGAAACAACAACAAGAAAAAGAAGGGTACCATAGGACGCAAGATGATAAACAGCTTCATCACCGCACTTCAAGAGCTCATTTCAAGTGATGTAGAGTTTGAAAGTGATTAATATGATGACGATCTGGCCAACTTATGCTTTATGACAGGCAAAACAAGATAAAGTTCAAGTCAGGAGGATGCAAAACACAACAGTGACGACGATAAGGTATGTTCTACATGTAATGAAATGTATGACGCAATTGCTCGTGCAACTATTATTGTCAAGAAAAAGGACAAAAAACTTAGGGATAATGCTGCTAAACTTGAATCACTAGAATCTGAAATCATCTATTTAAAAACCTTGATTCCTAGTGATGATTCATGTCCCTCATGTGACTTAATCTATGAACAATTGTCCGCATTAAGATGTGCGCACTCCTCCACTCTAGATAGACTTGATGAAGAAATTGAAAAGAACAAAAGGCTGTCTGATTTTAATGTTAAACACTTAAAAAACACTTCTTGTTCTACAGATGATTTGCATTGTTCTGCATGTGATAATCTTGATAAGAAACTAAAAGATGCAATGAATGAAATTTCCATTCTGAACAATGCTTTACGAACACATGAAGTTAAAAATTATTCTAACTGCAAACTTAAGGGTAAAGCTTCATGTGAAAACTGCCTAGACTTGTCTAAAAGGCTTGATGACATGAATAGGACACTGGACCGGTTTAGTAATGGGAATAAGAATCTAGACTTGCTGTTAAATTCTTCTAAACCTTGCAATGATAAAACTTGTTTAGGTTTTGATTCCCATGCTTATTCTAAAACACATCCACCACACGTTATAAAAACATTTGGAAGAGGTTTAATAAAAACCATCCCTAAACAAAAGGATGTGATTTTTAAATCTACATGAGTGCTTTCTAATACTGTTTCTAATGCTAAATGCATATCTAGACATGATTACAAAATTAAATTTCATTGTACTTACTGTGATAAATATGGTCATGTCATAGATTTCTGTTATAGACTAGCTAAAGATTTAAAAGGATAAAATGTTTGCTAGATCTAATAACTTTCATGATAAATCTGCCATGCTTGCTAAACAGAAAACTAGAAACATGTAACCTACTTTAATGAGTCTGAAATTTGCAAAGGTAGCATCCGGATCTTTGGTAACAAATTTGCAAAGGCAGCTCCGGTAGTTCCGATAGCTCCGAGAGCTCCCGGATCTTCTGTCGTTCCCTGTGAAACTTCAGATTTTGCACCTGGAGCTTTAGCCTTTTCCCTTGGAACTTTTGCGTTCACCTCCAGAGCTACTTGTTTTTGTGCTAAATGCATAACAACATCTAAATCAGTGGTTAAGAACAGAAAACCTCAACTCTTGACTCATAAACCTGCTATTTTGTTACAGCTTTCGCGTGTTATTCCTATTGGACGTCGTGTGACTCAGTACTGGATTCCTAAATGCCTTTTGACTAACCCTAGTATTGAGTGATCACTACGTATTGTGCTGCTGTGTAGGTTTCACGCTTGAGGAAAAAGAACATATGGATTGTGGATTCAGGTTGCTCATGCCACATGACCGGTAACAAAGAATGGTTCTCTTCCCTCTCTTTTGTGTCACGTGTAGAGAATGTTACTTTTGCCAATAATTCTTCAACTCCTATTATTGCTAATGGATAGGTTAGAGTAAATAATCACTACACTTTAAAAGATGTCACACTTGTTAAAAATTTGAAATACAACTTGCTTTCTGTTTCTCAATTGCTTGACGAGAATTTAGAAATAATTTTCTCTAAAAATTGCTGCAAAGTTGTAAATTCAAACCGTGAGCTTTTGTTTAACATGTCTCGCTTTGGAAGAGTTTTTAAAGCTAATTTTGATATATCAACTTTTGAGCATAGGTTTCTAGTTGCCAATGATTTAAAAATTTTATTCTTTTGGCATCATAGACTTGGTCACCTAGGCTTTGATCACTTCACTCGTGTTAGTGCTCTTGATCGCATACGTGCTTTACCTAAACTAAAAGGGGACAAATATATTATATGCTCTTCGTGTAGACATGCTAAGATGGTTGCAAGTTCACATGCCCCTCTCACGATGACTATGTGAAAGCATCTAGGCCCCATGAGGTACGGTTTCGGTGATTAATGACAACCATTCAATTTTACTAATGAATTTATGAATGCAAGGTCCCAATAATCACCCAATCAAATGAAATCAAAATGAAGTTGGAGACCCATATAAAATCAACCTTAAGTTCAAATCAATCACATGAAGACAAGGAGTGAAAGCTCTAAATTGACATCATTCAATGCTTGAAGATTATCAGAACAACAATTCAAACAAGTGCCAAAGAGGTCCCATGTTCAAATTCCAAAAGAACAACTCAAAACAACTCGAAGTCAACAAGATGAACCCACCAGATCATCCGATGATCTCAGAGATGACTACATCGGTCGAGTTGTGTCAACAGAAGAAGAAGACCTCAGAGCAAAGCACTCACCGGATCATCCGATGTGTGGCTCAGCTACATCGGTCCATCAGTACAGTTTGCAACATCATTGGACCAAGTGAAGCACCGGATCATCCGATGTACAGAAGTATAAACATCGGTTGATTACTCCAGTAAGCATTAAGGTCTAGTCAACTCTGGAGGAAGAGCCACCGGATCATCCGACGATGAAGATGAAGCTACATCGGTCTAACAACGGTCATATCTGACACCATGACATCAGCCAACTTAATTAGACCGATGATAACAAAGGGGAAGACATCGGATCATCCGATGTGTACAATAATGTTCTGTCAGCCTACTTTTCCAACGGCTATTTCGGGGAGGTTGGCTTTAAATTCCCCCAAAACCAGTCATTACGAGAATTCTTGACACTCAGAAGCTAACAACACATCCAAGAGCACTCAAGATCAAGAGCTTACACTTCTACACCCATTAGATCATTTGTATAGGCTAGATCTAGCTAGAGAAAAGCTTGTGTGCATCCATTCTCTGTGATTGGAGTCTCTAGACTAGTGAGAGGTTGAAGACATCCTTCCGGAGCTTGCCAAGGTGTGTGTGGAAGCCCGGAAGATCAATGATTGTACAAGGCTTGAGATCCACCTTGCCGGAGATGGCGAACGGAGAAGAATAGTGAAGACCCCCTTGTCTCGGCGACCTGGGAGTGGCAAAACCCTTCGGTGGGTGCCACAACGTGGACGTAGGAAGATCCTTGTGATCTTGCTGAACCACGGGATAAACTCCGTGTCTCCGTGTCCTTTGAGCGTTTGCATCCCTCTCCCTCCTTTTTACATTTATGCAATCTTCATTCCGCAACAAAAATTTACGTTGATTGCATAGAATTAATCGCATAGGGAATTGGGCTTTAAGTCGTTAGTTTTTAATTACCTTAAAATTTGAAAGAAAGCCCAATTCACCCCCCTCTTGGGCGTTTTGATCCTTACAATTGGTATCAGAGCAAGGTTGCTCATAGGATCATTCTAGCTTCACCGCTAGAGAGCGAAAATGGCCAAGGTTGGGGGTTCGGTTCCTATCTTCGAGGGCAAGAACTTTGCCTATTGGAAAGCACGCATGCGCGCTTACCTAGAGGCTATTGCTCCCGAAGTATGGGAAGCGAATCATGCGGGGTTTGGAGAACATAATTATGTTGGTGATTAAATTAAATGGGATGCTAAGGCTAGGAATGCAATCTATGAGTGCATAAGTCAAGATGTCTTTTCTAGGATTGCTAGTAAGGAAAAGGCTTGTGAAATTTGGGCTTGCTTGATAGAAATTCATGAGGGTTCATCTCGTGTAAAGGAACTTAAATATCACATGCTTAAAGAAAAATATGATGAATTTAAGATGCTTCCTCATGAAAATGTTAATGAAATGTTTTCACGCTTAAATGTTCTTATTGAGGAGATTAATGCTCTTGACATTGCGTCTCTTGGCAAAAGACTCATCAATCGTAAGATCCTCATGCTTCTTCCCAAGCCAAAGTACAACATCATCAACTCCATGCTCCAAAAGGAGTCACTTGACCACATTGAGGTTTCGGAGCTCATTGGAGAGATACACGCTCATGAGATGAGTGTACTTGGGATGATGGAGCAATCATCCTAAAAAACAATTGCTCTAAAGGCCTCCACCAAGAAAGCAAGCTTCAAGAAGAAGAAGGTGGTTGAGCCTAGCTCAAGTAAAGAAGAGCAAGTATCAAGCGAAGATGATGATGATGAGCTTGCTTTGATGATGAGAAAGTTCTCACGCTTGAACTCCAGAATCACCAAGAAGGGATACACCTTTGATCCCAAGAAGAAAGCATTTCTACCAAGAAGAGACGATCGCAAGACTTGCTACAATTGTGGTGATCAAGGCCACATCTCCTATGATTGTCCAAAACCGGACAAAAGGAGAGAGAACTACAAGGGCAAGCATCGCAAGCTTGAAGAAAGTGATAATGATGAAGAAGAGGTCAAACCCAAACCATGAGCCTTTGGGAAGAAGAAACAAGACAAGGGCAAGAAAGCAAGACTCTTCCCAAAGAAGAGAAATGGCCCACAAAAAGTGTTCATGTGTGAGGCAAATGAATGGGTCACCGACGAAGAAACAAGTGATGAAGAGAGTGAAGTAGAGGAAGAAAGCTTGGCCGGCCTCGCCATTGCCAACAATGATGACTCACCTCTTCATCCACCGCCCATGTGCCTCATGGCTAAAAGTAACACCAATGTATGTGATGACTCTAGCGATGATGAGCTTTCCCCCGATGATTTAACTTCTTTGATAAATGAATATCATGCTATCATTAAGAGGGAAAAGAGTAAGGTTAAAGTGCTTGAAGAAACTCGTGCTAAACTTGAGAGTACTAACCTTGATTTGCTTGAAAAGTATGAAAGCATACTTAAAGAGCATGACACGCTCAAATCCCATGTCAAGCAAATTGAGGAAGAAAAGGCTAGAATTAAGATAGATAATCATGAACTTGACTTAGCGCACCAAAAACTCTTGGAAGAGCACAACAAGTTAATACAAGAACATCAAACACTTAACCTTTCTCATGACATGCTTGATCAAGAATTGAAAAATATGAAGAAGCAAACCCTTAATGATAAGATACTCATTACTTCTCATGCCACTAATGCTTTGCACAAGTCTTTGCCTTTGAAAGCTAATGCTAGAGAGAAGGACTTGTTGGAAGAAATTGAGAGTCTCCGCACTAGTGTGGCTAGACTTTCAAAAGGAGAAGTCAAGCACAAGGAAATTCTCTTCCAACAAGCAAAGGCCTTCAACAAGAGAGGACTTGGATCCTTCCCGGTGCCTAACAAAGGAAAGGTGCCCTCACCGGAGCTAAGAACAAGCTTCATCAAGGAAGTTGGTTCTTATTGCCAACATTGTGAGGTCACCGGTCACCACACAAGGGAGTGTCCTCTTCCTAACCGACCTTCTCCTAAATTGCCTACTAACTATAAATCTACTTTCAATGATCATTATTATCTCTTAAGTAAAGTCGGTGGCAAGGTGAAGGCTAGGTTCATTGGCAAAGACATGAAGGGCATGAAGGGGAAGGTCCCCAAGCAACTTTGGGTCCCAAAAACACTTGTATCACACATACAAGGACCTTAGTTGGCTTGAGTTCCTAAAGCCAAAAATTGAATTCATGTGTGTAGGTGAACTACAAAGCCAGAGGAAAGCATTGGGTACTCGATAGCGGGTGCACTCAACATATGACCGTCAATGATGGTATGTTGACCACCATAGAAAACCCCGGCAATCATGAACAAGTCACCTTTGGTGATAACTCTAAGGGAAAGGTAATTGGGTTAGGTAAAATTGCTATTTCAAATGATTTGTCCATTTCTAATGTCTTGTACGTTAAGTCACTTAGCTTTAATTTACTTTCTATTGCACAACTATGTGATCTGGGACTAACGTGCACATTTAGCAAAAATGATGTTGTTGTGAGTAGTGAAACTAGCCAAGACATAGTCTTCAAAGGATTCCGGCATGGACATCTCTACCTAGTGGACTTTGCCAACAAGAATGCTAGCTTGACCACTTGTCTTTTCACTAAGACAAGCTTGGAATGGCTATGGCACCGACGCATAGCGCACATTGGAATGAGCAAACTCAAGAAGTCATTCAAGCTTGGGATGGTGACCGGCGTGAAGGATGTCACATTTGAGAAGAACAAGCTTTGTAGCGCTTGTCAAGCCGGGAAGCAAGTTGCTTCACACCACCCAATGAAGACAATGGTGTCAACCTCCAAGCCACTTGAACTACTCCACATGGACCTCTTCGGACCGTCCACATATCAAAGCCTTGGTGGTAACCTCTATTGTCTTGTTATTGTTGATGACTATTCTCGCTATGCTTGGACTTTGTTTCTAGGTGACAAGAGTGAAACTCCGGAAGTGTTCAAGACCTTCGCCAACCGCGCTCAAAGAGAATTTCAACTTCCCATCATCAAGGTCCGGAGTGACAACGGCACCGAATTCAAAAATTAAAACATTGGGGAGTGGTGTGACCGTGAAGGGGTAAAACATGAGTTTTCGGCCACATACACCCCCCAACAAAACGGTGTCGTTGAAAGGAAGAACAAGACACTCATCACTCTTGCAAGAGCAATGCTTGATGACTATGGCACGTTGGAGAAGTTTTGGGCTGAAGCAATCAACACGGCGTGCCATGCCGCAAGTAGGGTCTATCTACATCGCCTACTTCAAAAGACCCCGTACGAGCTTCTCATTGGGAGAAAGCCCAACATCTCCTACTTTCGAGTCTTTGGATGCAAGTGCTACATCTACCGCAAGAAAAGGCTCGGTAAGTTTGAAAGAAGATGTGATTTTGGTATTTTTCTTGGCTATGCATCAAACTCAAAAGCATATCGAGTATCAACCAAACCTCCGGTTTAGTTGAGGAAAGTTGTGATGTTGAGTTTGATGAGACTAATGGCTCCCAAGAGGAGAGTTTTGGTCATGATGAAATAGATGATGAGCCTCTACGAGAAGCAATGAAGAACATGACCGTTGGAGACATCAAGCCGGAAGTTGAGGAGGGCCATGATCAAGGGGGAGCTTCAAGTTCCAACAACAACACCTCCATGGCGCCTCAAGTCGACGAAGTAGAGAAGGATGATCCATTGCCAACTCAAGACTCACAAGCCATATAACATCAAGATGAAGAAGAAGTCCAAGTCAAGTCCAACCACAAGAGGAGCAACACGCTTCACCACCGCCAAGTGCTTCACAACCGCTTTGAGGCATGGACGCATCTCCAAGGCGCATCCAATGGATCAAATCATTGGAAGTCTGTCAAGGGGTGTAAGTACACGTTCTCGCCATGTTGCTTCGTTTTGTGAGCACTACTC
This sequence comes from Tuctoria greenei, assembly GCA_036927565.1. NCBI lineage: Eukaryota > Viridiplantae > Streptophyta > Magnoliopsida > Poales > Poaceae > Tuctoria > Tuctoria greenei. The sequence continues at coordinate 98,354,155 of JAYESD010000011.1, forward strand.
TTTTGTTTCGTGTGTAGAACCCAATCACATTGAGGAAGCGCTCCAAGACCCAAATTGGGTGATGGCCATGCAAGAAGAACTCAACAACTTCATCCGCAATGAAGTTTGGGTGTTGGAGGAGCGACCCAAGGACAAGAACGTCATCGGAACAAAGTGGGTGTACTGCAACAAACAAGATGAGAATGGCGTTGTGGTCCGCAACAAGGCAAGACTTGTGGCCAAATGGTTCTCACAAGTTGAAGGACTAGATTTTGGGGAGACGTTTGCCCCGGTCGCCCGGCTAGAAGCCATTCGTATACTTCTTGCCTTTGCTTCACATCATAGTATTAGACTTTATCAAATGGATGTGAAAAGTGCCTTTCTCAATGGTTACATTAACGAGCTTTTTTATGTTGAACAACCTCCCGGGTTTGAGGATCCGAGGAATCCTAATCATGTGTATAGGTTGCACAAGGCGCTCTACGGGCTCAAGCAAGCACCTAGGGCGTGGTATGAACGACTACGGGATTTCCTCATCATGCAAGGATTCAAGATCGGGAGGGTGGACACCACACTCTTCACCAAGGACATCAACGGAGATTTGTTCATTTGTCAAATTTATGTTGATGATATTATCTTTGGTTCAACTAACGAAGCTTTTAGCCATGAGTTTGGCAAAATGATGTCTAGGGAATTCGAGATATCAATGATTGGAGAGCTCAACTTCTTCCTTGGATTTCAAATCAAGCAACTTCAAGAGGGGACCTTCGTCTATCAAGAGAAGTACACCAAGGACCTCTTGAAGAAATTTGAGATGGGAGATTGTAGCTCAAGAAGCACTCCAATGGCAACCAATTGTCATCTCGACGCGGATAAGGACGGTAAACCTATTGACCAATCTCACTACCATTCTATGATTGGTTCATTGCTTTATCTTACCGCATCTAGGCCCGATATCATGTTTAGTGTATGCTTATGTGCTCGCTTTCAAGCGGCACCTAAAGAATCGCATAAGAAGGCGGTCTTTAGGATACTTAGGTATCTTAAGCATACCCCTAGTATGGGCTTGTGGTACCCTAAAGGTACAACCTTCCACCTCTTGGGATACTCGGATTCGGACTTTGCCGGATGCCGTGTGGATCGCAAGAGTACCTCCGGTGGGTGCCACTTGCTTGGGCGTTCCCTAGTTTCTTGGTCAAGCAAGAAGCAAAATTCCGTCGCCTTGTCCACGGTGGAAGCGGAATACATTGCGGCCGGTGCATGTTGTGCCCAAATTCTTTATATGAAGCAAACCCTTTTGGACTTTGGAATTAAACTTGGTTGTGTGCCTCTCCTTTGTGACAATGAAAGTGCGGTTAAGATAGCTAAAAAACCCGTTCAACACTCCCGCACTAAGCACATTGATATTCGTCATCATTTCTTAAGGGACCATGAAGCTAAGGGAGACATCTCTTTGAGAGGTGTTAGGTCCGAAGAACAATTGGCGGATATCTTGACTAAACCACTTGATGAGAAAACTTTTTCTAGGCTTAGGAGTGAATTAAATGTGCTAGATGCAACAAACGTCATGTAAGAATGCATATCATATAGGTCTTGCCTAACTCTCAAAGGATAGGGGTGAGCAAGGGTTAGCTTGGGATGGTGGTTCTTTTTCCCAAGGCTTGGAGAGTAGCTCTCCCTGAAGAAGCCTTTGAAAGGTCCAAACTTGGCAAGATAGATTTACTTTATGCCTTGCATGATGCCTGCCATATAGATTTATAATTTATTGCATTATAAAATGTTTGGCATTGCATACGGTAGATTGTCACAAAGGGGAACCCACCTCATGAGAAAGAGACTTATTTGAAATGCAATATCTCAACTCATATAAGGTGGAAAGAACAAAATGTTAGGTGCGTTAATGCCTAGAGGAACATGCTTCAAAGAGATAGAAGTCTTCATACTCTACCTCACAAAGCATGGGCCTTACATTTTATTTGGATATTTTTCCTCCTATTTTTTTCGGTGTTCCATTTGCTTTAAAGATTAGCCAAGTTATTGGCATATTAGCGTTTTTTTTTGAGGGGTAAGGGGTTGCCCAGAAAGTCCTAAGACATGTGTTTCTCTTTGCTTGGTTGTTTGGTCAAAGGACATATATGGGATGTTTTTGTTCTGCAGTCATCGGATTATCCGATGCCTAGGTCAAACCCTCATCGGACCAATAGGTGTTCAATCTTCAAGGGCCAGTTCAATCAAAATCTCAAATGATCCGACGAGTTCATTCTGAAAACCATCGGTCCATCCGGTGTTCACAATTCTGGAGCTGTGGTCAATTCAACCGATGTTACTTCCTCCAATGTCGGACCATCCGGTGTAAACATCACTATTTTGAACACCCTTACTGTGCCATTCGACCGATGATCAAAACCCTAAACGTCGGTCCATCCGATGTCAACAGCAACTTTTGAATATCCTTACTGTGGCATTCGACCAATGTACATCCCATCTAACATCGGTCCCTCCGGTGTTAAAAATTCAGCTAGGGTTTGGGACCCATTATTTAAACCGGCCGTACCCCCCTCTCTTTCTCTCTCCCGATCCCGATGCCGCCACCACTCTCCACTCGCCGTGCCGTCACCTCCACCGCCGCCGGACACCGCCGCCGCCGGACGCCGCCGCCGTCTCCGGCCGCCGCCCTCACCACAGCGCCGCCGCCTCTCGCCGCAGCCGCCTCCATCCCGCCGTCGCAGACCCGCGCCGCCGCCTCACCTCCAAGCGTCGCCGCCTCACCAATCGCCGCCTCCACCACTTGCCACCGCATCCAAGCGCCGCCACCGCTCTTCCCCATCGCCTCAGCGCCTCCGCCGCCCCGCGCATACACTGCCGTCGCGGTGCATTCATCGCCGCTAGGGTTTCGCAACCCCGTTGATCTCCACGTCATCTCCTTCGTCGACTTCAAGCTCTCGCGCTTTGAAATGGCTCGCGACAAGAAGAACAAGGGCAAGGCCATCGCGGAGCCGGCCGCGAAGAAGCAAAAGTTGTCAAAGGAGGAGAAGAAGGCATTGATGGCCGCTCGCGCCGCCGAGGAGCGTGAGCATGGCCAATGAGGGTTGCTAAGGATCCGTGAGGCTCGTCCGAGGCAACCTCCCGTGATCGATGACTCCAAGGCCGAAGAGGAGCCGGTTGAGCCTCTCGTCCGCCGGTGCTCAGCCCGGACACATGGGGGTCACACCGAGGCTGCTCCTCGTCCGAGACCGATGGCTGCCGACCGTCGTGAGGACAGGGAGGCCCAGCGTGCTATCTACGAGATGGACACCACTGTCCATGTCGCTGAAGGTGTCCGGTTGACCGACCACCGGAAGATGAAGGCCAAGCAGCTTCGCAAGCTCAGATGGAATGTGCTGCTTGAGGAGTGGTACCCACAGCCCCGGGAAGCTTTGGTGGATAGTCGCTTTTGTACTTTCACCCAGGCGTCTCTCTACGAGACCTACAGGCGTCGAGGGCACAAGCTGTTCCAACACAACTATCTGGATTAGGGACAGCTAGCATTGGCAGCAGAGACAGAGATCCGTCCTTACTTTGAGAAGTACCGAGGCTTGGTGGAGCTGATGGCATTTGAGCGGAGTGCCTATGTGGAAGATTGGGTCCGCGTCTTCTACGCCACCCTCTATGTCTCGGAGGGCAGAAGATCCATTGACTTCATGTTCATGGGTCAGCACTACCACCTGACGAGGCAGACGCTGGGACAATTTCTTGGAGTAGACTTGCACGACACCTGCGTGCATGAGAGGGTCTACGGTCAGGCAGATCCACCGAGGAGGCCGCTCACTGGAGGAGTGGCACCGCCGCTGGAGGAGATCTGTTGTTTGTTCGGCCCTACTTTCTCTCCTGACCAGCCGAGAGTTCCAGCCTGTTGACTCCAGCTGCACGCACAGTGCACCTCGCCTTGCACTGCACACTCCTGCCGAGGTCTGGTTATTTGGAGGGGTTCACCAGCTTGCAGCAGACTCTCCTGTTCTACATCATGAACGGGATGGAGTTCGACATCGTTGACGTCCTCATATGCCATATGGAGGATGTGATCACAGACGGTGTGGGCATGATGAGGCAACTAGTTTATGGGCACTGGATCAGCTACCTGCTTACTATGATGGTTCCCGAGGGGTCCGCCGTGCACGACAGTCTCTCTGACGAGAGTGTGACACGGTTCGGACACTACCGTGCCCCAACTCCTGGAGACCGCCGTCTTGGCCATCCAGTTGAGCGTCAGGTCAGGGCCCAACTGTCTGAGGAGGACTGGTCTGACCTAGAGAAGGAGGATGAGAGGCTTGCCGAGGCTGAGGCACAGGGGGAGGACCTGCAGCATATCTGATCAAAGAGCGACACCGACGACAGTGTCGAGGAGTACTTCCCTCCTCCGCCCTCTCCCAGGCAGCACGGCGCGGATGCTGGAGGCTCCACAGTGCCACCACCTACTCCACCTCCCGTCACTGAGGCGCAGGTCACACAGCCGTCAGAGCTGTCGTCACTTCTTCAGCAGATGATAGAGCAGCCGCGCCAGGACAGGCTAGCGGCTGAGCAGGCCAGAGCAGAGCAGGCTGCTCACCTGACACAGCTTCAGAGGCAGCAGCAGGAGCTACAGCTAGAGATCGCCCGACAGAGGCGAGAGGATACGGATCGGTTCACCAACTTGGTCGATCAGATGCACCGCCGTACCCTCGACCAGCAGCAGCAGACTCAGCAGGCTATGATGGGGATCCTGGGGTTGATCACCAACCTCTACACTCAGACCGGGATCGCCCTTCCACCTCAGCAGCCTGGACTGGGACTGGCTCCAGGTGCATCTCAGGTGCCTGCTTCACCGATTCCCTCAATCAGCATGTCACCTCTTCTGGCACCCAGCGCACCGATCCACTCTCCTCTGCCGGCGACCACTCTGTTCCAGTAGACGCCGACATCTGTGGTTAGTGCTCAGCTTCCTCCAGCTCCAGCTCCACCGGCGCCTCCTGTACCTGCTACCTCCTCTCCAGCATCGACAGCGGACCCCCCAGCTCCCTTCGCTCCAGCAGCTGCGACCGGCGACTCCAGCTCCGACGACAGCGACGGTGACCAGTTCGTCATCGCGCCTTGCTCTTAGGGTCAGTAGGCTCTCGGATCCCTTTTTGGTGTCTTGATGCCAAAGGGGGAGAAGAGGTAGAGGAGTCAGGGGGAGTAGTATCTCAGTCTCAGGGGGAGTTTATATTTCTATCTATATTCTTTGCATTCTTGTGTGCTTGAGTACTTATGTAATTTTTAATTAAGCATTTTTCCACTTGTGACATTTGCCTATGTTATTAATCGATTAAGCTTTTCGCGCCATTTCATTTGATTTCTACAAGCTCAATGTGTCTTATCTTGTATTCATTGCATATCTATTTGAGTATTGTACCATCAAATTCGTTACTATTGCGCTTTAAATTATTGTGTTGTCATCAATCACCAAAAAGGGGGAGATTGAAAGCATCTAGGCCCCATGAGGTACGGTTTCGGTGATTAATGACAACCATTCGATTTTACTAATGAATTTGTGAATGCAAGGTCCCAATAATCACTCAATCAAATGATATCAAAATGACATTGGAGACCCATATAAAATCAACCTTAAGTTCAAATCAATCACATGAAGACAAGGAGTGAAAGCTCTAAATTGACATCATTCAATGCTTGAAGATTATCAGAATAACAATTCAAACAAGTGCCAAAGAGGTCCCATGTTCAAATTCCAAAAGAACAACTCAAAACAACTCGAAGTCAACAAGATGAACCCACCAAATCATCTGATGATCTCAGAGATGACTACATCGGTCGAGTTGTGTCAACACAAGAAGAAGACCTCAGAGCAAAGCACTCACCGGATCATCCGATGTGTGGCTCAGCTACATCAGTCCATCAGTACAGTTTGCAACATCATTGGACCAAGTGAAGCACTGGATCATCCAATGTACAGAAGTATAAACATCGGTTGATTACTCCAGTAAGCATTAAGGTTGAGTCAACTCTGGAGGAAGAGCCACCGGATCATCCGACGATGAAGATGAAGCTACATCGGTCTAACAATAGTCATATCTGACACCATGACATCATCCAGCTTAATTAGACCGATGATAACAAAGGGGAAGACATCGGATCATCCGATGTGTATAATAAAGCTCTGTCAGCCTACTTTTCCAACCGCTATTTCGGGGAGGTTGGCTTTAAATACCCCCAAAACCAGTCATTACGAGAAGTCTTGACACTCAGAAGCTAACAACACATCCAAGAGCACTCAAGATCAAGAGATTACACTTCTACACCCATTAGATCATTTGTATAGGCTAGATCTAGCTAGAGAAAAGCTTGTGTGCGTCCATTCTCTGTGATTGGAGTCTCTAGACTAGTGAGAGGTTGAAGAGATCCTTCCGGAGCTTGCCAAGGTGTGTGTGGAAGCCCGGAAGATCAAGGATTGTACAAGGCTTGAGCTCCACCTTGCCGGAGATGGCGAACGGAGAAGAATAGTGAAGACCCCCTTGTCTCGATGACTTGGGAGTGGCAAAACACTTCGGTGGGTGCCACAACATGGACGTAGGAAGATCCTTGTGATCTTGCCGAACCACGGGATAAACTCCGTGTCTCCGTGTCCTTTGAGCGTTTGCATCCCTCTCTCTCCTTTTTACATTTATGCAATCTTCATTCCGCAACAAAAATTTACGTTGATTGCATAGAATTAATCGCATAGGGAATTGGGCTTTAAGTCGTTAGTTTTTAATTACCTTAAAATTTGAAATAAAGCCCAATTCACCCCCCCTCTTGGATGTTTCGATCCTTACACTATGTCAACTAAACCTGGTCAACTTTGCACCTTGACACAGTTGGTCCGACACGCGTACAATCCTTTGGAGGTAAATGGTACGTGCTTGTAATTGTTGATGACTATTCTAGGTATTCTTGGGTCTATTTTATGGCATCTAAGAATGAAGCTTTTACTCATTTTAGGACTTTATTTTTTAGACTATTAATTTATCACCCAGGGTAATTAAAAGCAATCAGAAGTGATAATGGAACTGAATTTAAAAATCAATCATTTAATTACTTTTGTACTGAACATGGAATAGAACATCAATTTTCTTCACCTTATGTTCCTCAACAAAATGGTGTTGTAGAAAGAAAAAACAGAACCTTAGTTGAGATGGCTAGGACTATGCTTGATGGATATCAAACTCCTAGAAAATTTTGGGCAGATGCAATTGCAACAACTTGTTATATTTCAAACCGTATTTTATTGCACACTAAGCTTGGTAAAACACCTTATGAGCTTCGGTTTGGACATAGGCCCCGTGTTTCACACGGGTTTTTGGTTGCAAATGCTTTGTTAAGAAACATGGAAATCTTGATAAATTTGAAGCCAGATCCGAAGATGGCATGTTTCTTGGTTATCCATCTCACACTAGAGGATTCCGTGTGTTTTCACTGAGCTAACAAAATTGTGGATACTTGTGAAGTCTCTTTTGATGAAGCTAGCCCAGGTACTAGCTCAATATTGCAGGACCAGATCCATATCCTCAGGGGGAGGATATTTTCGAAGAAGAAGAAGAGTTGGTGATATTGCCTGATAGTTTTGAAGCTGACACATGCGCAGCTCCGAACCTTGAACAAGCTCCGACTACCACCTCTGCTGGTCCTGATCGTCCACAAGCCATAAGTTCATTAATCTGTGATGAAACTAATGAAGAAGCACTACAGGAAACATGGTCATTTAATCTATTTGCGACGGCCCGTAGATGGCCATCACAAATTAGATAAACCGTTGCAAATATAGACTTATTTGCGACAGTTTCTAAAGTAGCCGTCGCAAATAAGAAGGCCGTCGAAAATTAAGCTTATTTGCGAAGACCTTTTCCGTTAGCCCTCACAAATAGTATTAATTGCGACGGCCAACCCTAGGGCCGTCACAAGTTAAAGCCCTATACCGTCGCGCCGAACCGTTCCTTTCGTCATATCCTTACGACCGCCGTCGCCGCTCCGCTCCGCCCCTGGCCCCGCCGCGCCCCCGCCGCCCCGGCCTTGCCGCCTCCGGCCCGCCGTGCCCCCGCCGCCCCCAGCCTCGCCGGCACCGGCCCGACACGCCCCCGTCGCGTCCCCAATTACACTGCCGCCGCGCCGCTGCCGTTCTACGCCTCCTCCCAGTTACGCCCCCTCTCTCCCGTCGCCCCCTCGGATCCTAATTCATACCATGGTATGCAAAATGGGAATTAGATGCTAATATTGGCATAAATGTGTGCAATATGATGGTATATATGATTATGGGTAATTGGAGGTCCATAATAGGCATTGGTGAAATTATGAGTAGGAGGGCACTTTCAGCATGTTTGAGAAATTATACACATTTTTCTTGCAACTTATAGACAATAATTGGGGTATAAGGTTAGAGTTATGGTCCAATTGAATTATGTGTTGTATGGTCACATATATGTATATGAATATGCATACGTGGGAATACTATGTACAAGGTCAGAACAATGAGAATTAATAAGGAAATTGTGGTTACGAAGTTGTATAACCATCCAAGTGTGCGGTATGTGCTTCAATTCGTGATGCTTATGTCCCTTAATCACCTATAGCCCAAACTATAGTCCTAATAGAGCCTTATACTAAATCTGAAATTAAGCATATTATACTTGTTCCATTGAGCTGGAAATTATTATCACAAGCTTCTTGGAGCATGACAAGGGTTATGGTAAAGTTTTCAGGTCAAACCAGCTAAGTGTGGGCCCACATTAAATATAATAGACCCCTATGTCACATTATGCAACTTATCTAACTATCTTAGTTTCGAGTGTGTAATGTGGCTGAGATTTTTTAGTAGGCTACTATGGCTATGAGAAGGTTGCTGGTAAATTTTAGGCTTAATCCAAGCATAAGAGGGGCCACATCGAGATAATGGTGTCTAGATCATCGTCGTCATTAACCGTTGAAGTTGTTGGCCCCTCGGCATCTACCACCAACGCGATCATTTGCGACGGCATGTCAATGCTCAAGTGAAAGATGTTTCAACACTTTACAAGTAAAAATTCAAAAAATTAAATGTAATCCTGCATGGACACTAACCAGTTTAAAGGCTCGCCCCAGCGGCACCGCGGTGCCCCCGGCCATGCCGTCCTGCCCCTGCGCCCTCCGCACCTGATTAGATTTGTATTACACTTGTATTAGACTTGTGATTTCATCCTGCTCCAGTCCGGTCTTGTATTACACTTGTGATTTCACACTTGTCCATTGTGGCTAATATGTTTTTTTGTTCAGATTTTGTAGCAAATGCATACTTACATTTTGTATATGCTTTATATGTTTTTTATCTATAGCTTGGTCTGTCATTCTGAATTTCTATTTTGTTTAGTGTATGTTTGGACTTTAGTGCATTCATATAATGTTTTTGAGTGACTACTTAATATATATAAATAAAGGGGTTTTGGGCCGGCTCGGACCAACCCAGAAGGGCAGAACACGTAATAAGTGTGATAGTGTCGTGTAGACCATTGTAGTGGTACCGTATGCGTCAAGTCGACACGGAATTGAACGGGTTCGTAAAGATGTCAATGACCAGCGATTGCGTGGATGGTGAAAATGGATGTGGAATTGTCATCTAAGATGAACTTTCCTCCCACTCTTTCTCTAGTTCTTTCTTCTCACTTAAATGACTTCAAAATGAAAATGAGCAACATAACCTATAGCAGTGTATTACCCTTTTCAGATCGGCATGTCTCACATGCCATTGGCATGTGAGATGTGCAAGTTCGGAATTGTCCCTTTTTGGACAGCCTGAGACTGACCTAGGGGGCGTGGCTTCGGGTCTGGATTTGGACGAGATTTCAATGGCGTAACCCTGTTGTTCTTTGCTGTACCATTTTTGGTCATGTACTGGAGAACAGCGGGGTTATGCTGCCAAAATTTCATTCGAATCCAGATCATGCCTCGTCATGAGCACGCTCCGCTCGGTCACTCTTGGGTGGGTTTAGGATCTATTTGCCTAGGTTGTAGGGCCGTGATATAACATAACAATGAAACTAATAATGATTTGTCTGCTTTAAAGGGATACTCTGACGCGTCTCATCGTGCTGTCAAAATTTTAAGACCTATCATGTATACATTAACAACAATTTCTTTCGCGTTAAACTACAGAGCCAAACATGGGTGAAGACCGCAGTTGGATGTATATTGGCTGGAAGAGCAGAACTGGTGGTCACTCGGATGAGTGGTTTATCAAGTTAGATAATTTTTTGGATCGAGCATTTTTGTTGTCAACGGAAGATATGGTGCGGTGCCCATGTACAAAATGCTGGAACACTAAGTTTTTGAGAAGATTGGAGCTTTCGTTTCACTTATGTCGAAACGGTTTCACTCCACATTATGAAGTATGGACCTTTCATAGCGAGACTAATTCTCGAGTCATAGCAGAAGCGGATGAGGATGATGATATAACAGAGGTTGATAGGATGGATGAGATGCTAGAAGCTCTGGAAGTGGAGGATCCTCTTACAAATGAGGCAGAGAAGTTCTTCAAGGAGCTGAAGAAATCACAAGAGCCGTTGCATGAACACACGGTTGTGACCGCACTTGCTTTCTTGACCAGATTTATGGCAATTAAGTCCAAGTACTTTTTTCCATCAACTGCTACAATGATCTCATGAAATTGATCTGCGATATCCTTCCACAACCTCACAATGCGCCACCAGATATGTATCATTCAAAGATCAAGATATCTAGTCTCGGTATGAAGTATGAGAAAATCGATCTGTGCCTAGACAACTGCATACTATTCTGGAAAGAGCACACCAATGAGAAGATGTGCTTGGAATGTGGTAAATTGAGGTATGTTGAAGTTGTTAATGACGATGGCGATAATGTGATGACAGATGTCGCACATAAGCAGCTTCGTTACTTGCCTGTGACACCTCGATTGAAGCGGTTGTTTCCTTCAAAAAGAACCGCAAGACACATGAGATGGCACAAATAAGGTAAACGTGAGAACAAAGAATTCTTGACGCATCCGTCCGACGGTGATGCATGGAAGGCGCTAGACCGTTTTGATCCAGACTTTTCTCATGATGTGAGGAATATTCGCATTGGATTAGCGACATACGGATTCTCACTATTCAGTACAAACACCATGCCATACTCATGTTGGCCCATCTTTGTCATTCCGTACAACCTGCCAACTGCTTTTTGTATGAAGAACGAGTTCATGTCTCAGCCTCATTGTACCTGGACCTGATCATCCCAGGTCACGTCTCAACGTGATGTTAAAACCGCTGATCGAAGAATTGAAAGTCTTGTAGACAGGAGTCGAAGCGTACGACAGTTACAAGAAGCAGAAATTCAACCTTTGAGCTGCTTATTTTTGGTCCGTCCATGATTTGTCAGCATACGACATGTTTTCCGGATGGAGCACTGATGGTCGTCTGACGTGTCCAATATGTGCTTCAGACACAGATTGCTTTCGACTAACTCGTGGAGGCATCTACCGGTACTACCACCGGTCCTTCCAAGCGATCCTTCTTCGGCGGGTCAAGTAATTTTCTATGTCAACTTAACAATTTTAGTTTTAACTCAACTTAACCAAAATAAAGCGAGGAAATGGAGTGATAGTGAAAGATAGATAGAGTGAGAGATGAAGTTAGAAGAGGGAGGAAGATAGAGAAAAAGGATTGAAATAAAAGAGAGAGGAGATAGTTAGATAGAAGAAAAGGATTGAGAGGGAAGAAAGAGAGATATAAGAAAGAGTGAGATATAGTTAGATAGAGTGGGAGAGGAATGACGAGAGAGAGGGAGATTGGAGATAGAAGGAGAGGAAGAGAGAGAAAGGGAGATGTAGATTGAGATAGAGGCAGAAAGGTAGAGGGAAAATGATAGCAATAGAGAGATGAAAGAAGAGAGGAAGAGAGGGGATCTAGATAGAGATAGACGGAGAGGGAGGGAGAGATGTTGATGCATTTATATTCTACTTCTAAGTTTCATTAATTACAGGGATTTGTGACGGCTGCACAAAATCCGTCGCTATCACTACCGCCACCTGGAATGAGGCGCGACGACGACTTCGACTTCGAAGGTGGCTTCTGAGGTGGCTACGGAGGTGGCTACGGAGGTCAGACGGGCGAGTGAGCCCTTGTTTGGTTTGTTGATGTTGATGCCATGTTTCGACGATGATGTGTTGTGATGTGTTGTGATGCCATGCTTGGATTTTTGTTATATGACTATTTGTAATATATATTGTTTGTTCTGTGATTCGAGCCATCGAGTCGGGTAGTATTTTCTGTTTTTTTTTTAAAAAATAAAAACCTTATTTGTGACGACTTTTTATACAGTACCGTTGCAAATAAGGCTCCAGGCCATCGCAAGTAAGCCTCTGCTATTTGCGACAGCCTGGCCGTCGCAAATAAGCATTAATTGCGACAGCTAGGCAGTCGCAAATAGCCACGTGGGTCCCGGATGAGGACACGTGAGCCCTGCTGGCTAAACTTATTTGCGACGGCCAGGCCATCGCAAATAAGCTTTAATTGCGACAACCGGGCCGTCGCAAATACTGTTGCGGGGCCCACCAGCCCCCGGGCAATAACTTGCGATGACCACTTCGAGCCGTCGCAATTAAGCTTAATTGCGACAGTGGCCGTCGCAAATAAGCTTAATTGCGACGACTAATTTGTGACGGCTAGAAGCCGTCGCAAATAACTTATTTGCAATGGTATTTGCCTTATTTGCGACGGCCCTGGCCGTCGCAAATCGTTGGGATTCCTGTAGCGAAGAAGCTTGTAAGACATCTGTTCCCCTACTGATTTACAAGAATCATCCCTCACAACAGATAATTGGAAGCTTGCACGAACGAGTCACACGGTCTAGGTTTTGCGATCCAAACTCTCATGCTCATTCTGATTTTGTTGCTTCTTTTGAACCCAAAGGAATATCACACGCACTCACTAATGAATCTTGGATTATTGCCATGCAAGAAGAGTTAGAAAATTTTGAAAGAATTAATGTTTGGAAACTTGTACCTCCACCTCAAGATCACACTTTAATTGGAACTAAATGGGTGTTTAAAAATAAACAAAGTGAGGATGGTGTTGTGATTATGAATAAGGCTAGATTGGATTGGTTTCTCAAGGTTTCACACAAATTGAAGGTCTAGATTTCGATGAAACTTTTGCTCCACTTGCTAGATTAGAAGCCATAAGAATTTTGTTAGCCTTTGCTGCATCTAAAGGTTTCAATTTATATCAAATGGATGTAAAAAGTGCTTTTCTTAATGGCTACAAAGATGAGGAGGTTTATGTCAAACAACCACCAGTTTTGAAAATCCAGATTTTCCTAATCATGTTTACAAACTGTCCAAAGCCTTGTACAGTCTCAAACAAGCCCCTAGAGCATGGTATGATAGGTTAAAAACATTCTTACTTAAAAAGAGGTTTACCATGGGCAAGGTTGATAAAAACTCATTTTGTGCTTAAGCATGGCAATGATTCACTATTTGTTCAAGTGTATGTGGATGATATTATCTTTGGTTGTGCTTCTCATGATCTTGTGTCCAAGTTTTCAGCTATGATGAGTTCAGAATTTGAGATGAGTATGATGGGAGAACTCACGTACTTTTTGGGGCTGCAAATCAAGCAAACCAAGGAGGGTACCTTTGTGCATCAATCGAAGTATACAAAAGACCTCCTAAGGAACTTCAACACGGACAAAAGCCAGCCTCTTCGGACACTAATGGGAACAACAACAACACTTGAACTTCATGAATATGGTGAACCCGTGGATCAAAAAGAATATAGAACCTCAATGCATCAAGACCGGATATACAATTCAGCGTATGTCTTTGTGCATGGTTTCAAGCCTCCCCACTTGCTTCACATCGTCAAGCCCTCAAAAGGATTCTCAGGTACTTACATGAAACTCAAGAATTTGGCATTTTTCGTCCTTCTTCCTCAACCGTTACTTTGAAAGCTTTTTCGAATACTGATTTTGGGGGTTGTAGGATTGATAGGAAAAGTACTTCTGGTTCTTGTCATTTTCATGGTAATTCACTTGTTGCTTGGTCCTCTAGAAAACAAAACTCAGTTGCACAATCCACAGCCGAATCTGAATATGTAGCTGCTGCTAGCACTTGTTCACAAATTTTGTGGATTGTTCAAACACTTAAGGACTATGGGGTTGATCTAGATAGTGTTCCACTATTTTGTGATAACACTAGTGCCATTTGCATTGCTAAAAACCCCGTGCAACATTCTAGAACTAAACACATTGACATTAGGTATCATTTTCTCTGTGATAATGTTGAAAAAGAAAACATTGTGCTTCATTATGTAGATACCAAACAATAATTGGCTGATATTTTTACAAAACCCTTGGATTTCACTCGTTTTTGTTTCATTCGTAGTGAAATAGGGGTTATGCATCCTCATGGCTTAAATTGAGGGGATTGAAACATAGGAAGTTTATGTGTGAATATGAACTTAAAGTAATATGAGCATATTATTTCATACATATATGACTTTATTATTCCTTTTACATGCTGAAAGTTCTTACTACATTACTCGTGTTATACATTTTGTAGTTTTTGCCATGTCTAGTAATTGGAATAAATACTTACACTAAATCTGGTCATGGTCGAACTTTCTTGCTGTTTTGAACTTGTTGCATGCTCACAAGTGCTTTTAATAATGAAAAATTAATCAATCAGCTATTCACATGTTGAACTTTATGATCAAATAAAAATGAGAAAAGATCAAGAGAATATGCATGCATTGCACTTCTTCTTTTCAGATGGCTTATCATTGCACTTAGATATGAACTTGGAAGAAGTTGTGTATGACTAAAACCATGTCCTTAAGCTTTTGATTGTCAAATGACATAGGCTTGGCTTGGTTGGTTAGAATAAGGCAGATGCGCATATAATCTCTTGCAAATATCATATGATCAAAATTTGTGATTTGAAAAATAATAAAGTGTAGCAACAAGTGTCATGCTTTCAGGTCTTGAAATAGTTAAGTTTGTGAGATCATGACTTGCTTAAATTGAAAATTACATTTGATCTCTAGCATGGCTTACACTACTTTATTTATCTCATTGATGTGATAATGTATGTTACTTGACAGTATGACTTGGATGAGCTTTGTTTTATATGTATATGTTATAATATGCTCATAACATTTAAAATTTCTCTTTCCAATCTTGCTGAATACATTGTCAAAGGGGGAAGATAATATGTTAATTTTTAAAGAAAAGTATGCAAGGGGGAGAAAATTTTCTGTTTTACAAAGGCGGAGAAATTGTTTTCAAAACTTTTAATGTGAATAAGCCAATGTTCGGATTTTAAATGGTGTTGCCAATGCATTCATCAAGGGGGAGATTGTGAGACCTATGTGTGCTGAATACATTGGCTTTGACAATAAATGTTTTGAAGCCATAACATCTTTTTAGCAAGGTCCGACTCTAGCTCCGAGCTTCTGCAAGGTCCAACAATAGGTCTGATTTTCTTTGTCTAGGTCCGAAATGTTTTTGGGTAGCTCCAGTGAGATTTTTCTTTATCTCCAACATGTCTTTGATAGCTCCGGCATGTCTTTGTTAAGCTCCGATATGTTTTGATAGGTCTGACTCATGTTGGTTAGCTCCGACATGTTTTTCTAGATCCGGCTTTTGGGTTGACTAGTTCCGACTAGCTTTGGCAAGCTCCGGCACTAGGTTGTACTAGCTTTGGTAAGCTCCGCCGCTAGGTTGTACTAGCTTTGCCTCAAGCTCCGGTTAGCTTTGGCAAGGTTCAGAGCTTGATCGCAATGTTCCTGCTTTTACTATGAAATGTTTCAAACTTGCTTTACATTGTTGGAAAGTTTGCTTAGCATACTTTTACTAAGTTTTTGGTGGTTATGGTTGATATCATTTTGCTATGGTTTGCAACATGCTTACGTAAGGTGCTCACGTAAGGTGTTGTAGTTTCAGAACTAACGAGAGTCAAGTCGAGGACTTGTGCTCGGAAGTATTGGTTGTTTATTCATGTGCAGGTGTTGCTTGAGTTCAAGACATGGCTGGTGACGGGATCCATTGAACTAGTCTTAGGGAGAAGATGAGGTTAAACAACTAAGATCGGGAGGAATTGTGGTTAAGTTGATCGGGAGGTTGCGCATCATGTATGAATCAAGAACAATGCATATGTAGGTATCATGGACATCGTTGGAAGATGTTTGCACGTATGCAAGGAGTGCATAGACGTGGCTACATGGTTCCGAGACGTGATGAAGAGATATGGACGTAAAGAATTAGTCAGAAAGGTCCAACCGACTAGGTTGTGGACTCAGGCTGCGGCTGAGTCGTGTTTGACTCAAATATGGAAAGTTTTGAGTTGGTCATGATAGGATTTCATGTGGGTAACGAGTTTGAGTTGTTTTAGAAATGTGGGATACGTTCCTAAGGTGTTTGGAAGTCTTAAAATTGCATCTATCTGCGTGTAGAAGAATCCTAAGCAGTTATGGAAAGTTTCGATTCGTGATTTCAGTAGGATTAGAGTCCTAGTTGAGATTGGGTTGGCCTAAGTGCTGGTTATATAAGCAAGGGAGGCCAGAGCTCGTGGTGCACAACTTTGGGGCTGTTCCTCTTGTGTTCTATTGAAAAAAAATCGTAGTTGAAAGGAACTTCTGTGTCTTGTTCGTCCGACTTTTTCCAAACAAGTTTTTCTCGTCGAGTTGTCTGCACAGCACTACCTCTCTTCGGTAGTTTTGTCATAACTCGAGTTTTACAGATCCAGTTGACGTGATTCTTTTTGTGTTGTCTTCACAACTTGATTGTCTATTATCTGTAAAAATTTCATGGTATTGGATTTGTGGTTTCTGATCTACATGAGTTTCTTTGCAGCCTTCCAGAACTGTTTTTCTCGGGTAGGACAGATTGACCTTTGTTCGATCTTTTGATCATAACTTGAGTTTCTCTCGACGGATTTGAGTGATTCTTGTTGTGTCGTCTTCGTGACTTGATTCTCTCTGATATATATCACTCTTGTGATGGTGAAACACGTTTAGGTTAGTCTCACACACAATTTTTTTTTAATAGATCGTTTTTGTTGATACCCTGCGTACCGTATACCCCTTGGGACTACAAAAAAATCAAAGAGACTTCACCTGACCGAGTTGAAGACCTGCGAAGGCCCCACTTGTCATACGAGACTGGACATGCCTCCCACCTATGGTTAGCTCCAGTACCGCCACGTGTATCCTACAACCGGAGCTAAATCCCACACATGGGAAAGCTCTGGGCCTAATACCTGTGTGGCACCTCTGGACCTAACCCCCAACAGAGGGAAGCTCCGGTCCTGACACGTGTACAACAACAACGGACCTACCCGTCCCATACGGTAAACTCCAAAGCTGCCACATGTCCAACCACCGGACCTTCAACTTCAACAAGCCGACTGGAGGACCCCCAACGGCTCGGACCTTCAAGGGGTAATCAAAGACTTCAAGACCCGGTTAAGTGTCATTAATACCGTCTTAATGACACACCATCGGAGGGCCCTTAATACCAGTAACGGCATTGCCTAGGCCTGTTACCACTCTATTAAGGGTAATTAAGCTCATTGATTTTGTATTAAGTATTAGTAACCGTCGGGGCCACATGTCGGGCCAGGCTAACTGTGTAACAACCAGCCTTGTACTATAAAAGGAATGGTCGACGGGAGACTCAGGGACACTCTCTCACGCCCTCAAGCACACACAGTCTCTGACTGAAAACTCCCGAGAAGCTCATAGACGTTCAATACAATAGCTACACACCCTGTGGAGTAGGGTATTACGCTCAGGCAGCCCGAATAACGTAAATCCTTGTGTCCATTTGCCCTATTCTTCAAAATCTCCGCGCACCCAATAATGGACTATAAACTCAACGAACTACTAACGGTAGTATTGGGAGAATTGCCGGAAAAACACTCCGACAGTTGGCACGCCAGGTAAGGGGCAGGTGCCTGAGATTTCAAGAATGGTGAACTTAGCTGCTGGATCGTCCAACGGCAACCTCGCTGCGCAACCTGCTGGAGGCAATCCCTCCAACATGCAACAACCAGCAGGTGCCGCAGCTCCAGCAGGAGTCATGCCTCCGCCACCACCGTCTGCACCAGCAAATCAAGCTGGACAACGGGATAAAGCATCTACATCAGTCATGACATCGGCGAATAACAACAATCCTGAACAGGCGCTCGATGCAGCACGTGCTCTCCTCCAACGCCCACCACCTCCGGGTGCATCCCAGGGTGCAATGGAGCAGTGGAGGGCTGATGTGGAACATTTGGTTGCAGCAGTAGCCGATCACATTAGCAACCAAGGTCCTCCCCCCTTGGGGCGGGCCCCATCGCAGCATCAGACTTTGTCGGGCAGACTTGGTCCGCACGCTTCCAAAAATAGGAGGCGTGCTGCGTCTCAACAAGTGACATCGCTACCTGTCGGTGTGCGACGCACCCATATAGTAACCAGGCTTTCAACTCATGACCTCCGAGCAGAGCTTGATCGCCATTACCGTCAGCAGGACGGCCGCGTCCATATCGAGCGTGCTCGCGAAAGGCGAGAGGCTCGAGACAGTCCTGTTCCTGAGGGAATAGGAGGAGGCTGTTTTGCCCTGGCCATGCACTTGCGCATGGTCAGATGGCCACAAATGTTCCGGCCTCACCTTCCAGAGAAATTTGACGGGACTGTCAATCCTGCTGAGTTTCTCCATATTTACTCCACTACAATCCTTGCAGCTAGAGGTAACGAGGCCGTAATGGCCAACTACTTCCCCGTGGCTTTAACTGGGACCACCAGGTCCTGGTTCATGAGCCTCCCGCCAAACTCCATCAATAGTTTGGCGGAATTGTGCCAACAGCTCACTGCCAATTTTGGGAGTTCATACACCTGACCAGGCACCAAACTGGACCTTTTTGCTGTAACGTAGAAGGGGGGAGAATCCTTGCTTTCCTTCATCCAGATGTTCTCCCAGGTACGAAACACTATTCCTTCTATCTCTAGCACCTCTGTTATTGTAGCATTTAGACAGGGCGTACGAGACAAGAAGATGTTGGAGAAGCTGGCGATCAAGGAGATCACCAGTGTCACGGAGCTCTTCAACTTGGCAGACAAGTGTGCTTAAGCTGCGGAGGGCCGTGAAATGCACTCCAAACCACCTCCGGAGGATAAAAAAAATCCTCCAAGGGCGAAGCCACTACCTCCGGGAGTGGCAAAAAGAAGAAAAAGTCCAACGGCAAAAAAAAGCCGTCGGCTGGCACACCTACTGCTACAGCTGCTGCACCTCCGGGTGGCCGGGGGCCATGCCTCGAGAAACAACCTCGACCTTCATCTGAAGATGGCGGCAACTCCAAAATGTGGTGTACTATTCATAAGTCGAACAACCACAATTTTGAAGACTGCCGAGAGGTTCAGAACCTTGCCGAGCGCTACAACAAGCGCCGGGAAAAAGTTCCTTTCCGACAAAGGGAAGGAAAACAGAAAGTCGATGAAGCTCCAACTGAAGAGGAGTTCGGCTTTCAGGACCCTAAAAAGGTCTTGAAGGCTGTTTACACCTCCATTGACGACGACTCCGACGTTTCCGACAATGAACGTCAGAAAACCATGAACACCATTTTTGGTGGTTCGTGGGACATCACCTCCTGCTGTGTCCTCAAAACCATGCGGCGGGACATGGCTTTGGTGGCTCCCACCGCCAGGGCAGAGCCACATCGGAAGGGGATGGATACTGCCATCACTTTCGACACGTCAGACTACCCTCGGAATATGATCGGAGCTGGTCAACTCCCATTGATGGTATCTACGACCATCAACAATATTCAACTCCACCATGTAATGGTGGACAGAGGTTCGGGGCTGAACCTCATAAGCTTCGAAGCTTTCATCAAGCTTCAGCTCCAACCTTCAGATCTTCGCCCCTCCCGACCTTTCTCTGGAGTAGGTCCGGGTGCCATAACCCCACTTGGTTCCATTACCCTCCCTGTAACCTTCGGGACTCAGGAGAATTATCGCACTGAGAAGTTGGTCTTTGACATTGCTAAGATCAACTTACCCTTCAACGCCATTCTGGGTAGGCCATCCTTATACAAGTTCATGGCTGCAACTCATTATGGCTACTTGGTGTTGAAAATGCCAACACCAACCGGTGTTCTTTGGATCTGTGGAGACCGCACTGCCAGAGTAACTGCACTGGAAGAACTCCACGCGCTTGCTACAGCGCAGGAGGAAGAGTCCAGGCAGCATCAAGCTCCAAAACCCCCGAGCATTCGTCATCGAGGCTCAACCTCCGTAGCTCGTGTGCAACCAAGCGGCGACACCGACATTCCCGTCAAAGTCATCCAAATCGGTTCCGACGCCGCTCAGGCCACCCGCATATCGGGAGGTCTAAATGACAAATAGGAACTCGCGCTCATCACTTTCCTCCGGGGTAACATCGACGTGTTTGCCTGGCAACCGTCACAAATGCCTGGGATCCCTAGGGAAGTGATCGAGCATAATCTGAAGATCTATCCCGATGCTCGGCCTCTACACCAGAAGCCTTGGAAGCAATCAATAGAGCGACAAAACTTCATACGACAAGAAATGAAGCAGTTGCTTGAAGCTGGATTCATCCGAGAGGTCTTCCACCCAAAATGCCTGGCAAACCCAGTCGTTGTACCCAAGGCTAGCGGGAAGCTTCAGATGTGCATTGACTACACAACACTAAATAAGGCATGTTCGAAAGATCCATTCCCACTACCTAGAATAGATCAGATAGTGGATTCCACCTCCAGGTGTGAATTACTGTGTTTCCTAGACGCATATTCTGGGTACCATCAAATAAGAATGTCTAGGGAAGATGAAGAACATACTTCTTTCATCACAGTAGATGGATTGTATTGTTATACTGCCATGCCATTTGGTCTCAAGAATGCAGCTTCAACATTTGTACGTGCTATGTACAAAACCTTTGGAGAGCTCATCAGAGATGTAGTGGAAGTGTATGTCGATGACATCGTCGTATAGATTAAGGACAAGGAGTCACTTCTTGACACCTTGAAAGCTGTCTTTGACAAGTTGCGAGTCACTCGCACGAAGCTGAACCCAGACAAGTGTGTCTTCGGGGTTAGCTCTGGAAAGCTTCTTGGTTTCCTGGTAAACCACCGAGGCATAGAGGCAAATCCGGCAAAAATTAAAGCCATTGAAGAGATGCGGCCACCAGCTCGCATCAAGGACGTCAAAAAGCTGACTGGATGTCTAGCTGCCCTCAGCCAGTTCATCTCAAGACTGGTGGAACAGGCACTACCCTTCTTCAAGCTATTGAGGAAGTTCGGACCATTCCAATGGTCTGAAGAAGCAGAAAAGGCGTTCCAGGAGCTGAAGCAGTTCCACACCACTCTACCAACCTTGGTAGCTCCGAACCCCGGTGAGCCTTTACTGCTTTACATTTCGGCAACTGACGAAGTTGTCAGCATGGTCCTGGTTGCGGAGAGACCAGAACCGTTACAAGCTCTAGAATCCAGACCCCTCCGGGAGAGTCAGGAGGTTCCTGAAGGTGAGTCTGGGTCCCAGCCCCTAAACTTGGATCAACAAGGAGTTACTCTTGTTGAGCAAGAAGAACCAAACCCACATGGGAGGCTCCAGGTCACTCCTGAAGAGGTTCCGAGTTCCTCCAACGAGGACCCGACGATCCCTGAAGAAGGTCCGGACCCCTCCGGGAGGGTCCGGGTCGATGAGGAGGAAGCTTCGGGCCCTTCCGGGAGGGTCTGGACAGTCTAATGCCCAGTGTACTTCATAAGTGAAGTACTCCATGATGCCAAAACTCGGTACCTGGAAGTACATAAACTGCTATACGCAGTTCTTATTGCTTCCAGGAAGCTCCGACACTATTTCCAAGCTCACAAGATTTCAGTGGTGACTTCATATCCACTGCGAGCAATTTTGCATAATCCCAACTCCACTGGGAAAATTGCAAAGTGGGCAGCGGAATTGGCCGAGTTTGACCTTGAATTCGTCCCAAGAGAAGCACTCAAAAGTCAAGCATTGGCAGAATTTGTGGCGGAATGGACCCCCTCTCCATCAAAGCCTGGGGGCCCTAGTGAGCAGAAGCCAGAACTCAAGGCTCCGGTCTTCACCAAGCCTCACTGGACTCTACTTTGATGGCTCCATGCAGATGCAGGGGGCCGGAACTGGAGTCCTTTGCCTCTCTCTGACTGGGGAGAAGGTTAAATAAATGGTACACCTTGACTTCAAGGCAACCAACAACATGGCGGAGTATGAAGCACTCATTTACGGACTAAAGGTGGCACTATCATATGGTGTCAAGCAGCTATTGGTCAAGGGAGATTCGTATCTCATCATTAAACAGGTGAAGGGTGAATGCTCCTGCAACAATCCCCAACTAGCTGCTTATCTCCTTGAAGTACAGAGGCTTCAGAAGGACTTCGAAGTCCTGTACCTCCACCATGTACAACGTCTCCATAACACTGAAGCTGACAAACTCTCGACGAAAGCGTCAACTGGAGCTCCGGTTCCCGACGGAACCTTCATCCAGAGGTTGTCTAATCCGACAGCTCAGCCTGCCAAACTGAGCGAAGGGGGTGAGACCATCATCCCGAAGCTGGCGGTCTCGATGGCCCTGTTACCATGGCAGCCATCAAGGCTCGTAGGTGCTGCCAGAAGCTTCGAGCAACCCAGCACGCAAGACTCAAATGCTCAAGCTAGCTCCGATGCATGGATCTCGGAGATCTAGAGCTACTTGAAAGACAACTTCCTTCCTGACGATGATGTATCCGCTGACCGGATAGTCAGATTGGCTAAAAGATACACATCAGTAGAAGGGGATCTCTACCGGCGCGGTGTTAGCGGCGTCCTAATGCGGTGCATTACAAGGGAAGAAGGCTGCGAGCTCCTCGCAGAAATCCATGGAGGCGAGTGTGGGAACCACGCGTCTTCTCACACGCTGGTCGATAAAGCCTTTCGGCATGGCTTTTACTGGCCTACAGCGCTCCAGGATGCAACTGAGCTGGTGAAGAAATGTGAAGCATGCCAGTATCATGCAAAACAAATTCACACACCGGCCCAGCCTCTACAAGTGATACCTCCTACATGGCCTTTTGCTGTGTGGGGGATGGATATCGTGGTACCTTTCCCAAGAGCCGTCGGAGGTTACAAGTTCCTGTGCGTCGCCATTGACAAATTCACCAAATGGCCGGAAGCAACTCCTGTTGTGATAATAAACAAGTAATCAACAATCAACTTCTTACAGTCCATCGTATGCAGATTTGGAGTCCCAAACAAAATCATAACAGATAATGGGACCCAATTTACAAGCTCTACATTTTAAGGATATTGCGAAGACCTCGACATTCAAGTCAGCTACGCTTCTGTAGCTCACGCGGCAAGCAATGGCCAAGCCGAGAGAGCAAATGCAGAAATCCTAAAAGGACTCAAGACGCGCACATATGAGCATCTAAAAAAACATGGAGCCAACTGGATTGAAGAGCTTCCGCCCAGTCTATGGGCCAATAGGACAACTCCAAACCAGTCGACTGGAGAGACACACTTCTTCCTGGTGTATGGAGCTGAAGCAGTCCTTACTCCAGAAATCACCTTGGGGTCGCTCTAGGTCCGGACCTTCAACGATGCCGCGCAGGACCAGCTCCGGCGTGAAGACCTTGACCTCCTTGAAGAAGGAAGGTGCCGAGCAGCTGTTCGAAATGCCCGATACCGCCAAGCTCTCCGGCGCTATCACCAAAGGCATGTTCACGGCCGACAGCTCGAGGAAGGTGATTTGTTGCTACGGAGAATACAGTCCAGAGAAGGGTTAAACAAGCTCTCCCCTTGCTGAGAAGGACCCTTCTGAGTGATTAAAGTATCCCGTCCCTGATGCGTTCACTTGGCAACCAAGGATGGAACACCTCTCCCTAATCCTTGGAACATTGAGCACCTCCGTAAGTATTACGCTTAATATCACGGAGGTGAGTCTGTAGTTACACATGATGTATGTTATAGAGTCATTGTACAGAGTCGGGTAGCTCCTCCGGGAGAACAGCCGGACCTTCCCCGTAAGGTCCGCAGAGTTCAGGCAACACTTGTCACAGTCTCAGAACTAAAAGTGAAGCTAGCTACCCTGGGTCAAACAAGAAACAAAACACACTTAGCCTGGTTCTGTACCCTAAGGGTGTACTTGTTTCCCTTGTACCCCGGACCTATAATGAAAGACATCTTTGTGTGAAAACAGACTCCACGTGCATTTACTTTGTACACGCTCATTATTTTTTATTCTTCTCTTTCTTGTATATAACAAAGTTGTGCGATTCTCAAGAATTTTTTAGATCGACTAATTCATGTACAACAAGAGTCGCATTGTTAATTCCTTTGGGTTTTTACAATGTTGAATGGTTCACTTTCCTGAATGCCGCCGGCCAATCTAGGTCCGGAGTGTGCTATCGACTTAGCTTGGTCCTGCACCCTAAGTACGCCACTCTACTTACACTCCGGCAGGCCGAAGTAAGGTGGGTCCTGAAAACAATTGGACCTGGAGAAAACAACTCAGTGCACTTGATTGTATGAAGAATTGCACTCGACCCCAAAATTTCTTACGAGAATAGTAAGTCGCAACAGAGTTATATATAAGAAATGAATTTTACTATTTTTCTTGACTTTAGTGTGCAGGAAAAATAAGGATCTCATGATGATGGTGAATTAAGCCGGAGCTATTAAAGCTCCGACATCCCCTAGATGGCTTGTAATCGATGTTTTAAACATTGATAGCAAGTATTGCTGGAGCTACTTAGCTCTGGTAAATTCAGGGGGTTAGCCGTCCGAAGATGGTGGGAAGACTCCAGAGTACTAACTGTCGACGCTCTATGCGTTGATGGAGACCACTGCTGGAGCTACCAAGCTCCGATGATGGTCAAAGCCGGAGCCCTTAAGCTCCGACAACCTCAGGGAGCCTTCACTACTAAAGACTTCGGACCTATGCTCTACAAGTCTGAAGTATGCAAGTCTTCAACAGCAGTTACATCCTCTTGGTACATGTTCACAATAAAATTGTGTACATCTACCAGGGGGCCAAGTGGGACAAAAGTGTTGAAGACAAAAAAATGAAATTCATAAAAAACTTGGATTTCATTCATCTGGAGACAAGAGATTACAAAATTGGAGAAGAAGAAGAGAGAATACAAGCGGGAGCTACAAAGAGATGGTCCTAGACCCTATGGAAGAATGAGACAACCTTCTGGGCAACCTCAGAAACGCTGGCCTGGGCAGCTTCTCCCTCTCCGATGATGGGGCCTTGGAGCACCGGGTCCAGGGGGAATTGGGGGTCCCGGCTTGTGTAGCACGACAGAATAAATTCTGCGACGCTCTTGGCCAGGGATTGTCCCTCAGTTTCCAGCTGGTCCGCAATGACATCGCCCATCCTGGTGAGCTTGTTGCCTGCCGAACTTAGCGCTTGCAAAGCCTAGTCCAGCTCCGGTTCCGAATCATCCGAACGCACGGGACTAAAACCCATTGGCATCAGCGCGTCGTTGGCTTTGCCCAGAAAGTCCCAAACTTGTTGGGACTCCACAACCCTGCCGCTTCGCATCTCCTCCAAGAATCTTCTGGCTGCCGCAAGCTCCGAGTTCTCCCGAGCAAGACGCTCCACCTCTTTGGCGTTCTGCTGAATCTTTTCAGCAACATGCCTTTCGAGTTTACTGAGCTCTTCCTCCCGGAGATGGATCTCGTTCTGGCGGTTAACCAGGTCCTTCTCTCGGCCCCGCACCTTCTTCTCCCTGGCAGCAACGTCAGTTTCCCTCCTATGGAGTTCCTATCCTCGCTGCCAGGCCTTCTTCTCCTCTCTCTCGCAATGCTCATCCAATTTCTTGGTGCGCTCCTCGAGACTCTTGTCACCCAGAGTTAGCCTCTGAGTAAGCTCTTCTTCCCTCTTCACGACGTCGTCCCGTAGCTCCAGGAATTTTTGCTCTTCATCCTCGAGCTTTCTCTCCCGCTCCTCAAGAGCCTCCCAGCGCTTAACGAGACTAGTGTGGATGGCGTCGAGCCTCTCTTGGCGATCATCCGCTGCGCTATTAGCAGCCTTGGCCTGCTCATAGATTTCTCGGGACTGGTTGTCAAGGGATCGCGTCATGCTTTCCTTCTCATCCAGTAGTTTACCCCAGTACTCCAGGCGGACCTTCTCCTTCCTCACCCACTCTTTGTTGTCAGCCAGCCTCAACTTCGCTAGCTTGGTCTCGAAGTGGAGCCGGTTGCACCACCTCCTAAGAGTTTGACGCTCCTCCTCGAGAGCCTTGCTGTCGTGGTAAAAAGCCAGCTAAACCTGGTGAAGACTGGAGCAGGCGTTGTCAATAGACAACGACAGAGGGATCGGGTCCGGATCTACCGTGGCCATCTCCGCCAGTTCCAGCGGGTTCTCTGTGAAAAAAAATGGGTCCCACTCTACAAGAGCAGTTCCCTGAGCTTCCGCGGCATTGGGGCCGCCCTCTAGAATAGCCTCGACCGTCGTCGAGGAAGGTCCTGCTACAGAAGCTTCAACCTTTGGAGTTGGCTCCGAAGGCCCCGCCGCTAGGTCGTCAACAGCTGGTCCCTCAAGCGGGGGGCCAACAACTTCATCTCGGCACCCTGGCTCGGGTGTGGGCACCTCCGAGATCACCACATTCGGGGCAGGTGTTGAAGGTTCGGTCGAAGCTGAAGCCATTTCTGGCTCCGACGCTGGCGCCTCCTCCATCACCGGCCCAGGCACTGACGATTCAACCCACATTGGCTCGGGCGCCGACACCTCTCCAGCGATTGGTTCAGGCGTTGGAATCTCTCCGAACACCGGCTCTATCGCAAGAACTTCTCCAGCAACCTGCTCTACCACCGAAACTTCTTCGATAATCGGCTCAGGTGCTGGAGCTTCATCAACCACCGGCTCTACCGCCGTGCTAGCATCAAACACCGGCTCCATTGCCGGGGTTTCAACGACATCCGGCTCTGGGACCGAGTCACAGATATATCCGGTTCTGAAGCCGGAGCATCCACCATTTCAGCGTCCAAACCCGGAACTCCAACCTCCGGGGCAGGTGCCGCTGGTGCATCTTCATTCTTGTGGTCGGGCGCTACCACGAGAGCCTCTGGGGATGAGTCAAGGTCCAAGACCATGACAGCCAGGGCCAGAGCTGTCGCAGCCTCAGCCACCCCTTGGGACGACACTGGAATTAGAGCCGGAGCTTCTGTCTCCGCAGCATTAGTTGCTGGCACAGGAGCTGGAGCTTCAGTCCTTTTCTTGGGGACACTGCAGATGAAGGACGAAGAAACTCAAAACACAGTTACAACACAAAACAACTAATTGAGGTAAAAACAAAAATTACCTCGGAAGGTTTCTGCACCAGTTAGCACGGAACCTCTTCTCCGGACGCTCAGGACTAGATCCAGGCACCACTGGCATATCTATTCTGGAAGGTTCCCTAGAGCTCGCCGCAACCGTCAGCACTGCTTTGGTCGAGGCTCCCGGACCTAGAACCTTCAATTAGACCTAGTACTGTAGCCATATGGTCGGAACTGGCACCCCGAGGAGATGGTGATGCTGGAGTGGATGCTGCCATTGAAGACCTCCCACTCAGGGGAGAAGGAGCCGCTGGGAAGAAGCAGGCCTGATGGACCTTCCATCAAAGTGCTTTAGCTTCCTTTTCCGGCTCGAGGGCTCGGCCAACTCTTTGCCCTTGCCCGAGACTTCAACTCTCTGTTCCGGGACAGAGGGGGGACCACCCTCGGAGGCCCCAGAGATTACCAACCCGGTGGTTGAACACCTCTCGACGACACCAAGGTCATCAAGCACCGACATCTTACGCCGGAGCTCCCTGCTGAACTCTGCCTCCATGTTCAGAGGGAAGAAAGCCGCCGACGGAAACAAATAGTCATCCTCAACATCGATGCCGTGCTGGAACTTCTTGAGGTGAAGCTCCAAGGTTGCACCTTCCAGGTTGGACTTCAAACCGGTTTCGATCCGGTCATCGTCCATCACACTGTTGAGGGCCCAAGCAAGCTTCTTCCTCTTCTTCAGTGGAGCCCACATGTTGGCCAGGAAGTTGCAAAATACCACCTGAGGAGTCACCCCTGCTTCCATGCACCGGCGGATGCTGGTCAGGGCAGGGTTGAAGGCGTCCGACAACACTGCAACATTGCTCCAAGCTTCAGTGTCGACATTGGGGAGGCCTACGGGCAACTCCAGCCTCTCATGCTCCTCTGCCCTGATGACGATCCAATCCTTCTTCTAGTCGTCCCACTTACCAGAAGGGAATGACCGCAAGTACTTGTGCGAGCACTTCTTGCGCTTCACAAAGTAGTAGAAGCCAAGGTACTCGTCACTCTTGCCGGTGGTGTGGATGGTGAAGAAGGTGCGGAAGAGCTCGACGCAGGGAGGAATATCCACCCACATCTCACAGAAGTGGACAAAGATCGACACCAAAAGAATGGAGTGGGGACTGAGGTGGTACAGCTGTAGACCATAGAAGTCTAGCAGCATCAAGAGAAAAGAAGAAAAAGGTGGGATCAGTCGCACCATGGCGTACGCGGAGAAGTACACCATTTCACCGGCGTGCTCCTTCTCGAACAGAAGCTTGCCGGCGCGGACCTGGTGATTGAAGAAGTCACTGGACCACCCCATGAGGGCCCGTACGTTATTCAAGGTGCCGTCGGTTTAAGTCGGCTCTCGCGAAGACCCAACTCCATCGCAGCACAAGCGGGGCTAGAGACGAAAATCAAGCAAATGTTTGGAAGGTCTGAGAGCAAGATCGAATGAAGGCGTAAAGAACCCCCAAACGGTGCATGCTTTCCTTCTTAAGTAAGCCCCCACAACGCTTGGATGGAAACCGCAGAGGAGCTGACGTTACAAGTTAAAAACTTCACCCTGCCAACGACAAGGAGGCCCGAGGCCACCCCGATGATCAAGTCGAGGTCCTTACCCAGGCAAACGGTTGTCATCATGAAGGGTGGGAAACCCGAAGGCGGCGGCCTCACAAGACGCGTGGAACCGATATGATTTTCGTATCGAGAACCGGCGACCTTCAATTGTGTGAGATCTGCACGCTAAGATCTCACCTGCCGCATCCAGGATATGCCACGCGGCGGTGGTTTAACTATGAACTACTGCCAATGGCACATCTGAAGATCATTGAAGACACGACACAAAAATCGAAGGATGGACCCACCTCTGACAAAACGACTCCTTCCAAAAGGTCTCTCCCAGAGGTCGGCCCAGGGGGCCACTGTCGGTACCCTGTGTACCGTATACCCCTTGGGACAACAAAAAGACCAAAGAGACTTCACCTGACAGAGTTGAAGACCTACGAAGGCCCCACTTGTTATACGGGACTGGACATGCCTCCCACCTATGGTTAGCTCCGGTACCGCCACGTGTATTCTACAACCGGAGCTAAATCCCACACATGGGAAAGCTCCGGGCCAAATACCTGTGCGGCACCTCCGGACCTAACCTCCGACAGAGGGAAGCTCCGGTCCTAACACGTGTACAACAACAACGGACCTACCCCTCCCATACGGTAAACTCTGAAGCTGCCACGTGTCCAACCACCAGACCTTCAACTTCAACAAGCCGACTGGAGGATCCCCAACGGCTCGGACCTTCAAGGGGTAATCAAAGACTTCAAGACCCAGTTAAGTGTCATTAATATTGTCTTAATGACACACGATCGGAGAACCCTTAATACCAGTAACGGCATTGTCTAGGCCCGTTACCACTCTGTTAAGGGTAATTAAGCTCATTGATTATGTATTAAACATTAGTAACTGCCGGGGCCACATGTCGGGTCAGGCTAACTGTGTAACGACCAGTCCTTGTACCATAAAAGGACTAGTCAACGGGAGACTCAGGGACACTCTCTCTCACGCCCTCAAGCACCCACAGTCTCTGACTGAAAACTCCCGAGAAGCTCATAGACGCTCAATACAATAGCTACACACCCCATGGAGTAGGGTATTACACTCAGGCAGCCCGAACCACGTAAATCCTTGTGTCCATTTGCCCTATTCTTCGAAATCTCTACACACCCAATACCGAACTATAAACTCCACGAGCTACGGTAGTATCAGGAGAATTGCCGGAAAAACACTCTGATAGTTTTTCTACCAAATGGGTTCGGATTTAATTGTTTCCGCTGCGTAAGATTTTTTAAATCTACCATTCACCCCCTATGGTAGCTTTTTCACGTGGTCTTCGATCCTACATTCATCAGTCAATTGTATTTCATTTTCAATATACTCCAATGAAGAATATTCTAGTGCTCCTACCCTAGTAGCAATACGGGTGATCAGTGAAGTGCATTCAATTGGCCCTACCCTTGGAATGTGATCTAACCATTGTGTCATCATGGCAATAACTGGAGCAACTTTTATCTTTTTAGTCATGGCAAATAAAATTTTCAGCTCATCATTAACAGTAGTTAAATCTTGCCAAAAACTTTGGTTGTTAAACTTAGGCAAAGCATCTAAATCTAGCAAAAATGTTTATGGAAGCCTAGCATTTCACTTAAATCTTTCCATAGGATGTTGTATTCTTTTTGAAATAATCTAAAAGTAATACCATCAAATCCTATTTTTAGTGTGCAAAGAAATTGCATGGAGAGAAGGCGTGAACATCTACCCTCTATGTGAGCAAAAATTTCCCATCCTAGTGCATGCCAAATGAAAAGGAATTTGGAATCCATACCTATCTTACAGATCAAATCCGGATCATAAGCTTTTGTATGAGAAAACTCAAGATCTTTAAGGAGCTTGTGTGCTTGATCATCAACTTTACTTTGTATGTCGAGGTCGTCATCGTGAAGAAGTTGGTGCAAGTTTCTCCTCTCACCCATGGGAGTGTCCTCACCTACACACTCCTCCTCCGTGAACTTGGTGTAGCAACCGAAGAGGGACGTGCACTTGAATCTCCACCATGGCTTGAGCTTGCAGCCTTCTTCCTCTTCCCAAAAAACCTCTTCATTCCTTTCATGGCCACAACAAGCAAGAAAACAACAAAGCCAAAACTCGAAAGAGGTAATGTTAGTAAAACCAAAGCCCCCAACGAATTTTCCCCTGAAGAACTTGAGAGCAAATTGCAAATGCAAACAAAAGCAAATCTTTTTGAGTTGGATTTTGAGCACGAATACTTAAGTGAAGATCAAGAAAAAATGTGAGCAAGAGTGACTTTGGGAAGGTGTGTGAAAGTGCATTTAGGCACACCCTTATGGGTTTTGGATGATTGATGACAAACAAGTGAGATCCTAATCAAGTTTGTTGAGATGAGGGCATGTTTCAGAGAATTGAACTAAACATACAAAAAAAAGAAAAATGAATTTCAAGAAAGGGAAGAGCACAAGTGAACAAAAGGTGCAAAAGGTGAAATGATAAGAATCAATAAAGAGAATAAAACAAGTGAAGAAAAGATGCAAAAGTAGTCCTATGTGTGTAGGGTGTGTGTGAGAGACACACCACTAAGAGCTCAAGTCGTCGCAGAAAGGATTAGGGCTATAACACAATTCAAGTTGCAGGAATAAAGGGCTACTCCGGCCCCAGAGAGGACTAGTCCGATCTCAGCACAGTATCACAATAGGACTAGTCCGGTTTCACAGAGGACTAGTCCATTCTATCACAATACCTCATAGAGGACTAGTCCGGCCTCATAGCGGACTAGTCCGTTTTCTCACAGTTCCAAAAAAGGACTAGTCCGTTTTCTCACAGTTCCAAAAAAGGACTAGTCCGATATCCTTTGTGGACAAAAACATACTAGTCCGGTCCCTAACGGACTAGTCTAGTACACTGACAAAAGTTAGGGTTTCTTAGTGTGCTGCACTTCTCCACACATAAATCTCTCAGCACAACGGACTTGTCCGGTCCATAACAGACTAGTCTGGTCGTCGGGATCCAAATGGTAACTTTTCTAAATGTCTATAAATAGGTGATCCATGACCCCACAACACCCATCTAAGAACCCTAGCGCCACCACTACATCCAAGAGCACAAAAACACTCCTATCCACACATTTTAAGGTCCTAAGAGTCAAATCATTGGGAGTTGGCAATTGGGAAAGGGAGAGTGATGATGTTATCAACTTTGAGCTCTTGGGTTTGATTTCTCACACATTGCTTCTGATTATTGTGTAATCATTTAAGTGTGTTGATCTCTATTTTCGTTTGTAATCTTGTGGGAGCCCTTAGCCTGTGAGGTTGCCCCTCCAACTTGGTGATTACCCGTGATAGTTAAATCAAGTCGGCCTTGTGTGGTGACTTTTCGAGGGAAAAGGGTTTGAAGAGACCCAACTCTGTGTGGGCTTCCTCAACGAGGAGTAAATCTCTTTGGTGAGATCGAACCTCGGTAAAAATCGCTTGTCTCGTGTGCTCTTGATCCATACTTTTCATTATCATCACTATTTAGGGCGTAGACTTGATCATACTTACACTTGTGTTAATCTTGTATTCCATGTGCAAGTCATTCACCATTAACATTTGCTAGAGTTGTTAATACATTTTACTACCTTCCGCTACGAGAGATTCAAAGGAAATAGATAATAGATCTCAATTTGATAGTTATGGTCATATACAACGGACTAGTCCTTACACATACTGGACTAGTCCGACCTTCATGGTTTTAACAGTTTTGCTAAGTGTTTCAGGAAAAATTTCAAAAGCCTATTCACCCCCCCCTCTAGGCCACATTCAATTGGTATCAGAGCAGGCTCTCCATGTACGAGACTCACCTCTCAGTGAGATCAAATGACCTTATAGAAGAACAATGAGATCCCAAAGGTGCCCAACACCAAAGATGAACATGACACAAAGGCATTCAATATACTCATGGAGAATAGACTGATTATGAAGAAGTGCATCAACTCAAAGCGCTTCTAAGGAAGAAACTCATAAGCAAAAAGGGCAAGGAAGAAGACGAGGAACCGACGAGGAGTGGTTGTCAAGACTACTCCCGATATCCTTATAAATATAATCATCTTAATTCTAACAATCATGATGTTTCAATTCCTATGGGGAGACCTCCACATTTTGACAGAAATGATTATACAATGTGGAAGTATAACATGAAAATGCATCTTATCTCCTTAAACTCCAGTCTTTGGCATGTTGTGTGTACATGTTTAGATATCATGGATACTGATGATGAACTCACTCTGGAGCAAGAGCAAGAAACACCACAACGCACAAGCCGTTGCGGTAATCACTTCATCCTTGAGCTGGGAAGAGTTGACCAAGATTGATGAACTGGAAAGTGCCAAGGAAATATGGGATACACTCAAGACCACACATGAAGGAAATCACTCAGTTCATGAATCGAAAATTAAAATGCTTGAAGGGGAATTGGGGAGGTTTGCCATTGAGGAGGGCGAATCACTCCAAGAGATGTACAACCGAATGAAGGCAATCATCAACAAGATTTGGGCCTATGGAAGTCACAAATGGACCGATCATGAAGTCATCAAGAGGATGATAAGGGCATTCATGCCTCGAAATGTCACTTTATGCTCAATGATCCGAGAAAGTCCGGGGTTCCATAAAATGACTCCTGATGAACTATTTGGCAAAATCGTCAACCACGAGATGATGGAGAAGGAAGCAAAATATGTGAAGGACCTTGCTGAGCTGACTTCATCAAGGAATAAAGGGGTAGCTCTCAAGGTTGCGAGCAAACCAAATAATAAGGAAGTCCACAAGGTGCAAGAGAATGAAGATAGCAATGTCATGAGCACCGATATGGATGAAGAAGAAATGGTCCTCTTCATGAATAAATTTAAGAGTATGATGAGAAGGAGAAAAGACAACAATTCCAGTGATGGTAAGAATAAAGAAAAAAGAAAAGTCCAGATCCAAACACTCATGCTATAACTGCGGTGAATATGGGCACTTCATAGTTAATTGCCCGTATGAAGAAAATAATAAGAAGAAAGAAGTGAAGCCTCAATGGAGAAAAATATTCAAGAAAAGGAGAGAATCTCATGAAGCACACATTGGAAAAGAGTGAGACTCAAACGACAAGTCCTCCTTCGATGAAGAAGAAGAGATGGCTACCATTGCCATCAAGAAGCCTACCAAGAAGTCTAGACTCTTCCCGAACATGGGACGAATGGAGAAGTACAATCACACTTGTCACAAGGCTAAGGAAGACAAGAAAAAGGTTCGACTTAAACCTCCCTCGCTTAATTACTCTGATGATGAGTTTGGTAGCAGTGATGAAAATGAACACATGTTTAAGGGCTTAAGTAAAACTGCATTAGATAAAATGAAAATACTAACGGATGAAATATTTGAGAAGGAAGATATTATCAACAACAAGAAGATATGTTTGTCCTTCAAAAGGAGAGATACTCTAAGGTTGGGGAAGCTCTCGGGCTAGAAAAGGAAAAGAGAGAAGCACATGAGCGTGAGCTAACTTTGAGCATGGAAACTTGCCCGAATCTAAATGATTTAAATGTTGTACTTAAGAATGAGCTTGTTAACTTGACAAAAGTTAACAAGAACCTTCAAGTACAAGTTGAATCACTCAAGAAAAGTGCTCCCTCCTCCTCGTCAACAAGCTCACCTTCCTCAAATATTGAGTCTATTCCACTCAAAACATGTAATTATGCTAATTTGATTCTTGACTTGAAAAATGAGCTTAAAGTGGCACAAAGCAATAATTCACCCAAAGGTGGAATTTTTGATAAGGAGAAAATCAAGTATGCACGAAGTGCATACTCGGTTACTAGAGCTCCTAGTATCAAGGATGGCCTTGGATATTCTGGGGGTGAAAAGCGAAATGCTAGAAACCCCAATAATAACAAGGAATCAATTGCTTTTATAAAGGAAAGCTCAAATCAAGTTAAGAACACCAAACATGTTCCTTCTTTTCATGAAAAAGCTAAAAATGAACAAAACATTATGTTTCATGACGTTGACACTCCATATGTTTTTTTGAAGAATAAATTTAACCATGTTTATTCTAAGTATGTTGGGCCACTCCACAAGAGTCCAAAATCTTGTGTGTGGGTGCCAAAATGTCTTATCACTAACATCAGAGGACCCAAGGAAGCTTGGGTACCTAGAAGCAAGGCATAATTCTATTTTGTAGGTGTACCCCCTCCAATGGATTCAAAAAGGTGCTTGAGAGGCTCAAACAAAATGATTGGAGGAAAAGAAAATATTCATGGGGGTACAATGAAGATCAAAGCTCATTTCCACCCATACGATCAACACAAGTACTCAAGGTGTACAACAACTAGAGAGCAATAATCAAGGGGGAGCTTTTACACGAGAAAAAGCTCAACATGTACAAGATCAACCTCAAAAAGATTGAGATATCAATATAGTGATGGAGGCAATGATCAAGGGGGAGTCAAAGAAAATGAAGAAGGAGGTACATCGTTCTATTTTTGGCTCTTGTATATCTTGGTCCATGTAGGTCATATTAAACTGGTATATCACCTTTGTTCGGTAATTCATCGTACTTGTGTGCATCTAGGCATAATATCCTGTCAAGTACATGTTTTGTATGCAAGGCGTCAAGCTGCTCCGACATGTGGCTTGAAACATTGCATATCTGTTTGCTAGGAGTATAGAACTTCAAAATACTAGCATGATTGCAAAAAATTATCTCCTATCTCATTAAAACTCTAAAACTATTTAAAGTATTAAGTCTTGGTAAATTATGGTCATAGTATGATTGTTGTTTGCTTATTGACCATATTTACCAAAAAAATTTGCTAAAACTATGTCCTTATGACCAACACTAGGAATCCATTGAAATTCACTTCAAAATTCTTACCCGCATTCTCTGTTAGACCAGACAAGTCCGGATATCAACCGGACTAGTCTGGTGTCCTGTCAATTCTGAACTTTTGGCCATAGTTTGATGATAAGTGTTTGTTGTTCATATGCTTCAAGGACATTCGGTAAAATCATGTACTTATCATCATCCAAAAGTCAAATCTCAAATTTACCTTGTTAATCTTATCACAACTCACTGTTTGCTACATACTAGTCCGTGGATTGGACCGGACAAGGCTGGTGTCTTGACTAGTCCGCCTTTGGTCCGCTGCTCCGGACAGGTCCGGGTTTCACCAAACTAGTCCGGTGTTCCCATGACTTAACTATTGCATGTTCCCCGAGTCACTCTTCTTCCTTATCACTACTTTCTCGACACTCTCTCCTCCTCACGAGCTCCCAAAGCGATTTCTCATCTACACCGCAGACTCTTTGGTTCATCAAGGGGGGACTTGGAGCTTCAAAGGGAAGTCTACCCCGGACTTATCCGCACTCAGGATCCGCTCAGCTTTGCGCATCGGTCCTCTCTTGGTAAACCCTAGCCCTAACCCTCATATTCATTCCATTATAGGGTTTAGGCCATTTCTTTCACTCTCTAGTGTTTTAATACACTCTGAGTATCCTACATTATCATTGTCCTTCACATTGATCTATGCTCTCAAAGATTTGATGATTTCCGAATACCTAGGGTTCATGCTGATGAACACCGGACTAGTCCGCACAAACCTCGGACAAGTCCGTTTGTGAACAGCATTAAGCCTACTATGTCGATTTCATTATGTTCTTTGAATCAATCTTTTCTCTCTATTCTTATCCTCTTCTACTGTGTCAGGCATCATGTCGAGCTCAGATGAAAGCATGTTTAGCAAGATGGAGCTTGAGGCGGCACATCTAGCCTCAAAACTCCAATTGGAGATCGAGAAACAACGAAGGACCATGTTTCGACATGACAAGGATGCCGGAGCATCAGGCACAAGCTCAAAAAGTTCCAGCAAAGAAAGCTATTGAAAAGAGCAAACAAGTGGTCACTCAAACATACAAGGCCAGAAAGAGTAAGGACAAGGGCAAAGGTCCTGCGAGGTCCTCGGGCCTGATTGGACCACTCGAAATGACTGCCCCGATGCACGATCGTAACCGTCATCCCAATGACTATGATTTCACTGGAAAGGGAGCTGAAAAAGCCAAAAAGATGAGGGAGATTGATGTATACAGTCACAAGAATGTGGCAGCAGATCCACGGTTTTGGAGCTAGTTTCACTATGATTATTACCAAATTGTGTACCTTCGCATGAAAGCTCCAGTGGCTAAAAATCAATGGATTGACTGGTATTACATGGAGGGCAAAGGGAATGAGGTATTTCATCAAGTGATTGCAGTAGTTGACAGACATGGCTTGAAAGACCTTCTAGCATTCAGGTATGATTGGAACAATGAAGTCATAGCTCAATTCTATGCCACTTGTTATTTCTCTAAGTCTGGAGTTGATGAGATCACGTGGATGACTCATAGAAAGAAGTACTCAGTTGGTTATGAGGAGTTTGCCGAGATACTTGAATTGGGTTGGTCTCATAACAACAGGCTCAAATTTCACAATGTCAA
Source organism: Tuctoria greenei (assembly GCA_036927565.1). Lineage (NCBI taxonomy): Eukaryota > Viridiplantae > Streptophyta > Magnoliopsida > Poales > Poaceae > Tuctoria > Tuctoria greenei. The sequence continues at coordinate 98,391,518 of JAYESD010000011.1, forward strand.
GGCGCTAGACAGGAATGAGTTAGACTTCCTCTATGACACTGCCTATCCATTCAAGGCTTCATTCACCAACTATTTGAAGTCATTCTTTACTGTTTTGAACTGGGTGCTAAGGAAGACTATTGCACCTAAAGATGGTGATGCAGGAAGCATTCAGGGCTTCCTTCGCAACTTGATGCAAATCATTAGTGGAGATGAAGAATTCGATGTGCTTGATTATATCTACAATGATATATTCAACATTGCTCACACCCTAAATCGGTCCTGTGGATATGCCACCTACATTATGTTCATGATCGAGAAAGTCACAGGATTGGATTTTGTCAAGGATGTTCCTCACACTAGGCTCAGACCTTAGATTCCTACAGCTCCTCCTCCACTATCCTCCTCAACAAGAAAGCGGTCCACTCGTGCCACTCCAGCAGGTGCCTCATCTACCGCAGTCTGCTCATCCTCAAGAGACTCTAATAGAGGCATTCTAAAGATGTTTTGTGCTATATTTACCTCTTGTTGCAAAGTGGAAGTGAAGAAACATAATGAGAGGTAGGCAAGGAAGAGGCACTCTTGATACGTGAAGGAGAATGTGACTGCCATATGTCAGAAGCTCGAAATCTCACCTATTGGCTCTCCAAAAGTTTCAAAAGATTTCACTGAGATGCCAACACTTACAGATGATGAGCTAGATTTCTTTGGTAATTGTCCCTCCATTTGACCTACTGCTCCTCAAGCAAGCGAAAATGATGATACTATTGACGAGGAGCAAGACAGTGAGAAGACACAGAGTGAGGAAATGTGGAATGAGAAGATGAAGACGACAAGTAGCTTTTCTCAGTCTTTCCCTTTTTGGTGTCTTGATGCCAAAGGGGGAGATATTTACGTGGAGTAGGGTCATCATAGTCGGTATCCTTACATTTGGTTGGTCATGGAGGACTATTTTTAAAACTTGTAATATTTCATGTTGGAGTCTTATGATGTTTCGTGCAAGACCTACTGTGCTTTCTGTCAGACTTTGCATTCTCTATGCACCATGTTATCTCGTTGATATGTTCATTATGTTTGTGTTTATGCCGAATTTTCATAATTATATATTCTTGTACTTATTCACTTGTTCACTTGGTCATCTCTATATCCATGCCTACTATGCTTTAATGTTCATGTGTGATTCTTATTATCATATCTTCATAATAATTGTTGATTAAGCTCATCATATTGTCATTTATATTCATCACAATTATTGCTCACACACGCTTGATAGGCACCTCACCATAAAGAGTGCATATATGAGAAGTAATTCATCCTCACAACTTTTGTTACTCATATGTGCACACTTCATGAAAATCAAGTTTTTACTCTTATTTGTGTAATCTCAAAATGGCTATCATCAATCACCAAAAAGGGGTGATTGAAAGTGCATTTAGGCACACCCTTGTGGGTTTTGGATGATTTATGACAAACAAGTGAGATCCTAATCAAGTTTGTTGAGATGAGAGCATGTTTTGGAGAAGTGAACTAAAGATACAAAAAGAAGAAAAATTAATTTTAAGAAAGGGAAGAGCACAAGTGAACAAAAGGTGCAAAAAGGTGAAAATATGAGAATCAAGAAAGAGAAGAAAACAAGTGAAGAAAACATGCAAAAGTAGTCCTAAGTGTGTAGGGTGTGTGTGAGAGACACACCCCCAAGAGCTCAAGTCGTTGTAGAAAGAATTAGTGCTATAACACAATTCTAGTTGCAGGAATAAAGGACTAGTTTGGCCCCAGAGAGGAATAGTCCGGACTCAACACAGTATCACAATAGGACTAGATCGGTTTCACAAAGGACTAGTGCGTTCTATAATAGTACCTCATAGAAGACAAGTCCAGTCTCATAGCGGACTAGTCTGTTTTCTCACAGTTCAAAAAGAGGACTAGTCTGATATCCTTTCTGGACAAAAACGGACTAGTCCGATCCCTAAAGGGCTAGTCTGGTACACTCACAAAAGTTAGGGCTTCTTAGTGTGTTGCACTTCTCCACACATAAATCTCCCAGCACAACGGACTAGTGCGGTCAATAACGGACTAGTCTGGTCGTCGGGATCCAAACGGTAACTTTTCTAAATGTCTATAAATAGGTGATCCGCGACCCCATAACACCCATCAAAGAACCCTAGCACCGCCAATGCATCCAAGAGCACAAAACACTCCTCTCAACACATTCTAAGGTCCAAAGAGTCATATCTTTGGTAGTTGGCAATTGGGAAAGGGAGAGTGATGATCTTATTGACTTTGAGCTCTTGGGTTTGATTTCTCACAAACTCCTACTGATTATTTTGTAATCATTTGAGTGTGTTGATATCTATTTTTGTTTGTAATCTTGTGGGAGCCCTCAACGTGTGAGGTTGCCCCTCCAACTTGGTGATTACCCGTGATAGTGGAATCAAGTTGGCCTTTTGTGGTGACTTGACGAGGGAAAAGGGTTTGAAGAGACCTGGCTCTTTGTGGGCTTCCTCAAAGAGGAGTAGATCTCTTTGGTGAGATCGAACCTCGGTAAAAATCGCATGTCGGTGTGCTCTCGATTCATACTTTTTATTATGATCACTATGGGCATAGACTTGATCACACTTACACTTGTGTTCATCTTGTATTCCACGTGCAAATCATTCACCATTAACATTTTCTAGAGTTGTTAGTACATTTACTACCTTCTGTTGTGAGAGATTCAAAGGAAACAGATAACAGATCTCAATTTGATAGTTATGGTTATACACATTGGACTAGTGCTTACTCATAATGGGCTAGTCCGGCCTTCTTGGTTTTAAAAGTTTTGCTAAGTGTTCTAGGAAAATTTGAAAAAGCCTATTCACCCCCCCCCTAGGCCACATTCAGTGTGAAATGAGGTGATGTGTGAAGAGGAGCGCTCCTCACGGCCACTATTTATAGTGTGCACTCCCCAACGGACACTAGAGAACCAAATATAGCCGTTGGAGGAGAGAAAGCCAAAATGACCCATTTTTCCATGTCGGTCGAACAGGTGGGTCAGCCGCACTGACAAGTGCCCCCCCCCCCCCCCATTCTCCCTTTTGGCAGGTGGCCTCCCAACGGCTATGAAATTAGCACGTTGGTGAATTACCACTTATGCAGCTTAGAAAAATTGTTTTTCGAATAAAAACTATTTTTTCAAAACCCAACAATTTTCTTTTTGTGAAAAATAAAGAAATAATAATGATAGTTGAGAATATAAGATTCCGTGACATCCGATTCTGAAAATGAACCAAGTGCGACGCATATTTATGTCCTGGATGTTAAACACACATACACGAGTGCATCACAAATGATATACAGAAAATTACCACAACACAAATTATTAATTAAGTACTTTTATTACAATATTCAAATAATCCACAAATTAAAGACTCTAAGGGACTTTATTATTGATAAAATCTGAAACTAATGCAGCAGAAATAATCTAACTAAGCAAACTAAGCAATCTAAGCATAAGGGACATAACGCGTCTCCAAGCAATCCACAGGCAAGTTGACGGCAGCACACAACCTAGTGTTCCGCATTATCCTCGTGGTACTCCCAAATATCACTTGAAGCTGTTGGTGGGGGAATTGCAAGGGTGAGCACATGTCGTACTCAGCAAGTGTCAGAAAATAATGACATGTAGCTTAAACAAGAAGTTGACGATAAATAACGGCTAGTTCCTGAGAAGTATATTTAAAACATGCAAAAAAGAATACTAAGATGTCTATGTGAACTAATCCCATCATATCACAAATAAACATCATAACTCATATCCATGATTCATTATTCATGCATATGCCATATCCTTACCATCATCATTATTCATATCCATTCATCACCATTCAATCCATAACCATAACCAAACCATAACCAACCAATTTCCCAACTTCTACTCTAACCATGTCAGGGTCCAGGTCGCTCATAACCGGGAGCATGGCTAACATGATAGTTTTTAACACTCTACAGAGGTTGTACCACTTTACTCATGAGTTTGTGATTTTGTCCCCCTTTGGGTGACTAAGGAACTTCCATGATGCCCATGACCCGTCGGTCATACTACACACTTTCATCGGGGTGTGGCCAAGAGATCACAAAATAGCCTTTACAAAGGGACTACCAGCATATTCAGACTCACTGAGGTCTCATCGGTGGTGATGCTTCCAACTGAGCACATCCAACCAAGGGCCCCCTCTTGTGCCGTTTGGATCACAGGGCAGTCTCGCCACTATTGCAAACCCAACCGACTCCCATTCCCCGATCCTCCAAATGATCCGAATAATGCTGGCAATGCCCCTAATTAATTGGCTAAGCCGCATCCATACTTGACCCTATGGTGGCACTGTAAAACCAGGGTTGTCGCTCCACATACCGATCATTAGATCTAAAGCAAGCAAACCACCATAACCTCCAAACTAGTCCACAACTTTCTTAGATCTTCAAGTCACATGTTACCAATTAACCATTGCCATCAATTCACATATTCCATAAGTGAAATAATTCATAATAAAGCCATTTGGTTGTTTTCTCATCAACATTAATTAGAGCGAAGTAAAAGAAGTAAAATGCCCTTACCAACTCTCTACAATATATTCCAAGTGATAAGGATGGTCAAAAAATCTAGTAACCACCTATTTTGGGTTTCCCATCAGTTTGACACAAGCATGCAGTTTTTCAAACAAAACATTTAAAAACAGGATCAAAATAATCAAGGACACTTGCCTTGCTCTTGAGACTGACTAGGATCAAATGCTTCAAAACTCTGATTCTGGAGGTCCTCGATGGCACCCTCTAGAGAAAAACCTTCTATTCTGCGCAAAAACATACAAAAACAAACATTACAATCAATAAATGTTCATATATTACTCAATATGTCATGACATGCATGAATAAAGCAATTATGTGGTAATGCACATTATTAGGTTGATATCATAGCCTACTAACTAGTCCCAATTAAGTATTACATGTTAGGACAAGTTTTAAGTCATTTTGGAGAGTATTAAAGAAGTTCCAAGAATTTTCAGAACAGGAAGACCGAACTAGTCCGCAGGGAAGTCGGACATGTCCGTTCTGGTACAGAAAGGGGATCGGACTAGTCCGCACAGGGACCAGACAAGTCACTTAAGGCTAGGTTTTTGGCGAATTTTCAACTAGAGCATAGTTAAAGTTAATATGAAATCATAATTTTACGAAGAAAAGAAAGATCCAAGATATGTAGCGTGAATTCAAAGGCTCAAGAGTTGAAGACTCAAGAAGTTGACGTCAAGATCGAAGGAGACGGAGAATTGACGAAGAGCGATGTTGACGATGAAGGATTGATGACGAAGATCACAGCAACGACGATGATCTTGGTTGATCTCCCTCCTTCCTCCCTTCTCCTTCTTCTCCCCGTGGTGGAGGCTCCTTGATGGTGGCTCTCACGAACTAGGATTAGGGTTCTCTTCAATTGTGGCAAAGACATGAAAGGGTGGGTGTTGGGGTGTTTATATAGGGTGGAGGTTGTAGGGTTTTGTGTAGAATTCCTGTTTAAGGTGGTGGAGGCCGAGTAGGGGTCCCACATGGGCTCCATAGGGGTTAGGCACAATGTTCTTGGGCCTAATTAAGGTAATTACCCAAAAGACTGTTAGGAAGGAAAAACAGACTCAGGGTCGGGCACACGGGTCTAGTCTGTATGGAGGCCGAACAAGTACGATATGGGACAGAAAGTTGAACGGCCAAGTCCGTTGAAGATCCGAACAAGTTCGAAAAGATTCAGAAAGTACAACGGATGAGTCAGGTATGGGGCCGGACAAGCCTGGAGGTCTTATCAAATTTTCAAAAATCAAACCAAAACGAGGAACTACCGGACAACACCAAAAAGTTCCAAAAAGTTGAACGGATAAGTCCGGTGTCGAGCTGAACAAGTCCGTTCAGAGTTAAATCGAAGTTCTAGATAGTTAATCGGGCAAGTCCGATGCTAGGCTGGACAAGTCCGGGGCATGCCTAAGGAAAACATCAGAAACATTTTTGTACTAATCTTGGCAAAAAGCGGATAAGTTTGTAAGACTACGGAGAGCAAAACAGACTAGTCCAGGGTCCATACCGGACAAGTCTACACTAACATAGACTTTTAACTGAAATTTTGGTTCTAATTCATTTTAAGTTTGTTCCTTTTTATGTTGCTTAATGTTAAACATGTATAATAATATATGCAATGCATGATGGATCAAAATGAGGGTGTTACAAACCTACCCCCCTTAAAATGAATCTCGCCCTCGAGATTCGACGTAGAAGGAAAGAGATAGGGAAATCCTCTATTAAGATCATCTTCCAACTCCCAAGTTGCTTCCGATTTTGCATGATGCTTCCACTGTACTTTGCACCATCAAATCACCTTGTTTCTTGCGACTCTCTTCTTGGTTTCCAAAATCTTGACTGGTGGCTCGGCATAAGTCAAATCTGCCTCTAATTCTAATTCTTCTATCGGCACTTGTTCTTCCGGTACCCTTAAACACTTCTTGAGCTGAGAAACGTGAAATACATCATGAACATCATAAGGATGTCCTGGCATGTCCAACTTATATGCCACTTCTCCACGTTTGCCCAAAATCTTGAATGGTCCAATATAGCAAGGTGCCAACTTGCCTCTGACGTTAAACACCTTATGACCTTGCCTAAGTGACACTTTGAGATATATGAAGTATCCCACTTCAAAGACTAAGTTTCTTCGCCTATTATCCACATAGCCTTTTTTCCTTGACTGGGCAGCCCTCAAATTCTCGCGAATTGTCTGAACTTTCTTTTCAACATCTTGTATTACATCACGTCCAAATACTTGAGTTTCTCCCATTTCATTCCAAAATATCGGTGTTCTACACCTTCTCCCATACAATGCTTCATATGGTGACATTTTCAAACTTGCTTAATAACTGTTGTTGTAGGAATATTCAGCACATGGCAGACTTTTATCCCAACTCCCTCCATACTTTAGCGCACAAGCTCTTAGCATGTCCTCCAATATCTGATTTGTTCTCTCAGTTTGTCTATCCATTTGAGGGTGATATGTAGAACTAAAATTCAATTGAGTTCCCATAAACTCATTCCAGAACCTTGAGGTAAATTGAGAACCTCTATCGGACACTATTTTCTTTGGCACTCCGTGTAAGCACACTATTCTTCCCATATACAATTATGCCAACTTTGCTCCACTATAGGTAATCTTGACAGGAATGAAATGCGCTGATTTGGTCAACCGATGCACAATAACCCATATTGAATCATATCCCACTGAAGTGCGAGGTAAACCAACTATGAAGTCCAAACCAACTTCTTCCCACTTCCATTTTGGAATCTTCAATGGCTGCAATAGTCTAGCTGGCATTTGGTGTTCAGCCTTGACTCATTGGCACAAATCACACAAAGTAACATATTCATCTATGTCCCTTTTCATGCCATCCCACCAATAGCAAGTCTTCAAATCCTTGTACATATTTGTACAACCGGGATGGATGGAGTAAAGTGAGTCATGTGCCTCCTTTAATATCTTCTTGTGACACTCGGTTTTGAAAAACGAACCAAGGGCAGTGTATGTGTACCCAGAATGTTGCTTCAAACATACACACCAACATCACAAATGGTAAAAAGAAATAACCATGTCACGAATAATACAAATACCTTGATTCTATTGCAGTAGAAAAATAATCTAGCGTAGGTGACTCCAAATCCACAGGCAATTGACGGTAGTACACATGCCTAGTATTTCATGTTGTCTTCCAAAATATCTCTTGTAGCTGAATTAATGTGGGAATAGAAAGAGTGAGTACATGTCATACTCAGCAAGTGTGGTAAAGTATGACATGTAGCTTAAACAAATGACGACAATAAATAAAGGCTAGTTGCTGAAAAGTACATTTAAAACATGTAGAAAAGCATGATATTATGTATATGTAAAGTAATCCCATCATATCCCACATAATTAACATAATACTAATCTTAATTAATTATCCATCTGTATACCAGATTATTACCATCATCATCACGCATGTCCATTTATCATAACTCAATCCATAAACATAACCATATCCAACCATCCCAAATCTCATGTTCCCTCTAATCATGTAGGTCATGCAGGTGCTCGTGACCGGGAGCACGACTATCATGATAGTTTTAACACTCTGCAGAGGTTGTACCACTTTACCCACAAATTCATGATTTTGTCACCCGTTGGCGACTAAAGGAAACCTCCATTATGCCAAAACACTACCATAGGTGTATGGCCACGAGATCACAACATAGCCTTTACAATGGGACTACCAGCATATTCAGACCCACTGAGGTTTTACCGGTGGCGATTTGGTTGTTTTCCAATTCCAATTAATTAGAGCGAAGCAAAAAGGTAAAAAGCTCTTCCCGACACTCTACATTGTGTTCCAAGCGACAAGGATGGCCAAACAAGACTAGTAAACACCTACTTTGGTTTTCCCATCAATTTGACACAAGCATGCCGTTTTCAAACAAAACATTTAAAACAACATCAAACTGATCAAGGACACTTGCCTTTATATTCCACAATTCGATGGCTCAAGCAATTCAACATCTTGCACATGAAGATCCAGACATATTGGCTTCTCGACCATAACTTCTTGAGTACCGGTCTACTCGCAATCAAGTACATACACATACAATCACACACAATAAATGCATTGCAATCACTAATCAATATGCAAAATATGGATACATGAAGAAAATATTCTCTATTAATTTTATATAAATTTCTATGGCTTTTTAATAATTTTTGATAATGATTTCCTATAAATTTTTAGTAACTTTTCTGGATTTAATTTGATACTTTACGAATTAACTAACTAGGCTTTAATCTTATTCATTAAATCTAAAAACAAATTAAAAATACTGGAAATAAAAATTTGGTCAAATCTAAAATAACGGATTGATCTTGTATGATTTAATCTAACTTGCAAGTTTCAGATTGATTTATGACGATTTGGGAATAATCGACGGCCGCATAAATAAATTAAATACTACACATTGTTTAATATGAGTATTAAATTAACCGTGTTGTTTGGATCTAAACCATAAAACCTACTGCGTGTATCCAGTCTCGACGGTCGTGGAACAGCGGTGTAGCGTAGATGAAGTAGACAGCGCAGCGATCCTCCAGCGGCACGGCGATGGCGGCGCGACGATCTTTGGCGGACGGTGGCTCCTTCCTCCTTTTTCTCTTCTTCCTCCCTTTTTTTCTCCTCTTTTTCTCTCTGGCGCAGCCTCTGTTCTTTTTTTTTGGGTGGCTAGGGTTTTTTTGCAGTGCTGCGATCGCTTCTGTCGAAACAATAAAGCAGCCCACGGCGGCTTAAAATGGTGGCGAGGCAACGAGTCCCGGTGCTGCACGACACACCGAGTCGGCAACCAGCTCGGCCAGGGGCCCAACGCGCGCGTGTACGCAGGAGAGCCCGCTCGGGTGTCTTAGTCACGCGGTCGAGCGCGTTGGCGCTGGTCGAGCCGCTCGACTCGGTTGCGCCCGGGTGCGAGGGGTGTCTCTCGCCCGACACTATTTGCATGGAAGCTTGCGGGGTTGAGGCAAAGCTTCCCCCAAAAACTTCCAGAAGGTTCCGAAACTTTTTTTCTTTATAGATTTCATATTTGTTTTATATTATATTTTTATTTTTAATTTGTTTATATTTGTTTTCTATTATACGTTTTATATTCTTTATTTTTATTTATTTATTTAGTTATATTTATATTGTATTTTATTTTCTCTTCTTTATTATTTGTTATTTATTTATTTCTTTCTTATATATATATATTCCTTTCATATTTATTATTTTTATTATATATATATATATATATCCATTGTTATTATTATTATTCATCTTCTTATATAAATTTTCTTTTCTAATTACTTTTCTATTGTATAAAATTTCTAATTTAATTTTACAGATCTAGTCCTTAGTTCATGCTTAAATGTAAACACATATGCATAGACGTTTTAGTTCATTTTAGTATTCTTATTAATTTTTATTTGTTCTTCCATATTAACTTTTCCTTTTCTTTTGTTTGTTTTCGTTCATATTTGTTATGCCAATTTAATTACTTTTAATGTATTTGTTTTGGTAAATATATTTTAATATCTAAGGATGAATGCAAATGCAAGATGAGATGGATATATTTTATATTTTTGCTTATAAAAACAATTTCTTCTGATTATTATTTCTAAATTCTCATTTAAATTTTTAATCGCCAAAACTCGAAGATCAGGTTGTTCCATGTCTCTTGGAGATGCTTTACATTAGGCACAACAATTCATTTCTGAAGCCATAGAGTGCCATGGTCATCCTCATCAAACCTGAATTCTCTCGCTTCTTGGGTCCTTTCTTTGATTTCTTGGATTCCCACTTCCTTTGTTTGACCTTCTTGAATTTTTGGTTCTAAAGTCATATTTAACTCTATTATTCCCATCTCATTTACAAATCCAAGATTCAACCTTCAAACTCCTTGCATAGCTCGGATGGCGATTCTCGAACCGTGAGTTGATGGCTTACTCCTTTCCGACTCAAAGCATCAGCCACTACATTAGCCTTTTTCAGGTGATAATTGATTTGCACATCATAATCCTTGATGAGCTCCAACCATCTTTGTTGCCTCAAATTTAGGTCTGTTTTTGTGAAAATGTACTTGAGACTCTTGTGATCCGTGTAAATCTTACACCTATGACAAAGAATGTAGTGCCTCCATATCTTCAAGGCATGCACCATGACTGCAAGTTCGAGATCATGGGTAGGATAATTCTGCTCATGTTTCTTCAATTGCCTTGATGCATAGGCTACCACTTGACCTTCTTGCATGAGCACACATCCAAGTCCTTGTCTTGATGCATTGCAATAGATATCAAAACTTTTGCTCACATCTGGCAAAACCAAGACAGGTGTGGTGGTTAACCTCTTCTTTAGTTCCTAAAAACTTTTTTGACAAGCTTGAGTCCATTGGAATGCTTTTCCCTTTATCAGCAATTCTGTCATGGGCTTGGCTATTTTGGAGATGTCCTTGATGAACTGACGGTAATATCCAGCCCTTCCAAGAAAACTTGAATATCCTTCACGTTCCGCTGTTGGTTCCACATAAACACTTCTTCGATGTGTATTTTGATGTCTTAAATTTAATGCGGAAATTCGGAGTTTCTCCAATGTCACACCTTATACAAGGTGTAGCATTGTCTTTCCAGTTGTTGACTGAGACACCTTGAATTCTATATGGACCCCCTCGTTAATCTTGGATTGCACTGCCCTTGAGTCACATTGAATCATTCCATTATGCTTCCATAGTCAATCCATTCCAAGTGTTATGTACGATCCTTGTGAGTCCAAAACAATAAGGTTGGCGAGCAATTCTACCCCCCTTATTTTAAGACTTACTCTTAGACATACTATTTTTGTTCTCATCTTCCATACAGTTCGTCCGAGACAGTGAACCTTCTAGTTGTATCCATCTTCCACTGAAGTAGAGGATGAGCGAGATAGGAAAGAGAGATAGAACGAATAAACTTATACGGATATGGTAAATGCCGAAGCATCCCACAATCCCCTACTAAGAACACAAGCATGCAAGCAACATTATATAGCAATCAGCACACTAAGAAAACCCCAACCATTCCTAAGTGTTTCTATCTGCTCTAAAGTGTCCATTCTATCTAGGTTGCGTCCTACAGTTAACCTATAGCTCTGATACCAATTTGTGACACCCGGTTCCGAAAATGAACCAATTGCGACACATATGTGTGCCCAGGATGTTCAACACACATACACGAGTGCATCACAAAAGGTATACAGAAATTACCACAGCACAAATTATAAAATAAGTAATTTTATTACAATATTCAAATAATCCTCAAATTACAGACTCTAATGGACTTCATTATTGATAAAATCTAAAACTAATACAACATAAATAATCTAACTAAGCAGACTAAGCAATCTAAGCATAAGGGAAATAACAAGGCTCCAAGCAATCCACAGGCACGTCGATGGCATCACACAACCCATTACTCCGCATTATTCTCGGGGTACTCCCAACATCACCTGAAACTGTTGGTGGGGGAATTGCAAGGGTGAGCACATGTCATACTTAGCAAATGTGGGAAAATATTGACATGTAGCTTAAACAAGGAGTTGACAATAAATAATGGCTAGTTGCAAAAAAGTACATTTAAAACATGTGAAAAAGCATACTAAGATGTTTATGTGAATTAATCCCATCATATCTCAAATAAACATAATAACTCATATCCATCATTCATTATTCAACCATAAGCCATATCCTTACCATCATCATTAACCATGTCCATTTATCACCATTCAATCCATAACCACAACCAAACCATAACCATCCAATTTCCCAATTTCCACTCTAATCATGTGGGGGTCAAGGTCGCTCATAATCGGGAGCACGGCTATTATGATAGTTTTTCACACTTTGCAGTGGTTGTACCAGTTTATTCACAAGTTTGTGATTTCCCCCTTTGCGATGACTAAGGAACCTCCATTATGCCCATGACCAATCGGTCACACTACACACTTCCATTAGTGTGTGGCCAAGAGATCACAAAATAGCGTTTACAAAGGAACTACCAGCATATTCAAACCCACTGAGGTTTCACCAGTGGTGATGCCTCCATCCGAGCACATCCAACCAAGAGCACCCTCTTGTCTTGTTCAGATCCCAGGGCAGTCCTACCATTATTGCAAACCCAACCGACTCTCATTCCCTACTCCTCCAAATTATCCGAACAATGCTGGCAATACACCTAATTAATTGGCTAAGCCGCACCCATAATTGGCCCTGTGGTGGCACTATAAAACCTGGATTGTCGCTCCACGAGCCGGTCCTTAGATCTAAAGCAAGCAAACTACCATAACCTCCAACCAAGTCCACAAACCATGATGTCGCTACCTAGCGTACCGGATACCCCTTGGGACTGCAAAGAGTGCAAAGGAACTCCACCTATCTGTGTTGAAGACCTCCGAAGACCCCACGTGTCACACGAAACTGGACCTGCCTCCCTTCTATGGTTAGTCCCAGTGCTGCAACGTGTATCATAAAACCGGAGCTACATTACATCCATGGGAAAGCTCCGGACTAGATACCTGTGTGGCACCCACGGACCTAACCCCTGACAGAGGGAAGCTCTGGTAACGACACGTGTACAATAGCACTGTACCTACTCGTCCAAGACAGTAAGCTCCAGAGCTTCCATGTGTCCAACCGCCGGACCTTCAACCTCAACAGGCAGATTGGTGGACCTCCAACGGCTCGGACCTTCAAGGAATATTAAAGACTCCAAGACCTAATTATGTTTCATTAATGCTATATTAATGACACACGATCGGGGGACCCTTAATACCAGTAATGCCACCATTAAGGTGCGATACCACGTTGTTAAGGGGAATTAAGTACATTAACTGTGTATTAGGCATCAGTAACCGTCAAGGCCACATGTCGGGCCAGGCTGATGATGTAACAGCCAACCCTTGTACTATAAAAGGACTAGCTGAGCGATACACAGGGAGACTTCCAGACCGGTTGGGGACTCCTCCCGGACTCTTCCAGACACTCTGGACTCTGGCACACAAGCGCTCAGACGCTCAATACAACAACAACACACCCGTGGAGTAGGGTATTACACTCAGGCGGTCCGAACAACATAAATCCTCGTGTGAAATCGCTATCTTGCTCTGAATCTCCGCACGCCCTAACCGAACTAAGAAACTTCGCGGTCTACTAATCGTAGTGCCGGGAGAATTGCCGGAATCAGACTCCAACACATGCTTGCTTTGATATCCCAGTCCCATCTTACCAATTAACCAATTTCATCAATTCACATCTTCCATAAGTGAAATAATTCATAATAAAGCCATTTGGTTGTTTTCCCATCCCAATTAATTTTAGCGAAGAAAAAAAGTAAAATACCCTTCCCGACTCTCTACAATATATTCCAAGCGACAAGGATGGTCAGACGAATCTTGTAAACACCTATTTTGGGTTTCCCAACAGTTGGAAACAAGCATGATGTTTTTCAAACAAAATATTTAAAAACAAGATCAAAATTATCTAGGACATTTTCCTTGCTCTTGAGACTGATTAGGATCAAAAGCTTCAAATTCTGGTGCTAGAGGTCCTTGACAGGACCCTCTAGAGCAAAACCTTTTATTCTGCGCAAAAGCATACAAAACAACATTACAATCAATAAATGTTCATATAGTACTCAATATGTCATGACATGCATGAATATTGCAATTATGTGATAATGCACATTATGAGGTCGATATCATAGCCTACTCACTAGTCCCAATTATGTATTACATTTTAGAACAAGTTTTAAGTTATTTTGGAGAGTATTAAAGAAGGTCCAGGAATTTTTAGTACAGGAAGACCGAACTGGTCCGTAAGGAAGCCGCACATGTCCATTCTGGTACAGAAAGGGGGTCAGGGGGGTCAGACTAGTCCGCACAGGGACCGGACAAGTCCGTTAAGGCTAGGTTTTTCGCAAATTTTCAACTAGAGCATAGTTAAAGTTAATATGGAACCATAATTTTACATAAAAAAGATGGATCTAAGATATTCGGCGCGAACTCAAGGGTTCAAGGGTTGAACACTGCAGAATTTGATATCAATATTGAAGGAGACAAAGAATTGACGAAGTGGGATGTTGATGATGAAGGACTGATAATGAAGATCGCAGCGGCGACAACGATCTTGATTTATCTCCCTCCTTCCTCCCCTCTCCTTATTCTCCTTGCGGTGGAGGCTCCTTGACGGCGGCTCTCACGAACTATGGTTAGGGTTCTCTTCAATTGTAGCAAAAAGATGAAAGGGTGGTTGATGCGGTGTTTATATAGGGTGGAGGTGGTAAGGTTTAGGTAGAATTCGTGTTTAAGGCAGTGGAGGCCGAGTAGGGGGTCCCACATGGGCTCCACAGGGGTTAGACACGACGTTCTTGGACCCAATTAAGGTAATTACCCAAAAGCCCGTCTGGAAGGAAAAATAGACTCAAAGTCCAGCACACTGGACTAGTCCGTATGGAGGTTGGACAAGTATGATATGGGACAAAAAGTTGAACAGTCAAGTCCGGTGAAGATCCGGACAAGTCCGAAAAGAATCATAAAGTACAACAGACAAGTCTTCTCAAAATTTCAAAAATCAGACCAAAACGAGGAACTACGGGAGAACTTCAAAAAGTTCTAGAAAGTTGAATGAATACGTCAGGTGTCAAGCCGAACAAGTCCGTTCGGAGTTAAATCAAAGTTTCAGAGAGTTAATCAGACAAGTCCAGTGCTAGGCTGGACAAGTCCGGGGCATGCCTAAGGAAAACATCAGAAGCATCTTCGGACTAATCCGGTCAAAAAGCGGATAAGTATGGAAGACAACAGAGAGCAGAACGGACTAGTCCGGGGTCTGTAACACCCTCATTTTCATGCATAATGCATTGCATACATCCTTATACATTTTTAACATTAAGCCATGCAAAAAGGAACAAGATTAAAATGAATTTAGGGCTAAACTGGAAATTTCAGTCTATCAGGATGCGGACTTGTCCGGCCTCTAAACCAAACTAGTCCGGTATCCCTACCCTTTGTTCAGAAAATTCAATTTGAAGTGCAGACTTGTCTGGCCATAACCCCAGACTAGTCTGGTGTCCCCATTTTCATTCAGAAAAATTCAGTTCCTTAGAGTCCGAACTTGTCCGGCATGATGTGCAGACTAGTTCGGTTAAGCCTCTGATGTTCCCCTGAGTTGTCCGAATGGACTTGTCAGATTTTTCTCTATTGTTAAACGAACTAGTCCGGCCTTCAGAAACCAATTTGGATTCTGTTATTTCTCCACCATTCATTTTTGGGTCATTGAGAACTTTGTGCCAACCTTAGAGGATCCCAAGTGGACACCACCATGGCCCCTACTCGTCCACCACAGAATTCTACTTGGAATTCACTCCAAAACATTAATTCCCCACCCCTATATAAAAAACCCAATACTCCACCCTATCCACCCAAATTGAAAACCCTTGGTGCCACTTTTGCCTTGTTGCCGACGTCATGATCAAGTCCAGAAGCAAGGAGAAGGAGGAGAAGAGGGAGAAGGGCCAACAAAGATCGATCTTCATCGACTTTTTGATGAATTGACGATTTTCATCACCAATGCTTCATAAACTCATCTTCATCAACCCTAATCGTCAAGATCCAAGTCTCACGCCCAAACCATGATCTTTGGATCTCTAAACACGTGGTACACCCTCTACATTAATGTTTTCATGCAAATTCAACCCCAATTCTCACAGATCAAGAAACCCTAAATTGCAGTTCTGTCTATGGCAGACTAGCCTGACCCTTGAAAACAAACTAGTCCGGTATCTGAATTTGGAATGTGGTGAATTAGTTCCAAATGAACTGAAAAAATTCCAAACTTTGTCAAACTTGTTAGAGACTATTGTAACTAGTTAGTAAACATTAATAGCAACTCATTAACATGTTTTACCTCACAATTGCATTAATCACACATATCATGACATATTGAGTACTATATGAGCATTATTTGATTTAATTGTGTGTTTTGCATGTTTGTCGCTCGGAATAGAAGGTGTTGCCGTGGAAAGTTCTTTCGAGGACCTGCAGAACCAGAGTTTTGATGTCTTTGATCCAAATCAAGCTCAGGAGCAAGGCAAATGCCCTTGACCATATTGATCCCATTTTTAAGGTTTTTTTTTGCAAAATTGCATGCTTGTGTCAAAATTGATGGGGAAACCCAACTTTAGGAGTTTACTAGTCTTGTATGACCACCCTTGTTGCTTGAACACAATGTAGAGAGTCGGGAAGGGTATTTTACAATTTTGCATCGCTATACTCAATTGGGTTTGGGAAATAATCATGTTACTTAATTATGAACTATTGAACGCTATGATGACGAGAATTGATAATAATAACATTTAGCAACATGGTTCCTAGGGATCTAAGCAAGTTGGTAATGTGGAATGGGTTTGACTGTTTTGGTTAAGGACCGGTTCGTAGAGCGACCATCTAGGATTTACAGTGTCACCATAGGGTCAAGTAACTAATTAGTGTATTGCTAGTACTGTTTGGACCATTAAGAATGCTCGGGCAAGGGGTAGTCGGATTTGGTTTATAGAGATTGGTGGGACTACTCTGGGATCTGAATGGCTCAAGAGGGGCACTTGGTTGGATGTGCTCAGTTGGAAACATCGCCACCGGTGAAACCTCAGTGGGGGTCTAAATATACTAGTAATCACTTTGTAAAGGCTATTTTGTGATCTCTTGGCCAAACACCTAAGGAAGTGTGAGAAGGCATACTTGAGATTCCTTAGTCATCGAAAGGTGATGAAATCACGAACTTGTGGGTAAAGTGGTACAACCTCTCAGAGTGTGTATAAAACTATCATGATAGCCGTGCTCCCGGACATGAGAAACCTGGCCCTCACATGATTATAATTTGGACCTTAATATGGTTTAATGGTTGGAATTGGATTCGGAATTGGTATTGGTTACTTAATTGGCTTTGGTACATGAAATTGATGAAAATGAGACATATGAGCAGATACGAACTGATTATGGATATTTATTGCTGATATTAGTTACTTAAGTTGAAAATAATGATATTTGTGTTATTTTGGGAAGGACCTCACTTAATGATGACATGATTGCATTTTAACTGTTTAGAATATACTTTTAAGCAATTGGCCATTGTTTATTATCATTCCTTGTTTAAGCTACATGTTATACTTTCCCACACTTGCTGAGTATGACATGTGCTCACCCTTGCTATTCCCCCACAAAATCCAGACGCAGGCTACCAGGTGGAGTACCAGGAGGTATTTGAGGAGTTCTAGGCGCATGTGTTACCTTCAAGCTTGCCTGTGAAGTTTGGATTCATTAGTGTTTAGTTTTTCCACTGCAGTTGTTTAGAGATTGTATTCGAGACTATTTGGTTTGTAATTAGGTACTATTATTAGTATTATTATTCAAGATATGATTTATAATCTGTTTATCATTTGTGAAACACTTGTGTATGTGTGTTAAACATCCTGGGCACACATATGCATCGCGCTTGGTTCATTTTCGAAACTCGGTGTCACAAATTGGTATCAGAGCCAGGTTTGACTGTAGAATGCAAGCCTAGGTAGAATGGACACCACAAATCACTTAGGACTTGTTTTCTATTCCAAAATTAGCTTGTTTTGCACTATTTTGCCTTCCACTAGCTATATAAAGTGGGAAAAATTGTGTTTTTTTTCTGCTGCTGCAATTTTTGCCGTGTTTGCATCTTTTTGAGCAAATGCACATCCTTTCATTTTGATTTCTGGCTGCTGCAATTTCATAACTGATATTTATGTTTTTCTCTACTTTTCTCGGGTTTTCTTGTAGATGGCTCAGACCAAAATGACAGCCCACAAAAGAGCTCTTTAACAACCCCTTGGAAGCAAGCTTAGGCCTCGTAAGGAGCTGAAGATGGCATCAGTGCAAGAGGAGGAAGAAGTGAGTTCTCGCGCGAAGGAACTTGAGCATGATTATTCCAACACGACGGAGGAAGACCACGAGATGGTGGAATGTTACGAAAATGAGGAAGAGGAAGATCCGGAGAAGGTGGAAATCTATGATAGTGAGGAAGAGGAAAGTGAAGCACATGAGGAGAATGAAGATGAAGCCCAAGATGAGGATGAACCACAACAGGAGGAACCCATTGCACCAGAGGAGGTACCTGAAGCTCAAAGGAATACATCAAAGCCTAGTGAAGCCAGGAAGGATGACAAATGCATAGTTTACCGTTATGCCCAAGAATTTTGTTTCGACAGCACTGAAAAAGTTCCTTGATGCACGATGCACCTGGAATATCATGGTAAGAGGATCCCTTGCCATGGACATGAAGAATGGAGGGCTCAAGTTACTGTTCTTGCCAGAAATGAGGTGGTCACCCGACACTTTGCATCCACATGGAGAAGCACCAGGGAGCAAGCTATTGATGATGTCGCTTGGGATGCACTTACAAGATTGTGCCACATCTATCGGGAACATGTTGAAGGTACTAGCTTTGCGCTGCACTCGCAACGCAAGAAGGGGACAAGGGAGATCTTAAGGTCGCAGGATGGTGCTCAAGTCAATTCTCGAGCTATTGACAGATCTAAGGAAATATTGGTGAATTTGGGAAATTGCTATGTTGATGCCATGGAAGAGATCCGTTACCTCCGTAAGAAGTTGTTCGTCATGGAGAAGCAAGAGGGAGTCTGTGCCACCATGGAGGTCAATGGTGTAGCAACCTCTCCATTGCCTACATGGATGGCTAGCTCACCCATGCGTGCGCCCATGTATGCCCTGCCGCCGTCGTTGCCTTCACCGCACCTCAGCTACGGCTCACATAATTGAGTTTAGGTCTCCTGTTTAGAAGTTAGAAAAGCGTTTAGTTTGACTTAATCATGTTTAGTGTGGTGTGCTGAATTTTCGTGGTGTGTGCTTGTGCTTGTGTGCTTGGTGTGAGTTTTGGGACATCTAGCATTTTGTTCACATCCACACGTAGTAGAGAGTTGTGGGATGTTTGTCCACATCCTCTAATAGGGTTATTAGTCTTAATAAAGGAGTTGTTTAGTTACACATACCTTTATGCATATAGTTGGGGCATTTCTTTTCAAATTCTAAATTCTTCCGTATCTACCATTCTTTCACGAATAGATGCCGAGGACTCACAACCAGAGGAATGCAATGCTGAGTATGAGAGCAATGAAGCACCTCAAAACAACCAGGGACCTGCCCAGGGAGCTATCAACCTTAAGCAACTATTGGCCATGCAGAACCAGCTCATGCAGACCATGATACAAACTATGGGACAACTGCAAGCTGGCAACAACAATCAGCCTCACATGCCTCCACCACCGCCACCCCCGCCACACCACAATCGTGTGGGAGAGTTCATGAGGACCAGACCACCTACCTTTGCTCAAGCCACATACCCTATGGAAGCTGATAACTAGTTGAAATCTGTTGATAAGAAACTTGCTATAGTCCAGTGCAATGACACATAGAAGGTTCTTTTTGCCTCACACCAGTTGATTGGAGTTGCTGCAGATTAGTGGGAATCTCTATGCAATTCCCGTGAAAAACAAGAGAGAATAATTTGAGCTAAGTTCAAGGAGAAGTTTTGCTCTCACTATGTACCTGAGGGAGTCATGATATTGAAAAGACAAGAATTTGAAAACCTCGGGCAAGGAAGAATGAGTGTGAGTGAATACCTCAATAAATTCACTCAGTTGTCTAGATATGCTTTAGAATACATCAGCACTGATAGCAGGAAGCAATATCTATTCATGATGGGTATTAACAATGAGATCCAAGTTCAATTGCTCAATTTGACTATGCAAACTTTCAGAAGCTGGTTGACAAGACCATTGTGGTTGAGAACAAGTTTCAGAAGATGGAGCTAGACCACAAGAGGAAGATGCTATACTAGGGACAGCCCCAAGGAAGCAATGTCCGCCCTCGGTATGCACCACCTGCTGCACCATATTACAATCTGTCTGCTGCTGCAAACTGCCCTGCCTATCCACCGCGACCGCAATAGCCTATGCAGCCACGCCCACCCATGCAAACACCTCACTTACCTATGCAGCCTGCGCCACGCCCAAACTTTGCTGGCGCTACCAGTGGAAAGACTTCCTATGCTTGTTGTCAAACGGGACATTTTGCAAATCAATGCCCAAGGTCAGGTCAGGGTCAAATGAACAATGTTCCAAGAAAGAATCCTAGGCCAAATGGAGGAACAACTCAAGGCAACCAAGGACCACAAAATTTTGCTCGTGGCAAGGTGAACCACGTATCTGTAGATTAGGCTCATCAAGCTGAAGATGCTGGGATTAGTATGTTCTCACAAACTCCAACCTCACGACTATATTATTTGATTCTAGAGCATCCCATTCATTCATCTCATCAAAGTTTGTTGCAAATCATAGCATGCATATATCATACCATAAGTATACTCTGTTGGTTAAATCTCCTGGAGGAGAGATGAGGACGAACATAGTATGTCCAAAAGTAAGAATTTCCATAAGGGGGGGTAGATTTCCTCGCCAACCTTAGAGTCTTGAATTCGCAAGGCTTGGACATGATACTTGGAATGGATTGTCTAAGAAAGAACTATGGAGTGATTCTGTGTGCTACTCGGACAGTGCAATTGACAAATGAGGAAGGAATCAGGATAGAGTTCAAGGCAGTTCAACCAAGGACTGAGAAGGCAATGGTAAATCATGCAGAAGGAGTAACCTTGGAGGAAATTCCAATTGTTCGTGAGTATCCAGATGTGTTTCCTTAGGAATTTCCAGGTATGCCACCTGATCGTGGCATCGAGTTCATCATTGATTTAATACCTGGAACTGCACCTATAGCAAAGAGGCCATATAGGATGTATCCTAAGGAAATAGAAGAGCTCAAGAAGCAAATTCAAGAGCAGTTAGAAAAGGGTTTTATACGCCCTACTTTGTCATCATGGGGAGCCCCAGTGCTTTTCGTGGATAAGAAGGATGGGTCCTAGAGAATGTGTGTGGATTATCGGTTTCTCAACGAGGTAACAATCAAGAATAAGTACATGTTACCCCGCATAGAAGATCTGTTTGACCAGATGAAGGGATCCAGAATATTTTCTAAGATTGACCTTTGGTTTGGATATGTCCAAATGAAGATCAGACCCTCAGACATACCCAAAACAGTTTTCCGGACGCGGTATGGATCCTATGAGTATACGATCATGTCATTTGGATTGGCTAATGCACCCGCATACTTCATGTATCTTATGAATAAGGTTTTCATGGAGTATTTGGATAAGTTCATGGTAGTGTTCATTGATGACATCATGATCTACTCGAGGAGTGAAGAGGAGTACGAAGAGCATTTAAGGCTAACGTTGCAAAAATTGCGAGAGCACGAGTTGTATGCCAAGTTTAACAAGTGTCAATTCTGGTTGAGGCAGATATCATTCCTAGGTCATATTTATCTGGAGGAGGAGTGTCAGTTGACCAGGGAAAAGTTAGAGATGTGCTAAAGTGGGAACCACCGCAGTATGTGAAGGAGATAAGGAGTTTTCTAGGGATGGCTGGATACTACCGTCGATTCATCAAGGACTTATCCAAGATAGCGAAGCCCATGACATAACTATTAATGAAGGAGAATCCTTTCAAGTGGACTAAAGCTTGTCAGGATAGTTTTGAAGAGCTAAAGAAGAGATTGAAAACAACACCCGTGTTTGTATTGCCAGATGTGGGCAAGAGCTTTGATATCTAATGCAATGTTTCGAGGCATGGACTTGGTTGTGTATTGATGCAAGAAGGCCGAGTAGTAGCTTACACATCCACGCAGTTGAAGAAACATGTGCAGAACTATCCTATGCATGATCTCGAACTTGGAGCTGTAGTGCATGCTTTGATGATTTGGAGACACTATGTCCTTGGCCATAGATGCGAGATTTATACGGATCATAAGAGTCTCAAGTACATATTCACACAGACAGATCTGAAGTTGAGGCAACAAAGATGGTTGGAACTCATTAAGGATTATGATGTGGGAATAAACTATCACCCAGGAAAAGCCAACGTAGTGGTTGTTGCCTCGAGTCGAAAGAGAGCAAGCCACCAGCTTACTGTCAGGGAGTTGCCACCTGAGCTATGCAAGGAGTTCAAACGGTTGAATCTTGGATTCGTGAATGAGATGGGAGCAATGGAAGTGAATCCAGCCCCGGAACAAGAGATTCGAAAGGGTCAAACGAAGGACAAGGAAATCCAGTAAATCAAGGAAAGGACCCGAGAAGGGAGAGAATTCAGATTTGATGAGGATGACCAAGGTACTCTATGGCTTGGAAAATGGATTGTTGTGCTTAACGACATCCAACAGTTGATATTGAAGGAGGCACATGACTCACCTTACTAAATTCATCCCAGTTGTACGAAGATGTTATTGGTGGGATAGCATGAAAAAGGACAACTGAATATGTCGCATTGGGTTATGTATGCCAATGAGTCAAAGCTGAACATCAAAGGCCAGCTGAGCTATTGCAACCATTGAAGATTCAGGAATGGATGTGAGAAGAAGTTGGTATGGATTTTATAGTTGGTTTGCCTCGCACATCAGCGGGATATGATTCAATATGGGTTATTGTTGATCGATTGACAAAATCAGCACATTTCATTCCTGTCAAGACTACTTCTGATGGAGCCAATTTGGCAGAATAGTATATGGAAAGAATAGTGTGATTACATGGAGTGTCCAAGAAAATTGTGTCTGATAGAGGTTCTCAGTTTACCTTGAGGTTCTGGAAAAAGTTGCACGAATCAATGGGAACTCAATTGAATTTCAGTTCTGCATATCACTCTCAAACGGATGGACAGACCGAGAGGACAAATCAGATTTTGGAAGACATGCCAAGAGTTTGTGCGCTAAAGTAAGGAGGAAGTTGGGACAAATGTTTGCCATATGCTGAATTTACCTACAATAACAGCTATCAACCAAGCCTGAAAATGTTGTTGTATGAAGCATTGTATGAAAGAAGGTGAATAACACACTTGTTTTGAAATGAGACGGGGGAAATTCGAGTATTTGGACCTGATGTGATCCAAGAGGCCGAAAAGAAAGTGCAGACCATTCGCGAGAATTTGAGAGCTGCTTAGTCAAGACAAAAGGGTTATGCTAATAGTAGATGAAGAAGCTTATCTTTTGAGGTGGGAGACTTTGTATATCTTAAAGTATCACCTATGCAATGTCACAAGCGATTTAACGTCAAAGGCATGTTGGCACCTCGCTATATTGGACCATTCAAGATTTTGGACAAACAGGGAGAAGTAGCCTAAAACTGGAGATGTCTGCACATCTTTCGGATGTTCATGACGTGTTTCATAAACTTCATAAACTCATATTTTGGACAAAAGAGGAGAAGTAGCGTAGAAGTTGGAGATGCCAACTCATATTTCAAGCATACATGATGTCTTTCATGTTTCCCAACTCAAGAAATGCTTGAGAGTACCGGAAGAACAAGTGACCATGGAAGGATTGGAACTAGAGGAAGATTTGACTTATGCCGAACAACCGATCAAAATTTTGGAAGCCAAGGAGAGAGTCACAAGGAACAAGGTTATTAGATAGTGTAAAGTACAATGGAAGCACCACACAGAAAAAGAAGCAACGTGGGAATTGGAGGATGATATCAAGAAGGAATTTCCCTATCTCTTCTCTTTCGCGTCGAATCTCGAGGACGAGATTCATTTTAAGGGGGGTAGGTTTGTAACACCCTCATTTTCATGCATCATGCCCTACATACATTCATATACATGTTTAACATTAACCCACATAAAGAGGAACGAGTTTATAATTGATTTGGAGCAAAACCGCACTTAAAATGCTGAAAAGTGCGGACTAGTCCGATTTTGGTGAGGACTAGTTCGATTTCTCTCTGACTAAAATCAGACTTGTCCATTTTTGCTGCGGACTAGTCCGATTTTGCCTCTAGACACTTTTGGACTTGTTCGATTTTATGCGGACTAGTCCGATATTCCAAGAATCCTTGAAAATTTGCTAAGTCCCTCGACTTTTCCGGACTAGTCCGGTGTTCCAACGGACTTGTACGATTTCCTCTCTGACTAAAGTCGGACTTGTCCGAATTTTTGCCAGACTTGTCCGATTTCTTTCTGACTAACTTCGGACTAGTCCGGTCCTTTTCGGACTTGTCCGATATTTCGCGACTCCGAGTTGATCTTTTGTTTTACGACTTGTTTCTTGGGGTTCACGTTAAGTGGGCCTAGGGACGTCATGCCTAACTCTTTTAGAGCCCATGTGGGACTCTAAACCGGCCCCTACTCCTCTCAAACTCGAAATCCAAATAACACTAGCCTCCACCTCTATATAAACAACCCCACGCCTTGGCTTGACATCTATTTGCCACTTTTCCACCCCACCCAAACCCTAGTTCATGGAGAGCCACCACCAAGGAGGGAGGAGGATACCAAGCAAGAATAAGAAGAGGAGGAAATGAAAGAGGATCAACATCTCCATCATGTTTCATTCTTCATCACCAATTCATCTCCAAGTTCATCCCCAACCCGAGATCATCAAGATCCAAGTGTTACCTCCAAGTTTCTCGATTCATTGGAGTTCTAAACACCTAATATACCTTCTATTCTATTTTACTTACGTGAATTCAACCCCTAATATCCAAATTTACATTGATCTAGAAAACACTAATTCGCTAGTTCTGCGAAGTGCAGACTAGTCTAGCCTTCTGCAGACTAGTCCGATTTTGCTGACTAAATTCTTTTGAATTAATTCTAAAATTAGATCTTATCACATCCAAACCTGTATAAACTTGTAAAAATCTATTAGAACTAGTTAGTGATCATTAAAAGCAATCTATTAACAAGTTCTACCTTGCATTTGCATCAATCATGCATGTCATGTCACACTGAGTAATATTTGTGCACTCTTTGATTGTGTTTCTTGTCTTGTATGTTTATTGTGTGGATTAGACGGATTTGTGCTAGAGAGTGCCGCGGAGGATCTACAGCACCAAGAGTTTGAAGGCTTCGACCCTAATCAACTCCAAGAGCAAGGCAAGTGTCCTTGAAGCATATTGATCCTATTCTAAAATAAATGTTTTTTTTTGCAAAACTACATGGTTGTGTAAAATTGATGGGAATGCTATGATAGGAAGTTTACTAGTTTTGTTTAACCACCCCTGTCACCTGGAGTTCGTGGTAGAGAGTCGGGATGGGATTTTTACCTTTTTTGCTTCGCTTAATCAATTGGGATGGGAAACCACTATATTATTTAATTGTGCATTAATGATATATTGATTATCATGAAATGATTAAAAAGACGGGTGATCAGAGCAAGCGTGGCTGGTGGATTGGGTTGGATGTTACGGTGGTTTGCTTGCTTTTAGATCTAGGGACCGGTTCATGCGGTAAAAAGCCAGGATTATAGTGCCACCACGAGGCCAATTATGGGTGCGACATAGCTGATTAATTAGGGCTTTGATAGTGCTATTTGGACCATTAAGGATGCTCGGGGAAGGGGTAGTCGGATTGGGTTTGTTGATGATTGGTGGGATGACCCTGGGATCCGAATGGCTCAAGAGGGGACCCTTGGTTGAAGATGTGCTCTTTGGGAGACATCGCCACCAGTGAAACCTCAGTGGGGTCTAAATATGCTTGTAATCTCTTTGTAAAGGCTATTTTTTGATCTCTTGGCCATATACCAAAGGAAGTGTAATTGGCATAAGAGAGGTTCTTTAGTCGCCAACGGGCGATGAAATCACAAACCCGTGGGTAAAGTGGTACAAACTCTGTAGAGTCTAATAAAACTATCATGATAGCCGTGCTCCCAGTTATGAGCACTTGGACATCTTCCATGATTAGAGGGAACTTTGTATTGGGATGGTGTTTGGGATGGTTGTGGTTTGGTTATGGTTATGGCTGGTTATGGATTAATTTCTGGTATTGAATATTGTCGGTACCCTACGTACCGGATACCCCTTGGGATTGCAAAGATCACAAGGAAACTCCATCTACCAGATTTGAAGACCTCCAAAGGCCCCACATGTCAGGCGTAACCGGACCTGCTTCCCCGACATGGTTAGTCCCAGGGTCGCCACGTGTATCATAAGACCGGAGCTATCACCCACACATGGGAAAGCTCCGGACAGAATACCAGTATGGCAGCCCCGGACCTATCCCCAGACAGAGGGAAGCTCCGGTACTGACACGTGTCCAACAGCACCAGACCTACCCGTCCACGACGGTAAGCTCCGGAGCTGCCACGTGGCTGAACCGCCAGACCTTCAACTTCAACAATCAGGCTGGTGGACCCCCAACGGCTCTGGACCTTCGAGGAGCAATCAAAGACTTCAAGACCCGATTAAGTTTCATCAATGCCATATTAATGGCACACGATTGGATGGCCCTTAATACCGGTAATGGCACTGTTAAGGCCTGTTACCGGGCTATTAAGGGTAGTTAACCTCATTAATTGTGTATCAAGTATGTGTAACCGCCAGGGCCACATGTCGGGCCATGCTAACGGTGTAACGAGCAGTCCTTGTACTATAAAAGGACTGGTCAATGATACACAAGGGACCCCTCCAGACCTTTTCTGGACTCCCTGAGCTAGACGAGCTTCTTCTTTTGGAGCTTCTTCTAGACTTACACGCTCAATACAACACCAACACACCCCCTGGTGTAGGGTATTTCGCCCAGGCGGCCCGAACCACATAAATCTTTGTGTCCCCTTGTCATTCACCTTCTTGAATCTCTGTGCGCCCATTACCGAACTACAACTCCTCGATCTACCAACGGTAGTATCGGGAGATCTGCCGAATCCAAACACTGATAGTTGGCGCGCCAGGTAGGGGAGCACCCGAGATTTTCAAGGATGGTGAACTCAGCTGCTGGATCATCCAACGGCAATCCTGCTGTTCAACCTGCTGGGGGCAATCCCTCCAACATGCAGCAACCAGCAGTTGCCACGACTCCAGCAAGAGTCATGCCTCCACCGCCACCGCCTGCACCAACAAATCAAGCTGGGCAGCGTGACGGTACATCGGCGTCGGTCACCGCATCGGCGAATAACAACAACCTTGAACACGCGCTCCATGCAGCGCGTGCTCTCCTTCAATGTCGACCACCTACAGGTGCATACCAGGGTGCAATGGAGCAGTGGAGGGCTGATGTGGAACATCTGTTTGCAGCATCAACCGACCGCATCAGCAACCAAGGTCCTCCCCCTTCGGGGCGGGCCCCATCACAGCGCCGGACTGTGTCGGGCAGACATGGTCTGCACGCTTCCCAAAACAGGAGGCGTGCTGCATCTCAGCAAGTTACGTCGCTACCTTCCGGGGCGCGATGCACTCATACGGTAACTAGGCTTTCAACTCATGACCTCCAGGTGGAGCTTGATCGTCGTTACTGTCAACAGGACGGTCGTGTCCATATCAAGCGTGCTCGTGAATGGCGAGAGGCTCGAGACAGTCCTGCTCCCGAGGGAGTAGGAGGAGGCTGTTCTGCCCTGGCCATGCACCTACGCATGGTCAGATGGCCACAAAAGTTCCGGCCTCACCTGCCGAAGAAATGTGACGGGACTGTTAATCCCACTGAGTTTGTCTAGATTTACTCCACCGCAATCCTTCCAGCCGGAGGTAACGAGGCTGTAATGGCCAACTACTTCCCAGTGGCCTTGACTGGGACCGATAGGTCCTGGTTCATGAACCTTCCTCACAACTCCATCAATAGTTGGGAGGAATTGTGCCAACAGTTCATCGCCAATTTCGGGAGTTCATACACCTGATACAGCACCAAACTGGACCTTTTTGCAGTCGTGCAGAAGGTGGGAGAATCACTGCGCTCATTCATCCAGAGGTTCTCCCAGGTACGAAACACTATTCCATCTATCTCCAGTGCCTCTGTTATCATGGCATTTAGACAGGGCGTAAGAGATAAGAAGATGCTAGAGAAGCTGGCGATTAAGGAGATCACTAGCGTCATGGAGCTCTTCAACTTGGCAGACAAGTGTGCCAAAGCTGCAGAGGGCCGTAAAATGCACTCCAAACCACCTCCGGAGGATGGTAAAATGTCCTCCAAAGGCGAAGCCACTACCTCTGGGAGTGGCAAAAAGAAGAAAAAGTCCAACGGCAAGAAGAAGCCGTCGGCCGGCACATCTATTGCTGCAACTGCTGCAACTCCGGGTGGCCGGGGGCCACGCCCCGAGAAACGACCTCGGCCGTCCTCTGAAGATGGTGGCAACTCCAAAGTGTGGTGTCCTATTCACAAGTCTAATAGCCAAAACTTGGAAGACTGCCAGGAGGTCCAAAACCTTGCTGAGCGCTACAACAAGCGTCGGGAAGAAGTTCCTTTCCATCAAGGGGAAGGAAAACAGAAAGTCGATGAAGCTCCAGCTGAAGAGGAGTTAGGCTTTCAGGACCCTAAAAAGGTCCTAAAGGTTGTTTACACCTCTGTTGATGACGACTCTGACATCTCCGACAATGAGCGGCGGAAGACCATGAACACCATCTTTGGTGGTTTGTGGGACATCACCTTCCGCCGTGTCCTCAAGACCATGTGGCAGGACATGGCCTTAGTAGCTCCTACAGCCAGGGCGGAGCCTCATCGAAAGTGGATGGACACCACCATCACTTTTGATGCTTCGGACTGCCCGCGAAACATGATCGGAGCTGGTCAACTCCCATTGATGGTATCACCTACAATGAATAACATTCAACTCCACCATGTAATGGTGGACAGAGGTTCGGGGCTGAACCTCATAAGCTTTGAAGCTTTCGTCAAGCTTCAGCACCGACCTTCGGACCTTTGCCCCTCCCGACCTTTCTCCGGAGTAGGTCCGGGGGCCATAACCCCACTCAGTGCCATTACTCTCCCCGTGACCTTCGGGACTCGGGAGAATTATCGCACTGAGAAGTTGGTCTTTGACGTTGCTAAGATCAACTTACCTTTCAACACCATTCTGGGCAGGCCCGCCCTGTACAAGTTCATGGCTGCTGCTCATTATGGCTACCTGGTGTTGAATATGCCAACACCAGCTCGTGTTCTACGGATCCGCGGAGATAGCACGGCCGGAGTGACCGCTCTGGAAGAACTTCATGTGCTTGCTACAGAGCAGGAGGAAGAGTCCAGGCAGGAACAAGCTCCAAAACCCCCGAGCATTCGTCAACAAGGCTCAACCTCTGCACATCGCGTGCAACCAAGCGGCAACACCGACATCCCCGTCAAAGTCGTCCAAATCGGTTCCGATGCCGCTCAGACCACCCGTATATCGAGAGGTCGAAATGACAAATAGGAACTCGCTCTCATCACTTTCCTCCGGGCTAACGTTGACGTGTTTGCCTGGCAACCGTCGCAAATGCCTAGGATCCCTAGGGGAGTGATCGAGCATAATCTAAAGATCTATCCTGTCGCTCGGCCTGTACATCAGAAGCCTCAGAAGCAATCAGTAGAGCGACAGAACATCATATGACAAGAAGTAAAGAAGTTGCTCGAAGCTAGATTCATCCGAGAAGTCTTCCATCCAAAATGGCTGGCAAATGCAGTCGTTGTACCTAAGGCCGCCCGGAAGCTTCGGATGTGTATTGACTACACAACACTAAATAAGGCATGCCCAAAAGATCCATTCCCACTACCTAGAATAGATCAAATATTGGATTCCACCTCCGGGTGTGGATTACTGTGTTTCCTAGACGCATATTCTGGGTACCATCAAATCAAAATGTCTAGGGAAGATGAAGAACATACTTCTTTTATCACAGTAGATGGATTGTATTGTTATACTGCCATGCCATTTGGTCTCAAGAATGCAGCCTCAACAATTGTACAAGCTATGTACAAAACCTCTGGAGAGCTCATCAGAGACGTAGTGGAAGTGTTTGTTGATGACATCATCGTCAAGATCAAAGACATTGACACTTTGCAAGCTATCTTCGACAAGTTGTGAGTCACTCGCATGAAGCTGAACCCAGACAAGTGCTTCTTCGGGGTTAGCTCTAGAAAGCTCCTTGGTTTCCTAGTAAACCACCGGGGCATAAAGGCAAATCCGGCGAAGATTAAATCCATTGAGGATATGCGGCCACCAGCCCACATAAGGACGTCCAGAAACTGACTGGATGTTTAGCCGCCCTGAGCCGGTTCACCTCAAGACTGGAGGAATGGGCGCTACCCTTCTTCAAGCTATTGAGGAAGTCCGGACCATTCCAATGGTCTGAAGAAGCAGAAAAGGCGTTTCAGGAGCTAAAGCAGCTCCTCACCACTCTACCAACCTTGGTACCTCCGAACCTTGGTGAGCCATTACTGCTTTACATTTCGGAAACCGACGAGGTTGTCATCATGGTCCTGGTTGCGGAGAGACCGAAACCATTCCAAGCTCAGGAATCCAGACCCCTCCGGGAGGGTCCGAAGGTTCCTGAAGGTGAGTCTGGGTCCCAGCCCCCAAACTTGGATCTACAAGGAGTTACTCCAGAAGATCCGGACTCCTCTGGGAGGGTCCGAGTCGCTTCAGTAGAAGCTCCGGGTTCCTCTAGCAAAGACCCAGAGGTTCCCGAAGCAGGCCTGGACCCCTCCGGGAGGGTCCAGGTCGATGTGGAGAAAGCTCTGGGCCCCTCAGGGAGGGTCCGGATAGTCCAGCACCCAGTGTACTTCATCAGCGAAGTACTACATGATGCCAAGACTCCATACCTAGAGGTGCACAAGCTGCTCTACGTAGTTCTCATCGCCTCCAGGAAGCTTCATCATTACTTCCAAGCTCACAAGATCTCAGTGGTAACTTCTTATCCACTGTGTGCTATCTTGCATAATCCCAACTCTACTAGGAACATTGCAAAGTGGGCAGCAGAATTGGCCAAATTCGATCTTGAATTCGTCCCAAGACAAGCAATAAAGAGTCAAGCATCGACAGACTTCATGGCGGAATGGACCCCCTCTCCATCAAACCCTTGGGGCCCTAGTGAGCAAAAGCCGGGACACAAGGCTCTGGTCTTCACCAAGCCTCTCTGGAATCTTTACTTTGACGGCTCCATGCAAAAGCAGGGGGCCGGAGCTGGAGTCCTTCTCCTCACTCCAACTGGGGAGAAAGTAAAATACATGGTCCACCTTGACTTCAAGGCGACCAACAACATGGCAGAGTATGAAGCACTCATTTACGGACTAAAGGTGGCACTATCATATGGTGTCATGCAGCTGTTGGTCAAGGAAGATTCGCAGCTCATCATTAAACAGGTGAAGGGTGAATGCTCCTGTAACAATCCTCAACTAGCTTCTTATCTCCTTGATGTCCAAAGGCTTCAGAAGGACTTCGAAGTCCTGACCTCCATTATGTCCAGCGTGTCCATAATGCTGAAGCTGACGAAATCTCGACGAAAGCGTCAACCGGAGCTCTAGCTCCTGACGGAACCTTCGTCTGGAGGTTGTCAAAACCCACAACTCAGCCTGCCGAACTGAGTGAAGGGGGCGAGAACAGCATCCCCAAGCTGGCGGTCCCGATGGCCCTGTTACCATGGCAGCCATCAAGGGTCGTAGGTGCTGCCGGAAGCTCCGAGCAACCCAGCACGCAAGACTTAAATGCTCAAGCTAGCTCCAATGCATGGATCTCTGAGATCCGGAGCTACTTGAAAGACAATATCCTTCCTGATGATGATGTATCCGCTGACCGGATAGTCGAATTGGCTAAAAGATACACGCTGGTAGAAGGGGGTCTCTACCGGCGCGGTGCCAACGGCGTCCTAATGCGGTGCATCACAAGGGAAGAAGGATGCGAGCTCCTCACAGAAATCCATGGAGGCGAGTGTGGGAACCACGCGTCTTCCTGCACGCTGGTCGGTAAAGCCTTCCGGCATGGCTTCTACTGGCCTATAGTGCTCCAGGATGCAACTGACCTGGTGAAGAAATGCGAAGCATGCCAGTTCAATGCAAAGCAAATTCACACACCGGCTCAGCCTCTACAAATGATACCTTCTACATGGCCTTTCGCTGTGTGGGGGATGGACATCTTGGGACCTTTCCCAAGAGCCGTCGGAGGTTACAAGTTCATGTATGTTGCCATTGACAAGTTCACCAAATGGCCGGAAGCAACTACAGTTGTGACAATAAACAAACAATCAGCTATCAACTTCTTGCAGTCCATCGTATGAAGATTTGGAGTCCCGAAATAAATCATAACAGATAATGGGACCCAATTTACAAGATCTGCTTTCCAAGGATACTGCGAAGACCTCGGCATCCAAGTCAGCTACGCCTCCGTAACTCACCCGGCAAGCAATGGTCAGGCCAAGAGAGCAAATGCAGAAATCCTAAAAGGACTCAAGACGCGCACATATGAGCGCCTAAAGAAACATGGAGCCAACTGGATCGAAGAGCTTGCGACCACTCTATGGGCCAACAGGACAACTCTAAACCGGTCAACTGGAGAGACACCCTTCTTCCTTGTGTACGGAGCTGAAGCAGTCCTTCCTCCGGAAATCACCTTGGGGTCGCTCCGAGTCTGGACCTCTAACGAAGCCATGCAGGACAAGCTCCGGCGTGAAGACCTTGACCTCCTTGAAGAGGGTAGGTGCTGAACAGCTGTTCGGAATGCCCGATATCGCCAAGCTCTTCGACGCTATCACCAAAGGCATGTTCACAGCCGAGGGCTCGAGGAAGGCGATCTGGTGCTACGGAGAATACAATCCAGAGACGGGTTAAACAAACTTTCCCATAGCTGGGAAGGAACCTTTCGAGTGATCAAAGTATCCTGTCCCGGATGCATTCGCTTAGCAACCGAGGATGGGACACCTCTCCCAAATCCTTGGAACATTGAGAACCTCTGTAAGTTCTACGCTTGATATCACGGAGGTGAGTCTGTAATTACATGTGATGTATGTTATAGAGTCATTGTACAGAGTCGGGTAGCTCCTCCGGGAGGGCAGCCGGACCTACCCTGTTAGGTCCGCAACGTCCATGCAACACTTGTCACAGTCTCAGAACTAAAATTGTAGCTAGCTACCTTGGGTCAAACGAGAAACTAAACACACATAGCCTGGTTTCGTACCCTAAGAGTGTACTTGTTTCCCCTGTACCCCGAACCTATAATAAAAGACATCATTATGTGAAAACAGACTCCACGTGCATTTACTTTGTACAGGCTCAATAT
Organism: Tuctoria greenei; assembly: GCA_036927565.1. Classification (NCBI taxonomy): domain Eukaryota; kingdom Viridiplantae; phylum Streptophyta; class Magnoliopsida; order Poales; family Poaceae; genus Tuctoria; species Tuctoria greenei. The sequence goes on from JAYESD010000011.1 coordinate 98,425,216, forward strand.
TTTTTATTTTTCTCTTTCTTGCCTATAACAAAGTTGTGCAGTTTTTAAGAAATTTTAGCTCGACCAATTCATGTACAATTCGAGTTGCATTATCTATTCTTCCGGGTTCAAATATTGTGGATGGTCTACTCGTCTGAATGCCGCCAAGCCAATCTAGGGATGGAGTGTGCTATCGACTTAGCCTGGTCATGCACCCTAAGTACGCCACTCTACCTACACCCCGGCAGGATGATGTAATGCGAGTCCGAAAACGATCGGGCCTGAAGGAAACAAGACGGCACTCTTGATTGTATTTAGAATTGTGTTTGACCTAAAACTTTCTCAGGAATAGTAAGCCGCAATTAAGTTATAGATAGGAAGTGGATTTTACTGTTTTTCTTGACTTCAGTGTGTAGGAAAAATAAATATTTCATGATGATGGTGAATGAAGCCGGTGCTGCCAAAGCTCCGACATCCTCTAGGCGTCCTGTGGTCGATGTTCAAACATTGACATTGAGCGTCGCTGGAGCTACTCAGCTCCGGTAAAGCTAGGGGGCAAGCCGTCAACGTGAAGAAAAGATGGTGGAAAGACTCTACAGAGGAGTCTGCTGTCGATACACCATGTGTTGACAGAGGTCACTGTCGGAGCTACCAAGCTCCGACACCCCAGGGGGCTAACGTCGATGCTTTACGCGTTGATGGAGACTACTGCCTGAGCTACTAAGCTCCCACGATGGTCAATGCCAGAGGCACTAAGCTACGACAACCTTAGGGGGCCTACACTATGGAAGACTTCGGACCTACATTCTACAAGTTCGAAGCACACAAGTCTTCAACAACTATTACATCCTCTTGGTACATGTTCACAATCAAATTGTGTACATCTACTGGGGGGCCAAGTGAGACAAAGGTTTTGAAGACAAAAAATGAAATTCACAATAAATTTTGGATTTGATTAATCTGGAGACAAGAAATTACAAAATTGGAGAAGAAGAAGAGAGAATACAAGCGGGAGCTACAAAGAGATGGTCCTAGACCCTGTGGAAGAACTGGGCGACCTTTTGGGCAACCTCCGACACGCTGGCTCGGGCGGCTTCACCCTCTCCTTTGATGGGGCCTTCAAGCACCGAGTCCAGAGGGAATTGAGGGTCCCAGCTGGTGTAGCACGTCAGCACGAACTCTGCGACGTTCTTTGCCAGAGACTGTCCCTCAGTTTCCAACTGGTCCGCAATGACATCGCCCATCTTGGTGAGCTTGTTGCCTGCTGAACTCAGCGCTTCCAACGCCTGGTCCAGCTCCGGCTCTGGATCATCTGGACGCACAGGACTGAAGCCCATTGGCGTCAGCGCGTCGTTAGATTTGCCCATGAAGTCCCAAACTTGTTGGGACTCCACAGCCCTTGCGCTTCGCATCTCCTCCAAGGATCTTTTGGCCGCCGCAAGCTCCGAGTTATCCCGAGCAGGACGCTCCACCTCTTTGGCATTATGTTGAATCTTTTCAACAACCCGCCTTTCGATTTTACTGAGCTCTTCCTCCCGGAGGTGGATCTCATTCCGGCGATTGACCAGATCCTTCTCTCGGCCCCGCACTTTATTCTCCCTGGCGGCAACGACATTCTCCTGCTTGTAGAGATCTTGCCCTTGCTCCTAGGCCTTCTTCTTTTCTTCCTCGCAACGCTCCTCCAATTTCATGGTGCGTTCTTCGAGGCTATTGTAAGCCAGAGCTGTCTTTTGAACAAGCTCTTCCTCTCTCTTCACGAGGTCATCCCGCAGCTCCAGGAGTTTTTGCTCTTCATCTTCGAGCTTTCTCTCCCGCGCCTCAAGAGCCTCCCAGCGCTTGATGAGACTATCGTGGATGGCGGCGAGCCTCTCCTGGCGATCATCCTCTACGCTATTTGCAGCCTTGGCCTGTTCATAGATGGCCCGGGACTAGTTGTCGAGGGATCGCATCATGCTTTCCCTCTCATCCAACAGCTTACCCCAGTACTCCAGGCGGACCTTCTCCCTCTTCAACCACTCCTTATCGTCACCCAGCCTCGACTGCGCCAGCTTGGTCTCGAAATGGAGTCGGTTGCGCCACCTCCAAAGAGTTTGACGCTCCTCCTAGAGGTCCTTGCTATCGTGGTAGAAATCTAGTTGGACCTGGTGAAGACTGGAGCAGGCGTTGTCAATAGACAACGATAGGGGGATCAGGTCCGGACCTGCTGGGGTCCTCTCCGCTGGCTCCAGCACGTCTTCAGTGACAAAAATTGGGTCCCACTCCACAGGAGCGGTCCCCTGAGCTTCCATGGCACTAGGGCCGTCCTCTGGGATAGCCTCGACCGCCACCGAGGTAGGTCCTGCAACAGAAGTTCCGACCTCCGGAATTGATTCCAAAGGTCCCGCCGCCAGGTCATCAACAACTGGCCCCTCAGGCGGGGGGCCAACAGCTAATTCTTGGCACCCTGGCTCAGCAGCGGGCGCCTCCGGGATCACCACTTCTGGAACAGGTGTTGAAGGTTTAGTCGGAGTAGGAGCTACTTCTGGCTCTAGCGCAGGCGCCTCCTCCGCCGTTGGCTCAGGTGCAGGCGCTTCGACCATCATGGGCTCAGGCGTTGGCGCTTTGACCACCACAGGCTCAGGCGCTGAAACCTCCGTAGTAACTAGCTCGGACGCCAGAACCTCTTCAACGACCGACTCTACAGCCGGAACTTCTGCAGCAACTGGCTCTATCGCCGGAGCTTCCTCGACAACCGGCTCAAGCGCCGGAGCTTCATCAACACCCAGCTCCACCGCCGGGACCTCATCAACCACCGGCTCGACTGACGGGGCTTCAACTCCGACTCTAGGGCCGAAATCGCAGCTACCTCCGGCTCTGTGGCCAGAGCGTCCAACATCTCAGCATCCAAGCCTGGAGCTTCAACCTCCGGAGCTGGTGTCACTAGTACATATTCATTCCCGTGTCCGGCGCTACCACGGGAGCTTATGGGGATGAGTCGAGGTCCAAGACCACGACAGCCAACACCGGGGCTGCCGCAGCCTCAGCCACCTCTTGGGGCGGCGCTGGGATTGGAGCTGTAGCTTCAGTTTGCACAGCCTCAACTGCTGCTGCAAGGACCAGAGCTTCTGCCCTTTTCTTAGCCACACTGTGGATGAAGGATGAAGAAACTCAAAATACAGACATAACAATAAAACAACCGGCTGAGGTAAAAAATAAAAAATTACCTCGGAAGGCTTCTGCACTAGTTAGCACGGAACCTCTTTTCCGGACGCTCCGGACTGACCCCAGCCGCCACTGGCGTGGTAGTCCCGGAAGGTCCCCCGTAGCGTGCTGCTGCTACCGGCGTTGCCTTGGTCGATTCCCCCCTCGACCGGGAAGGACCTCGGGACCCAGAGCCCTCAGCTGGCCCTGTTGCTGGAGTCACATGGCCGGAGCTAGCACCCCGGGAAGATGCCGCCGTTGAAGACCTCCCCCTGCGGGGAGAAGGAGCCGCCGTGGAAGAAGCAGTCCTGGTGGACCTTCCGTCGGCAAGCTTCAACTTCCTTTTACGGCTCGAGGGCTCGGCCAACTCCTTGCGCTGGCCGACGACTTCGGTTCTTGGCTTTGGGCAGGAGTGGAGTCGCCTTTAGGAGCTCCGGAGATCGCCACCCCAGTAGTCGAATGCCTCTCGACGACACCAAGGTCGTTAAGCACCGGCATCGTCCGCCGGAGCTCCCTGCTGAACTCTGCCTCCATGTTCAGAGGGAGGAAAGCTGCCAACGGAGCCAAGTCATCACCCTCGACGTCGATGCCGTGCTGGAATTTCTTGAGGTGGAGCTCCAAAGTTGCACCATCCATGTTGGACTTTAAAACGGTCTAGATCCGGTCGTTGTCCAACATACTGTTGAGGGCCCAAGCAACCTTCTCCCTCTTCTTCAGTGGAGCCCACCTGTTGGTCAGGAAGTTGCAAAACACCACCTGAGGACTCACCCCTCCTTCCACGCACAGGCGGATCCTGGTCAGAGCAGGGTTGAAGGCGTCTAACAACACCGGAGCATCACTCCAAACTGCAGTTTCGATGTTGGGGAGGCCTTCCGGTAGCTCCAGCTTCTCGTGCTCCTCCACCCTGATGACGATCCAATCCTTCTTCCAGTCGTCCCACTTCCCAGAAGGGAACGACCGCAAGTACTTGTACGGGCAGTTCTTGCGCTTCACAAAATTGTAGAAGCCAAGGTACTCGTCACTCCTAACCGTAGTGTGGACAGTGAAGAAGGTGCAGAAGAGCTCAATGCAGGGGGAATGCCCACCCACATCTCGCGGAAGTGGACAAAGATCAACACCAGGAGAATGGATTGGGGGCCAAGGTGGTACAGCTGCAGACCATAGAAGTTTAGCAACATTAGGAAGAAAGAGGAGAAAGGTGGGATCAGTCCCACCATGGCATACGTGGAGAAGTACACCATGTCGCTGGCGTGTTCCTTCTCGAACGGAAGCTTGCCAGCGTGGACCAAGTGGTTGAAGAAGTCAGGGGACCATCCCATGAGGGCGGGACCTTCTTCAAATCACCATCGGTCATCAATCGTCTCTGGCGGAGACCCAACACCATCGCGGCACAGCGAGGCAAGAGTGGAAAAGCAAGCGAAAGTTTGGAAGGTTTGTGCCCAAGTTCGAATGAAAGGCGTAAAGAACCCCAAACGGTGCATGCTTTCCTTCTTAAGTAAGCCCCGCAGCGCTTGGATGGAAACCGCAGAGGAGCCGACGATACCAGTAAAAAACTTCAACCTGCCAATGACAAGGGGGCCCGGGGCCACCGCAACGATCAAGTCGAGGTCCTTACCCTAGGCTAACAGTTGTCATCATGAAAGGCGGGAAACCTGAAGGTGGCGGCCTGACAGGGCGCGCGGAACCGATACGATTTTCGTATCGGAAACCGGCGACCTTCAATTGCATGAGATCTGCACGCTAAGATCTCACCAGCCGCCTCCGGGATATGCCACGCGGCGGAGGTTTAACTGCGAACTATCACCAACATCACGTCCGAAGACCCTTGAAGACACGACTCAAAAACCAAAGAATGGACCCACCTCCGGCGGAATGACTTCATCCAAAGGGTCTCTCCCAGAGGTGGGCCCAGGGAGCCACTGTCGGTACCCTACATATCGGATACCCCTTGGGATTGCAAAGATCACAAGGAAACTCCATCTACCAGATTTGAAGACCTCCAAAGGCCCCACATGTCAGGCGTAACCGGACCTGCTTCCCTGACATGGTTAGTCTCAGGGCCGCCACGTGTATCATAAGACCAGAGCTATCGCCCACACATGGAAAAGCTCCGGACGGAATACCAGTATGGCACCCCCGGACCTAACCCCAGACAAAGGAAAGCTCCGGTACTGACACGTGTCCAACAGCACCGGACCTACCCGTCCATGACGGTAAGCTCCGGAGCTGCCACGTGGCTGAACCGCCAGACCTTCAACTTCAACAATCAGGCTGGTGGACCCCCAACGGCTTTGGACCTTTAAGGAGCAATCAAAGGCATAGAGACCCGATTAAGTGTCTTAATGTCATATTAATGACACACGATCGGATGGCCCTTAATACCAGTAACGGCACTGTTAAGGACCGTTACCGGACTATTAAAGGTAATTAACCTCATTAATTGTGTATCAAGTATGTGTAACCACCAGGGCCAGATGTCGGGCCAGGCTAACGGTGTAACGACCAGTCCTTGTACTATAAAAGGATTGGTCGACGATACACAAGGGACCCCTCCAGACCTTTTCTGGACTCCCTGAGCTAGACGAGCTTCTTCTTTTGGAGCTTCATCTAGACTTACACGCTCAATACAACACCAACACACCCCGTGGAGTAGTGTATTACGCCCAGGCGGCCCAAACCATGTAAATCTCTGTGCCCACTTGTCATTCACCTTCTTGAATCTCTGCGCGCCCATTACCGAACTACAACTCCTCGATCTACCAACAGTAGTATTGGGAGATCTGCCGGATCCAAACACCGACAAATATGGTTATTGGCAAATGGTGAAATCTGGAATTACTGATGATGGTAATGAATTCGGACTGATATTATGATATTACTTATGATTATGATGGGTTTACTTCACATACATGTAATATATTGCTTTTCAAATGTTTTAATGTACTTCTCAGCATTCAACCCTTATTATTGTCGTCATTTGAATCACCCACATGTCATACTTTCCACACTTGCTGAGTACGACATGTACTCACTCTTTCAATCCCCCCCCCCAACAGTTGCAGCTCAAGATTCGGAGTTTAATGATGATAATGGGGATTTCTAGGCCATGTCTACCATCAGCTTGCCTGTGGTGTTTTGGAATTGCGCTACCCTATTGCTTATGCTGCCTAGCTGTTTAGTTTGCTTAATTAGTTATTTTCGTTGCATTAATTTGAACTTGTCATTAATATTCATTGGAGCTTGTATTCAAGGATAATATGGTTTGTGTAATAAAATTTGGTTAATTAATCTTGTTCTGTGGTAATTTTCTGTATACTCTTTTGTGAATGCACTCGTGTATGTGTGTTGAACATCCTGGGCACACAAATGCGTTCACTTGGTTCATTCTTCGGAATCGGGTGTCACAGGAGCTAGGTTTTCAGGGCCCCAGGAAAGTCCTAAAAGTTGTCTACAACATCGTCAATGATGACTCCGACGTCTCTGACAACGAGTGTAGAAAGACCCTGAACACCATTTATGGTGGTTCTTGGGACATCACCTCTTGCCGCATCCTCAAGACAATGCTGCGCGACATGGCTGTTGCAGCTCCCCCTGCAAGGGCGAAGCCTCATCGGAAGTGGGTGGACACTCCCATCATTTTCGATGCTTCGGACTGCCCTCATAACATGATCGGAGATGGCCAACTCTCGATGATGGTGTCTCCGACCATTAATAATGTTCAAGTTCACAATGTAATGGTGGACGGAGGTGCAGGGCTGAACCTCATAAGCTTCGAAGCCTTTGTCAAGCTCCAGCTCCGACCATTGGATCTTCGCCTCTCTCGTCCTTTCTCTGGGTAGGTTCGGGGGCCATTACCCCCTCAGCTCCATCACACTCCCAGTGACCTTCGGGACTCAGGAGAACTATAGAATCGAGAAGTTGGTCTTCGACGTCACGCAGATCAGACTGTCGTTCAACGCCATTTTGGGCAGGCCTTCCTTGTACAGATTCATGGCCGCCGCCCATTATGGTTATTTAGTGTTGAAGATGCCAACACCTACGGGTGTTCTTCGGATCCGCAAAGATCGCACTGCAGGAATCACTGCATTGGAAGAACTCTATGCGCTTGCTACATCATAGGAGGAAGCACCCAGTAAGGAGCCAGCTCCGAACCCTCTGAGCATTCGTCATCGAGGCTCTACTACCGCATCTCATGTGCAACCAAGCAGCAACACTGACGTTCTTGTCAAAGTTGTCCAAATTTGTTCTGATGCTGCTCAAACTACTCATATATCGGGAGGTTTGAACAACAAATAGGAACTCGCGCTCATCACTTTTCTGCAGGCTAATGTCGACGTGTTTGCCTGGCAACCGTCTCAAATGCCTGGGATCCCTAGTGATGTCATTGAGCACAATCTTAAGATTTATCTAGACACACGGCCTGTACACCAGAAGCCCCGGAAACAATCAATCGAGTGGCAAAACTTCATTTGGTAGGGGATCAAGAAGTTGCTCAAAGCTGGTTTCATCCGAGAGGTGTTTCACCCAAAATGGTTGGCAAACCCAGTTGTGGTGCCAAAGGCTGGGGGGAAGCTTCAGATGTGTATCGACTACACCACCTTAAATAAGTCATGTCCAAAGGATCCATTTCCACTACCTAGGATAGATTAGATAGTGGACTCCACCTCCGGGTGTGAGCTATTGTGTTTCTTAGATGCATATTCTGGATATCATCAAATCCAAATGTCTAAGGAAGATGAAGAGCATACTACCTTCATAACAGTAGATGGATTGTATTGTTATACTGCCATGCCCTTTGGTCTCAAAAATGTTGCTTTAACATTTGTGCGAGCTATGTACAAAACATTTGGAGAGCTAATAATAGACATGGTGGAGGTGTATGTTGATGACATCGTCGTGAAGATCAAGAACAAGGGGTCACTCCTTGACAATTTACAAGCTGTCTTCGACAAGCTGCGCATCACGCGCACCAAGCTGAACCCAGACAAATGTGTCTTTGGGGTTAGCTCTGGGAAGCTTCTAGGTTTTTTGGTGACTCACCGAGGAATTGAAGAATATCCGGCGAATATCATGGCTATAGAAGATATGCGGCCCCGAGCCCACATTAAGGATGTACAAAAGTCAACTAGATGTCTAGCTGCGCTCAACCGGTTCATGTCAAGACTGGCTGAACGGGCGCTACCCTTCTTCAAACTCTTGAGGAAGTCTAGACCATTTCATTTGTCTAAAGAAGTAGAAAAAGCGTTTCAAGAACTGAAACAGCTCCTCACCACACTACCGATTTTGGTGGCTCTGAATCCTGGTGAGCCTTTACTGCTTTACATTTCTGCAACTACCGAAGTTGTCAGCATGGTCCTGGTTGTGGAAAGACCAAAGCCACATCTATTCCTGGAGCCCAGACCCCTTTGTGAGAGTCCAGAGTTACCTGAAGGCGTGTCTGGGTCCCAGCCTCCAGACACGGAACATCAAGGCGAAATCCTAGGAGATCAACCTCACTCACCCGAGGGGGTTCACCTGGCCAACCAAGATGATTTAGACCCTTGTAACAAGGCCTGGGTCAAACAAGAAGAAGTTCTGGACCCCTATGGGAGGGTCCAAGTAGCTCAACAAGAAGGTTTGGACCCGTCCGAAAGGGTCTGGACTAATGGAGAAGAAGCTCCAGGACCCTCTAAGAGGGTCCAGACCGTCCATTTCCCAGTATACTTCGTCAGCGAAGTACTCCATGACGTAAAGACAAGATACATTGAGGTGCATAAGTTGCTTTACGCACTTCTTATCGCCTCAAGGAAGTTTCGTCACTACTTCCAAGCCCACAGAATATCAGTGGTAACTTATTTTCGACTACGTGCTATTTTGCATAACCCTAACTATACTGGGAACATTGCAAAGTGGGCATCAGAGTTGGCCAAGTTCGACCAAGAATTTGTTTCATGACAAGCAATCAAAAGTCAAGCTTTGGCTGACTTCATGGCGGAATGGACTCCCTTTCCATCAAACCCTGGGGGCCCTAGTGAGGAGAAACAAGAACCCAAGGTTCTGGTATTCACCGAGCCTCACTAGACTCCCTAATTTGATGGCTCCATGCAGAAGCAGGGGGTCGGAGCTGGAATCGTTCTCCTTGCTCCAACTGGGGTGAAGGTCAAGTACATGGTCCACCTTGATTTCAAGGCGACCAACAATATGGCGGAGTATGAAGCTCTCATCTATGGACTCAAGGTGGAACTATCTTATGGTGTCAAACAACTATTGGTGAAGGGTGATTCACATCTCATGATCAAACAAGTCAAAGGTTAATGCTGCTGTAACAATCCCCAACTAGCTGTTTATCTCCTCAAAGTCTAGAGGCTCCAGAAGGACTTCAAAGTCCTGGATCTCCACCATGTTCAGCATCTTCATAATGCTGAAGCTGACGAACTCTCGACGAAGGCTTCAACCGGATCTCTGGCTCCCGACGGAATCTTCATCTGAAGGTTGTCAAGACCAATAGCTCAGCCCGACGAATTGATCGAAGGGGGCGAGGCCAGCACCTCAAAGCTGGCGGTCCCAGTGGCCCTATTACCATGGCGTCCACCAAGGGTCGTACGTGCTATCGAAAGCTCTGAGAAACCCAGCACGCAAGACTCAGAAGCTCAAGTTAGACCCAATGCATGGATCTCCGAGATCCGGAGCTACTTGAAAGACAATATCCTTCCTAAAGACAGTGTATCCACCGACCGGATTGTCAAATTGGCTAAAAAATACACGTTGGTAGAAGGGGATCTCTACCGGGCGGTGCCAATGGCATCCTAATGCGGTGCATTGCAAGGGAAGAAGGAAGTGAGCTCCTCACGGAAATCCATAGAGGCGAGTGTGGGAACCATGATTCTTCCCGCACGTTGGTTGGTAAAGCCTTCTAGCATGGCTTTTACTGGCCTACAGCACTCCAGGATGCGGTTGAGTTAGTGAAAAAATGTGAAGCGTGCCAGTTCCACGCAAAACAGATTTATACACTAGCTCAATCACTACAAATGATACCTCCTACATGTACATTCACTTTGTGGGGCATGGACATCTTGGGACCATTCCCAAAAGCCATTGGAGGTTACAAGTTCCTGTATGTCGCCATCGACAAGTTCACCAAGTGGCCGGAAGCACCCTCCAGTTGTGACAATCAACAAGCAATTACCAATCAAGTTTTTGAAGTCCATTATATGTAGATTTGCAGTTCCAAACAAAGTCATAGCTGACAACAGAACCCAATTCACAAGTGTTGCATTTCAAGAATATTACGAAGACCTCGACATTCAACTCAGCTACGCCTCAGTAGCTCACCCAACAAGTAATGGCCAAGCCGAGAGAGCAATGCAGAAATCATAAAAGGACTCAAGACGCACACGTACAGGCACCTGAATAAGCATGGAGCCAACAGGATTAAAGAGCTTCCCTCCACATTGAGGGAGAACAGGACAACACCTAACCGGTCAACTGGGGAGACACCCTTCTTCCTGGTGTACGGAGCTGAAACACTCCTTCCTCTAGAGATCACCATGGGATCCCTCCGGGTCTGGACCTTCGACAAAGCCATGTAGGACCAGCTCCGGCGTGAAGACCCTGACCTCGTCGACAAGGGAAGGTGCCAAGCAGCTGTTCGAGATGCACGCTATCGCCAAGCGCTCCGGCGCTATCATCAAAGGCATGTGTGCAACCGAGAGCTCGAGGAAGGCGATCTGGTGCTGCGGAAAATACTAACCCGCGAAGGGATGAACAAACTTTCCCCCAGCTGGGACGGTCCCTTCCGATTGATCAAAGTATCCTGGACTGGATGCGTTCACTTGGCAACTGAGGATGGAACTCCGCTTCCTAATCCTTGGAACATCGAGCACCTCCATAAGTTTTATGCTTAGAATCACGGAGGTGAGTATGTAATTACATACAATGTATGTTATAGAGTCAATATACAGAGAAGGGTAGGTCCTCCGGGAGAACATCCGGCCCCCTCCGGGAAGGTCCGGGAAGTTCAAGTAACACTTCAAACAGTCAAAACACTAAAAGTGTAACTACCTACCCAGGCTAGTACAAGATGTATAGCGCACTTAGCTTGGTCTACACCATAAGTGTGTCCTTGTCTCCCCTGTAATCTGGACTTATAATGAAAGACATTGTTGTGTGAAAACAGACTTCACGTGCATCTATTTCTGTACAAGCCTCGATATATCAAATTATTATTTTTACCTTGCTTGTCTATAATGAAGTTGTGCAATTCTTTTTAAGTTTTAGTCCAAGTAATTCATATGTATTACAAGTTTTATTGATGGTCTCTTTGGATCCTAACATTGTTGCATAGTCTACTTGCCTGAACACCAAGCCAACATAGGTTAGGAGTGTGCTATCGACTTAGCCTGGTCCTGCACCCTAAGTACGCCACTCTACCTACATTCTGGCAGGCCTCAGTAAGGTGAGTACAAAAAAAGTCATGTGAATCTAGAAAGATTATACCAATATGCTTGTTATCATGTCGAGTTTCTTTGGATCTAGAACGCAAATAAGAACAATAAGTCACAAACTATTTATAGAAAAGAGGACAAATTTTACTCTTTTTTTGTCTTCAATGTGCAGGAGAAACAGAAATTCATAGCGATGGCGGACGACACCGGAGCTACTAAGCTCCGACAATCTCCAAGGGGGCCCGCCATCGGCGTTTTATACGTTGACGGTGGGTATCGTCGGAGCTACTAAGCTCCGACAACCCCAGGGGGCCTATCGTCAACGATTCATACGTTGGCATCAAGCGCTTCCGGATCTATCAAACTCTGACAGCCCAGGGGGGCCTGCCATCGACGTGTTATATGTCGAAGGTGGGCACCATCGGAGCTATCAAGCTACGACAGCCCAGGGGGCTAGCCGTCGACGTGACAAGTATCAGAGATAAAAGACTTTGGACCTAAAATCTACATGTTCGGAGCATTCAAGTCATTAACATGCTGTCAAATCATTTTGGTACATGTACACACTCCAATTGTGCACATATACCAGGGGGCCAACAATACATCACAGTATATTGAAGACAAAGTGAAATTCACGACAGAAGGGAGGATTTCATTAATCAAAAGTATTGGATTACAAAATTGTGGTTATGTCAAAGGGCAAAAGGAAGAAAGTCCTAGCCACTGGAGGATCTATGTCCTGTGGAAAAACGAAGCAACCTTCTCAGTAGCTTCTTGGACACTAGCTCTGGCGGCATCCTCTTCTTCGGCAATGATTCCTTCAAAGATCGGATCAAGAGAGAACAGGGGGTCTCGTCTTTTGTAACACGCCAAGACATACATGGCGACGTTCTTGGCCAGAGATTTACCCGATGTCTCCAGCTGATCGGCGATGACATTACCCATCGCATCGAGTTTGCTACCAGCAGAGCCAAGTGCCACCAGCGTCTGGTCCAGCTCTTGCGTTTGGTCCTTTGGGCGTATTGGAATGAAACCAAGAGGCACAAGGGCCCTGTCGACACGTCCCAAGAAGTCCAATACGATCAGGGACTCGGTTGCCTTCGAGCTCTGCAGCTCCTCCAGTGACCTCCGGGCGCTCGCTAGCTCCGAACTCTGTCGAGCAAGGCGTTCCACCACTTTGGCATGTTCCTGCATACTTTCAGCAACCTACTTTTCAACTCCGTCTACCGGAGGTGGATGCGGTTCCGCTGTTCGACCAGGTACTTCTCCCGGCCCCTCACCTTCCCTTCTGTGGCGGCAATATCACCCTCCCTCTTCGAGAGATCCTGCCCCAGCTGCGAGTAATTTTGTTTCTCCTCCTCACTCCACAGATCCAACTTCTTGTTGCGATCTGCCAAATTCTGTTCACCCACAGTCAATTTTTGGGTGACCTCTTCCTCCCTCTTCAAAATATCCTCCTGTTGCTCCAGGAGTTTTTCTTCCCTTGCATCAAGGTCTGCCCGGCGCTTCTGGAGAATCTCGTTTAGTGCAGTAAGGTTCTCGTGGCGCTCTTCAGCAGCATCACTCCTCCCCTTAGCACGTTCGAAAATATCCCGAGAATTGGCGTTGAGGGCCCTGATAGCAGCCTCCTGCTCCTCCAGCAGCATGCCCCAATACTCCATCTGGGTCGTTTCCCTCTTGACCCACTCCTTCTGATCAGCGAGCCTCGTCTGAGCAAGTCTGGTCTTAAAGTGGAGCCTGTTGCGCCAACGCCTCAAGGTGTGGCACTCCTCCTCAAGGACCTTGCTCTCATGATCAAAGGCAAGTTGAACTTGTCGGAGGCTCGAGCAGGCATTGTCTATGGACAACGCCAAGGGAATGGGCTCCGGACCCGTTGGGGTCAACTCCGCTGGTTCCAGGGGATTCTCCATAACAAAAATAGGGTCCCACTCTACAAGCGAGGAACCCTCGGCTCCCGCGGCACCGGAGCCACCCTCTAGAAGTTCTTCGGCTAGCAGAGGATGAACCCACTAGGGGAACTCCTACCTCTGGGGCTGACGCCGAAGGTCCTGCTGCAGGAACTTCAATCACTGGCTCCACAGGCGAAGAGCCTGACTCTGCCTCTTCATGGCGTTATATCACAGGTGTGGGCACTTCTGGAGCAGATATTTCTGGGGTGGTCATCAGGGATTCACCCGAAGCCATCTCCAATGCCGACTATTGTGCCAATACATCAGCTACTTCCGGCTCAACTGCTGGAGCTTCAGCCATTCATGGTCCGAGGACCGGAGCTTCAACAACTTCCGGCTGAGTGACCAGAGCTTCGATCATTTCCGTCTTGGTAGTCAGGGCTTCGATTGCCTCCGGCTCAACGGCCAGGGCTTCAACAACTTACGGCTCAAGGGCCGGAGCATCTGGCGCCGTTGACCCCGCAACAACTTCTGGTGCGAGAATCAGAGCTTTGGTAACCTTCGGCTCAGACGTCGAAGCTTTTGACATCTCCAACTCCTACACAGGAGCTTCAACTTCCGGCGCTGTCCCCAGAGGTACATCTTCAACTACTCCCTCGTGGTCCAGCAGTACCACAGGAGCTTCTGGCGTCTCTTCTAGATCCAAGACCACGACAACTGGCGCCGGAGCTGTTGTGTCCTCAACCACCACTTGAGGGGGCTTGATAGTTGAAGCCGGAGCTTCAGCTTGCGCAGTCCTAGTCGCTACGATAGAGGCCGGAGTCTTAAACCCCGACTTTGACGCTCTGCAGTCAAAGAATCGGATGATTCAAAACATGATAAAAATAAGAGTAGCAAATCAAGGGGAAAAAGCAAAGCTTACATTGGGAAGCTACTGCCCCAATCAGCACGGAACCTCTTCGCTGGAGGCTCGAAACCGGAGCTTGTCATGATCGGCACGGAAGGAGCTCCAGAATGTCGCTCAGAGCCTGCCGTCGTCGTGGTGATGCCTCATCCAAAGTCTCCCTCGGCCGGGAAGAACCTCCAGACCAGGAGCCCCTTGCTGGTATCGGGACTAGAGTCGACTGTTCTGAATTGGCGCCTCTCGAGGACACAAGCACCAGAGGAGGTGTAGCCACAGAAGACCTCCCTCGCCTGGGAGAAGGATTTGTAGTGGATGGAGCAGGCTTGATGGACTTCCCATCAGTATGCTTCAGCTTTCTCTTCCAGTTGGAAGACTCAGCTGGCTCGTTGCCCCTGCCCTTGCCAATATCTTCAACCCTCTGGCTTGAAGCAGGGGTGGCCACCTCCTCGAAAGCTGCGAGGATTACAACCCTGGAGGTCTGGTGTTGTTCTACCTTGCCAAGGTCATCTAGCACTGACATCTTCCTTCGGAGCTCCGTGCTGATCTCTGGAATCATGTTCAAGGGCAAGAAAGCAGCTGGTAGAGCCAAGTCGTCGCTGTCGACTAGCCCATGCTGAAATTTCTTAAGATAAAGCTTTGGAGCTTCATCATCCAAGCTTGACTTCAGGCCGGTTTCAATCCGGTCGTCATCCATCACATTGTTGAGAGCCCAGACAAGCTTCTCCCTCTTCCGCAACGGAGCCCACCTATTCAACAAGAAATTTCTGAAGACAATCTAAGGGGTCATTCCACCCTCCACACATTCTCGGATCCTAGTCAGGAAAGACTTGAATGTATCTGACAACTTCGGAAATATGTTCCAGGCCTCGGTGTCGACGTTGGGGAGTCCGTGAGGCAGCTCCAACCTATCGGGCTCATCCACTACAATGATGATCCAATCTTTCTTCTAGTCATCCCATTTGCCCGAGGGGAACGACTTCAAGTAATTGAAGGGACAGTTCTTGCGCTTCACGAAGTAATAGAAGCCAACCAACTTTGTCCCCTTGCCGGTGGTATGAGCTGTGAAGAAGGTTCGGAACAATTCAACGCAGGGAAGCAAGCCCACCCACATCTTGCAGAAGTGGACGAAGGTGGCCACGAGTAGAAGGGAGTGCGGGCTGAGGTGATGTAGTTGGAGGCCGTAGAAGTCCAGCAGCATCAGGATGAAGCTCAATAATGGTGGGATCAATCCCACCATGGTGTACGCCGAAAAATACACCATCTCCCCGCAGCGCTCGTTCTTGAAATGCAGTTTGCCGGCGCGGAATCGGTGGTTGAAGGAGTCACTAGACCATCCCATGAAGGTTCGAACCTTCATCAGATTGTCTTTGCTCTGGATGCAGCTCTTGGGAAGACCCAACACCATCGCGGCAAAGTGGAGCAAAGGAAGGTAAAGCTGGGCAGAGTTTGGGAGCCTCTGAGCGCGAGTTTGATCGAAAGCGTAAAGAGTCCTCAAACCGTGCATATTTTCCTTCTTTAGTAAGCCTCCGCGACGCTTGGATGGAAACCGCAACGAGAGTAGAGTCACATATCGAAAACCTACCCCATCAATGAAGAATGGGCCCGGGACCACCCCGATGAAGAGATCGAGGTTATTACCCCAGGCGAACTGTTGTCATGATTAGCGGCGGGAAACCCAAAGGAGGCACCCTAACAGGGCGCTCGGAACCGATACGGTTTTCGTATTGGGAACTAGCGACCGTCAATTGCGTGAGATCCGCACTCAAAGATCTCATCTGCCCCATAACATGCCATGCATCGATGGTTTAATCCCGAACCATTGCCCCAATGGCACATCAGAAGACTTTTAAGGTTGAAGCACAGGAATCGAGGATGGCCCCACCTCTGTTAGAATAACTTAACCCAAAGGGTTTCTCCTAGAGGTGAGCCCGGGGGCCACTGTCGATACCCTGTGTACCGGGTACCCCACGGTACCGCAAGAAGTGTAAGAGAGTTCCACCAATAAAGTTAATGGTTTCCTCAGGCCACACATGTCATACTACACTGGACCCGCATCCCTCATATGGGTAGCTCCGGGAATGACATGTGTAATGTAAGTCTGGAGCTAAACTCCCAACACAGGGAAGCATCGCAATCAACACGTGTATAATGACCCCAGACCTAACCCCCAGCAGAGGGAAGCTACGGTGCTGACACGTGTATAGCGATTCCAGAGCTACCTCCTCGCAAGGGGAAGCTTCGAAGCTGCCACGTCTCCTATGTTAACAATGAGCCCAACAGGCACATTGTTAGCAGAGGGAGCCAAAAACTCACGAAGGGTCTTCTGGGCCATTAGCATTTCAGTTGTTGGTGCAGTTACGCAGGCTTGCTTTGCCACTCGAATCTTCTAAGGAGTATCAACACGAGGTTGATCTCTCAGAAGGGATTCGGGATCTTCAACAAAGTGTTTCGGCAAGCAGAAACCAGATATACAGTACCCTTTTTCCCATAAAATGCGAAAACAAGATGGGTTATTCTACTAAAATCTATCAGGGTTGAATCCTATTCACTCAATCAAGCAATACTTCGGTTGCCTTCCCCGCAACGGCACAAGAAATGCTTGTTGATATTTCCTACGCAGTACTAATAATTCATCCCTAGCAGAGGTGCCATAAATGTTTGTTAATAGTTTTTAGATCACAGATGTAAATCCGCAAGCGCACGGAATATATCGGTGTAGCATTTCCCCTTTTGGAGTATTCCCAAAGGGTGTCATTTATATTCTCCCAAAGGAAGGCTAGATGGAAGAGAAGCAATCATCAAATGGAGAGGATAGGTTGGTCTAGGCAGAGTTCTAGCAAGGATGGGTAATTGATAATTTGGAGGTAGTGTGACACACAAAAGAGCATTCTATCCTAAGGAGGGTAAATGAGGTAAAGAGGGACTAGGTTAAGAGTTAGGTAGATACTCCTACTAAGCTTCTAATGTACATATACATAGCCTAAGTTAGTTACTAATGATTATATCAATTATGAATTCTCATGCTAAGTGGATTAACACATCAGGCACGGGTTTACCCTAGCAATACTAGGACAACTCCTGCCAAGAGCCTATGGCATAGACGAACCTGGAGGATTACAAAGGACAAATAGAGTCGTCACCACCTACTACCTACATCCTCACTCCGTGGATCTACAAGACATTCAACGCTACTTATCTATCCTAGCACCATTCTAGCATATTAAGTAATTACGTTAAGAGCCTAGGCACAAGCCATCCTAAGGCAATGAACTAAATCATCGTTGAACCAATGTTAATTCATAGCATAAGTGATTCGTATTAACATAATCATGTCATAGCTAATTAGACTATAGTGGGGGTTTGTAGTGTTTATGGTGATATAATGAGAATGATATGGCATAATCATAAATACTACTACCACATATATGGAATCCACAATCAAACAAGAAATGCATCATCCAAGTATATGAACAATTGAATACTAAAGATAACACCTTTATTAAGAGCAAAGTCACAAATACAAATAGGAATTTGAAAGCCATACCTTTCCCAATTAGGAATTGGGAAGAGACTCCTACTCCTCTCCTACTTGGACTATGGACCAGAGGCTCTCCTCTCTACATCCTAAACTCCTGTAAACCTATGGAGACTAGTGCATACAATGGAATAAATACTCAAGTGGTGTGTGTGTGTGTGTGTGTGTGTGTGTGAAGTGAGGGTAGGGGGTCCTAATTCTAGTTGGAGAAGGGTCAGTTCCCGCAACCAAAAGCGCTCGAATCAGTCTTCATTGTTATCAGGGCACCACAGGGAGTCGACATGTGGATGTTGAACGCGTTTGGCGCTAGGACCTAGTCGGCTGACTAGGGGGGTCGGCCGATATGGTCTTGGCTCCTTTTGCGGTGTGCTTCCTCCAGGTCACTTCCAGGTCGGTCTCCTTGACTGATATGGGTGATACATCGTTGGATGGCCTCGGATAGTTCTGTTTGTGGGCCATTTGATCCATATGGTGCCACATGTTGTCGCTTGGTTGGCTAGGATGGTATTTTGTAGGATTGCTCCCCCTCCTTTACATCATTTCCTGTAATAATTCCCTGCATGCACGATTTCTCAGAGGACAAGTGGAAATAGGTTAAATAGAAAGGTGATGTGTGCAGGAAATGACAATTCCTTCTCATAATTTAGTTATATTGACGGGTGAAATTGGTATATATTAGTCGTCAACACTCACAATTGTGACACAGACACAATGTGGTCACAAGCGCTGTCTCACTGTTCTTGTCACGATAAGTCGATTGATGTGGAGATCTCGACGTTGATGATCCGAGGCTCTCGAGTAGAACACGAACAACCCCTGCAATCACTACACCACCGCTCCGTTGGTTATCAACCGTGCTGCACACGATTGACCTCGCCAAGAAGGCTAATCCCTGCAAGTGCAACCGAGAACACAAGCAAGAACGTAGAAGACACGATCTGAAATCGCGATGTTGGGGTCTCACAAACCGAAGAACAGCGATATTATTGATCTAAGCAAAACCCAATTGTTCATGACGGCTACTATGGAGTATAGATAGGTGGGAGGACGTCCAAGGGGGTGTTGGGGTCGTGACCTAATCCTAACACATGAAAATAATGGACTTAGACTTGATACAAGGCCCAATGGCCCAATATGGTGGCGCAGCACCCTGACAGATTCTGTATTTGATTTTGTTTCAACGATTCCTGACGACTCCGAAGGAATTTTGACATGGAACCGGTGCCATTGGAAAGTTTATCCTCTCCCCTTTCCGTGCATATGTAGAACGTCCAAAACGGATTTCGTATGCGTCCTGGGCGTCCGTTTTAGTTAGTACTGCTTCTGGACTCCGAGTTGGATACGATTTGGAGTTTGGTTCGGTTTCCATCTTCTTCGAACGAATTCTCTGGTCTTCCACGTCCCTAATACTCCCTCCAAGTACTCCTTGAACCTCTCCATGTATCCTAATTACAAATAAATCATTAAGTAGCAATTTATGTTCAAAAACATATAAGGAAATATATAAGAACAAGTTCACCTCTGAAATTAATTGTTGTGTATGAACTCTATTGATTGCATCTTGTATGTTCAATGGAGTGTTGTTTGTATCCATAGAAGTGATGTCCTCATCATCCTCCCCTTCTTGAATTGGAGTCGTCCTCGACTCAAGTTCATCTTCTATCATGTGTGGGTCCATATGTGCAACGCCATCAAATCTTCTTGTAAGCATGAAAGGAGGAGGCCAAGGTGGTGGACGGCATAGTGCACCATCTTGATCTTGTCCATCAAATAAGAGTGCACATTCACTTGAGCCAGGATCCCAAACAAATAAACATTGTGTCATGTTTGTAAGTGCAATAATAATATGCATGATCTCATCATTCTCCCCTTCTTTATGACAAGCCGTCCTCGGCTTGCTCGTATGTCCAGCAAAAAGTCTTGCTTTGGGGGTAGAGTTTAGGCCCGAGTGAGCACTGTCCATATTGCACAACCGCAGTGAAAAATGTTTTTGTTGTCCCTGCTGCAAGGAAAAAATACTAGAAAAACTTGACAAGATATTATTAGCGTTAGTATATTCATTTACTTGACCATGTTGTTGCAACACAAAAGGAGCTTCCTCATTTGAACATATGTAAACTTTATGCACCATAAACATACCACTATGTTCATATTTGCCTATAGCATAAAAAATATTTCTACTTAACAAAGGCAATTGAGACTGAGAAAATATTATCTTCTCTACGATATCTAGATCACAAAGAGTGTCAAATTCAATATAGCCCAAAGTATTTAGAGAAGATAACAATTTCAGCTCATCCCTTTCACATGTAGTTGGGATCAAATGCTTAATTTCAGCACAAGTGAGTAATAAAGTATCAAATTCATTTGGTTGTTCTAGCATAGGTATAATATAATTATCAGCACACAACTCATTTTTGTTATAAGAATCAGTAGGAAAATCAACTAATGGTAAAGGTGTATTATGAAAAGGTTCATCTTGTTGCTGCTCATCGATAGTATGATTGGTAGCAAAATTCAGAACATCCAAAAACTTCTCACCTTCAACAAGTGTGTTGTGATATTCGTTACCTTTATTCTCATTTTCAGCAGTAATTGTGGGTGAAATATGAATTGATAGATCTGAATTTTCACAGGAGTTGTTGAACACCTCATTCGGCTTTGGATTTTCTACGATTATAGGTTCTTGTTCCTGCAAAAGGTTAGGCATAGGAGGAGGTACAACAAGAAAATTCTTCTCAAGCTCATGTATTTCATCTTTGCAATTGGATACACTAGTAAATGTTTCTCGCATAAGAATTTTCATATCTTTCCATGTTCGAGGTTTTTCTAAATCATTTAAATTGTTCCACCAAGTTAATGCACAACCTACTAATGCACTTGCAATATTTCTAATCTTCCTCCACTCACACATATGACATTTTCCAAAAATTTTATCCAACTCTATTTCCCAAGCAATATATTCATCATAACAAGACCATCATAAGAAGGAAGAGATGGGAGAATGTAATTACTTCTTGTGGAAGGTGTTATAAAGGTGGTCTGAATGTCATGTGAATCCTTGGTTGATGTTTGATTTTTAGTGAGCAACTCCATCGCCGTCTTCATCATGTCCATCATCTCAGCATATAATGCATGATTCTTGCTTTTACCTGACATTGTTAGTAGCAAACAGAAGACAACACAAAAAATATGTTATCCCTATCAACTACAAAGGATAATGGAAAAGTGGAAGTGGAATCACACACTCTCAAGCGTCTTACCACGCTGTTACAAGTGTTCTTACCGACACTGCAGGTGGCAAACGGTGGCCGGTATGAAGAAACCAATGAAGCGTGGGATGATTGCAAAGATGTATCAATTCTGCTCAAGAGTAAGGTGTAGCTTGGATGGCACTTTATTTGTAGCAAGGATTAGCAACAATGAAATCAGATAGTAAAGTTGAGTAAGTGTCCAAAGTACTTGTCAAAGTTGCTGGTCTAAATGTGTTCCTAGTAGTTCAAGCTAGCAAGACATGAGACAAAACTAGATGACACAAAGAATGCAAGCACTTCTGTTTTTTGTTGTTGTTTTTTTCCTCTTTTTTTGTGCGGCTTTTGTTTCTTGTTTTGCACTTGCCTTTTTCTTTTTTCTTCTTTTTTTTTCAGAATGTGATGCAAGGGAAGAACACAATGAAAATCAACCCAAGATATCTCGTGTGTCTGTCGCTGATTTTCTGCTCAACCTTCCAAGGACAAATAGGCACACTTATAGGCTCTAAATTGGAAAACTTAGAACAGCAAGATTGTAGATATATCTCTCCTCTTTAATTTCAATATATGGAAGACCTATTTTGGAAAAGAACAATAGGAGATACTGCCCCCGAAATACAGACTGTTCTGAATTTTTAGGTCAATAACAGATTCGGATCTAATGCAATTTCGACATCGATATCTATATTTTCTGGGCAAATGATGAATACGAAAGTTATAGAGAACTTCTTAAGCTTTCCAGAAAGTATAAGAACACGAAAATCCGAGTTCGTATGAGCGAGATATGATGAAAATACTGAATTGGACAGAGATGAATCTAATCTGAACGTGATGACGTGATTCAAAAGGATGAATCAACACAATACAAAACTCAAACTAAGACTAAAAACACTTTCTAAACCAACAATATGACTCAAAAAAGGACACAAACTCAACAAAACCAAACTGAAAACGAAAGTTGCAAAGGCTCAATGGTGGTTTGGACAAAGTAATGAACAGATCTACTAAACTGCAAGTTTTTTGTGGCTTTTTTGTGGACTCTAGGTATGAAAAACAAAACTAATGTAATGGATAGATGAATTACCTAACGGGCAACCTGGAAATCTGATACCAATTGATGAGTAAATTGGTCCCGATCTTCCGAAAGGTAATGGATAAGTCGATTGATGTGGAGATCTCGACGTTGATGATCCGAGACTCTCGAGTAGAACACGAACAACCCCTGCAATCACTACACCACCGCTCTGTTGGTTATCAACCGTGCTGCACACGATTGACCTCGCCAAGAAGGCTAATCCCTGCAAGTGCAACCGAGAACACAAGCAAGAACGTAGAAGACACGATCTGAAATCGCGAAGTTGGGGTCTCACAAACCGAAGAACGGCGATATTATTGATCTAAGCAAAACCCAATTGTTCATGGCGGCTACTATGGAGTATATATAGGTGGGAGGACGTCCAAGGGGGTGTTGGAGTCGTGACCTAACCCTAACACACGAAAATAATGGACTTAGACTTGATACAAGGCCCAATGGCCCCATATGGTGGCGCAGCACCCTGACAGATTCTGTATTTGATTTTGTTTCGACGATTCCCGACGACTCCCAAGGAATTTTGACATGGGACCGGTGCCATTGGAAAGTTTATCCTCTCCCCTTTCCGTGCATATGTAGAACGTCCAAAACGGAGTTCGTATGCGTCCTGTGCGTCCGTTTTAGTGCGTACTACTCCTGGACTCCGAGTTGGATACGATTTGGAGTTTGGTTCGGTTTCCATCTTCTTTGAACGAATTCTCTGGTCTTCCACGTCCCTAATACTCCCTCCAAGTACTCCTTGAACCTCTCCATGGATCCTAATCACAAATAAATCATTAAGTAACAATTTATGTTCAAAAACATATAAGGAAATATATAAGAACGAGTTCACCTCTGAAATTAATTGTTGTGTATGAACTCTATTGATTGCATCTTGTATGTTCAATGGAGTGTTGTTTGTATCCATAGAAGTGATGTCCTCATCACGAATCACTAGAGAAATTTCAGATTTTTCTATTGAGGGATAAGGTCATAATAATTCCTTAAGTCCATAGACATGTATTAATTAACAGGAAAAATCTAGGGTTTATTGTAAAAGCTCTAAAAAGTGTATGTACAGTTCAGCTAGGAGAACAAAAAATGAGGAAGAAAACATTAGAGTATATTGCTCAAGGGAAAAAGAAATTTAATCAAACCATAAATAGGAAATTTCTACTAAAAATAGTAGAATGGCAAATGTGATTTCACAAATGGATTCTCCATAATTCAAATACCATCCCAGCCAAGTTTCATATTTTTTTTAACTTCATTTGTTATTTAATTCAATCATGCAACTCGAAAGGATTCAAATTTGAATCTGACTGAAACTTTGTCTTGGTGTTCATATTTGGATTCCAAATGTTTGAATTAGTATACCTGTAAAATTTAGCATTTGTTGACATTGTTTGGTGGGAGAATTGAAGTGGAATTGAGATAAGGAGGGAAAGGCTTGGTGGGACCCACTCAGACTAACACAACCGTCTCTCCTCTATGCAATTACTGCATTTCCACGCTGCTCACCGACGGTAACCTCCTAGGCACACAAATGCATGGAAAACACATTAAACTCACTCTCATCATCCCCCCCCACACATCTCTACTCCTCTACATCGAAAGAGAAAGATCCCACCTCTCTCTCATCGCTATGTTGCTCCGCCGCGCGAATAGAACACGACCGTCCCTCTGCTCTCCCCATCAAGCTGATGATACAAACCTTGTCTCGTGCCATCTCCAAAACCAAAAAGGTGTGCATGCACCTAAGCTTGACAAAGGAGAAAAACTATTCCCTCTTTTGTCCATTATTGAAGTCATATTTCATGTTTTGTATTGGTAACTTCATAAGGACCGACGCTAGGTTTGGTGCTAATTCTTCCTGCACGTTTCATCATCGTTTAATCCTGTTAGAAAATAGCTTTGACACTTCCTTGCGCACCTCCTCCAATGACAATCATTGAAAATCATTTGTTAGATAGGCCATACCACTAGTTTTTCTCTCGGCCTGGTGAAAACGATTGGTTCACTGTCTAGCTATACTTTGCAGCCGGTTTTCTGAGATTGTGAAAAATCTTGTTGTTCAGCATGTTGGCACGGTGCCGTAGGATCAAACGGGGACTGATTTAGTTCATGATTGAGCTAGTTTGAGGTCATCAAAACCCTAACATCCGCCGCCACCATCATGACATGGGTTCCGACCATCGTTGTCGAAGTGTTAGTGCGACACTTCCACCAGATCTGCTATAGAGCAGCCCGCGGAGGTTCTTTGTTCGACGGGGCTTAGGCCTCAATTAAGTGTTCTAGCGGATGAGAATAAGAGACAATGGTTTTTACGTGGTTCAGGCCGCAAGGAGCGTACCACCCTACTCTACGGTGGATGGTATTGCTAGTATGTGTGTATGCGTGTCTGATTTTTGGGGATTCGATATCTGATCCTGTGTAATGGTGGCGGTCATGGCCTTTTATAGACAAGGTCGGATGCCTTACAAGTGGGGTCCCGGGGCCCTACAGGTGGTCCAGGGGCGATCTTATCCTAAAGATCTAAGGCTTCATCTGTAAGCTTGGTCTGACAATAGACATGAAGACTCGCCGTCTTGCCGCCTGCATCGTCAGTAGCCCATGCGCCATTGCTGACATTGGCAGGGGATCTCCCATCAACTGTCTCTGTCGTCGTAAGCTACCCACTTGGCGGAGTGGGATAGGCCTGCGGCGTCTTCAATTCGATGTGATTGGTCGTAGCGGTACCTGACATTAGGCGTGCGCCGTGCCATGCGTCTTGGGAAGATCATATGGGAGGTGGACACGTGGTGGTGCTAGGAGCTCACCTCTGTGGAGGGGTTTAGGTCCTGCCTTTTGGCACACATGGAAGCGCTAGAGCCCGCCCATATGGGAGGTGGCCTGTCTGGAGTCTTGGTCCACGTGGCAGCTCCGGAGCCCTGTCTCATGGGAAGGAGGGATCATTACCTGCTGGACACGTGGTTACCTGGGAGCTCGTCTCTAAAGGGGGTGCTGAGCTTCTCCTTCAGTCTTCTTGCGGATATCCTGGACCACCCATCTGAGGTTGATGGGTCCTGGTATCTTGAACACGTGGTGCTCTCGGACCCCGCCTCTGCTAGGAGGAGGGGTACCTAGGCGGTTCTAGCTTGTGCACGAGGGCACCTGGTATGTCGGGTACCTACAATGGCCGATGGGTCCACCTTGGGGGGGGGGGGTGACGAGCCTGAGGGTGGAGCCCTGTCCTGCTTTCCTGCGCGGTCTTTTACTTTTATCTTGATTAGTCGAAGTGGTGCACGCCTCTGCTGCTGTGACCACGCGTCCCTTTCTGGTTGAGGGGTCGTGGCGAGGGGATCTCTGCTTGCTGCAACATTATTGTGATGGTTCCCAAGGTGTCTATTGCACTTCTACTACTTTCACTTCCGCCTTTATGAGAACCATCGGGTTGCCTTCTCAGGGGGAGAACTGGCTGGACCAGTTTTTCTGACGGGGGACCCGAGCCTGTTTGTCATGGACGCCGTGCTACAAGCCGTTGATTCGGAGCCCGCTCAAATTTGCACGGTGCGCCCAAATGCCACTAGGGTGCTTTAAAGGGGTACCTTTGTGCACAATGGAGGTTCCTTCCTTCCGCACGCCCCAAGCATTCGAGACTTCGTCTTCCTCCTTGAGCGTCTACCCACCCTTGATGTTCTCGACCCCTGTTCAAATGGACTCAGCCCTGCCTCTTTCCAAGATGGAGGATGTCTCACCGTGAGGCGGCTTTTCGCCTGGGAAGACGAGGAGCGACGGGACCTGATTCGTCCTGGCTTCCTGCCCCTGGAGTTGGGGGAGAAGGAGATCATCTTCTTCCAGGCATACGCAAACTCTGGGTTCGTGCCTCTTGTTTCCTTTTCCTGATGACAGTCCTGGAAGTTCTTGGGCTTCGGCTACATCACCTGTTGCCGAACTCTCTGGTGGTGGCGGCGGTGTTCTCGCATTTCTGTGAGATATTTGTCGGGGTGCACCCGAGCGTACTGGTGTTCCGGCAATTCTTCGTGATGAGATGGACTGGGAAGAAGAACAAAGCCAACTTCCTCGGTGGCTACTGCTTCCAGCATCGGGCCAACAACCCCTTCAAGTACATCACACCACTCTCTTCGGCAACGTGGGCTGATTGGAGGAAGGACTGGGTGATCGTACAAATCAACACCCACGATTGCCTGGTTATGCCAACCGAATGGGCAATGATCAGGAAGGAGACCTAAGAGGAGCGGCCGAAATTGGAGCAGGCCTACACCCCAGTGATGAAGAGGATCCAATTCCTGGCAGATCATGGTATGTTGGAGTTGAAGGTGATAGCGGACTTCGTCCATTGATGCCTGGCTCCCCTTCAGCACCGTTGCCGTCCTACATGGCTTTACTTCAGGCTACAGGATGGCACCTGGCTGGTGGAGGGTTGTGACACAAAGATGACCCTGAAAGAGGTGCTCGACGCAATGTCCAAGGTGTGCTGTGACCTGCCGTCGGACAAAGTCTTCAACTTCCGATGGTCTTGCCCACCGCTTTGCACGGATCGGGACCTTCGTACGAAGGTTCTGAAGGAGATGACCAACCTGTACGTGATTGGTCTTGCACCGCGGCAAGTTGGTGATGCAAGCCAGGGCCTGGCCATCATTGACTCTCCGTAGGAGTCCGCACCTTCTTCAGGTTCTGAAGCTTCCGGGGCGGAGGAGGCACCCTCTGTCGGAGGGAAAGGCAAGGTGCCGGTCTCTGACACAGGTAAGGGGAAGGCACCGATCCTAGACACGGACAAGAGGAAGGACCTGGTGGTCGAGGTCATGAAGGGGAAGCACCCTTAGTCGCCACTGAGGGCGCCATTGTAGGTGGCCTTCGCCCCAAGTAAACGTCCCCTGGTGTGCCCCTCTTCATTATTGGGCATTGTCGGTTCTTCGGGGGGGGGGGGGAGGCTTGGTTCGTCAAGCGGTGGCTCCGCCGATGTCAGCGATCAGCACATCATCCAGAATCCCCATTGCTAGCGCGGTCTAGGGTGCCACAGGGGGCTCCAGCAGCATCACACCTATGGAGCCTCAGGCAAAAAGGCCTCGAGCCGACGTCGTTAGTAGCTCGGGAGGAGGCTTCGGGAGCGGCTCCATTAGATTTGGTGGAGGCACATCGGTGCAGGGTGGTGGCGTTGCTGGTGGTTTTGGTGGAGGCCCAACTTAGATGACCTCGCCTGTTACGCCATCCTCATGGCCTACGGCTTCAGGTTCACCGAAAGCGGAGGCTCACTCGAGCTTCCGGGAACGTCAATAAGGCATTCTTGCAAACGATTGCTCTATTATCTCGCCTGCCTTTGTTGATTGGCCAGGGCTTGATCTTGATTTGCAGGGCTACGCCAGCTGTTGTGAGGCCCTTACCGCCAGGGGTAGTGCCCGAAAGCGCTTCGAAGGCAGTCAAGGAGGCTACGGTTGCACCGGGGGGAAGCCTACCAAGCTTGTTTAGGGGAGTGCTACTACGGCATTTGTGCCTGACGTGGGTAGTGAAGCATCTCTGATTGCATCTCCAACTGTCGCACTAGAGGAACCTCCAGCTGTCGTGCCAGAGGCCCCTCCAGCCGTCGTGCTAGAGGCTCCTCCAGCCATTGTGGCAGAGGCACCTCCGGCCATCGTGGCAGAGGCAATGTCGGAGTCGACTCCGGGGGCTGAAGGCCTGGCCTCTACTACTGCTGATCCGGCGGGCGGCTCCTTGAGCGATGGTGGCGTTGCTGCTTCGAGCGGCACCACAACTCCTGCTCAATCTCCGGGGGCAAGATCCCCGGTACTGGTGGCCTCGCCTTCACCGCTCCAGGAGGAAGAGGTCCCTGAGATGATCACCAGACGACCTTTTCTAACTTCGTTGCAGCGGAGTGCCCCTCCGACATCATGGAGTTGACGCAGTGCAGCATCCTTCAAGTGCAATCCAACCTCCACCAAGCGCAGGAGGCTCTTGTCGTGGAGTGGGAGAAGCTGCATGCTGAGGGCGAGCGCCTCCGAGGCTTGGAGGATCTTCTGAGGTCCAGAATTGTCAAGGCGAAGGCGAAGTACCAGAAGGAGAGCAAGGAGCTGGAGCTGATGCATCGCTTGGTGAGGGCCACAAATGCCCTATCCCACAAGATTCTGGCCGACACTAAGGTCACCAACGACATGGCTAACGCCTGCCTGCACGCTCTCGAAGAAGGTCGAGAGGCCCTGAGTCGCCAAAAAGCTATTGTTGCTGAGTCGGAGGCTTCTATTGCCGAACAAGAGGTAGCGGCGCAGGCAATGCTGGCCCATGCTGAGGCTGATCGGGATGGGATGCATTCCGCCTCAAAGACCTTGAGCTCCAGGAGAGCAACTTGGCGCTAGATCAGGCGCAACACTTGGCTAAGCGTTAGGAACTCCTCTTGCTTGATCTCGACATCCAAGCCCAGGAGCACGAAGCTGGGCGCCACGCCCGAGAGCTCGATATGCAGGAGCGTCAGCTGGCTCAGTGTCTGGAAGCCGAGGGTAGGGCAGCGGCGAAGACGGTGGCATCCCATGTCTTGGTGTGCTACTGGAGCCAGTATCCTGATCTGCCTTTAGAGCCATATTTTTAAGGCCCTATCGAGGAGCGCGAGGCGACAGCGGTGGCGGATGTTAAGGAAGCCACCAAACACGTTGTAGCGCAATTTAATCGGGGCTGAGGCTGATAGCTCGTCTTTGTATCGGTGGTTTGCCCCATTGTAAAAATTCCTTAATGAATATGAATTTGTGTTTGGCTTCTTGGCTGGTCTTTGTGTTTCTCAACTCTTTCTCTAAGTCCTTAGTTGCATAAGGGTTTGCAGAACCTTTGCCGAGCTCGTTAGCTTTTGAGGACAAACGGTTGCACAATTTATATGGCCGAGGAGTGGCCCATTAACTTCCTGCCTATGGAACCCCCTTAGAGGCCCCTTGGGAGATGTGGTTAGTTGGCTGGGCACATCTACCATTTGATTTGAAGGATGTCTTCAACGTGCCCCCAGTGGAGCAGGGGAGTTAGAGTATTGTAGAGCCACCAATTGCCAGAGTTGGACGCTCCGGCATCGCCCACCGCTGTTGTGGAGACGTCAACGGCAAGCCCCTTGGGAGGTGCCGGAGCTGGGTGCTCTGGCGTCATCTTCCATTGTCGTTGAGTCATCTAAAGCAGGCCCCTTGCGTACAGGCTATCACAACAGAACCCTGTTAGCAACAAGAGCGGGGCAAGAGAGTTTACTCACTTATCCGCGCTTAGTGCTGTCGTTGACATGGTGGGACGTCGACGGCAGACCCCTTGCAAAGTGCCAGAGCTGGATGCTCTGGCGTCATCCATCACTGTTGTGGAGACGTCGACGGCAGGACCATTGGGTGGTGCCGGAGCTGGGTGCTCAGGCGTCGCCAACCACCATCGTTGAGACATCGACGGCAGGCTCCGTGGGGTTGCTGGAGCTAGATGCTCTGGCATCGTCCACCATCATCGTAGAATCATCGACGATAGGCCCCTAGTGTACATGCTATTTGCAAGAGAACTGTGTTAGCAACAAGAGCGGGGTAGGGGAGTTTACTCACTTATCCACGCGTGGTGTTCTCATTGATGTGTCGGGACGTCGACGGTCGGCCCCTTGGAGGGTGCCAGAGTTGGATGCTCCGGCGTCGTCCACCATAGTTGTAGAGTCATCGACGGCAGGCCCCTGGTGTACAGGTTATCCGCGCTTGGTATTGTCATTGACATGCAGGGACGTCGCCAGCAGGCCCCTTGCAAGGTGCCGGAGCTGGATGATCTAGCATTGCCCACCACCATCGTGGAGACGTCAACGGCAGACACCTTGGGAGGTACGAGAGCTGGGTGCTCCGGTGTCATCCACCATGATCTTTGAGACGCCAACGGCAGGCCCCTTGGGGGTGCCAGAGCTGGATGCTCCAGCGTCGTCCACCATCATCGTAGAGTAAACGATGGTAGGCCCCTCGTGTACAGGTTATCCTCGCTTGGTGTTGTCGTTGTTGTGTTGGGACGTCGACGACAGACCCCTTGCAAGGTGCCAGAGTTGGATGCTCTAGTTTCGCCCACCACCAACATGGAGACGTCAATGGCAGGCTCGTTGGGAGGTGCTGGAGCTGGGTGCTCCAGCGTCGTCCACCATCGTCGTTGAGAAACTGACGGCAGGACCCTTGGGGGGTGCCGGAGCTGGATGCTCTGGCATCGTCCACCATCGTCTTAGAGTCATTGATGTCAGGCCCCTTGGGGGGGGGGGGAGCTGGATGCTCCGCCGTCGTCCACCATCACCAGAGATTCATCAACGGCATCCCCTGGTGTATAGGCTGTCACAAGATAACCCAATTAGAAACACGAGTGGGGCAGGAGAGTTTACTCACTTATCTGCACTTGGTGTTGTCATTGACGTGCTGGGACAACGACGGCAGGACCCTTGCAATGTGCCGGAGCTGGATGCTCCAGCGTCGCCCACCACCATCGTGGAGACATCGACAGCAGGACCCTTGGAAGGTGCCGGAGTTGCATGCTCTGGTGTCGCCCACCATCGTCATTGAGGCGCTGACGGCAGGCCCCTTGGGGGCTGCTGAAGCTGGATGCTCCGGTGTCGTCCACCATCGTCATAGAGTTGTCGACTATAGGCCCCTTTGGAGGTGCCGGAGCTGGGTGCTCCAACATCGCCCACAACCGTTGTTTGAGATGTCAACGAGAGGCCCCTTGAGAGGTGCTGGAGCTGGGTGCTCCGGCGTCGCCCACCATCGTCGTTGAGTCATCGACAGCAGACCCCTGGTGTACAGGTTATTGAAAGAGAACCATGTTAGCAATAAGAGTGGGGCACGAGAGTTTACTCACTTATCCACTCTTGGTGCTGTCGTTGATGTGTTGGGACATCGACGGCAGGCCCCTTGCAGGGTGCTAGAGCTGGATGCTCTAGCGCCGCCTATCACCATAATGGAGACGTCGACGTCAGGCCCCTTGGGGGGTGCCCGAGCTGGGTGCTCCGGTGTCACCCACCATCATCGTTGAGACGTCGACGGCAGGCCCCTTGGTGGGGTGTTGGAGCTAGATGCTTCAACGTCGTCCACCATCGTCGTAGAGTCATCGACGGTAGGCTCTTGGTGTACATGCTATCACAAGAGAACCCTGTTAGCAACAAGAGCGAGGAAGGGGAGTTTACTCACTTATCCGCGCTTGGTGCTGTCGTTGACATGTTGGGACGTCGACGGCAAGCCCCTTGGGGGGTGCGAGAGCTGGATGCTCCAGCTTCGTCCACCATCGTCGTAGAGTTGTCAATTGTAGGCCCCTAGTGTACAGGATATCCGCGCTTGGTGTTGTCATTGAAGTGCTGGGACATTGACGGCAGGCCCCTTGCGTTGTGCCAGAGCTAGATGCTCCGGCGTCACCTACCACCATCGTGGAGACGTCGACGGCAGGCCCCTTGCGAGGTGGCGGAGCTGGATGCTCCGACATCGCCCACTGAAAGTGCATCTAGGCATCCCTTGTGGGTTTTGGTTGATTTATGACAAACAAATGAGATCCTAACCACATTATTGAGATGAGCAGGTTTTAACGAAAGAAAGCGCCAACAAGAAAGGATAATGAGGATCAATTCGGAAAAGAGCTCAAGAGCTGAATAGAATACATCATTGTGTAGGGAGTGTGTTGGTGTATCACATCCCAAGAGCTCAAGCACAAAACGTCCCCACACACTTCACATTTCACAGGAAAGACGGACTAGTCCGATATACACCGGACTAGTCTGATATCCTCTCTGGATAGGTTCGGACAAGTCCAGCCAATGCGGACTTCTCTGCACCGAACTAGTCCGATAATGTCCGGACTAGTCCGATAATGCCTCTGACTAAAATCGAACAAGTCCTCCAAGTGCGGACTTGTCCTTTATTCACTAAGGGTATCACCATACCAGACTAGTCCGATATCACCACAGACAAGTCCGAAAACCTTTCTGACTAAAATCGGACAAGTTCGCTCCTAGCCGGACAAGTCTGATATTCCTGGACACTTAGAGTTTCTGCACGCCACACAACGGACTAGTCCGGACTCCACCACAGACTAGTCCGGACCCTCGAAACCCTAATGGTAACTTTTGAAAACCCTAATATAAAGAGTTGTGCACGGCCCAACTATCATCTCTCTCGACCACCTGCACCGTCACACCCTCCAAGAGCCTAGAAAACACATCTATCCATGCAATCCAATGCAATAAAAATCAATCCCTTGAGGATTCACTTTGGATCAAAGGAGAGACACGATTTCACACGTTTGAGCTCTTGGTTTTGATCTCTAACACACTTTTGTTGTTTCACTGTTGATCTTATGATTGTGTTCTTGGTGGTGTTTAAATTGTAATCTTGGGGAGCCCTCAACTTGTGAGAAGGCCCCTTGAATTTGGTGATTCCCCCCTTTGTGATAGCAGAAGAAGAATTGTCCTTTGTGGCGATTCGTCGAGGTTAGGGTCAGTGAAGAACCGGTACTTTCGTGGGCTCCTCAACGTGGATGTAGGTTGCCTCTGTGGGAACCGAACCACGGGATAAAATTTGTTTGTCAAACTTGTTCTTAAGTTTCTCATATCATATTCTAGGGTTTGATTGATCTTGTTCATCTTACATTAATACATTCAAATCAAAGTTAATTTGTACTACACTTAATTTCATTGACTCAATACTTTCAATTTACATACTATATTCCGTTGCGTACTGTGCTTGTATTGAAATCATTGATTGAACTTGATCAATTTAGTCCGCACGCACCAGACTAGTCCGCACTCTATCGGACTAGTCCAATATCTCGGGGTTTGATCAGTTTGTTAAGTGTTGCAGGTTCCGACTAAAATTCAAAAAGGCCTATTCCCCCCCTCTAGGCCACATTCAATTGGTATCAGAGCGGGACCCTTCACAAGAGACTAATCGCTCGAAGAGAACATGTCGGACATGAAGGATGTGCACAAGAGTCTTAACCAAGAGAAGGTTGAAAACAAAAAAGCTCAAAAATTGGAGAAGCTCCTCGATGCCATCCAGGACTTCGAGGATGATGATAAGGAGATGCCTGAACTCAAGGCGCTCCTAAGGAAGAAAGCTCTCTCAAAAGGAAAAGTGAAGGTCGAGGACGAGAAGAAGAAGAAGGGGGGTAGTCACACCGACTACTCCCGATATCCTTTCAACTACGATCGTCTTAATTCTAACAATAACCATTATTTATCCATTCCTCTATGAAAAGCCCCACACTTCGAAGGCAATGACTACTCAATGTGGAGGCAGAACATGAAAATGCACTTAATCTCACTCAATCCCAGTTTATGGCACATTGTGTGTACAGGAATAGATATCCCGAACGACGATGAAGAGCTTACCCAGATTCAAGAGCAAGCAATTCATTGGAATGCTCAAGCTGCAGCAGTCATTACATTCTCTCTAAGTTGGGACGAGTTTACCAAGGTGGATGGGCTCGAGATTGCAAAAGAAATCTGGGATACATTGCAAACCGCACATGAAGGCGATCGTCATGGGCGAGAAGCGAAGATCGAACTGATTGAAGGCGAATTGGGAAGATTCGCCATAGAAGAAGATGAGTCGCCACAAGACATGTACAACCAATTAAAGACACTCATCAACAAGGTTCGAGCATACGGAAGCAAGAATTGGAACGATCACGAGGTGGTGAATCTCATCCTTAGAGCTTTCGTGCTTCGCAACGTCACCTTGTGCTCGATGATTAGAGAAAGCCCCGGGTACAAGAAAATGACCTTGGATGTGCTGCTTGGGAAAAACATCAATTTCGAGATGATGGAAAAGCAGGCAAATCATGTCAAGGAGATTGCCGACCTCACCTCGACAAAGAAGAAAGGGGTCGCTTTGAAGTCCACTTGCAAGCCCTTGTCTAAAGAAGCTCGAGAAGTTCAATAAGAAGAGGGCGGAGATGACGAGAGCAGCGACATTGACGAAGAGGACATGATCCTCTTTATGAAGAAATTCAAGAAAATGACGAAGAAAAGACAGGGGGGGGGAATCAAGTGAATGAAAATACAAAGAGAAGTCAAGACAAAAGTTGAGGCAGGCATGCTATAACTGTGGTGAATATGACCACTTTATAGTAGACTGCCCGTATGAAGAAAACAAGAAGAAAACCAAGGAAACTAAGCCTCAACCCAAGAAATTCTTCAAGAAGAATAAGCAAGTTCGACAAGCGCACCTAGGAAAGGAGTGGGACTCAAATGATGAGTCCTCATCCGAAGATGAAGAGGAGATGACTAGCATAGACATCGTGAAGACAACTAAGAAGTCAACCCTCTTCCCAAATCTCAGCGTATGGAAGTGCAACGACACTTGCCTCATGGCAAAGGAAGGTAAACAAAAGGTAACAAACAAATCCTCTTCCTTGGATTCCAATTCTAGTGATAGTGAAGTTGCTAGTGATAATGAAGACATGCTCGTTGGCTTAGATAAGAAAACAGCTGCGAAAATGAAATTTCTACTTGATCAGCTTCTTGAGAAGGATAAGTTGATCAACCATCAAGAACATGTGATTATCTCCCAAAAGGAGGAATATCTTGAACTTGACAAACTTCTCGAACTTGAAAAGGAGCGAGGCAAGTCACTGGAACTTGAGTTAGCCTCAATCAAGGAAGCTTCCTTGAAGTTAAGTGACTCAAACACCACCATCAAGGACGAACTTGGGAGCCTATCCAAGTTTAACAAAATCCTTGAGGTACAAGTTGAGTCACTCAAACAAAGCGACTTATCCTCTTCAAGCTCGCCTTCTCAACCACTTAAAGGAAAAGTCAACCTCTACCAAGGACAAGCATCCTTCCCAAAGTGGCATATTTGAAAAGGAGAATATCAAGTATGCACGTAGTGCATACTTGGTCACAAGACCTCCTAATGTCAAATATGGCATTGGGTATTCTTATGGTGAAAAGCAATATGCTAGAAGCCATAAAAATAACAAGGACAACATTGCCTTTGTGAGGGGAAACTCCTCTCAAGCTAGATAGACCAATAATGCTAATAAGTCCAAGATAGTCAGCACATACAATAACCGGACTAGTCCGGTCCTTACTCGGACAAGTCTGGTCCTCCATATAAGTCCGGTTTCCAGGACTAGTTCTGTTCACAAATAGCAACAAATATTATTCAGGACTTTCGATGCATCCTATGTTCTAATGAGAAGCAATTTTGGTAATGTTTATGCTCATTATGTTGGGCCATGCCAAGGGAACACTACGTCTCATGTGTGGGTACCCAAATCTCTTGCAACTAACCTCAACGGACCCAAGCAAGCTTGGGTACCTAAAACCAAGGCATGATTTTTATTGTAGGCCTATTCCTCCGGTGGATCGAAATGGCTGCTAGACAGCGGTTGCACTAACCATATGACCGGAGAAAGAAGGATGTTCGTTGAGTATGAAGAAAATGAGGATCCAAGCGAGGGCATCTATTTTGGAGACAATAGTCAAGGAAAGGTGCTTGGTACCGGTAAAATTGCTATATCATCTCAACATACTCTTTCTCATGTGTTACATGTCGATTCTTTAGATTATAACCTGTTGTCCATATCTCAATTATGTGACAAAGGTTATAATTGCTTGTTCACTAATGAGGGTGTGACCGTCTCTAGAAGGGGTGATGGTTCCATTGCTTTCAAGGGTGTGTTAGAGGGAAAGCTTTACCTTGTTGACTTCAACAAAGATAAAGACGAACTTGACACATGCTTGATTGCAAAGACCAACATGGGTTGGTTGTGGCATAGACGGCTAGCGCATGTTGGTATGAGGAATCTTCAAAAACTCCTCAAGGGCGATCACATCCGAGGTTTGAAGGATGTTGTTTTTGAGAAAAATAGGCCTTGTAGCGCGTGCCAAGCCGGGAAGCAAGTAGGAGCACCTCATCCCGCGAAGAATGTCATGACTACAACAAGACCGCTCGAGCTACTTCACATGGACCTTTTCGATCCAATTACTTACATAAGCATCGAAGGTAACAAATATGTCTTAGTAATTGTTGTTGACTTTTCGCGCTTCACTTGGGTCTTCTTTTTGCATGATAAGACAAAAACTCAAGGAACCCTCAAGAAGTTTATCAAGTGTGCCCAAAATGAGTTCTCATTGAAGGTCAAGAACATTCGATGTGACAATGGCACAGAGTTCAAGAATACTCAAGTTGAGGAGTACCTAGACGAAGAAGGCATAAAGCATGAGTTTTCAGCACCTTACTCCCCTCAACAAAACAAAGTAGCCGAAAGGAAGAACCGAACCCTCAAAGAGGTGGCGAGAACAATGCTCAATGAATACAAGACCTCGGATCAGTTTTGGGCGGAAGCGGTTAACACCGCTTTCCACGACATAAATCTACTCTATTTTCATCGACTACTCAAGAAGACATCATATGAGCTACTCACGGGTAACAAGCCAAATATTTCTTATTCTCGAGTCTTTGGTTCTAAATGCTATATTTTGAACAAGGAGCCTATTGACGGCTCCTAAGATATACTAACAAATCATCCCCGGCAATAGCGCCAGAAATGCTTGTTGGTATTTCTTAACACCACAGATCATCTCCGGTAAAGAGATGAGATCCGCAAGCGCACAGAAGATACCGTTGTAGCATTTCACCCATGAGTATTCCCAAGGGTATCATATTTATCCCAAAGGAAGGCAATGGAGTAAAGTATATACTACTCTTATGGTCAAGCTATGGGATACTAATCCATTATCCGGATAGGGGTAAGTTGATAATATGGGTAGTGTGACACACACCTAGGCAATCTAATCTAAAAGGTAAAATGGGTCCTAGAGGGAGATTGGATTGAGAGTTAAAGAGTTGCTCCTACAATGCTCCTAATACATATACATAGCCTTAGGTAGATACTAATGGTCATGTCAATGATGAATTCTTATGCAATGCTATTCAACACATCAGGCATGGGCTTACCCCTTGCAATACTAGGGCGCTCCCGCCAAGAGCCTGTGGCATAGCCGAACGTGGAGGATTACAAAGGACAGATAGGGTTGTCACCACCTACTGCCTACCTCTTCAATCCGTGGGTCTACAAGACATCAAACGCTACTTAAATACCCTAGCACCATACTAGTATACTAAGCAAATACCTTAGGAGCCATGGCACCAGCCATCCTAAGGCAATGACTAACCTAAACATCGTTGAACCAATGTTGAAGCATAGCATAAGTCATTCATATTAACCTAATCATATCATAACTACATGGACTATAGTGGGGGTCTATAGTGTTTATGACCATAAGATGTGATCATGAGAGTGAAATCATAAAGACTATACCTTTCACATATATGGACTCCACAATCAAACAAGAAACGCTTTGTCCAAGTATACGTATAGAAGAAGACTAAAGATAATATCTTTATTGAGCACAAAGTCACAAATACAACAAGGAATACATAAGCCATACCTTTCCCAATGTGGAATTGGGAAGAGACTCCTTCTACTCCTTTCCCAATTTGGACATGGGACTAGAGGCTCTCCTGTCTACATCCTAACTCCTCTAAGGACTATGGAAGATAGTGTATACAATAGAATGATGCACAAGTTGTGTGTGTTGAAGTGAGGGGTAGGGGGTCCTATTTATACTAGTGTTGAGGTCTGTTCCTGCCACCAAAAGCGCGTGAATCAGTCACCATTGACTCCAGTGAGCCGGGGGGAGCCAACACGTGGAGGCTGACCGAGTTTTGTGCAAAGACCAGGTTGGCCGACCCCCTGGTCATTGCACCGTTTCTCGTGTGCTTTCTCCATGTGGCTGCCAGGTGGGTCCCATTGATGTATATGGGTGATACACCGTTGGATCTCCTCAGATACTTCTATTTGTGGGCCATTTGATCTATGGGATGCCATGTGTCATCGCCTGATTGGTTGGGATGATATTTTATAGGATTGGCCCCTCTACATTTCCTCATTTCCCACATAAAATGCTGGATACACATATTTCTCCATGTCCAAGTGAAATTGGGTTAGATAGAAAAGTGATGTGTGCAAGAAATGACAAATCCTTCACATAATTGAGTTAAATTGACGGATGAAATTGGTATATAACAGTCGTCGACAAACTCCCCCAAGCTTAGCCTTTGCTCGTCCCGAGCAAAGTCAAGACTTTAGGTTGATGATCAGGAGTTGCTACAATATCTTATTTTCAAAAGTATCTAATGCACAACAAGATACTCTACCTAGTATTGTAGAAATTTGTTATGATACCCTACCTTTCTTAAGTTATCATGGGGCTTATGCTTTTTCATATTCATGAGTAGTTGAATGGTAGAATAGAAAATGTAGCAAACATAGCCTAGAAATCAAGTTCCACTTAAATCCCGAAGAATTCAATTTAGATATTAAGTACCTCAATTTGATTCTCTCAGTCACTCCTTTGTGGATAGTGGAAATATTTCCTCACCAAAGCATTGTGCCTCTACTATTCCTACTCATTGAATATGGCTTGTATGTGGAGCTTGGTAAGGAAAGTAAGTAGGCATATTTGCATCAAATATATTGCTAAGTAAAAAGAGTAAGTCTTAGGAGAATTCGAATCAAAACTTTTTTATTCAAGACTAGTGCATGTGTGATGGAGTGGAAGTGGATGTGGATACTTGAGATAACTCCTTTTTGGTATAATCTCTCTTTCCTTTGCAGGGATGAAACATGGCTACTTTTCTTTTCTCTTTTTTTTTTCTTTTTTTTTCCTCATGCTTAAGCATGCCCCTTTTTTTCATTTTCTTTTTGTAGCCATGTCTTCTACTCCCTTTCTTTGCAATGAATTTTGAAGAGAGTGCTAAACATGAATAACATGGAGTTTCTCTTTTTGTTGTGGTATGGTGGATATGATGGACGTTTTGCTTACCTCTAGTGTAGAAGTATAGCATGTGCAAGTGAAGTCTTGAACTCAAAAAGAGTTGAATGATTTCCCACATAGGTCTATACTAGTTTGACTAGGCTGAATGTGAAAGCAAATAGCATAAGCATAAGGTTTTGTCTATGTATGGACATCATATGGCTTGGTAGGTATTTCCAATCAATTGAGGGAAACTTAAATTTTTTTAGAATTTTTCCAGAAATCTAAGTTTCACTTTCAAACTAGGACTAGCAGCCCTATTACCAATTCTAGTCTTGCGACAACCTAGAATTAGATTAAGCTTCTGCTACACACAACTTCAAAATTAAGGTAAAAGTATTTCAAATCAATGAAAGCAATATTCAGAGAGTAGCAAGTTGTAAACTAGAGACTTAGGAGAACAAAATAGAGCAACTATTCATCATTTCGTCTATGTGAATTTTAAATCATTGTTACCGCACATCTTTATTTAATGAAAGCAAATCTATCCTATTTTTATATATATATATTTTTAAATGCATGGTGGATGATGGATGGATGGAAAATAAATATGCAATGGATTATTTGAAATAAAAATGTAGTGGGTGTGATACAAGTTACCTCAAGTGGGGGTCCTCCCCAAGCTTATTCTTGATCAAGGTCCGTGATAGGGGTTGAAACCCTAACAATGGAGGTAGTCCATGAGTTGGCCTATCCTTGTTGCAGCATGGCTTTGACAATGGAGGGTTGAGTGTTGATTGTTGTGTTGCCTCCCATTGACAACATGAGTGTGTTTGAATATAGTGTTTCCGATGTTGATCGTCCGCACATCAGGTTCTCCATGTGTTGGGTGTGATTTGTCATTCCTTGGCTAGGATAATGGTAACCTTTAGATCTAAAGGAATGACGTGCACTCAACATACATTGAGTATGTTCATCACTCTTTTGTTAAGGTGTATCATATCTTTTTTCCATAAGGGAGTGACATGTGCCCAACATGCATTGGGTATGATCAGTTGTTCCTTGGGTAAGGTACAACATACCTAGAACCAAAAAGGAATGACATGCACTCAACATGGGTCGAGTGTGATCCGTTGTTCATTGGTTAAGGCATGACATACCTTCTAGCCA
The DNA here is from genome assembly GCA_036927565.1 of Tuctoria greenei. NCBI lineage: Eukaryota > Viridiplantae > Streptophyta > Magnoliopsida > Poales > Poaceae > Tuctoria > Tuctoria greenei. The sequence continues at coordinate 98,465,396 of JAYESD010000011.1, forward strand.
CATAGGAACAACTTGCACCCAATATAAATTGGGTGTGATCTTGTCATTCATTGGTCATGGTACATAATAACTTAGCCACATAGGAATAACTTGTACCCAATGATGGTGGCAAATCCCTTGAGCTTGAATGAGTGCTTAAAATAGTTGAGAACATAATGCTCTCACCCATTCGTGGCAGCTCATTGGTTGCTCATGGAGGGTTACCATTTCAAATCTCTAGCCTCGTATAGTTATAATTGACCTTCGGCCATAATTTCTGATAGATAACAACCATCCTAATTTACTCCTTGGCCAAGAGATGTTGATATGGAATCCTCTAGGGATCCCAACAATCAGCTTCATGAATGTCTGCATAGTAATATTACTCCTGCAAACTTCCTCTCTTGAATGGAGAGGGATGGTTAGCTCCCGAGACTTGTACAAAAGAACGTTCGAGTTAGGTAACCGAACTTTCATTTGTACATACGGGGAAGAACAAAATCAAATATGCATTGGATCCAATGTCAAGTGTATCTATGATCAATGTGTTATTCACTGATAAGAGTGGAGCTTTATGGATAATTCATGTTGCATATTTTCTAAAGCTCCTACTCATAGCAATGCGTGTGATATAAATACACTATATGGATCCCTACATCTTTTAAAGTTTCTAACCATCTTAGCTTTCAAGAGCAAATTTTTATCATTTAGACCATAACAAACAAGATTCTCAATTTTATCCTCCTGAACCTCACTACAAATTTGAAATTTAGTGACTCCTCCTAAAAATGCAATTCAATTTCAGAGCAAGGATATCACTTATTCCTAGGAGTTTGAAATCTAGTGACACCATCTATGCTAGAAGCTCAATCAAAAATTATGGCTGTCACTATGCCCAAGTTCCTACAATTCACCAATTAAGTCATGCCCAAAAGTTTTGTTTTCTAAACCTCGACCAAAATGACTAAGTTTACAAAACAATCCTTAAAGGATTATAGGTAGTTGTTTGAGATTTTTCCAAGTAAGGTGGGATTTCCTTTTGGAGATCCAAAAGTCAATACCCACGCTTACTCCTGTGAGGATGCTTGAGAATTGAATGATGAGGAAGTGTCAACCTTCCTCACAAATGCAAGCAAATACATTCAATTCTATGGCAAACCAAACAATGAAAAATCCTAAACTCATACCTCAATTGAAGAGCAGTTGGTGACGAAGGTCTTTGTGTGAGAAACTCACAACCTTGATTTTTGGCGTAGGCTTGATGGTTGATGCCAAATGCCAAGTTGAGGTTGGATTTGGCGATGGAGTTGGTTCCGGCTCCTCCATTGGGTCATCCTCTTGAACATTTCTCTTCCTCAAACTCAAAATGAGTTTGAAGGAGAGAAGTGTTCTCAAATCCTCCCAATGGTGACTTGAGCTTGATGAAACCTTCCACTTTCTTGCCAAACCACCTCTTCACAATTTGACCTAGCTGCACTTTAATCAGGAACACACAAAACAACTCGAAAACGGGTTACGTTAGCCAAAAGCAAATTGAACCCAATTCTCAAATTGTCTTGCCCAGCTTGAAATAACTTGTAAATGCAATGAGGGTCAAAGCAAATCTTTTTGGTTTGAACTAGGAAGATAAATTCAAGTGGTCATGCACGTAGTTCATATCGAATTAAATTTCTCCCCTAATTCAAATTTTTAGTTTTATAATGGTTGGAAATTTTACTTTCCAACATGCAAATGTGTAATTTCAAATATGTAAATACAAGGGTTGATGCAATTTGGAAAAAAAATATGAGATAACTACCAATTAACCTATTGGCAAGTACTCACCGAATTTTCGAAGTCCGATGAGTGATAACTACCAATTAACCTATTAGCAAGGACTCACCGAATTTTTGAAGTCCGATGAGTAGGACTTACCTCCGTTCTGTTGAGCGTGATGATTTGTAGTCCAATCTCGGAGTTGAAGATGTGGACAATTTCTTCTGTTTTGACATGCCAAACTCATTTGGCTGTCATTTGGACATGTGGGCCACATGGTGGCCCAAGCCTCTCCCCGTTGTATTGATATAGTCATGTTGTTGTAGCGACGGGTTCTCCCTCTTGAATGTATTCCTTCATGAGCATGGTGAGGCTTCGTCCTTCTTAGGGGTGCCACTCCGACCATATTGGTTCCATTGAATCAACCCATACCTTCATCAAGGATTAAAGGCTTCCTTGGGTATGATGACATGTGGACTCCCCAATCAAACAAGAAATGCTTCATCCACAATGTCACTTGCCCTAGGTTGAATGGGTTTGGTCGAAGTGTGGGAATCCCAACAAGTGATGTGGGGTATCTTGGACTTTAATGCTCCTAAAGTTCTCGTCCTTGGCCAAGATCTTCATGTGAATGTTGTCTTGATTTCTGCTTGGCCAAGATACTTCGAGGTAGGCTAGTTGAACTTAAATCCCTTGGAGAGCCATAGCCTCCTTGAATACAAGGGTGATGTTAATTCCACCCTTGACCTCATTGTGAATGGTATCCATTGGAGTTGTTGTTTGAAAAAGGTCCTCATGGGTCTTAGGGAAATAATTCCCAGGCGTCCCATGTTGACATGGATTTTCACAACTCATGTGAATATCCACGACTTGGATTATCCAAACAAATCTCCATTGACTTGGTATTCATGATACTTCAATGGGAGGTGTAGTTCCATAACTAGCATGTCCACCTTGTGAAGTGGTGTGCATGACAAGCTATGGGAACTCGAGCATTCCTCAATTCACCCCTTGAGTGGCGACCTTCTTCTCATCCAGGATGGATGAGAATAGGGCTCCTTCAGCTCCAGCACGAATGTGGTCATGGATTGGTGGAGCCAACCCATGACATGAGTATATGATGAAGAGCCAACTATCCACCCCATGGTGGAGGCAAACCAAGAAGAACTTCTTGGATCCTTCCCCAAGCTTGGGTATGGATGAATTTGGCTCCTACTGAAAGCTGAAATTCTCCCGCAAAAGGCAATGGTGTTGCCTAGCGGACATTTGTTGAGGTACGCCTTGAATCATCTTGCGTTTAGCACTTGTGTCCTCGTTGGCCATCCCATACAATGGGTTGGCCAACACTACCCCGTTTTCACACAAAGGAGAAAACAAACAAGGGTAATCCTGTCTAATAACTATTAGTACCTATAGCCTAATCACAAGTGATAGCTATCCTTCACTTCCTTTGCTTTCCCCGGCAACGGCACCAAAAATGCTTGTTGACGGCTCCTAAGATATACTAACAAATCATCCCTGGCAATGGCGCTAGAAATGCTTGTTGGCATTTCTTAACACCACAGGTCATCTCCGGTAAAGAGATGAGATCCGCAAGCGCACAGAAGATACCGTTGTAGCATTTCACCCATGAGTATTCCCAAGGGTATCATATTTATCCCAAAGGAAGGCAATGGAGTAAAGTATATACTACTCTTATGGTCAAGCTATGGGATACTAATCCATTATTCGGGCAGGGGTAAGTTGATAATAGGGGTAGTGTGACACACACCTAGGCAATCTATTCTAAAAGGTAAAATGGGTCCTAGAGGGAGATTGGATTGACAGTTAGAGAGTTGCTCCTACAATGCTCCTAATACATATACATAGCCTTAGGTATATACTAATGGTCATGTCAATGATGAATTCCTATGCAATGCTATTCAACACATTGGGCACGGGCTTACCCCTAGCAATACTAGGGCGACTCCGGCCAAGAGTCTGTGGCATAGCCGAACGTGGAGGATTACAAAGGACAGATAGGGCTGTCACCACCTACTGCCTACCTCTTCAATCCGTGGGTCTACGAGACATCCAACGCTACTTAAATACCCTAGAAACATGCTAGAATACTAAGCAAATACCTTAGGAGCCATGGCACGAGCCATCCTAAGGCAATGACTAACCTAAACATCGTTGAATCAATGTTGAAGCATAGTATAAGTCATTCATATTAACCTAATCATATCATAACTACATAGACTATAGTGGGGGTCTATAGTGTTTATGACCAAAAGATGTGATCATGAGAATGAAATCATAAAGACTATACCTTCCACATACATGGACTCCACAATCAAACAAGAAACTCTTTGTCCAAGTATACGTGTAGAAGAAGACTAAAGATAATATCTTTATTGAGCACAAAGTCACAAATACAAGAAGGAATACATAAGTCATACCTTTCCCAATCTGGAATTGGGAAGAGAGACTCCTTCTACTCCTTTCCCAATTTGGACTTGGGACTAGAGGCTCTCCTCTCTACATCCTAACTCCTCTAAGGACTATGGAAGATAGTGTATACAATAGAATGATGCGCAAGTGGTGTGTGTTGAAGTGTGGTGTAGGGGGTCCTATTTATACTAGTGTTGAGGTCGGTTCCCGCCACCAAAAGCGCGCGAATTAGTCACCATTGACTCCAGGGAGCCGAGAGGAGCCAACACGTGGAGGATGACCGAGTTTGGTGCAAAGAACATGTCGGCCAACCACCTGGTTTGGCTGACCTGGTCATTGCATCGTTTCTCGTGTGCTTTCTCCAGGTGGCTGCCAGGTGGGTCCCATTGATTTATATGGGTGATACACCGTTGGATCTCCCCATATACTTCTGTTTGTGGGCCATTTGATCCATGGGATGCCACATGTTGTCGCCTGATTGGCTGGCATGATATTTTATAGGATTGGTCCCTCTACATTTCCTCATTTCCTGCACAAAATGCTGCATACACATATTTCTCCAAGTCCAAGTGGAATTGGATTAGATAGAAAGGTGATGTGTGCAAGGAATGACAAATCCTTCACATAATTGAGTTAAATTGATGGACGAAATTGGTATATAGCAACCGTCAACAAAGCCGAGGACTTCAAAGTTTGCCTCGAAGTCCGATGAAGGTTTCTTGCTTGGCTATGATTCGAACTCCTACGCCTATCATGTCTTTAACAAGACCTCCAGACTTGTTGAAGTTGCACGTGACATAGTGTTCGATGAAACTAACGGCTCCCAAAAAGAGCAAGTTGATACATGTGTGCTAGATAGAAGAGAAGCTCCTTGTCAAGCATTGAGAAGAATGGCGTTGGGCGATGTTCGACCACAAGAGCCACCTCTACATGTGCATAAGGCAGATGAACCACAAGTGGAGTCCAATGATCAAGAGGGAGCTTCCACACAAGATCAACCTCAGAACTACGAAGATGATCAACAAGTCAATGAGGGCAACCATCTAGGGGGAGAAGAAGAAGATCATGAAGACACAAGACCGCACATGCCACACCCGAGAGTACACCAATGCGTCCAAAGAGATCACCCAATCAACAACATCATCGGTGACATCCAAAAGGGAGTAACAACTAGATATCGCATAGCTAAATTTTGTGAGCATTACTCTTTTGTGTCCTTTTTGGAACCACGCGGGATTGAGGATGCATTGAAAGATCCAGACTAGGTGGTTGTGATGCATGAAGAACTGAACAATTTCAAACGGAACGAGGTGTGGGAACTCGTCGAAAGACCTAATGCGAACGTCATCGGCACCAAATGGGTCTTCCGCAACAAACAAGACGAACACGGGGTGGTGACAAGGAACAAGACACGACTTGTGGCCAAAGGGTATTTACAAGTCGAAGTTTTGGATTTCGATGAAACATTTGCCCCCGTTGCTACACTTGAATCAATTAGAATATTGCTTGCATATGCTACTCACCATGATTTCAAGCTCTACCAAATGGATGTGAAATTCCTCAGCGGTCCAATCAAGGAGGAGGTTTACGTGGAGCAACCTCACGGATTTGAAGACAAAGAGTTCCCTGACCACGTCCTTAAACTGCGTAATGCTCTCTACGGCCTCAAACAAGCTCCTAGAGCTTGGTATGAGTGTCATAGAGATTTCTTAATTGAAAATGGTTTCAAGATTGGAAAATAAGATTATACAGTATTTACGAAACACTTCGACAATGATCTTTTTATGTGTCAAATCTACGTTGATGACATTATCTTTGGTTCAACTAACAAATCCTTTTGTGAAGAATTTAGTAAGATTATGACAGATAGGTTCGAGATGTCTATGATGGGAGAGCTGAAGTACTTCTTAGGATTCCAAGTGAGACAACAAAAGGAAGAGACATTAATAAGACAAACCAAGTACACTCAAGATATACTCAAGAAGTTTGGGATGGACAAGGCGAAGCCTATCAAGACTCCCATGGCAACTAATGGACACTTGGATCTCAATGAAGATGGACCAAGCATGGATCAAAAGGTATATCGCTCCATGATTGGATCCTTACTTTACCTATGTGCATCTAGGCCTGATATTATGTTGAGTGTATGTTTGTGTGCAAGATTTCAATCCAATCTAAAGGAGTGTCACTTGACAGCCGTTAAAAGGATCTTGAGATATTTGGTTCATAAACCCAACCTAGGCCTTTGGTACCCCAAAGGTTCCAAGTTCAATCTCATTGGATACTCCGATGCAGATTATGCCAAATGCAAAGTAGATAGAAAAAGTACCTCTGGCACCTGCCAATTCCTAGGTAGATCCCTAGTTTCATGGTCCTCCAAGAAAAAAAAAATTCCATTGCCTTATCCACGGCCGAAGCGGAGTATGATGCAGCCAAGAGTTGTTGTGCACAACTCCTTTGGATGCGACAAACTCTAAGGGATTACGGTTACAATATGAGCCGTATTCCACTCCTTTGTGATAATGAGAGTGCCATTGATGAGGACATCTCTCCTTTGCGTACAATGCAAGGACCGATCACTAGAGCACGTGCGCGACAATTGGATCTCCAGGTACGTTCTAACCTCGTCAAATGTTTTTCAGAACTTACGCTTGTTTCCATGGATATTTTATTTATTAGGAACAATGGAGAGGACCAGCAAGGGCTTGGAGGACTCCAACGAGTCAAGGAGGAGGAGATAGGACGTGCACACCAAGGAGGAGCCCAAGTCCAACTCGACTTGGACTCCACCTCGGTTTCGAGGAGCTGCCTTCACCAAAGTTGACACCCTGGACACATACGGAGTCGGATTTGGACGTTCTATATATGGTTGGAACCGTGATTTCATAGATCTTCCAATGGAACCAGGCCAACCTCAAAATTCCTTCTAAGTTGACAGGAATTAGTGAAACAAGTGGGCGTCCAGAATCTGTTTGGTGCTGCGCCACCGTCTTTTGGGCTGCTGGCCTGTATATTGTGGGGAAGCCCATTAGGGTTGCGTCCAGGGGTATTAAACGCCCCTAAACTCCTATTTATACAGCAGCTGTCATCACATTAGGGTTGGGTTTTGCTTAGATACAATCTATCATTGAACAGTGTTGCCGTTCATCGGTTGTGAGACCCCAATTCCGTGATCAATTCAGTTTTGATTGCAACTTCTCTGTTCTTGCTTGTGTTCTTGATTGCGCTTGCAGGGATAAGCCTTCATGGCGAGGTCATTCGTGTGACACGAGTGATAACCAACAGAGCAGTGGTGTAATGATTGCAGGGTCAATGTCGAGATCTCCACCCCATCAAGTTTACCATACCTCTCAGAAGATCGGGACTCATCCTCCTATCAATTGGTATCAGAGCCAGTTTCACCATGAGGTATACTTGTGTGCCCTTTAGATTAATTTTGTTTCAGTCCTATCATCAACAAAAAGCCACAAAAAATATCTTTACTTTCCCTGACCTACAACCCGCGCTCAGCCTTTTGCACAATTTAGTTTCAGAGTCCGTAGTTCTGAGTTCATTTCCTAGGTTGAGTCTGGTTGCTGGTTTAGATTTGTTTTGGTTCAGTTTTGTTTCTTCCGTCCACTGCCATCTACAAAACAATTAATCTACAAAAAATTCCATCCACTGATTTATTTCTGTTGCAATTTCCACTACCACCAAAACCTGATTCGGGGTACCGTCCTTAAAACGGGAATAACTTTTCGCTCGGAATGCCAATTGAGGCGCATTTTTTTTCCAGAAAGGTCTCAATAAAATCCACATACAATACACCCGCTACGCCGGTCACGACGTTTTCAAAAAAATTAAAAAAAAACTTAAGAAGGCCCTCGTTTCGAACTCCGAAGTTCCGGCACCAGTTTTTCAATCGCTCCTGAATTTGTACCGATCACATCTTTCATCGGTTTGAGCTAATACTTGGTGTTTTTTATATTATTGTTCCCCTGGTTGAGAAAAAATATCAAAAAAATATAGAGAAAAAAAATATTTTGATTTCTACAAGTGCTTAAAGACAAAAACAGGAGGCTAAGGGGTTTTCTAGCTGTGTTGTTTCTCTGCGAGTGTTGGATACTTGGTGATATTGTCCTTGTTGTTCATCATCATTCATCATTCTCCTTGCTTGTTGCCACTACTATTCTAATACATTCTTAGACAACAACTAGGTGAAATTCTTTGGACACTTATTCAACATTGCTATCTGTTACTAACTTGTGTGCCACATACATATACTGCATTTGAGCCTCCCAAGCTCCACCTTCTCTCGAGCATAACAGGTAACCTCTGCAATCACACCCACTCTTTGCTTGCTTTAACACCGATCACCATTGGCCATCTGCAGTGCTGGTAAGAAACTTGTAAGAGCAGGGTAAGACGCATCATACTGATCGAATTTCCACTTCCACATCAGAGAGCATAGTAATAGGGTTCTTCACGATATTTTTGTCTTCATTTCTGTTTAGTACTAACAATGACAGGAAAGAAGCCTATGGATGTGACCTCTAGTTCTACCCCTCCGGATGATGATGAGTGCGTGTCCCATATGGAACTAAGGGACATGATGCGGGCGATGACCGAAGCTTTCAACAATTACCAGACCACTACAACAACCACCTTTCAGAGCATCCATGCAAGTGTTGCTGGTTTGACCACTCGGTTGGACGAGATGGAGACTCATCTTCCCCAACAAGCTACACCCTCTATCATCCTTGATGTTGATGCACATGCTCACTATGACACAGAGGATGACTTCAATAACGATGAGGTTGATGCACAACAACGCCGTCGCCCTCGGCGAAATCGTCAAGGTATGGGAGGTAGACCTCGTCCTCATGCTCCTGAACAAGATAATGATCCTTATGCTAAGATTAAGTTTTCTATTCCACCATTTTATGGATCTTATGATGCTGAGACTTACTTGGATTGGGAGATGACAGTAGAACAAAAATTTAGCTCTGATCTTGTTCCTGAGCGACATAGAGTTAGACAAGCCACTAGTGAGTTTAAAGATTTTGCTATAATTTGGTGGAATGAACTTGTCAATACACGAAATGCACCACAGACATGGGCTGCGTTAAAAGAAGAGATGCGCACTAGGTTTTTTCCTACATTATATAGACGTGATCTTCTTAAGAAATTACAACGCTTTGATCAGGGTGACATGATTGTCAAAGAGTACTACCAAGAGTTGCAGAAAGGTATGCTTCGTTGTGGGGTAGTTGTGGATCAGGAAGACCAAATTGTTAGGTTTTATGGGGGCTTGCGGCGTGAGATCCAGGACATAGTTGACTACAAGGAATATCATTCTATTCAACGTTTTTTCAACTTGCTATGTTATCAGAAAAAGAAGTGCAGGGTCGCCAACAGCAGCGGCGGAACAACACCTTCACGCCACGACAGCTTCCGGTGCCATCCAAAGCAGCGCCCTCCTCGAGCATACGTGCTTCTACACCACACTCAACCGGTGTTGTACGCAGCAGCACCGCACCTTCTACATCACGGGGACAAGATAACAGCAAGTCACAGATGCCTCCAGGCGTTGCAGCAAAGGCGGCTGCACCCAACGCTTCGACAAGTCGCACCTCCGACATCAAGTGCCACCGCTGCCAGGGACTTGGCCATATGAAACGAGATTGCCCCAGCAAAGGGTGATCATTGCCACTGCTAATGGTGTGTATGTTAGTGCTTCAGATATTGAAGATGAAAATATTATTGCAACTAACATTTCACGTTCGGATGATGGTGCTGATGAGGTTCGTGGTACATCTGCGACCAACAACTATAGGACTTTGATTGTGCAGCGAGCTTTGAGTGCCACAGTTCGAGAGGATGACAACCGCCAACGTCACAACCTTTTCAACATGTTTCTCATCGTCAAGGACTGCCTTGTACATACCATCATTGATGGTGGTAGCTGCAACAATTTGGTGAGTGTTGAGGTGGTCAAGAAGCTTGGCTTGACCTCACGGGAGCATCCCCACCCTTATCACATTCAATGGTTTAACAACAATGGTAAGGTAAAGGTAACACAAACAACAAGGATACATTTTTTCCATTAGTTCTTATCATGATTTTGCTGATTTTGATGTGGTGCCTATGGATGCTTGCTCTCTTTTGTTGGGACGTCCTTGGGAGTTTGATACTGATGCTATTCACCATGGTCGATCTAATAAGTATACTCTCATGCATAAGGGCAAGAAAATTGTGTTGCTTCCTATGAGTCCCATTGAAATTGTGCAATTTGAGTAGGAGAAAAAGAATAATGCTAAGCAAAAGGGTGTTTTCAATTCCGAAATTCAGCAACCTATTAAGTTGGAAAATCCTATTTTGCTTGCAACTAAATCTGATCTTGATGATCTATATGCTTCTAATGGAACTTGCTATGCTTTAGTGTGCAAACATGCTTTATATTAGATTGAGGATACATCCATTGTCTTGCCACCTGCTATTGCTAACCTTTTGCAGGAATATATGGATGTTTTTCCATCAGAGATACCCCCGGGATTACCACCTGTGCGAGGCATTGAGCACAAGATTGATTTGATTCCACGAGCGAGCTTGCCAAACCGTGCCTCCTACAGGACCAACCCCGACGAGACTATGGAAATTCAGCGACAAGTCCAAGATCTTCTGGACTGCGGGTACATTCGTGAGAGCCTTAGTACTTGTTCAGTTCCTGTTCTTTTGGTTCCGAAAAAAATGGCACTTGGCGCATGTGTGTTGATTGTAGAGCCATCAATAACATTACCATCCGTTATCGCTATCCTATTCCTAGATTGGATGACATACTTGATGAGTTGAGTGGTTCTATTATTTTCACCATGATTGATTTGCGTAGTGGGTATCATCAGATTCATATGTCTTTAGGTGATGAATGGAAAACTGCTTTTAAAACTTAATTCGGACTTTATGAATGGTTAGTCATGCCATTTAGTTTAACTAATGCGCCCAACACTTTCATGAGGTTCATGAATGAGGTTTTACGTGCTTTCATTGGTAAATTTGTGGTGGTTTACTTTGATGATATCCTTATTTACAGCAAGTCATATGATGAGCATCTTGAACATTTACGTGCTGTTTTTAATATCTTGCGTGATGCACATTTATTTGGTAACCTTGAGAAGTGCACCTTTTGCACCGCTCGTGTGTCTTTTCTTCGTTATGTTGTTACTTGCAGGGCATTGAGGTGGACGAGGCAAAGATTGTTGCCATCACGAGCTGGCCACATCCGACTACGGTCACACAGGTTCGGAGTTTTCATGGTCTCGCAGGTTTCTACCGGCGTTTCGTGCGGGATTTCAGCACCATTGCGGCACCTCTCCACGATTTTACAAAGCATGGAGTGCCATTTCGAAGGGGACCAGCACAACAGCAAGCTTTTGATGTTCTCAAGTCGAAGCTCACACAAGCACCATTGCTGCAACTTCCTGATTTTGAGAAGACCTTCGAGCTTGAATGTGACGCGAGCGGCATTGGCATTGGAGGAGTGCTAATTCAAGGAGGTAAACCTGTTGCCTTCTTTAGTGAAAAATTGCATGGGCCTTCGCTGAATTATTCTACATATGAAAAAGAATTTTATGCTTTAGTATGTGTCTTGCAAACTTGGCAACATTACCTATGGTCTAAAGAATTTGTCATACATTCAGATCATGAGTCTTTGAAGTATCTTAAAGGACAAGGTAATCTGAACAAACGTCATGCTACATGGATTGGGTTCATAGAATCATTTCCTTACATCATTAAACATAAGAAAGGGAAAGACAATGTGATTGCTGATTCTTTATCTAGACGTTATACCATGCTGTCCCAACTTTCTCATAAAATCTTTGGTTTGGAAACCATAAAGAGATTATATGATACTGATTTGGACTTCAAAGATGCCTTTGAAAATTGTAGAGAGGGAAGAACGTGGCAAAAATTCCTGCTGCGTGAAGGCCTTCTCTACCGAGCTAACAAGTTGTGTGTTCCAGCTAGCTCCGTTCGTCTTTTGTTGTTGTAGGAAGCGCATGGAGGTGGTTTGATGGGACATTTTGGTGTTAAAAAGACAGAGGATGGGCTGGCCGCTCACTTCTTTTGGCCACGAATGAGGCGTGATGTGGAGAGCTACGTTTCATGTTGCACAATATGCAACAAAGCTAAGTCTCGACTTAACCCACATGGTCTTTATATGCCTCTTCCTGTTCCTAGTGCACCTTGGGAGGATATTTCTATGGACTTTGTTTTAGGATTGCCTAGAACAAAGAGGGGGAGGGATAGTGTCTTTGTGGTTGTTGATCGTTTCCCTAAAATGGCTCATTTTATACCCTGCCACAAGACCGATAATGCTTCACATGTTGCTGATTTGTTCTTTAATGAGGTTGTACGTTTGTATGGTGTTCCCAATAGTATTGTTTTTGATAGGGATGCTAAGTTTTTGAGTCACTTTTGGAGAACTTTATGGTATAAATTGGGAACAAAGTTGTTGTTTTCTACTACTTGTCATCCACAAACTGATAGCAAATAGAGGTAGTTAATCGTACCTTATCTACTATGTTGCGAGCTGTTTTGAAAGACAATTTGAGGTTGTGGGAGGACTGTTTGCCACATATTAAGTTTGCTTATAACAGGTCTATTCACTCCACAACCAAGTTAAGTACGTTTATGGTAGTCTATGGTTTCAATCCTCGCACTCCAATTGATTTGCTACCTTTACCACATACTGAAATTGTGAACTTAGATGCTACACAACGTTCTGAATTTATTTTTAATTTGCATGAAACTACTAAGTTACAAATTGAAAAAATGAATGAAAAGTATCGCATTGCTGCTAGTAAAGGTAGGAAGAAGGTAAAATTGGAACCCGGTGATTTGGTGTGGGTTCATTTGAGAAAAGATAGGTTCCTGGATTTGATTAAGTCCAAACTCATGCCACGTGCTGCTGGACCTTTTAAGGTTCTTGAGAAGATAAATGACAATGCATATAAACTTGAGTTGCCTCCCGAGTTTGGAGTTAGATCCACATTTATCGTTTCATATTTGAAGCCATACTTGGGTGAGGAAGATGAGTTTGAGTCGAGGACGACTCCAATTCAAGAGGGGGAGGATGATGAGGACATCTCTCCTTTGCATACAATGCAAGGACTGATCACTAGAGCACGCGCGGGACAATTGGATCTCCAGGTACGTTCTAACCTTGTCAATTGTTTTTCAGAACTTACGCTTGTTTCCATGCATGTTTTATTGAATAGGAACACTGGAGAGGACCAGCAAGGGCTATGAGAAGTCCAACGAGTCAAGGAGGAGGAGATAGGACGTGCACACCAAGGAGGAGCCCAAGTCCAACTCGACTTCGACTCCACCTCGGTTTCCAGGAGCTGCCTTCACCAAAATTGACGCCCTGGACACATACGGAGTCAGATTTGGATGTTCTATATATGGTTGGAACTGTGATTTTATAGAGCTTCCAATGGAACCAGGCCCACCTCAAAATTCCTTCTAAGTTGACAAAATCCAGCGAAACAAGTGGGCGTCCAGAATCTATCCGGTGCTGCGCCACCGTCTTTTGGGCTGCTGGCCCGTGTATCGTGTGGAAGCCCATTAGTGTTGCATCCAGGGGTATTGCACGCCCCTAAACTCCTATTTATACAGCAGCCATCATCACATTAGGGTTGGGTTTTTCTTAGATACAATCTGTCATTGAACAGTGTCGCCGTTCATCGGTTGTGAGACCCCAATTCCGTGATCAATTCAGTTTTGATTGCAACTTCTCTGTTCTTGCTTGTGTTCTTGATTGCGCTTGCAGGGATAAGCCTTCGTGGTGAGGTCATTCGTGTGACACAGGTGATAACCAACGGAGCAGTGGTGTAGTGATTGCGGGGTTTCATTCGTTCGGAGCCTTGGATCATCAACATCGAGATCTCCACCCAATCAAGTTTACCGTATCTCTCGGAAGATCGGGACTCATCCTCCTATCAGCCATCAAAATTGCTCATAATCCAGTTGAACACTCTAGAACCAAACACGTAGACATCCGACATCTCTTTTTGAGAGACCACTCAATGAAATGAGACATAGCTATTTCCCATGTCAACACCGAAAAACAACTAGCCAATATATTTACCAATCCACTTGATGAAAAACGTTTTTGCGAGCTCCGAAATGAACTAAATATCCTTGATGCTCGGAATGTGGCTTGAAAACTTGCATACCTGTATGGACTCTTCAAAATATATTGTTTGAATTGCGAAAATCATCTTTCTCAATTTTCTCCAAAAACTATTTCAACTACTTGATCTTGATGATTATGGTCATTGCTTCATTGTTGTATGCTTACTGATCATATTCATCAAGATTATTTGATTTGCTTTGTCCCCCTGTTTTCTTAATAAGTACCTTTGAATATATACGAATGGGCTAAGCATTTATGTTCTGGTGACTGTCCGTGGTTACCCGGACTAGTCCGCCCCTGCAGAATAGTCCGCAGAGTTTCCGGTAGTCCGGACTAGTCCGGCAAACCACGGACTAGTCCGATTTAGGCTGTGGAAGAGTTCGGACTAGTCCGATTATTTTTGGACAAGTCCGATTTTTCAACTCCATAACCCTAGCCGTCTCCAAGACCTAATCTTCTTCATCCTCACAACTTGCCTCACGCTCTCTCTCCTCACTCGAGCTCCCCAGGGCGATTTGGATATTCATCCATCAAAACTCTCCAAGTTTAGGCGGAAAACGACCTCCATTGCATAGGCATTGAAGACCATGGACTTGTCCGCTCCTTAAACCCCTCCATCTCCAAGAATCGAGGAATTTTGGTAAAATTTCTTCCCAAACCCTAGAAATCTTGATTTGCTTCGTTGTTGATCAAATAGCTTAGTTTCTTTCATCAAATACATGCTTCCTTGATGTATCACATTGATATTGATCTATTCTTGCATTAAGCAACACCATTGATCGTCTAGTTATGGTTTGAGGTGATGAACACCGGACTAGTCTGGTCCATGTATGGACAAGTACAATCACTCGGACTTGTCCGTACCTGTACACCGGACAAGTCCATTTTTTCCTGAACTCAACCCTAATTACTCATTCCTCAATGCACTTCCTTGTCATCAACTCTTATTCCTACATTGTGCAATGATCTCTCAGGACAATGTTGAATGAAAACATCTTTGACTTTGAAGATGAAATGGACCAAGACCTATTGTCGCGAGCTTCGGAGTCTCACGCTCAGAAGAGGCAAGAGCACACCTCCGAGTCAGCACCTTCCCCACCTCAGGTGCGGTGCAAGGTGCTTGCCAAGAAGCCTACGTCCAAGGCCAAGGATGCAGCCGGCTCCATCTCGGCAGCTCTTTGCCAAGTGAAGGGCAAAGGGAAAGGAATTGCATCGTGCCCAGTTGGCCCTCTCAATATGCATGCTCCAAGGCAGGGAAACAGAGATCCCTCCGAGGAGAGGTTCAACGGCAGGGGAAGTGACACTGCTTCGAAGTTCAGAAATGTGGACTGCTACAGCCGGTCCAAGCAGGAAGCCGATTGAAGGTTCTGGAGCAACTTCCATGCGGACTTCTATAAGTCCGTGTACCTCACAATGAAGACTCCAGTGGTGTGCAACCAATGGATTGATTGGGCGCACTTTTAAAGGAAGAGCTGCTCAGCTTTTGATGAGGTGGTTCAGGCAGTGGAGAGGCATAGATTGAAAGATCTGTTTGCCTTCCGGAACAATTGGAACGACGAGGTCATTACTCAGTTCTACGCTACATGCTACTTTGCAAGTGATGAGGAAGAGCGGGTGACTTGGATGACTCATGGATCCATGTACACCATCAACTATGACGAATTTGCAAGGTTTCTACATCTTGATAGCTCCAGCAATGACAACTTGATTATTCACAACATTGGTGTCCTTGAGAAGGATAAAATGAAGTCCCTTTATGACACCCGCTCAACTTTTAACCGTCCTTCCACCAAGAATATGAAGCCATTCTTTGTGTTCCTCAATAGGTTCTTGAGGAAGACTATTGCCCCAAAGGATGGGGATGCAGAGAGTGTCCAAGGCTATCTCAAGACACTGATGAAGGTGATGAGCAAAGACAGGAAGTTTGATGTCTTTGACTACATTGGAATGACATGGTGAACATCTCCTGCACTCCTAATAGGTCTTGTGGCTATGCACCTTACTTGATGTTCATGATTGAGAAGGTCGTAGGGATCGAGTTTGTGAAGGACATGGAGCACACCCCTCTGAGGCCCCAAAAGCCTCCTCAAGCCACAGTTCAAGCTGCTCCTTCTCCAGTGTCTAGTGAAGAGGCACTAAGGAGAGCTCGAGAGGATGAGAGGACTGCTCCCACCACTAGGGCCCCTCCCCGAGAAGGGTCTCCTAGTGGAATCTTGAAGTACTTGGCAACAATTTTTGCCTCTTGCAAGAAGGTCGAAGTGAACACTCACAAGCTGAACAAGGCGAGGAAGGCTGATATGCGGTATGTCAAAGAAAATGTCAAACACATTTGCCAGAAGCTGGAGATCGATCCCATTGGATCTCCAGTCATTTCTGAAGATTCAGCCTCGGATTTCACCGAGCTCGGCCCTTTGACTCCCTCTGAGCTTGATTATTTTGGCATTGGGACTTCAAGTGGATCTACTCCTCCTCCTCCTGCTCAGCCCGAGAAAGAAGATGAAGATGATGAGAGGACCGACAGCGAGGACTGAAGATTTTAGATCCCTCCTCTCCTTCTTGGTGTCTTGATGCCAAAGGGGGAGAGATTGAGGGGGAGTCACTAGGTCTTAGCTATAGGTTGAGAGATGAGAGCTTCATTCATGCATCTTTTATCTCTTTTGGGTTGTAATGCTCTTTTGGTACTTTTAGTCTTGTGATGCAATGCTATGAACTACTTCTGCTCATATTTATGAAATCTGTGATTTTGCTCTGAAATTGACATATATGCTTGTTGTTGATATACTGATGTCAATTATTTCACTATCATCATGATTACTGCTCTCACTCACATAGTTTTGCATCCCACCATAAATAGTGCACATATGTATTATGTTGTCATTACTAAATGAGTTTCAAGCTCATATGTGCACACTTTATGAAAATCTCAATTTTTATCATACTTTGTGAAATCTCAATTGGTTGTCATCAATCACCAAAAAGAGGGAGATTGAAAGTGCATCTAGGCATCCCTTGTGGGTTTTTGTTGATTTATGACAAACAAATGAGATCCTAACCACATTAATGAGATTAGCGCAGGTTTTAATGAAAGAATGAAGAAAGCGCCAAAAAGAAAGGAGAATGAGGATCAATTCGGGAAAGAGCTCAAGAGCTGAATAGAATACATCATTGTGTAGGGAGTGTGTTGGTGTATCACATCCCAAGAGCTCAAGCACAAAAAGTCCCCACACACTTCACATTTCACTGGAAAGACGGACTAGTCCGATATACACCGGACTAGTCCGGTATCCTCTCTGGATAGGTTCGGACAAGTCCAACCAATGCGGACTTGTCCGCACTGGACTAGTCCGATAATGCCTCTGACTAAAATCGGACAAGTCATCCAAGTGCAGACTTGTCCTATATTCACTAAGGGTATCACCACACCAGACTAGTCCGATGTCACCACGGACAAGTCCGAAAACCTTTCTGACTAGAATCGGACAAGTCTGCTCCTAGCCGGACAAGTCCGATATTCCTGGACACTTAAGGTTTCCTGCACGCCGCACATCGAACTAGTCCGAACTCCACCACGGACTAGTCCGGACCCTCAAAACCCTAAAGGTAACTTTTGAAAACCCTAATATAAATAGATGTGCATGGCCCAACTATGATCTCTCTCGACCCCCTGCGCCATCACACCCTCCAAGAGCCTAGAAAACACATCTCTCCACGTAATCCAACGCAAGAAAGATCAATCCCTTGAGGATTCACTTTGGATCAAGGAGAGACACGATTTCACACGTTTTAGCTCTTGGGTTTGATCTCTAACACACTCCTGTTGTTTCATTGTTGATCTTACGAGTGTGTTCTTGGTGGTGTTTGAATTGTAATCTTGGGGATCCCTCAACTTGTGAGAAGGCCCCTTGAATTTGGTGATTTGCCCCTTTGTGATAGTGGAAGAATAATTGGCCTTCGTGGCAACTCGACGAGGTTAGGGTCAGTGAAGACCCGGTCCTTTTGTGGGCTCCTCAACGTGGATGTATGTTGCCTCTGTGGGAAACAAACCACGAGATAAAATTCGTGTGTCAAACTTGTTCTTAAGTTTCTCATATCATATTCTAGGGTTTGATTGATCTTGTTCATCTTACGTTAAAACATTCAAATCAAAGATAATTTGTACTACACTTAATTTCATTGACTCAATACTTTCAATTTACATACTGTATTCCGCTGCATACTGTGCTTGTATTGAAATCATTGATCGAACTTGATCAATTTAGTCCGCACGCACCAGACTAGTCCGCACTCTACCGGACTAGTCCAACATCTCGGGGTTCGATTAGTTTGTTAAGTGTTGCAAGTTCCGACTAAAATTCAATAAGGCCTATTCACCCCCCCCCACCTCTAGGCCACATTCACCCACCATCATCGTGGAGATGTCGACGGCAGGATCCTTGGGGGTGCTGGAGTTGGATGCTCCGGCATCGCCCACCAATGTCGTAGAGTCGTCGACGGCAGGCTCCTTGGGAGGTGCCAGAGTTGGACACTCTGGCGGTTTGTCCTGCACATATGATAGAAAGAGGGAGTACTAGTCTGCTCGCTGGTTTACCAGTTCCTTCCCTTAGCTTTGTCATGTGTACTGTCCAGGACCGACGCACGGTGCTTTGGTAATTCGATGCATTGGTGCTCCGGGGTCTGGCTGCCACCATTCTCAGGGTGTGAGTTTTCTCGCTCCAGTACTTGGGCGTAGCTCTGGGAGGCAGGGTGTGCATGCTTAGGGTACATGACCAGGCTAAGTAGCTTACACTCCCTGGACCTCCTGCTCGGCACAGGCCCTTCCTCGAAAGCCTTCTAGCATCACAGGGCCCTAATGACGAGAGGAGCCGGAAGAACCCCTCATACACTGTAGGTACCTCAAGTAGACCGGCCTGCATCAGGACTGTATGACCCCTGCATGGGTTAGTTACAAAGTATACAACCATGCATATAAAGGTAATAAGCAATAAACGAGTCTAGTATAGCATGTTCATAAAATTAATGTGTAATTAAATGAACAACGTTTTAAGAAGTCTTTAAGTAAAACAGTGATTCTTTTTTATCAGAGTTCATAGGGGGAGAAAGGCTTTTACAAAAGAGGGCAACGACTTGCCTCCGGATGATGAGGGAGGCAAGGTGTATTGGCTTAGGGTTTGGAACCAAGCTAAGCTGACTGCACACTCTGGACCTGACCCTCCCGGTGCTCAGTTGTCCTTAGTGCTGCTCCTAAGGCCTACGAAAACCTTTACAGTGTTCTACTAAGCTTAATATTTACAATAGGGGTGCCCAAAGCTCCATGGGTAGCTGCGATGGTTGCGGGGCAACCTTTCTATCAACAGTTACTATAGGGCGATGAGCGAGCATCCCTACTTACTGCCTTGACTGCCCGTCTTGCGAGTGGTCTGAGCAGAGCCGGGACTGAGCTTGGCAGCTTTGACGGAGTGAGTGTTGGCGCTGCCGGAGGGCTGCAGTCGGGGTGCAGCGGGTGCTCCACACTGACGTGAGCTCGGCGAAGGCTGACTTGATCCAGTGCCGCCCGACACAGGTGTCGGGTCTGGTAAGAGGGCTTGGAGCTGCTCCAAGGCTAACACCGTGGCGGTGTCGTCTCCGCAGATCCTGAGGATGACGGAGGGGGTTGGCATCTTCAAGACGAGGTAGTCGTAGTGTGCTACGGCCATGAATCGATATAGGGCGGGCCTGTCGATGATGGCATTGAAGGCGATGCATACATCGGTGACGTCGAAGAGAGGATGCTCTCTGTACTGTAGCTGTCGGGTGTCCCGATGGTCACCCGGAGATGGATGTTGCAGTATGGGATGATGCTTTCTGGTCCCACCCCTGAGAATGGTCTCGAGGGGGCTGAGCTTGGACACCAGGATCTGCAGCTGCTCGAAGGATGCACGGATGAGGAGGTTGAGGCTGGCCCCGCCATCTATCAAGACATAGTGGAGCTTGACGTTGGCTATGATAGGGGCGACTAGAAGAGGTAGAACGCAGGGGCTATTGAAGCCACTGCATGACGAAGGGTCTTGACCGTGTTCTCGAATGCGGGATCCAAAGACCATCCGAAGATTACATGGAGGGTCTTGCGCTCGTGGTCGCTGCTAGCATCGGAGTCCTCGTCTTAGTGGACCACTTTGATGGTCCGCTCTTGCTTCTGGTACTCCATCTCCTCGTCATCGTCGACCTTGGGGTTGACCTTCTGCTTGCCCTTCCGCTGGTGGAAGGGGCACCATCTGGGCGCTGTTGTGCCTGCTCTTGGTAGCATTTGGCACATCTCTTTATCTCTAGGCACTCGCTCGCGGTGTGGTCGCGAGTTTTATGCACCAGGCAGGGCTCGACGCCTTCATCAGCGGTAGATAGCTGATGTGGGCGTTTCTCTAGGCGCGGGGGTTTGCCACCTCCGGCCGTGGCTGCTGTCGTGACAGGGGACCCATGCAATGGATTGTTCTTGCCGCCACCCCAGTTCTTGTTCTTCTTTTTGTCGCTACCAGGGGTAGCAGCTCCTTCTCCGACTTGGCCGGCCCCACCCACCCCAGGGGCAGGCTGAGCGTAGCAGTTGCGGCCTTCTGCCGCCCTGGCGCATCGGTCGGTGATGGAGAAGATCTTGGAGACGTCTTGCACGTTGTGCGTGGCTAACTTCTCGAGGATCTTGCGGTGATGCACTCCCCGGCAGAATGCCACTATGACAGATGCATTCGAGATGTTGGGGATGGAGTTGCATACCTAGGAGAAACGCTGGATGAATGACATCAGCGTCTCCTTGGGTTGTTGTCGCACGGCGTGTAGGTCTAGCTCGGTGCCAGGACGAGTGTAGGAGCTACTGAAGTTTGCCGTGAACTACCGGCATAACTCATCCCAAGAGGTTATAGACCCCTTAGGCAGGTTCATCAGCCACGAGCGGGTCGATCCAACCAGGGC
Organism: Tuctoria greenei; assembly: GCA_036927565.1. Taxonomy (NCBI): domain Eukaryota; kingdom Viridiplantae; phylum Streptophyta; class Magnoliopsida; order Poales; family Poaceae; genus Tuctoria; species Tuctoria greenei. The sequence goes on from JAYESD010000011.1 coordinate 98,486,676, forward strand.
GACTGGGAAGTTGTTCACCAGGATGGTCTCATCCGCTCCTAGAGCAAGAAGCGTCGTGGTGTAGATCTGCAGGAACTCGGCCGGGTCGATGCTTCAGTCGAACCTCTCCAGCATATGTGGCCAGAACTTGCGTGGCCACGTCGTGATGCGGTGGTGCGGAGCCAACACTACGCAGCCTCCGATGGGTTTTGTTGGAGAGGCATACGGGGTAGCATACCCCAAGGGGGCTTGCTGCGCGACGTGTAGCGCCTGTGGAACCTGCGGTTGTGGCACTGGTTGTGCCATGCGTTGCTGTAATGGTACCGGTTGAACCAAGTAATGTTGTTGCATGTCCTGCTGCATCGAGTCCTGCTGTCGAGCCGACATATTCTTGGTCAGGTGGCGGAGGGTTTACCTGAGATGCACCTTGGACAGAGGGCGCCTTGTGAACATTGTTGCGCCTTCCATCTCGCTGTCAAGGTTGCGCCTCCTATCTCACTGCCGCTCGATGATGACTCGACCATCCAAGTGAGCTTGACAACGGTCAAGCTCATCCCTGAGGTCTTTCGTGGGGAGCCGGCCAACGCTCATAGGCCTGGAGGGAGCGGTAGTTGGCGGTGCGACGGACAATGGACAGCATTCGTGACAGCGACACGAGGCACCTTCCCCTGTTGGTGGAGTTGATGGCTGCAACGATAAAATGGTCGATGTCTTGGACCAACTACTGAGCTGCTCCCTGAGAATAGTTCAGCGATGGTGGGTGGTGGAGAAGAGCTCTGGCCACTGCCAGAGCGCTCTCTGGATTGTTGTTGGTGGTGCCGGCGGGGCCGACTGAGCTGGGATGTGTCCCGACGTGTCGTCCTGGCCAGCTGTACCACGGGGGTGTGATTGACCAGAAAGCGCCGCTCTAGCTATGGATCAGATCACTGAACAACGGTCGCAGAAACTACCTTCCACGGGCCTGATGAACAACATGGTGGTGAAAATGCTACCACTTTTTTGAGGGAAAAAGCCCCTACCTGGCGCGCCAAATGTCAAAGTGTTAGTGCAACACTTCCCCCGGATCTGCTAAGGAGCAACCCGCAAAGGTTCTTTGTTCGGCGGGGATTAGTCCTCAATCAAGTGTTCTAGCGGATGAGAATATGAGATAGTGTCTTTTACATGGTTCGGGCCACAAGCAGCGTAACACCCTACTCCACGGTGGATGGTATTGCTAGTATGTGTGTCTACGTGTTTGATTTTTGGGGATTCGATGTCTGATCCTGTGTAATAGTGGCGGTTCTAGCCTTTGATAGACAAGGCTAGATGCCTTACAAGTGGGGTTTCGGGGCCCGAAAGGTGGTCCCAGGGCGATCTTATCCTAAAGATCTAGGCTTCTTCCATAAGCTTGCTCTAACCGTAGACTTGAAGAATCGCCGTCTTGCCGCCTGCGTCATCCGAACCCCATGCGCCGTTACTGACATTGGCAGGGGATGTCCCATCCAACTGTCTCTATCGCCGTAAGCTACCCACTTGGCGGAGTGGGATAGGCCTGCGGCGTCTTCACTGCGATGCAATTAGTCGTAGCGATACCTGACATTAGGCATGCACCGTGCCATGCGTCTGGGGAAGCCACGTATCTTCATGCCTTGACAGAGAAAAGGAGCACTGCTCTCTTAACTCCCCCGTCCAGGGCAAGTGGTTGGACTATGTGACAGCTCAGGAGCTCACCTCTGCGGAGGAGGTCAGGTCCCGCCTTGCGGACCACGTGGCAGCTCAGGAGCTCATCTCTGCGGGGGAGGCTAGGTCCTGTCCTTTTGGACACGTGGCTGTGCCGAGAGCTTACCTTGGTAGAGGGGGTTAGGTCCTGCCTTGTGGGACACATGGCAGCGCAGAAGCCCACCCATATGGGAGGTGGCCCGTCTGGAGTCTTTGTCCATGTGGCAGCTTCGAAGCCCTATCTCATGGGGAAGAGGGATCCTTACCTAATGGACACGTGGTTACCTGGGGGCTCGTCTCCAAAGGGGGTGTTGAGCTTCTCCTTCGGGCTTCTTGGGGATATCCTGGACCACCCATCTGAGGCAGATGGGTTATGGTCTCTTGAACACGTGGTGCCCTCGGACCCCGCTGCTGTTAGGAGGCAGGGTATCGTGGTAGCTCTAGCTTGTGCACGAGGGTACCCTATATGCCGGGTACCGACAATCGTCAAGTTCAACTAAGAGCACCACTGTGTTCCCCGACTCTAAAAAGCCCAATGTGGTGACTCTTGTGAAGAACGAAAGCTGGGAGAGCAGCAATGATGAGCTCGCCGTCGAGCGCCGCTGCAGGTGTTGTCGCGCATCAAGAGGCAGACGAGGGGGGCAGAGCCGCGTGTCACCTATGTTTTCATCTCTGTTGGATCTAAAGTGACTGATGGATCTTTTGTGTCCACATGGTGTAACTCTGTTGCAAGGTGTTTGTCAAAGTGTGCCAACGACACTTTTTCCAGTACTACTAAGGAGCAATCCGTAGATGTTCATTATAGGCCGGGCACTAATCAAGATCCAAGATCAAGGTGACACAGAGAGTTTTACGTGGTATGGGATGCCTGAGCATAATACCCTACTCCATGGGGTGTTTGTGTATTGTATAATAATGAGCGAGTATGGATGACTTTTGATTGCCTAGCTTGGATTGAGTTCTACCGTGCAGTGTAGCCCTTTTATATGTCAAGGACTGGTTGTCAGTATGCGCCGTGGCCCGACAGGTGGCCCTAGCTGTAATAACTGCCCTATACATGATCTACAGGTGTAAAGGGTGATTAATAGCGTGATAACATGCCTTAACAGTAGAGTTATCGGTCTTGATAGTCCTCTGGTCATGTGTCATCAATGGCCGATTGATGCCCTTGAGTATCCGCGCCGTTGGAGATACCGAATTCTTCCTGTTGTAGACATAGATCAAGACGTGTGACATGTGGTAGCTCTGGATCTTCCCACTGTAGGGAAGGAGGTACGGAGCTACTAGACACGTGGCAGCACTGGAGCTTCCCCTACTGGGGAGGTAGGTCCGGCACCCAGGGACACGTGGCAGGGCCAGAGCCACCCTAAGGAGGGAAGCAGGTCCGACAATGCGAGACATGTGGCAGCATCAGAGCCATGCTAAGGAGGGAGGCAAATCCAGTACTGTAGGACATGTGGCAGCACTAGAGCCACCCTATGGAAGGAGGCTGGCCCGGGACTGCGGGACACGTGTTGCCTATGGAAGTCCACAACTCTGGAAGGTGGAACTCATTGCATATTCTTCTGGTACAAAGGGATACCTGATACGCAGGGTATCGACAGTGGCCCCCACGCTCACCTCTGGTGAGATTATGAGGTTTTGATGCTGAATGTGGGGCCATTATCTCTCGCGCACTGCTGCTTCAGCTTTCCTCTTGGGACATGCGGCCCTTCTTGATTTGGTAGGTGAAATACGTGACGTGCTGATATCACGAAATTGAAGGACATTGATTCTTAATATAATTTTCGTATGGGTTCCCAGCGTAATATTCGTAGACCTGTCAAGCCTCCGCCCTCGGGCTTCCAACTTCTCATCATGACAACAGTTCACCTGGTACGGCGAAGTGGAACCGGGCCCCCTTGTCATTGACGAGGTAACTTCACAAAGTGTGATTATGGTCTAGATGCAATTGCCATCCAAGCGTTGTGGAAGCTTAATAAAGGAAGAGGCACTGCAAGGTGAGAGAACTCTTACGCATCGATCTATTTTTGCTTATAGAGTTATCCGCTTGAACCCTTGCATCACGTTCCCACTTTTGCTCCACGTTGTGGTGATGGAACTCGGTCTTCACCCCAACAAGATTGTGAGCGAGAGTGACCTCACATGTGACACCCGGTTCCGAAAATGAACCAAGTGAACGCATATGTGTGCCCACGACGTTCAACACACATACAAGAGTGCAATCACAAAAGGATATACAGAAAATTACCAAAGAACAAGATTAATTAACCACTTCTATTACACAATTCATAATATCTTCGAATAGAAGTTCTAATAAATATTAATGACAAGTTTCAACTCATGCAGCGGAAATAAACTAATAAGCAACTAAGAAAAAGGGATAGTGCAGCTCCAACACTCCACGGGCAAGCTGGCGGCAGACACGGCCTATAACTCCGCATTATCATCGTTAAACACCTAATCCTGACCTGCAACTGTTGGCGGGGGGGATTGCAAGGGTGAGTACATGTCGTACTCAGCAAGTGTGGAAAGTATGACATGTGGCTGATTAAAATGATGACATTAATAAAGGCTAAGTGCCGAAAAGTACATTAAAATATTTGAAAAAGCAATATATCATCTTTATGTGAAATAAACCCATCTTAAACCATGTAATCATCGTCATACCAATCCAAATTCTTTACCATCATCCATATTTCAGATTTCACATGACCAATAACCATAATCAATGTAAGAATTTAATCCATAACCATCCATAACCAAATTACCAACCATAACCATTACCAAACCATAATCATAACAAAATTTCCCCTAATGATGTGATGGTCCAGGTTGCTCATAACTGGGAGTACGGCTATCATGATAGTTTTTAGACACTTTGCAGAGGTTGTACCACTTTACCCACGTGTTTTTGATTTCATCACCTTTTGATGACTATAGAATCTCAATTATGTCGTCTAACACTTCCTTAGGTGTGTGGCCAAAAGATCAAAAAATAGCCATTACAAAGGGATTACTAGCCTATTTAGACCCCACTGAGGTTGCACCGGTGGCGATGCCTCCAATTGAGCACATCTTCAACCAAGGGCCCCCTCTTGAGCCATTCGAATCACAGGGTAGTCCCACCAACCATCAATAGACCCAATCCGACTACCCCTTCCCCGACCATCCTTAATGGTCCAAATAGTATTGGCAAAGCCCTAATTAGTCAGCTATGCCGCACCCATACTTGGCCTCGTGGTGGCACTGTAAATCCTGGATGGTCGCTCCACGAACCGGTCCTTAGATCCAAACAAGTGAAACCACCATAACGTCGAACCCATCCACATACCATGCTTGCTTAGATCACCCATCACCACATCATATTAACCAGTTCATGTTAGTCATAATCTCGTAAATGCATAATTAAGTTAAGTTGTATAGTTGTTTTCCCATCCTGATTAATTAAGCGAAGCAAAAAGGGTAAAAACCCACCCGACTCTCTACAATAAATTCCAGGTGACATGGGTGGTTTAACAAAGCTAGTAAACTTCTAGTCATAGGATTTCCCATCAAATTTACACAAGCATGCAAGTTGCAAACTAAACATTTTATTTAAAACAGGATCAATATGCTTCAAGGACACTTGCCTTGCTCTCAGGATTGGTTCGGGTCAAAGTCTTCAAAATCTTGGTGTTGGAGATCCTCCGCGGCACTCTCTAGCGCAAATCCATCTAATCCGCACAATCAACATACAAACAAGAAACACAATCAAAGAGTGCACAAATATTAATCAATATATGCATGATTAATGCAAATGCAAGGTGGAACTTGTTAATGAGTTCTTAATGATCACTAACTAGTTCTAGTAGATTTTAACAAGTTTATGCATGTTTGGTTTTGATTCCAAACAATTTAGATTTAATTCAACAGAAGTTAACCTGGAAAATCGGACTAGTCCGCTGGGGACCAGACAAGTCTGAACTTTGCATGAACAGAAGATTAGGGTTTTCTATGTCGACGTAAATTTGGAGAAACGGGTTTAAATACACGTAAGTAAGAGGAAGGAGAAGGTATACCAAGTGTCTAAGAATCCAAATAATCAAGGGTCTTGGAGGTAACACTTGGATCTTGACGATCTAGGCTTGATGAAGAACTTGATGGTGAATTGTTGACAAAGAACACGAAGTTGATGGAGATCTTGATCCTCTTTTGTTTCCTCATCTTCTTCTTCTTCTTGTTCTAGTTCTCTTTCTCCCTCCTTGGTGGCGGCTATCCACGAGCTAGGGTTTGGGTGAGGTGGAAAAGTGGCAAATAAATGTCAAGCCAAAGAGTGGGGTTGTTTATATAGAGGTGGAGGTTAGGGTTAGATAGATTTCGAGTTTGAGATGAGTAGGGGCCAGTTTTAGAGTCCCACATGGGCTCTAAAAGAGTTAGGCATGATGTCCCTAGGCCTACTTAACATAAAACCCAAGAAACAAGTCATGAAACAAGAGATCAACTCGGAGTCACAATTTATCAGACAAGTCCGAAAAGGGTTGGACTAGTCCGAAGTTGGACAGACAGAAATCGGACAAGTCCAGACTGAACATCAGACAAGTCTGAACATATCCAGAGGGGAAAAATAGACAAGCTTGGCCAAAAATCGGACAAGTCTGACTTTAGACAGAGGGAAAAACGGACAAGTCTGCTGGAACACCGGACTAGTCCGGACAAGTCCAGGGACTTAGCGCAATTTCAAGCAATTTGGGATACCGGACTAGTCCAATATGGGTCGGACAAGTCCGAAAATGTCCAGAGGGAAAAATAGACTAGTCCGCAGCAAAACGGACAAGTCCGACGGAAGTCAGAGAGAAATCGGACTAGTCCACACAAAAATCAGACTAGTACGCACTTTCCAGAATTCATAAGTGTGGTTTGCTTCTAATTGATTTTAAACTTGTTCCTTTTTGTGCTTCTCAATATTAAACATGTATAGGAATGTATGAAATGCATTATGGATGAAAATGAGGGTGTTACAAACCTACCCACCTTAAAAAAAAATCTCGCCCTCGAGATTCGACGCGGAAGAGAAAAGATAGGGAAATTCCTTCTTGAGATCATCCTCTAGCTCCCATGTTGCCTCTGATTCTGTATGATGCTTCCATTACACTTTACACCATCTAATAATCTTGTTCCTTGTGACTCTCTCCTTGGTTTCCAAGATTTTGATCGGTTGTTCGGCATTAGTCAAATCTTCGTGTAGTTCCAATTCTTCCATTGGCACTCGTTCTTCCGGTACTCCCAAGCACTTCTTGAGCTGGGAAACATGAAACACATCATGGACATCTGAAAGATGAGCTGGCACATCTAACCTATATGCTACCTCTCCTCTTTTGTCCAAAATCTTGAATGGCCCAGTATAGCAAGGTGCTAGGTTGCCTCTTATGTTAAACCTCTTATGACCTCTCATTGGTGACACCTTGAGGTAAACAAAATCTCCTATTTCAAAGGCTAGTTTCCTTCTCCTATTGTTCGTATAACCTTTTTGCCCTGATTGAGCACCCCTCAAGTTTTCACGAATAATATGAACTTGTTTTTCAGATTCTTGTAACACATCCAGACAAAATACTTGAGTTTCTCCTGTCTCATTCCATTCCAGAATAAAGGTGTCCTACACTTCCTTCCATATAGTGCCTCATACGGTGACATCTTCAAACTTGCTTGGTAACTACTGTTGTATGAAAATTCTGCATATGGCAAGCTTTTGTCCCAACTTTTCCCATGCTTCAAAGCACAAGCTCTTAACATGTCCTCCAAAATATGATTGGTCCTCTCGGTTTGTCCATCCGTTTGAGGGTGATATGTTGAACTAAAATTCAACCTTGTTCCCAATGCTTCATGCAATTTCTGCCAAAAGCTAGAGGTAAATTGAGAACCTCTATCTGAAACTATCTTCTTCGGAACTCCATGTAAACACACTATTCTTCCCATACACAGTTCTGCCAATTTCTCTCCATTGAAGGTGGTCTTGATGGGAATAAAGTGAGATTACTTGGTTAACTGATCCACAATTACCCAAATTGAGTCATAACCAGACTTTTTACGCGGTAAACCAACTATGAAGTCCATACCAATCTCTTCCCTCTTCCATTCCGGGATCTTCAATGGCCGCAATAATCCAGCTGACCTTTGGTGTTCCACCTTGACTCATTGGCACACATCACATAAGGCTACGAATTCGGCTATGTCCTTTTTCATGCTAGCCCACAAATAGCATGTCTTCAAGTCCTTGTACATCTTCGTACAACCGGGATGAATTGAGTAAGGCGAGTCATGTGCCTCCTTCAGTATTCTCTCCCAAATATGCTTCACATTCGGCACAACAATCCTCTTACCAAGCCATAGAGTACCTTGTTCGTCCTCATCAAATCTGAATTCTCTCCCCTCCTTTCCTTGATCTCCTGAATTTCCTCATCATTTGTTTGTCCCTCTCGAATTTCTTGCTCCAAAGTCGGATTTAACTCCATCATCCCCATCTCATTCACAAATCCGAGATTCAATCGTTCAAACTCCTTACATAACTCAGATGGCAGCTCACGGACTGTGAGTTGATGACTAACTCCTTTCATAATCAAGGCATTGACCACTACATTAGCCTTTCTTAGATGATAATTGATTCCCAAATCATAATCCTTGATGAGCTCCAACCATATTTGTTGCCTCGAATTCTGATCCGTTTGTGTGAAAATATACTTAAGACTCTTGTGATTCGTATAAATTTCACAGCTATGTCCAAGGATGTAGTGTCTCCAAATTTTCAATGCTTGTACCACCGCTGCAAGTTCCAAATCATGTGTTGGGTAATTCTGCTCATGTTTCTTCAATTGTCTTGATGCACAGGCAACCACTTGACCTTCTTGCATCAACACACATCCAAGTCCCTGTCTCGATGCATCACAATATATGTAAAAACTCTTGTTTACATCTAGCAAAACCAAAAATGGGGCTGTAGTTAACCTCTTCTTTAGCTCATCAAAACTGTTTTGACACGCTTCAGTCAATAGGAAAGCCTTTCCCTTCATTAGCAATTCCGTCATTGGCTTGGCTATCTTGGACAAGTCCTTGATGAACCTACAGTAATATCCAGCCATCCCAAGAAAACTTCGGATCTCCTTTACATTTTGGGGTGGCTCCCACTTCAACACGTCCCTCACCTATCCGAGGTCAACCGAAACTCCTCCCAATGTAATGATATGATCCAAAAATGATACTTCTCTCAACCAAAACTAACACTTGTTGAACTTGGCATACAATTGATGCTCCCTCAATTTCTGCAATGTAAGCCTCAAGTGTTCCTCATGCTCCATCTCATCCTTCAAGTAGATCATAATATCATCAATGAACACCATAACGAATTTATCCAAGTACACCATGAAGACCTTATTCATGAGGTACATAAAGTAGGCAGGCGCATTTGTCAATCCGAAGGACATCACGGTGTACTCATAAGATACATACCGTGTCTTGAAAGTTGTCTTAGGTATGTCCGACCATCTTATTCATTTGAAAATATCCCGACCTCAAATCAATCTCGGAGAATACACAAGCACCCTTCATTTGATCAAACAAGTCTTCTATACATGGCAAGGTGTACTTGTTCTTAATTGTCACTTCATTGAGAGCTCGGTAATCCACGCACATCATTTGCGACCTATCCTTCTTGTCCATGAATAAAACGGATCCCCAAGGTGAAGTACTGGGGTGAATAAAACCCTTCTCTAGTTGCTCTTGGATTTGCTTCTTGAGCTCCGCTAATTCCTTAGGAGGCATCCTATACAGCCTCTTAGATATTGGTGCAGTTCCAGGTATTAAATCAATAGCAAACTCAATGTCTCAGTCAGATGTCATACCTGGCAACTCATCTGGGAACACATCCAAACATTCACACACCACCAGAATCTCCTCAATCGCGACACCGTCCATGTGATTCAGCTCCAATTGCTTTGGTGCGTGTTGAGATGCTTCAAATTCTACAGTAATCCCATCTTCGTTGGTCAACTTCACTGTCTTCGTGGCACACTCAATAACTCCATTGTGCTTCCTCAACCAGTCCATACCATGTATAATGTCCAATCCTTGGGAATCCAAGACGATGAGGTTGGCGGAGAGGTCTACCCCCCTTATTCTAGGGCTTACTTTTGGACATACTATATTTGTCCTCATCTCTCCTCTAGGAGACTTAACCAATAGAGTAAACTTCATATGAGAGATAGGCAAACTATACTTGGCAACATATTTCGATGCAATGAATGAATGCGATGCTCTAAAATATAATAACATAGTTGATGGGTTGGAGTTTGTGAGAAACATACCAATCACCACGTCATCCGCTTTTTGAGCATCCTCCGTAGGGACATGGTTCACATTGCCACGGGCGAAATTCTGCTGTCCATGATTTCCTTGTGGCTGTCCTCCATTGAGTCTTGGGTTTTGCCTTGGCAGATTGCTTCCTTGACCAAGGCTTGACTTAGGACATTGATGTGCAAAGTGTCCAACTTCTCCACAAGTATAGCACTTATTTGCTGTACCAGAATTATTGGGACGAGCTTGGTTCTGAACATTTGCACTAGGGAAATTAGCACAAGATGCATAAGGCATTAGAGGCCTAGGTGCTTGCATAACAGGGCGCTGTTGCACAAACTGAGTCGGGCGCGGTGCAAATCCAGGGTGATGTACAAGAGCAGAGGAGCTGTAATATGGCGCATTAGGTGGTGCAAAGCGAGGGCGCACATTACTTCCTTATTGTTGTCCTTGATATGGTGCCTTCCTCTTGTTGTCTTGTTCCATCTCACGGACCTTGTTCTCCACCACAATTGCTTTGTCCACAAGCTTTTGGAAGCTGGCATAATCACAATTGAGCAATTGCACTTGGATTTCATTGTTAATGTGGGGACCGAGTCCACACAATCTAGGAATCGCAGGGGGTGGTGTCATGCGATGCGGCACCCAACAGCACACACGAAAAGAATACGACAAAATACAAAGTTTTATTTATATAAACAGCGGAAGTCTTTTACAATACTTAATATACAACGGAAGATAATATTCATAGCTAAACGCTCAACCTAGCTATGCAAAAGTGCAGCCGTCCAGCCCACGGACGCAACACACTAGCCACACCAAATTTTACTGTGGCGTGGAGGGCTCCCATTCAGTGGTATACCCTGATGGGGGCATCGCCTCATCCTCGGGCCCTTCCTCATACGTATCACCTGTAAGAAACTTAATATAGTAACCATGAGCACGAAGGCTCAGCAAGACTTAACCGTCTCATCTAAACATGGAACTCTATATGCAAGAATACTTAACATAGGCGAGATATTGCAGTAAATGACTCGCCTACATGTGGATCCTTAATTTTCAAGTTATTAACAGGAGCATACAAGTTCAATAAAGTAACTTTAGTGAGTGTATTTGACAGCAACCAAAGTTTCAAAACAATTATAATTCAATACATCGTATTCGCCGGACTTCTTCAGTATTAACTATGTCACAGCGCAGTGAACAAGCGGTACTCAAATAACTGTGAGGGACAGTGATTGCAATCAAGACTATGTTGTATGCAACAACCTTTCAAAGGAAATCCAAATGCCAAACTGGTCCTTCTGTAACGGGCAGGAGGTCCCCGCGTGGAGCATCTTCTATGCCCGCTGGCAGATTTACACCTTGCTACACTCAGCCCACTCCTATAAAACGGTAGGGTAAGCCTCGACACCCAAGCTAACCAATTACATCGGTTTCCTGGTTTCCATATAGCCAGTATGCATCCGGTACAGTTAAAACTTGTCCAGCAGGGCCGCACATGAATCGGTCCTCAATCGACACAATCATGGCTATGCACGTGAGACTATGTCTCGTTGCATCCTACCCGTTGCTCGGTCTCAATTTCATATTCATAAATCATTCCTTAATCAAATTATTTCCCGTGTGATAAAATCCTATCTCGTGAGTAGATTCCAACTACTCGACTTCTACCGGACTCCTGAAACTTAAGCATAGCATTTTCTACTCGTCAGGCTGTAGACCTACCCAATACTCCATGGGTTTTGTGGGTCATGCAAGTGGAGTAACAAGCACCTTAGCCCTAATGCACAAACATCATCCTTGACTTAAGTGATACAAATAGAAACTTTGAATCAGCACATAAATGCAAACCCGGGCTTGCCTATTTTTGAGTCACGGGGGAAATTAGACTCTGGGAGGATGTTGTACAAGGCCTCTGGGTCCTCCTCGATCTCGGTCACTATATGATATGCAATATATAAAGTACATGAGTGATATAGAAACTATAGAAAATATTTATAAATACTGATCAGGTATGTAAATGATTTTAATTGGCTTTGTGATTTTTACAGATGACACTAGGTTCTATGAGGAAGATCTGGACCAAAAAATAGAGATGTTCAAGGAAGCTTGTTGTCTCTAAAATTCCAACCAGTAAAAGGCTTCTCTGAATTTTGGTAGTAATTTTGGAGCATTGTCATGGTTAAAAAAGGATGATCATGGTAGAGGGGGTCTCACTGGTTCTGGGAAAATTTGTTTCACATTTTTCTGAGCTTCCTACACGGAGAAACTGATTTTTCAAGTTTGGGGAAAAATCTGAAAATGGTTCTGTACTTTTCTTAATTTTTCAACTACATAGAGATTTGGAACACTGATCAATCCAGTAAATGAAGTCCAATGAACTTGAAATTTTTACCGGAGATGAAGTGTATTCTTAAGAGTGTTCTGACCAATATTGGGAATTTTACAATTAACATAACAGGAGTAATTAATTTCCCAAACAGTTAGCTCAAAGGAATTAAATATGGAAATTATGGAACTTTCATGTCCAACAAATTGCACCACTGGAAACTAGGGATCAATATGAGTCTACCAGAATTTATTTGGCAATTTTTGACAATTCTACTAGGAGTAATGGATTTTTGAAGTTTGCTCAAAACCTGGAATTATTTTCTTATTGGAAAGTTCAAATAAATCTGCTGGGCCCACTCCATTTAAATGGAACAATCAGAGAGAAACCGCACCGAGGGCCACGGATTTACCCCACAGCCACACCGGATCAAACAGCCGCAGCTGATCCCGTGCGGTAAAACTATCGCTGACAAGCCGGTCCCAGGGGTCTTTGTCTGCCTCCCGACGCGATGCTCGGCCGCAGCAGCGCAGCACCGGCGAGCTCACCGGGACGGTTGCATCGACATCCTCTCGGCTCGTCTGTGACCGCCTAGCCTTAAAATCGACCGCGCAAGACGGTGTTGGGGTCCAATCGTGGCGGCGACAGCCGGAGATGGCGGCGCGACGATGGCGGCGGAGCTAGGGTTTCGGCGATGGCCGGAATCGCTCGGTAATGGCGCAAGAAGCTCGGGGAAAGGTCGGGATCGTTCCTGGAAACATGAGGAAGATGACTAGGGGGTGCAAACCGGATGAAATCACCGGCAAAGTTGAATTCAATGGTGGACTGACGGGATTCTTCGTGGCGGCGGGGAAAACTTGAAATCCGACCTCGTCTCTCGATGATTTCCTTTCATTTTTGCTGAGATGCTGCGTCTGGAGACCTAGAAGATAATCCTTAATTGGATTGTAGAATCATTGCACACAGAAACAGATTTAAACCGACGATCTAGTGACCTCGGTATGAACTGGCCACGGTGAAACTTGATACACAGATGCTAGGAGACACGATAGGGACTGAAACTTCACCAGAAGCATCTATGTGTCTTTGCGCACCTGTTTGTAGTTGACAGGGAAGAGTGTAACGGCCCAGAACCTCAGCTCCACGGTGGAACAGAGGAGGTCCAACAGCGTCTGCACGACAACATCCGTGAAATGTCAAACTACGGGCAAAATAATGAGCAACACGATGAGCCAAGGGGTGGCGATGATAGAGCATAGACTTGGCACCGACTTTCCTGTTTTCATTGAAGAGAAAGGACGCAGGATCGAGGTGCTCACCGGGGAGAAAGGGAACCGCCGGTGCTGAGCAACGGCGGGAGCGAAACAGAGTGGAGCGCTTGTGTGTGTCCACTTTGTTCAGGAGAGGAAGATAGGGATGGGGAGGGAAGAATATACACGCCAAAGAGGCCACACAGCTGCTTGCCGACGGTGAGGTGTTGGCTTCACCGAGCGTCGATCGGCGGTGCGTCAGTAAACAGGACACTCACGGTAATGGGTCACTGGCCAGTGGGTCCCACATCCCCTTCCAAGTCAATCATCTCTCGAACTTCAATTCTCCCACCTGAACATGTCCAAAATTGCTATATTTTGTGGAGAGGCCAAATCAAGTCTGTAGATTCAGATTCTGAAATGGATTTCCAATTTGGACAAGTTTCAAATGAAATTCAAATTTGAATTTGAATTTGAATGAAATTCAATGGAGTCACTGAGTTAAATAGCAAATGAGCTTCAAAAATTATGAAACTTTGCAAAGAGGCTATTTGGAATATTTGGGATTTAATGGTGAGCTCAGATTTTTATTTTGGCAAAGTTTGAACAGGAGCAAATTTTGAGTTTTTGGATCCCTTCTATTGAAGTTTTAATTGGTTTAATTTCCCAATTTACATTTGATTTCTTTTCCACATCCAAATTTAAATTCTCCTATATGAACTTTGTACCTTGAATTTAGGGCTTTTACAGTTAAGGCCCCTCATGAACAAATACTGCTTTCGGCTGTCGCGACTAACATCTTCAGGGGCATACCTTGAAAGTTGAGTGAATTTGATGAGATATTCACCCACACTCGATCTTCCTTGCCTCGAGTTCTCAAATTCTTGCCTCTTCAAGATAATAACTCCCTCCGGCACATAATGAGAACAGAAGCTCTCCTTGAATTCCGCCCAGGTGATCCTCTCCTGGTTCTCATGAGTATTGCAATAAGCATCCCACCAATCCGCAACTGCTCCAACTAGTTGATGAGAAGCAAAAAAGCACTTGGTCCCGGTCACTGCATTGAACAATAGCTAGCAACTTCTCCACGGACTTGAGCCAATCATCAACATCCATTGGGTCAGCAGCTTGAGCAAAGGTTGGCGGCCTGGTCCTCATAAACTCTCCCAACCGGTTATGAGGAGGTGGGGGTGGCGGTGGAGGCATGTGGGACTGATTGTTGATGTTACCAGCCTGTTGTTGTCCTATAGTTTGTATCATGGTCTGCATGAGCTGGTTTTGCATAGCCAATAGCTGCTCAATATTGATAGCTCCCTGAGCAGGTCCTTGTCCATGGTTATTCTGAGGTGCTCCTGAATGTGGCCTAGAGGGGGGGTGAATTAGCCTTTTTGAATTTTAGTCAGAACCTGCAACACATAGCAACTTGATCAAATACCACGAAATCAGACTAGTCCGGTAGAGTGCGGACAAGTCCGGTGCGTGCGGACTAGATTGATCTAGTTAGGTCAATGATCTCAATACCAGAACAGTATGTAGAGGAATGTAGTATGCAACTTGAAGGTATTGAGTCAATGAAATGAAATGTAGCACAAACTAACTATGGTTTCAATGTTTTAACGTAAGATATGGAAGATCAAGTAAACCCTAGAATGTGATATAAAAAAACTAAGAACAAGACTGACACAAGAGTTTACCCAGTGGTTCGGTTCCCACAGAGGCAACCTACGTCCACGTTGAGGAGTCCACGAAAGGACCGGGTCTTCTCCAACCCTACCCTCGTTGAATCGCCACAGAGGCGATTCTCTTCCACTAATCACAAAGGGTAAATCACCAAGTTCAAGGGGCCTTCTCACAAGTTGAGGGCTCCCCAAGATTACAAATCAAACAATACCAAGAACACACTCGTAATATCCACAATAAAACAACAGGAGTGCGTTTGAGAATCAAAGCCAAGAGCTCAAAATGTGAGAATCGTGTCCCTCCTTTGATCCAAAGTTAATCCTCAAGGATTTGATCTTTCTTGCATTGGATTGTGTGGAGAGATGTGTTTTCTAGGCTCTTGGAGGGTGTGATGGAGCTGGGAGTCGAGAGTTGTGAAAGTAAGGTCGTGCACTTCTATTTATATGGAGGTTTCCAAAGGTTACCGTTAGGGTTTCGAGAGTTCGGACTAGTCCGTGGTGCAGTCCGGACTAGTTCGGTGTGCAGCGTGTAGGGAACCCTCGGTTCTCTATAATATTGGACTTGTCCGGCCTTGGGCAGACTAGTCCGATTTAGGCTCTGGAAATCTTCGGACTAGTCCAGCACATATCGGACAAAACCGGCTAGGTGACTCTCATAGTGAGTTTGAGGACAAGTCCGCACTTGGGAGACTTGTCCGATTTTAGTTAGAAAGGTTATCTGACTAGTGCAGATATTATCGGACTCAGATCGGACTAGTCCGTGGTGGTATCGGACTAGTCCGGTCTGTGTAAACCTGGACTGTGCAGACAAGTCCGCACTGGGAGGACTTGTCCGATTTTGAACAGAGGGATTACCGGACAAGTCCAGGGTATATTGGACTAGTCCGGACCTGTGTAAAATTGTGCAGTGAATGAGTTTTCTTGTGCTTGAGCTCTTGGCATGTGTTTCTCCAACACACTCCGTACACACTGATCTAATCTATTCAGCTCTTGAGCTCTTTTTTATATAGATCCTCATTCTCCTTTCTTTTTGCGCTTTCTTCATAATTTCATTAAAACCTGGGCTCATCTCAACAATTTGGTTAGGATCTCATTTGCTTGTCATAAATCAACCAAAACCCACAAGGGATGCCTAGAAGCACTTTCAATCTCCTCCTTTTTGGTGATGTATGACAACTAATTGAGATTTCACAAAATGATAAAAATGCAGAATTTTCATAAAGTGTGCACATATGAACTTGGAACAAATTGAGCAAATAAAACATAAGGCATATGTGCACTCTTTATGGTGGGGTGCAAAACTACGTGAGTGTGAGCAATAATCGTGATGAGAATGAAATGATTGACATGGAAATACCAATATCAAGCATATATGTCAGTTCCAAAGCAAAATCATAGATTATCTCAAATCATCATCACAAATTTCATTACATAAGCACAAACATAGTCATTCCATCAAAACACAACACTAAGGGTACACATAACATAATTAAAGTTTTACAACCCAAAAGAGACACAAAAAGATACACAAATGAAACTCTCATCTCTCAACCTACAGCTCGGACCGAGTGACCCTCCCTCAATCTCTCCCCCTTTGTCATCAAGACACCAAAAAGAAGGAGAGGAGGGATCTAGTGGCTCATTCCTCACTGTCGGTCCTCTCCTCGTCTTCATCTTTATCTTCAGGTAGGGTAGGAGGAGGAGGAGCGGATCCACTCAAAGTGCCCCCAATGCCAAAGTAAGCAAGCTCGGAGGGAGTCAAAGGCCCAAGCTCAGTGAAATCAAAGGATGAATCTTCAAAGATAATAGGGGATCCAATAGGCTCGATTTCCAGCTTCTGGCAGATATGCTTGACATTTTCTTTTGCATACATCATGTCAGCCTTCTTTGTCTTGCTCAACTTGTGAAGCTTTACCTCAGCCTTCCTGCATGAGCCAAAAATGGATGCCAAGTATTTTAAAATTCCACCGAGGGACCCTTTTTGAGGATGGGCTCTAGTGGCGGGAGCAGTCCTCTAATCTCCTCGAGCTCTCCTTGGAGCCTCTTCACTGGACACGAGAGATGAAGCAGCTTGGACAGTGGCTTGGGGAGGCTTCTGGGGCCTCAAAGGAGTGTGCTCCACATCTTTCACAACCTCGATCCCCGTGACCTTCTCAATCAAAGACATCAGGTATGGTGCATAGCCACAGGATCTGTTCGTTGTGCAGGAGATGTTGACTATATCATTCCAGATGTAGTCAAAGGCATCAAACTTTCGGTTCTTGCTAATCACCTTCATTCGGGTCCTCTAGTACCATTGCACCCTTCCTGCATCCCCATCTTTTGGTGATATGGTCTTCTTCAACAACCTATTAAGAACCATGAAGAAGGGCTTCATGTTCTTGGTCAATGGAGGATTGTACTTTAGGCTTGTATCATAAAGGAAGTCCATATCTTTTCCCAAGACACCAATGTTGTGGATAGTCAGCTCATTGTTGTCTGTGTCTTCTAGGTGAAGGAGTCTTTCAACGTCATCATAGGTAATAGTGTACTTGGATCCATGTGTCATCCAAGTCCGGCTAGGTGACTCTCTTAGTGAGTTTGAGGACAAGTCCGCACTTGGGGGACTTGTCTGATTTTAGTCAAAAAGGTTATCGGACTAGTCCGGATATTATCGGACTTGTCCTATTTCGTGCAAAGCTATGAAGAGTTGAGTACTAGTCCGCACTGGGGAGGACTAGTCCGATCTTAGTCATAAAGATATCGGACTAGTCCGTGGTGATATCGGACTAGTCCGGTCTGTGTAAACCTGGACTGTGCAGACAAGTCCGCACTGGGAGGACTTGTTCAATTTTGAACAGGAGGATTATCGAACTAGTCCGGGGTATATCGGACGAGTCCGGACCTGTGTAAAATTGTGCAGTGAATGAGTTTTCTTGTGCTTTAGCTCTTAGGGTGTGTTTCTCCAACACACTCCATACACACTGATCTAATCTATTCATCTCTTGAACTCCTTTCCATATAGATCCTCATTCTCTTTTCTTTTTGCGCTTCCTTCATAATTTCATTAAAACCTGCGCTCATCTCAACAATTTGGTTAGGATCTCATTTGTTTGTCATAAATCAACCAAAACCCACAAGGAATGCCTAGATGCACTTTCAGCTCCATTGTTCTCCTCCTCATCATTGTCATCCCTCTGGTTGCGAGTCCTCACCATCTGAAGAAAAGCAAGAGATAAGAATTTAGAAACGTCCCCAACTATATGCATCAAGGGATATGAAACTAAACAACAACCTATACTAGCCTACATAGACATGGCAATGCTAAAGCATCCCAAAATCCTCCATTAAGCACACAAGCAAACAATATATATCAAACGACACACCAAGCAAAAACACATCGATTCCTGAGTGCTCCTATGTGCTCTGAAGTGTCCATTCTATCTAGGTTGCGTCCTACGGTCAACTTGTGGCTCTGATACCAATTTGTGACACCCGGTTGCGAAAATGAAGAAAGTGAATGCATATGTGTGCCCAGGACGTTCAACACACATACACGAGTGCAATCACAAAAGGGTATACAGAAAACTACGACATAATAAGATTAATTAACCGCTTCCATTACACAATTCATAATATCCTCGAATACAGGTTCTAATGAATATTAATGACAAGTTTCAACTAATGCAGCGGAAATAAAATAATAAGCAACTAAACAAAAGGGATAGCACAGCTCCAACACTCGACAGGCAAGCTAACAGCAGACATGGCCTAGAACTCCGCATTATCATCATTAAACTCCCAATCCTGACCTGCAACTATTGGGCAGGGATTGCAAGGGTGAGTACATGTTGTACTCAGCAAGTGTGGAAAGTATGAGATGTAGCTGATTCAAATGACGACATTAATAAAGGCTAAGTGCTGAAAAGTACATTAAAACATTTGAAAAAGCAATATATCATATGTATGTGAAATAAACCCATCTTAAACCATGTAATCATCGTGATACCAGTCCCTAATCATTACCATCATCCATATTCCAGATTTCTCATTACCAATAACCATAATCAATATCAGAATTTAATCCATAACCATCCATAAACAAATTACCAACCATAACCATTACCAAACCATAACCATAACCAAATTTCCCCTAATCATGTGAGGGTCCAGGTTGCTCATGACCGGAAGCACGACTATCATGATAGTTTTCAGACACTCTGCAGAGGTTGTACCACTTTACCCACGTGTTTGTGATTTCATCACCTTTTAATGACTATTGAATCTCAATTATGCCGGCTCACACTTCCTTAGGTGTGTGGCCAAGAGATTACAAAATAGCCTTTACAAAGGGATTACTAGCCTATTTAGACCCCACTGAGGTTTCACCGGTGGCGATGCCTCCAACTGAGCAAATCTTCAACCAAGGGCCCCCTCTTGAGCCATTCAGATCCTAGGGTAGTCCCACCAACCATCAACAAACCCAATCCGACTACCCCTTCCCCGAGCATCCTTAATGGTCCAAATAGTACTAGCAAAGCCCTAATTAGTGAGCTACGCCGCACCCATACTTGGCCTCGTGGTGGCACTATAAATCTCGGATGGTCGCTCCACGAACCGTTCCTTAGATCAAAAGCAAGCGAAATCACCATAACATCCAACCCATCCACATACCATGCTTGCTTAGATCACCCATCACCACATCATATTAACCATTTCATGTTAATCATAATCTAATAAATGCATAATTAAGTTAAGTGGTATAGTTGTTTTCCCATCCTGATTAATTAAGCAAAGCAAAAAGGGTAAAAACCCATCCCGACTCTCTATCATAAATTCCAGGTGAAAAGGGTGGTTAAACAAAGCTATCAAACTTCCTGTCATAGGATTTCCCATCAAATTTACACAAGCATGCAGTTTGCAATCAAAACATTTAATTTAAAACAGGATCAATATGCTTCAAGGACACTTGCCTTGCTCTTGGGATTAGTTCTGGTCAAAGTATTCAAACTCTTGGTGTTGTAGATCCTTTGCAGCACTCTCTAGTGCAAATTCGTCTAATCCGCACAATCAACATACAAACAAGAAAAACAATCAAAGACTGCACAAATATTACTCCACATGACATGATATGTAGGATTAATGCAAATGCAAGGTGGAACTTGTTAATGAGTTGTTCTTAATGATCACTAATTAGTTCTAATAGATTTTAACAAGTTTATGTAGGTTTGGTTTTGATTCCAAACAATTTAGATTTAATTGAACAGAAGTTAACCAGGAAAACTGGACTAGTCCGCTCGGGACCAGACAAGTCCGCACATCGCAAGAACAACAGATTAGGGTTTTCTAGAACGACGTGAATTTGGAGAAATGAGTTTGAATTCACGTAAGGAAGAGGAATTAGAAGGTATACCAGGTGTCTAAGACTCCAAAGAATCAAGGGTCTTGGATGTAACACTTGGATCTTGACGATCTAGGGTTGATGAAGAACTTGATGGTGAATTGTTGACAAAGAACGCGAAGTTGATGGAGATCTTGATCCTCTTTCGTTTCCTCCTCTTCTTCTTCTTGTTCTAGATCTCTTTCTCCCTCCTTGGTGGCGGCTATCCACAAGATAGAGTTTGGGTGAGGTGGAAAAGTGGCAAATAGATGTCAAGCCAAAGGGTGGGGTTGTTTATATAGAGGTGGAGGTTAGGGTTAGATGGATTTCGAGTTTGAGATGAGTAGGGGCCGGTTTTAGAGGCCCACATGGGCTTTAAAAGAGTTAGGCACACATCCCTAGGCCCACTTAATGTAAAACCCAAGAAACAAGTCATGAAACAAGATATCAACTCGGAGTCGCGACTTATCGGACAAGTCCGAAAAGGGCCGGACTAGTACGAAGTTGGACAGAGAGAAATCGGACAAGTCCGGACTGAAAATCTGACAAGTCTGAACTTATCGGGAGGGGAAAAACAGACCAATATGGCCAAAAATCGGACAAGTCCGACTTTAGTCAGAGGGAAAAACGGACAAGTCCGCTAGAACATCGGACTAGTCCGGACAAGTCCAGGGACATAGCGAAATTTCAGGCAATTTGGGACACCGGACTAGTCTGATATGGGCCGGACAAGTCCGAAAATGTCCAGAGGGAAAAACAAACTAGTCCGCAGCAAAATGGACAAGTCCGATGGAAGTCAGAGAGAAATCGGACTAGTCCACACCAAAATCGGACTAGTCCGCACTTTCCAAAATTCTTAAGTGCGGTTTTGTTTATAATTGATTTTAAACTTGTTCCTTTTTGTGTTGCTCAATATTAAAAATGTATAGGAATGTATGCAATGCGTGATGGATGAAAATGAGGGTGTTACATCACAAGACTTTGAAAATTGATGGGCTGGTAGAGCGAATCCTTCAACAATGCTATTCGCTGCGGCAAGCTCCCATTCAAGAAGGAGTCTCATGGTGACATTGTCTACTTCTCTACGTACGCTGTGGTTGGGCTGGTTCTGCCAGTATCCAACTTCTTGTTGATGCAGTTGGAGTCTTGTGGGATCCAACTGCACCACCTCGGACCTCACTCAATCTTGCTGGTGGCGATCTTCGTCCACTTCTATGAGATGTGGGTGGGTGTGTCACCCTGCATTATTTTCTTCCGGACCTTCTTCACCCTTCGTGTGATAAGCAAATGTAACTACTTGTTGGGGTTCTACTACTTTATAAAGCGTAGGAATCCCCCATAATAGTACATCAAGACCTTTCCTTCCGTTAAGTGGGAGACTTAGAAGACCAATTGGGTTGTGATCCAGGTGGACCCTCATGATCGGCTAGAGTTGCCAGAAGGATTTCCGACGATGGAGCCTGACTTCTAGGAAGAGCTCCCGAAGCTGACCGAAGAGTACAACCCCGTGCTGACAAGAATATGGAACTTGGTGGATGGAGGATTCACATCTCTCATGGTCCTCGACAACTTCCTGACCAACCACTGGGCGCCACTCAAGCAGCGTGAATTTGCAGCTTGGTCATACTACGGAGAAATGGATTTCTCCGGGATTAAGGTTGGTCGAAGAACCAACCTAGATGAGATTGCCTTGAAGCCCCATCTGCAGAAGCTGAATAGTGGAACTATGTAAAGAGATGATCTCGCACCTCCGGCTGAGTTCCTGTCTCTGAATGTAGCTACGGAGGTCAGGAGGGAGCTGCAGGATATGATGCCACTACTTGACGACACAGATCTTGCAGTGCATCAAAGGAGCACTTCGCCAGCAAGGATTGTAATCCCCGGAGCTTTGGCCCCCTGCCCGCATGAAGGGTCCGACTCTGCACCTGTCAGCAAGAAGGGCAAAGATCCTATAGATCCAAGCTAGAAAAAGCCTGAATCAAGTTGGGGAAAAGGCAAGGAGCCCGTCAACAACACCAATCAGAAGAGGAAGTTGACGCAGACGGATGGAAGGTCCGTCAGATCAACTTCGATGCAAGCGGTGCCACTGCCTTGGCCAAGCCTCAAGTCAATGTTGGTTGTGCTTCCAGTAATGACAACTCTGGCTCTGACGGCGAGATTAACTTCGGATCCAATGCATGCAATAAGCAATAGGTTCGACAAGTCAACTTCGATCCCAGTGCTAGTGGTGGGCTCTAGGTCTGGAGTCACTTCTTAGATGACAGAGATCCCAACTGAGGCAACACAGGTGGTTGCCACAACTTCTGGGATGAAGTCCGAAGCATTTGCCTCACCAACTATGGTGGGTTCTAACTCCGGCCGTCCAAGGAAGAAGCTTCGTGCCGACTGGTGCGACAACATGCCCAGGTAATGATCGACTCGTTGACTTGTGTTTTATTTTTGCTTTTTGCTTTTTCCTGGATTCTCTATCCTCCGCTTCGTATTGAGAGGAGCTTCTAAGCGTTGCGGCTACAGAGGCACACCGACAAATGCTCCCGCGGCTTCTCCTGTGGTGTATAACATGGTAGCTCCGGCACCAAGTGGTCACTAGATGATGTCGGTGTCAGCGGCCGAAGAAGCTGCAGTTGCACCAGTCCATGTGGAAGAAGCACTGGGGCAAGCTTTAGCTACTCTGAAGCCAGCACCAGAGTTACTAACATCGATGCCGAAAATTTTTAAAGCTCTGATGGAAGTTATGGCTCCAGCTCCGGAGGTGACGGTACCGTTAGCTGATGTTTCTATGCCGGAAGTAGTCGTGCCTGAGCTGGGACTTGAAGTTCTAGCTGCGGGGCCTTACACATCTATTCCGGAGGTCGATGAACTCTTGGAACTCAGCGCCGCAGATGTCGAGTTGTTGGAGTCCATGCTCGTGCCACGGGCTCTGACAACTATTCCATAAGACTTGGGAGAACCAGAAGAGGTACCTCAGGCAGGTCCTGAGCCAATCCCCCTGGCTATGTCGATTGACAATACCTGCTCAAGCCTCTGCCAAGTCCAGCTCACCTTCGACTACGAGCGCAAGGCCCTGGATGAAGAGCATGACACCCTGAGGCGTTGGTGAAAGCTGTTGTACTTCAAAATGAAGTTGACGCAGTCTCGGCTAGCAAACCAAAGGGAGTGGCTGGAGGCAGAGAAAGCTCGGCAGACGCGTTTCAATAACGATATGGATGAACAAGAGGATGCTATAAAAGCCCTCGGTGACAATACCCGGGAGATCTACGAGCATGCCAAGGAGGACAATGAACTTGCACATAGTCACTCGAAGAGTCTCAACGCTGTGAGAGAACAACTCTTCAAGCATCGAGATGATCTTGATAATAAGGAGGACGAGCACAAAAGAGGGAAGATGAAATCTCTCAGAAGTTAGAACGCAGTGAGTAGTAATTGGTTGACAGCATCGAGAAATTCAAGTCCTGGTGCGAAAAAGAAAAGCACCAAGTATGGCTGGCAAGAAAAGGAGTTAGCAAGAGGGAGAGTGATGTCTCTGCCAAGGAGAACAAGGTGAACGCAAAGGAGAGAGACCTTGAGGAGAGGCATGACCGCTTGAACCTCCGAGAGAAGAAAATCACCGACCAAGAGAGGCTGCTAGCTGAACAAATCCAACAACATGCCAAAGAGGTCGAGCGGTTCTTGAAGGAGGGTTATGTGAAGCTATCATCTGCAAGAAGGTCACTAGAGGAGCTCCGGAGTATGAGAGCGATTCAGTCCCAACAGGTCTGGGACTTCCTTCGGCGAGCAGAAGAGGCTTTGGTACCTTTGGGATTCAGTCCAGTCTGGCCAACTGACCTAGATCCAAAGATGGACAAAACCTTGGTGGCGCTTAACTCCACCAAAGCTAAACTGGATGTGCTAGGAGAAGTGATCATCGACCAGCTCGAGAGTGAGGGAAAGTCTCTGGAAAGGAATGTTGTAGAATATGTGCTGACATGCTTCTTAAGCTGAGATCCCTCTATGTTTCTAGCTCTGGTTTGTTGAAGGACCTATCGTCGATGAGGAAGAAGCTGCCAAGGCAAGCGCCCAAGAAGCTGCCCAGAAAGTTGCTACGTGCTTCTAGCAGAACTCTAGTAGCTAGGATCTTTCTCTTTTGTACCTTCATATTATAAATCTCCAATTTTGAATGAATGAAATCCTTTCGAATTCCATTATCATATTTAATGTATCGTTGCTTTTATCTTGTTGGCCCCCTAGTAGATGTGCTCAATTGATTGAGGACATCTACCATAAGGAATTCGGCAATGTATTGAATTGTTGTTTGCTTTGAACTTGTGGCAACTTTTATAACTCCGAGGTTCGAGGATTGCATCTGAAATCTTGAAGGACCCTTTGTCGCATTATTACGTCGACGGCAGGCTGCTGGGGAGTTTTCGGAGATCGAATACTTTGACGGTGCCCACTATCAATGCATAAAACATCGACAGCGCTCCCCCTGGGTGTTGTCTAAGTGTGGTTTCTTCTATGGTGCCCACGATCAACTCATAAAATGTCGATGGCGGGCCCCTAGGTGTTGTCGGAGCTTGGTTGCTTCGACAGCACCCACTACCAATGCATAAAAAGTCGACGGCGGACCCCTTGGGAGTTGTTGGAGCTTAGTTACTTCGACGGCGCCCACTATCAACGCATAAAACATCGATGGCGGGCCCCCTGGGTGATGCCAAACTAAGTTCTCTAGCAGCATCCACCATCGTTGTGCATATTGCCATCAATTAATCATTTTTCTTGCGCATGAGAGACAAGAAAAGCAGTAAAATTGGTCCCCTTGCCTATAGCCTATTTGTGGCTTATTACCCTTCTTTGAATTTTAGATCCTAACAAACTAATTATGACAACATAAGTGTACTGATTAAACTTCCTTAGGTCCGTATGCTTTCCGGACCCGGCTTACTGAGACCCACCAGAATAGGTAGAGTGGCGTACTTAGGGTGCTGGACCAGGCCAAGTTGATAGCGAACTTCGGACCTGTCATTGGCTTTTGTTTTCAAGCGATTAAGCCATCTAGCAATACTAAGATCCAATAGAATATTACCAATAAAACTTATATATCACATGAATCTCTAGGACTAAATTTCAAGTGGATTGCACAACATTGCTATTGAGAAGAAGGTAAAAGATGGTAAAAATAATGAGTTGTGCAAAAATAATGCACGTAGAGTCTATTTGCATATAAATGTATTTCATTATAGGTCCGGATAACAGGGGAGACAAGGACACACTTAAAGTAAAGGACCAAGTCAAGTGTGTTATTTATCTTGTACTAACTCAAGGAAAATAAAGACGCACTTAAAGTACAGGACCAAGTGTGCTTTTCATCTTGGACCAACCCGACTCTGTTCATAGACTATATAAGATACATTCTATACAAATACAGATTCACCTCTGTGTAACTAAGTGTAGAACATACGAAGGTGCTCAATATTCCAGGGGTTGGGAAGTGGTATCCCAACCTCTGTTACCAAGCAAACGCATCTGGGACGGGAAACTATGACAACTCAAAAGGGACCTTCCCAGCTGGGGGAAAGTTTGTTCATCCCTTCGCGAGTAAGTATTTTCCGTAACACCAGATTGCCTTCTTCCAACTGTCGGTTGCACACATATCTTTGATGATAGCGCCAGAGCGCCTAGCGGTATCGCACGTTTTGAACAGCTGCTTGGCACCTTGATTCGTTGACGAGGTCTAAGTCTTCATGTTGGAGCTGGTGCTGCATGGCTTCGTCGCAGGTCCAGACTTGGAGAGATCCCATGGCAATTTCCGAAGGAATGACAGCTTCGACTTCGTATACCATGAAGAAGGGTGTTTCTCTTGTTGCTCGGTTGGGTGTTGTCCGGCTCTCCCATAGTGCATACCGATGCTCTTCTATCTAGTTGACGCCATGCTTCTTCAAGTGCTCATAAGTGCACGTCTTAGGTCCCTTGCGTATTTTTGCATTTTCTCTCCCAGCTTGGCGATTGCTTGTCGAATGAGCTACTAATGCGTAGTTGACAGTTATTTGAAGGTCTTCGCAGTACTCTTGGAACGTTGCACTTGTAAATTGGGTTCCTTTGTTAGTGATGACTCTTTTCGGAACTCCATATCTGCAGACAATATACTTCAAGAACTTGATGCAGATTGCATGTTGATTGTCACAACTGGAGTAGCTTCTGGCCACTTTGTGAACTTGTCGATGATGACTTATAAGAACCAGTACCCTCCGACAGCTTCTGGGAAAGGTCCCAGAATATACATCCCCCACATAGCGAATGGCCATGAGGGAGTGATCATTTGAAATGAGTGGGACCCAGCCGGATTAATTAAAACTTTTCCATTTCCAAATAATTCCAAATTTTGAGCAAACTTCTAACTTCAATTACTCCTAGTATTTTTGCTCAAATAATTCCAAATAAATTCTGGTTGACTCCTCTGGATCCCAATTTTACAGTGGTGCAATTTTTTGGACATGAAAATCCTAGAATTTTCATAATTAATTCCTTTGATCTAACTGCTTGGGAAATTAATTACCCATGTTCTGCTAATTGGAAAATTCCCAATTTTTGTCCAAATTCTCTTAAAAATAACCTGCATCTCTAGTAAAAATTTCAAGTTCATTGGACTTCATTTAATGAGTAAATCAGTGTTCCAAATGTCTATGTAGTTTGGAAATTGAAAAATGTATAGAAACATTTCCAGAATTTTTCCAAACTTGTAAAATCAATTCCTCACTGTAAGAAGCTCAGAAGATTTAATACCAAATTTCAGAGAATGCTTTTACTTGTTGGACTTTTAGAGACAACAAGCTTCCTTGAACATATCCAATTTTTAGTCCAGATCTTCCTCTCATAGAACCTAATGTCCACTGTAAAAATCTCAAAGCCAATTAAAATCATTTAGTAACAGAAACTGTATTTAGAAGTTGATTTGTATAGTTCTATGTCACTCATGTACTTTATATATTGCATATCATATAGTGACCAAAATCAAGGAGGAGCTGGAGGCCTTGGACAGCTTCCTCCCAGGAGCTAACTTTGAGACTGACTTGCAGCCAGGCAAGCCCCAGTTTGCGTTAAAGTTCTATTTTATTGTTTTAATTTGTATCACTTATCTAGGGCGAGTTTTGTGCATTAGGGCTAAGGTGCTTGTTACTCCACTTGCATGACCCACAAATCCCATGTAGTATTGGATAGGTCTACAGCTTGACGAGTAGAAAATGCCATGCTAATGTTATGAGGAATCCGGTAGAAGTCGAGTAGTTGGAATCTACTCGCGAGATAGAATTTTATCACACGGGATGGATTTGATCAATGAATGGTTATTGAATATGAATTTGATACCGAGCATCGGATAGGATGCAGCCAGACTTGGTCTCACGTGTGTAGCCCTGCTTGTGTCGATTGAGGAGCGATCCGTGTGCGGCCCTACTGGACATGTTTGAACTGTACCGGATGCATATTGGGAATATGGAACACAGGAAACCAATGTAACTTGATAACTTGGGTGTCGAGGCATAGCCCACTGTCGATAGGAGTGGGTTGAGGGAAGCAAGGTGTAAATCTGTCGGCGGTCAGACACGCTCCGTGCGGGGACCTTATGCCTGCGATGGTGGAACCGGTTCGGCATTTGAGTTTCTTCTGATAGGTTGCTGCATATGACGTGTTATTCAATATTTGCACGTTTTGCACGCACGGGTGTACTAACGTGTTATCCGGGTGTCTACTGATTGCAACCAGCGTACCTCGCAGTTATTTGAGTACCGCTTGTTCACTGTGTTGTGACGCAGTAAATATTGAAGATGCTAGAAGAATACAACGCATTGAATTATAATTGTTTTGCAACCATGCCTATTGTAGTATATTGCTCACTAAAGTTACTGTCGGTACCCAGCATACCGGGTACCTTCGCGCACAAGCTAGAGCCGCCTAGGTACCCCGCCTTCCAGCAGAGGTAGGGTCCGAGTGTGCTGCGTGTTCAGAAGACCTGGACCCATCTGTACCAGATACGTGGTCCGGGCTACCCACATGAGGCCCCGAAGAAGAGTTCAGCTCCCCCTTGGAGACGAGCACACAAGCAGCCACATGTCCAACACTTAAGCATCCCCCCTTCCCGTTGAGATAAGGGCTATGGCGCTGCCATGTGGTTCGAGGCGTCAGACAGGCGACCTCCCAAGTAGACGGCCTCCAGCGCTGCCACGTGTCCTGCAGCCTTAGAGTCCCTACTCTACTTAGGAACGGGCTCTGGGGCTGCCACGTGGTCCATAAGATGGGACCCAACCTCCTCCGCGGAGGTGAGCTCTCGAGCTTCCACGTGATTTGTAAGGTGAGACCTGACCTCCTCCGCGGAGGTGAGCTACTGAGCTGCGACATAGTCCACCCACTTGCCCTGGACAGGGAGTTGCGGGAGTTAAGAGGGCGGTGCGCCTTGTCCCTATCAAGGATTGAAGATACGCAGCTTCCCAAACGCATGGCGCAGCACAAACCTAACATCAGGTACCGCTACGACCAATTGCATCGCATTGAAGACGCCGCAGGCCTATCCCACTCCTCCAACTGGGTAGCTTACGGCGATAGAGACAATTGGATAGGACATCCCCGACCATTGTCAGCAACGGCGCATGGGCCACTAGCAACTCAGGCGACAAGAAAGCGAATCTTCAAAGCCACGGTCAGAGGAAGCTTATGTGAGAAGCCTTAGATCTTTAGGATAAAATCGCCTGGCACCACCTATTGGGCACCGAACCCACTTGTAAGGCATCCAACCTTGTTTATAAAAGTGTCGGACCGCCACCATAACAAAGGACCCAACATCGATTCCCCGATACACACACGCATTCACACACACTAGCAATACAAACCACCATGGAGTAGGGTGTTACGCTCGTTCCGACCCTAACCACGTAAAAACCACCATCTCATACACTCTCATACGCGCATACACTTGATTGAGGCCTAAGCCCCATTGATCAAGAGCCTCCACGGGCTGCTCCTTAGCAGATCCGGTGGAAGTGTCGCATTAACTCATCGACATTTGGCACGCCAGATAGGGCCTTTTCCCTCAAAAAAGTGGTAGCGCTTTCACCACCCTGGTGTTCAACAGGCCCATGGAAGGCGGTTTTCGCGACCGTCGTCCGATGATTAGATTCGTCGCTCGAGCGGCGCTCTCAGGTCCGTCATGCCCCCGTGCAGGTACAACTGGCCAGGATGGCGCGTCGGGACACATCCCGACTGTTGACGTTTCTTACATCACATATCATCTCTCGAAAGAGATGAGGTCCGCAAGCGCACGAAAACTGTCGTGTGGCATTTCACCCAAGAGTATTCCCAAGAGTAGCATATTTATCCCAAAGAAAGGCGGTGATATAAAGTAAACACTATTATTATGATCAAGGTATAGGGTACTAAGTGTTTATCTTATCAGGGGTAAGTTGATAATATATGAGTAGTGTGACCACACCTAAGCAATCTACTCTAAAGGTAAGGTTATCCTGGTAAGGGTTAGACTCGAGACGGAGCTACTCTTATTGTACTCTAATTACTCATCTACATAGCCTAATAAAGTACACCTGAATATGCTAATAGTGAATACGAAGGCTTAGTGGTCCAACACATCAGGCATGGGCTTACCCTGGTCTGCCAGGCGACTCCCGCCAAGAGCCTATGTCGTAGCCGAACATGGAGGATTACAATGGACAGATAGGACTGTCACCACCTGCCGCCTACCTCTATAAATCGTGGACTATAATGCATCCAACACTACATAACTATCAAAGCACCATGCTTGCATGCTAAGTAAATACCTTAAGAGTTGCAACATAATATTCATCCTAAGGCAATGCGTAACCTAAACACTGTTGAACAAATGTTGGGACCAAGCAGTAATATATTTATATTAACATAATCATATTATTACCTAGTTAGACTATAGTGGTGGTGTATGATGTTTATGATAACATGATAATAGATCATAATAACATCTACACCTAACACGTACATGGACTCCACAACCAAACAAGGAACGCTTTGCCCAAGTATATAAGTAAATAGAGACTAATAATATTATTATTATAAAGCACAGAGTCACAAAAGTAAAAAAAGATACATGAGCCATACCTTTCTCAATTTAGACTTGGCACCAGAGGCTCCACTCTACAGCCTAACCTCCACTAAGGACTTGGAGAACTAATGTATACAAGAGAGTGAATGCTCAAGTGGTGTATGTTGAAGTGAGGGGTGAGGGGTCCTATTTATATCTTTGAGAAGGGTCAGTTCCCGCCATCCAAACCACGTAAATTCAGTCATCACTGACTTCTTCAAGCTAGGAGGAGCTAACACGTGGAAGCTGACCGAGTTTGGAGGAAAGACCAGGTCGGCCGACTAGGGGGTCGGCCGACCTGGTAAGTCCTCCAAATGGTTTGTGCTTCCTTGGGGTGACTTCCAGGTGGGTCCCATCCCACGATATGCGTGCTACACCATTGGATGGCCTTGAATACTTCTGTTTGTGGGCCATTTGATCCATGTGGTGCCACATGTCAGCGCTTGATTGGCTGGGTTGATATTTTATAGGATCCATCCCTTTGTTTCACTTCAATTCAGTATATAATATCTGCATGCACCAATTTCTCCAAGTACAAGTGGAATGTGTGCAGGAAATGATATTTCCATTACATAATTGAGTTATTTTGATGGGTGAAATTGGTATATAACAGCCGTCAACGAACACCCCCAAGCTTATCCCTTGCTCGTCTCGAGCAAAGACAAGACTTTAGGTTGATGATCAGGAGTTGCTACTATGTTCTATTTTTCAAAAGTACCATGTGCAAAACAAAATACTCTACCTAGAATTGCAAAAATTGGCATGGTAATTCACCCACCTCAAGTCATTATGGGGCTTATGCCATCTCCTATTCATGGGTGTTTGAAAGATAGAACAACAAATGAAACACACATACCCTAGAAATCAAGTTCCACTAAAATCCTGGAGAGTTCAATTTAGATTATAAGTACCTCAATTTGATTCTCTTGGTCTCTCCTTTATGTGTATTGGAAATTTTTCTTCACCAAGGAATTTTTCCTACACTCATCCTACCACTAAATAAGGCTTGTATGTGGAGCTTGGTAGGGAATATAGTAGGCACATTTGCAACACATAATATTGCTATGAGCAAGCCTTAGGAGAAATCAATTCAAAACAATTTGATTCAAGACTTGTGCATGAGTGATGGAATGGAGTGGATGAGGATATTTGAGATGACTCCTTTTTGTGTGGACTCTCTTATTTTACAGGGATGAAACATGGTTGCTTTTCTTTCTTTATTTTTTTTCTCATGCTTATGATGTAAGCATGCATTTTCTTCTTTTTTTCTTGTAGCCATGTCTTCTACTCCCTTTTTATGCAATAAATTTTTGGAGAGAGTACTAAGCATGAATGATATGGAGTTTCTCTTTTTGTTGTGGAATGGTGGTATGGTGGAATTTCGCTTACTTCTAGTGTAGAAGTTTAGCATGTGAAAATGAAGTATTGAATTCAAAAGTAATGAATGAAATCTCACATATGTCTATACTACTTTGACAAACCTCAATGTGAAGACAAATAGCATATGCATAAGGTCTATCAATGTAGTGTATCATATGGCTTTCGTAGGTATTTCCAATCAAATGAGAGTAACTTAAATCTTTTTAGAATTTCTCCAGGAATCTAAGTTGCACTTTTAAACTTGGGATAGCAGTCCTATCACTATATCATATCTCACAACAACTTAGAATTGGATTAAGCTTTTGCTACCCACAATTTTCAAATCAAGGCAAAAGCAATTTTAGCCAATGAAAGCAATATTTTGGAGAGTAGTAAGTTGTAAACAAGGGACATAGGAAAATCAAAACAGAGCAACTATTCATCATTTCATCTATGTGAATTCCAAACCATTCTTACCGCACATCTTTAATTTTATTTTGAAAGCAAATCTACTCTACTTATTTTTAAGTTTTTTTTAATATGCAAGGTGGATGATGGGTGAATGGAAATTAAATATGCGAGGGGTGTGATACAAGTTACCTCAAGTGGGGGTCCTCTCCCAAGCTTGTTCTTGGTCAAGGTACGCAGTAGGGGTTGAAACCCTAACGACGGATTTTGGCTATGAGGTTGGCCTAACCTTGTTGCAGCATGGCTTTGACTTTGGAGGGTTGAGTGTCGATGTTGGATTTTCATCCATGGGTTTCATGGGTGTGGTCGAGGAGAGTGTTGTCGATGCCACTCATCCACACTTTAAGGTTTTCATAGGTTGGATGTACCTTGTTATTCTTTGGCTAAGGTAGTGATAATCCCTTCGCACAAAGGTATGACATGCACTGAACATGCCTTGAGTGTGTTCCGTCATTCTTTGGTTAAGGTGTATTGTACCTTCTCGCCATAATGGAACAACTTGTACCTCTCATGCAGTGGGTGTGATCCGTCACTCCTTGCCTTAAGCTAATGATAAATTTTAGCCACAAAGGAGTACATGTACCCAACATGTGTTGAGTACGATCCTGTAATTCCTTGGCTAAGGTACAACATACCTATAACCACAAAGGGATGTCGTGCACTCAACATGGGTTGAGTGTTATCCATTGTTCCTTGGCTAAGGTATAAAATACCTTCTGGTCACATAGGAACAAATTGTACCCAATATACATTGGATGTGATATGTCATTCCTTGGTTAAGGTACATCATACCTTTTAGCCACAAAGGAATAATTTACACCCAATGATGATGGCAATTCCCTTGAGCTTGAATGAGTGCTTAGAACAGTTGAGAGCATTGTGCTCTCACATATCCATAGCAGCCCATGTTATGGTTGACCTCTAGCTTTTCCAATAGGTGGCAACCATCCTAATTTACTCGTTGGCCAAGAGATATTGAAATGGAATTCTCTTAGGGTTTCCAGCAATCGGATCCTTGAATGCCTGCATAGTAATTTTACTCCTGTACACTTCCTCTCTATGATAGAGAGGGGTGGTTAGCTCCCGATACTTGTACAAATGAATTTTTGAGTTAGGTAACCAAATCTTCATTTGTACGCACGAGGAAGAACAAGATCAAAGATGCATTGGGTCCAATTTCAAGTCTATACATGAACAATGTATGAATCATTGATAGAAGTGGGGCTTATGAAAAAATCAATTTGCACATTTTTAAAAGGCTCCTACTCATAGCAATGCAAGTGTCGGTACCCCGGAAACCGTACACCCCATGAGATTACAAAGATCTCAAGGGAAAGTCATCTATTTGATTTAAAGACCGTCGGAGGCCCACATGTCAGACATAACCGGACCCGGTTCTCCAACATGGTTAGTCCCAGGGTCGCCACGTGTACTGTCAAATCGGAGCTACCGCCCACAAGGGGTAAGCTGCGGGCTATGTACCGAAATGGCACCCCCGGACCGAACCCCAGACCGAGGGAAGCTCCGGAACTGACACGTGTCAGTTAGCTCCGAAGCTATCTGTTTCCCACAGTATGCTCCAGAGCTGCCACGTGTCCAACCGTCGGATCTTCAGCCTCTAACCTCCGGAAGACACCACAACGGCTCCGGATCTTCGAAAGGGAATCAAGGACTTCAAGACCCGATTAAGTGTAATTAATACTATATTAATGACACACGATCGGATGACCTTAATTACCAGTAACGGTGCTATCAAAGCCCATTACCCGGTCATTAAGGGCAATTAAACGTGTTGAATGAGTATCAATATTAGTAACCGCCGGGGCCACATGTCGGGTCAGGCTAACTTGTAACGGCCTGCCCTTGTACTATAAAAGGACAGGCCAACGACACACTCTACACGTTACATACATGCTCGATACAAGCTCATACAGCTAATACAACATGAACACACCCGTGGAGTAGGGTATTACGCTCAGGTGGCCCGAACCACGTAAATCTTTGTGTCTCCTGTGTCATTCACATTTCACCTTCTTGAATCTCCATGCGCCCACAACGAACCTCAAACTCCTCTAACACTTTAGTAGTGTCGGGAGATCTGCCGGATCCAAACCACCGACAGTTGGCGCGCCCGGTAGGGGCGCCTGAGATTTCAAGAATGGTGAACTCAACTGCTGGATCATCCAACGATCATCCTGCTGTTCAAGCTATTGGGGGCAATCCCTCCAATATGCACCCACCAGTAGGGGCCTCCGCGCCAGCAGGAGTCACACTACCACCACCGCCGCCTCCACCAGCAAAT
This sequence comes from Tuctoria greenei, assembly GCA_036927565.1. Taxonomy (NCBI): domain Eukaryota; kingdom Viridiplantae; phylum Streptophyta; class Magnoliopsida; order Poales; family Poaceae; genus Tuctoria; species Tuctoria greenei. The sequence continues at coordinate 98,521,523 of JAYESD010000011.1, forward strand.
CAAGCTGGACAACACGATGGTGCCCCGGCGTCAATCACTGCGTCGGCGAATCATGAAAACTCGGAACACGCGCTCCATGCAGCACGTGCTCTTCTCCAATGCCCACCACCTGCAGATGCATCCCGGGATGCACTGGAACAGTGGAGGGCTGATGTGGAACATTTGGTTGCAGCAGCAGCTGACCGCATCAGCAACTAGGGTCCTCCTCCTTCAGGACGGGCTCCGTCGCAGCGGCGGACCTTGTCTGGTAGACTTGGTCCGCACGTTTCCAACAATAGGAGACGTGCTGCATCACAGCAGGTGACGTCGTTGCCTCCGGGGCACGACGCACACACACGGTATCAAGGCTTTCAACTCATGACCTCCGGGTGGAGCTTGATCGCTGATACCGCCAACAAGACGGCCGAGTCCATATTGAACGTGCTCGCGAAAGACGAGAAGCTCAAGACATTCCTGCTCTTGAAGGAGTAGGAGGAGGCTGTTCAGCCCTGGCCATGCATCTGCGTATCGTCAGGTGGCCACAGAAGTTCCGGCCTCACCTGCCGGAGAAGTTCGACGGGACCGTCAATCCTGTCGAATTTCTTCAGATTTACTCCACTGCTATCTTGGCAGCTGGAGGAAATGAGGCCGTAATGGCCAATTATTTCCCAGTGGCTTTAACTGGGACCGCCAGGTCCTGGTTTATGAGCCTTCCACCCAACTCCATCAACAGTTGGGAGGAGCTGTGCCGGCAGTTCACCGCCAATTTCGGGAGTTCATACACCCGACCAGGAACTGAACCGGACCTTTTTGTAGTCGTGCAAAAAGATGGAGAATCCCTGCGATCATTCATCCAGAGGTTCTCTCAGGTACGAAACACTATCCCTTCTATCTCTAGCGCCTCTGTCATTGTGGCATTCAGACAGGGTGTACGGGATAAGAAGATGCTGGAGAAACTAGCGATCAAGGAGATCACCAGTGTCACGGAACTCTTAAGTTTGGCCGACAAATGTGCCAGAGCTGCGAAGGGCCGTGATATGCACTCCAAACCAACTCCAGAGGATCACAAGAAATCCTCCAAGGGAGAAGCCGCTACCTCCGGGAGTGGCAAAAAGAAGAAGAAGACCAACGGCAAGAAGAAGCCGTCGGCTGGTACATCCAATGTTGCAGCTGCTACAGCTCTGGGTGGCCGGGGGCCACGCCCCGAGAAGCGACCTCGACCGTCTTCTGAAGATGGTGGCAAACCCAAGGTGTGGTGTCCAATTCACAAAACGGGCAGCCACAGTTTGGAAGACTGTCGGGAGGTCCAAAACCTTGCCGAGCACCACAACAAGCGCCAGGAAGAAGCTCCTTTCCAAAAGAGGGAAGGAAAACAAAAAGTGGACGAAGCTCCGGCTGAAGAGGAGTTAGGTTTTCAGGATCCCAAAAAGGTCCTGAAGGCCGTCTACACCTCTGTCGATGATGATTCTGACGTCTCTGACAATGAGCGTCGGAAGACCATGAATACCATCTTTGGTGGATCATGGGACATCACCTCCCGCCGCGTCATCAAGACTATGCATCGGGACATGGCTGCTGTAGCTCCTACAGCCAAGGCGGAACCTCATCGGAATTGGATGGACATAGCCATCACTTTTGTTGCTTCGGACTGCCCTCGAAGCATGGTTGGAGCAGGTCAGCTACCTTTGATGGTATCTCCTACCATCAATAACATCCTGCTCCACCATGTCCTGATAGACAGAGGATCGGGGCTTAACCTCATAAGCTTCGAAGCTTTTACCAAGCTTCAGCTCCGACCTTCGGATCTCCACCCCTCTCGACCTTTCTCCGGAGTAGGTCCGGGAGCCATTACCCCACTCGGAGGTATTACTCTCCCCATTACCTTCGGGACACGGGAGAAGTATCGCACCGAGAAGTTGGTCTTTGATGTTGCTCAGATCAACTTACCCTTCAATGCCATCTTGGGTAGGCCTGCCTTGTACAAATTCATGGCAGCTGCTCATTATGGCTACCTGGTGTTAAAGATGCGAACACCAATAGGCGTTCTCCGGATCCGCGGAGATCGTACTGCCGGAGTAACTGCTCTGGAAGAACTCCATGCACTTACCACGGCGCAAGAGGAGGACTCCAGGCAGGAGCAAGCTCCAAAACCCCCGAGCATTCGTCAATGAGGCTCGACATCTGCACCTCGTGTGCAGCCAAGCGGTGACACCGACATCCCCGTCAAAGTCGTCCAAATCGGTTCTGATGCCGCTCAGACCACCCGTATATCGGGAGGATTGAACGACAAATAGGAACTCGCGCTCATCGCTTTCCTCTGAGCTAATGTCGACGTGTTTGTCTGGCAACCGTCACAAATGCCTGGGATCCCCAGGGAAGTGATTGAGCACAATCTGAAGATCTACCCTGACGCCCGGCCTGTGCACCAGAAGCCTCGGAAGCAATTTGTAGAGCGACAGAACTTCATTCGACAAGAAGTGAAGAATTTGCTCGAAGCTGGATTCATCCGAGAAGTCTTCCATCAAAAATGGCTGGCAAACCTAGTCGTTGTGCCCAAGGCCGGCGGGAAGCTTCGGATGTGTATTGACTACACAACACTAAATAAGGCATGTCCAAAAGATCCATTCCCACTACCTAGAATAGATCAGATAGTGGATTCCACCTCTGGGTGTGAATTACTTATTTCCTAGACGCATATTCTGGGTACCATCAAATCAGAATGTCTAGGGAAGATGAAGAGCATACCTCTTTCATCACGTAGATGGATTGTACTGTTATACAGCCATGTCGTTTGGTCTCAAGAATGCAGCTTCAACCTTTGTACGAGCTATGTACAAAACCTTTGAAGACCTCATTAGAGACATAGTGGAAGTGTATGTTGATGACATTGTGTTCAAGTTCAAGAACAAGGAGTCACTTCTTGACACCTTACAGGCTGTCTTCGATAAGTTGCGGGTCACCCGCACAAAGCTAAACCCAGACAAGTGTGTCTTGGGGGTTAGCTCCGAAAATCTTCTTGGTTTCCTGGTAAGTCACTGGGGCATAAAAGCTAATCCGGCGAAGATCAAGGCCATTGAAGACATGCGGCCACCAGCCCGCATCAAAAATGTCCAAAAGCTAACTGGATGTCTAGCAGCCCTCAGCCAATTTATTTCAAGACTGGCGGAACGGGCACTCCCCTTCTTCAAGTTATTGAGGAAGTCCGAACCATTCCAATGGTCTGAAGAAGCAGAAAAGGCGTTCCAGGAGCTAAAACAGTTCCTCACCACCCTACCAACTCTGGTAGCTTCGAACCCTGGTGAGCCTTTGTTGCTTTACATTTCAGCTACTGACGAAGTCGTCAGTATGGTCCTGGTCGCGAAGAGACCAGAACTACCCCATACTCAGGGATCCAAACCCCTTCGGGAGGGTTCGGAGGTTCCTGAAAGTGAGTCTGGGTCCCAGCTCCCAGATTCAAATCCACAAGAAGCCACTTCAGAAGACCCAGACTCCTCCGGGAGGATCCAGGTCGCTTCTGAAGAAGCTCCGGGTTCCACCAGCTAGAACCCGAAGGTCTCCGAAGAAAATCGGGATCCCTCCGGAGGGATCCGGGTCAGTGAAGAGGATGCTCCGGGCCCCTCCGGGAGGGTCCGGACCATTCAGCGCCTAGTGTACTTTAGCAGTGAAGTACTACATGATGCCAAGACTCGATACCTAGAGGTGCATAAGCTGCTCTATGCAGTTCTTATCGCCTCCAGGAAGCTTCGCCATTATTTCCAAGCTCACAAGATCTCAGTGGTGACTTCTTACCCACTTCTAGCAATCTTGCATAATCCCAACTCAACTGGGAATATTGCAAAGTGGGCAGCGGAATTGGCCGAATTCGATCTCGAATTCATTTCAAGGCAAGCAATCAAGAGTCAAGCATTGGCAGACTTCGTGGCGGAATGGACTCCCTCTCCATCAAACCCTGGGGGCCCCAGTGAGCAGAAGCCGGAACACGAAGCTCCGGCCTTCACCGAGCCTCATTGGACCCTCTACTTCGACGGCTCCATGCAAAAGCAGGGGGCCAGAGCTGGAATCCTTCTCCTTGCACCAACTGGGGAGAAGGTAAAATACATGGTACACCTTGACTTCAAGGCGACCAACAACACGGCGGAGTACGAAGCACTCATCTACGGACTAAAGGTGGCACTATCATACGGTGTCAAGCAACTGCTGGTCAAGGGAGATTCACAGCTCATCATTAAGCAAGTGAAGGGTGAATGCTCCTGCAACAATCTCCAGTTAGTTGCTTACCTCCTTGAAGTCCAGAGGCTTCAGAAGGACTTAGAAGTCCTAGATCTCCACCATGTCCAACGTGCCCACAACGCTGAAGCCGACGAACTCTCGACGAAAGCATCAACCGGAGCTCCGGCTCCTGACGAAACTTTTGTCCGGGGGTTTTCAAAACCCACAGCTCAGCCTGCCGAACTGAGCGAAGGGGGCGAGATCAGCATCCCAAAGATGACGGTCCCGATGGCCCTGTTACCATGGCAGCCATCAAGGGTCGTAGGTGCTGCCGGAAGCTCCGAGCAACCCAGCACGCAAGACTAAAATGCTCAAGTTAGTTCTGATGCATGGATCTCGGAGATCCGAAATTACTTTAAAGACACATCCTTCCTGACGATGATGTATCCGCTGACCGGGTAGTCAGATTGGCTAAAAGATATACGTTGGTAGAAGGGGATCTCTATCGGCGCAGTGCCAACGTCATCCTAATGCAGTGCATCACAAGGGAAGAAGGTTGCGAGCTCCTCGCAGAAATCCATGGAGGCGAGTGTGGGAACCACGCGTCTTCCCGCACGCTGGTTGGTAAAGCTTTTCGGCATGGCTTCTACTGGCCTACAGCACTCCAGGATGCAACTGAGCTGGTGAAGAAATGCGAAGCATGTCAATTTCATGCAAAGCAAATTCACACACCGGCTCAACCCCTACAAATGATACCTCCTACATGGCCCTTCGCTGTGTGGGGGATGGACATCTTGGGACCTTTCCCAAGAGCCGTCGGAGGTTACAAGTTCCTGTACGTCACCATTGACAAGTTCACCAAGTGGCCGGAAGCAACTCCAGTTGTGACAATCAACAAGCAATCTGCTATCAACTTTTTGCAGTCCATTGTATGCAAATTTGGAGTCCCAAAGAAAATCATCACTGATAATGGGACCCAATTCACAAGCTCTGCATTTCAAGGATATTGCGAAGACCTCAGCATTCAACTTTGCTACGCCTCCGTAGCTCACCCAGCAAGCAATGGCCAAGCCGAGAGAGAAAATGCTGAAATCCTTAAAGGACTCAAAATGTGCACCTATGAGCGCCTGAAAAAACATGGTGCCAACTGGATTGAAGAGCTTCCGCCCAATCTCTGGGCCAACAGGACAACTCCAAACCGGTCAACTGGAGAGACACCCTTCTTCCTAGTGTATGGAGCTGAAGCAATCCTTCCTCTAGAAATCACCTTGGGGTCACTCTGGGTCCGGACCTTCGACGAAGCCACGTAGGACCAACTCCGGCGTGAAGACCTAGACCTACTTGAGGAGGGAAGGTGCCAAGTAGCTGTTCGGAATGCCCGATATTGCCAAGCCCTTCGGCGCTATCATCAGCGGCATGTACACAACCGACAGCTCGAGGAAGGCGACCTGGTGCTATGGAGAATACAATCCAGAGAAGGGTTAAACAAACTCTCCCCCAGCTGGGAGGGACCCTTCCGAGTGATTAAATTATCCCGTCCCGGGAGCGTTCGCTTGGCTACCGAGGATGGGACACCTCTCCCAAATCCTTGGAACATTGAGCACATCCGTAAGTTCTACACTTAATATCACGGAGGTGAGTCTGTAGTAACTTGAGGTGTATGTTATAGAGTCATTGTACAGAGTCGGGTAGTTCCTCCAGGAGAACAGCCGGACCTTTCCCGGAAGGTCCGCAAAGTTCATGCAACACTTGTCACAGTCTCAGGACTAAAAGTGTGGCTAGCTACCCTGGGTCAAACGAGAAATAAAACACGCTTAGCCTGGTTCCGTACCCTAAGAGTGTACTTGTTTCCCCTGTACCCCAGACCTATAATGAAAGACATCTTCATGTGAAACAGACTCCACGTGCATTTATTTTGTACAGGGTCAACATTTTTCTCTTTCTTGTCTATAACAAAGATGTGCAATTCTTAATAAATTTTAGTTCGAACGGTTCATATACGATTCGAGTTGTATTGTTGATTCTTTTGGATTCAAATATTGTTCATGGCCCACTCGCCTGAATGCCGCCAAGCCAATGTAGGGCCGGAGTGTGCTATCGACTTAGCCTAGTCAAGCACCCTAAGTACGCCACTCTACCTACACCCCGGCAGGCCGAAGTAAGGCGGGTCCAAGTACAATTGGATCTGGAAGAAAAGACAATGCATTCGGTTGTATTTAGAATCGCGTTGGACCTAAAATTTTCTTGAGAATCATAAGCCGCCACGAAGTTATAGGCAAGAAACAAATTTTACTATTTTTCTTGGCTTCAGTGTGCCGGAAAAATAAAATCTACGTTGATGGAGAAAAGTCGGAGCTAACAAAGCTCTGACTCCCTTAGGTGGCTTGTAATCGATGTTAAGCATTGAAAACGAGCATCACCAGAGCAACCAAGCTCCGGTAGAGCTAGGAGGACCAGCCGTCGACGCTAAATAAAATATGGTGAGAAGACCCCACAAACGGAGTCTGCTGCCAACAAACTAAGTGTTGGCAAAGGTCACTGCCGGAGCTACTAAGCTCCGACACCCCGGAGGACTAACTATCAATGCTCTACGCGTTGATAGGAACTATTGTCGGAGCTACTAAGCTCCGACGATAGACAATGCCGGAGCTTCTAAGCTCCGACAACCTTAGGGGGCCTTCACTATCGAAGACTTTGGACCTACACTCTACAAGTTCGGAGCAAATGAGTCTTCAACAAAACACAATATCCTCTTGGTACATGTTCACAATCAAATTTTGTACATCTACCAGGGGGACAAGTGAAGACAAAAGTGTTGAAGACAAAAAAAGTGAAATTCACAAAAATTTAGGGATTTCATTCATCTGGATACAAGGGATTACGAAATTGAGGAAGAAGAAGAGAAAATACAAGTGAGAACTACAGAGATGGTCCTAGACCCTATGGAAGAATTGGGCGACCTTCTGGGCAACCTCCGTCACGTTGGCTCGGGCAGCTTCGCCTTCTCCTTCAACGGGACCTTCAAGCACCGGGTCTAGAGGAAATTGGGAGTTCCGGCTAGTGTAGCACGTCAGCACATATTCTGCGACGTTCTTTGCCAGGGATTGCCCTTCAACCTCCAATTGGTCTGCGATGACGTCGCCCACCTTGGAGAGTTTGCTACCTACCTAGCTAAACTCCTGCAACGCCATGTCCAGCTCCGGCTCTGGCTCGAGATCATCCGGACGCACGGGACTGAAGCCCATCGGTGTCAGTGCGTCGTTGGCCTTGCCCAGGAACTACCAAATCTGTAGGGATTCCGCAGTCCTTAAGCCCTTCAATTCCTCCAGGGATCTTCTGGCCGCCACCAGTTCAGAATTCTCACGAGCGAGGCGCTCAACCTCTTTGGCATTTTGCTGGATCTTTTCAGCAACTCGCTTCTCGAGTTTTCCGAGCTCCTCCTCCCGGAGGTGGATCTTGTTCCGGCGGTCAACCAGGTCCTTCTCCCTGCCCCTCACTTTCTTCTCCCTGGCAACAAGGGCACACACTTGCTTGTAGAGTTCCTGCCCTCGCACCCAGGCCTTCTCCTCTTCCTCAGTGCAGCGCTCTTCCAATTTCTTGGCGCGCTCCTCTAGGCCCTTGTCAGCCAGAGCCACCTTCCCGGTGAGCTCCTCCTCCCTCCTCAGGATGTCATCCCGCAGCTCAAGGAGTTTCTGCTCTTCATCTTCGAGCCTTTTCTCCCTCTCTTCAAGTGCCTCCCGGTGCTTGATGAGTGTAGTGTTAATGGCCTCAAGCCTTTCTTGGCATTCATCGGTCGCACTGTTAGCTGCTTTGGTCTGCTCGTAGATCTCCTGGGATTGAGCGTCGAGGGCACGAGTCATACTCTCCCTGTCATCCAATAACTTGCCCCAGTATTCCAGGCGGACCTTCTCCCGCTTGATCCACTCTTTGTCATCTGCTAGCCTCGACTGCGCCAGCTTGGTCTCGAAGTAGAGCCAGTTACGCCACCGCCTAAGGGTTTGGCGCTCCTCTTCAAGAGCCTTGCTGTCGTGGAAGAAGGCCAGTTGAACTTGACGCAGACTGGAACAAGCGTTGTCAATAGACAATGACAACGGGATAGGTTCCGGACCTGCTGGGGTCTCCTCCGCTGGTTCTAGTGGGTTTTCAGATACAAAAATTGGGTCCCACTCCACAAGAGTGGTCCCCTGGGTCTCCATGGCACTAGGGCCGTCCTCCGGGATGGCCTAAGTCGCCATCGAGAAAGGCCCCGCTGCCAGGTCTTCATTTGCCCCCTCAGGCAGGGGGCCAGCAACTTCACCAGGGCACTCCGTCTCAGATGCGAGTTCCTTCGACGTCGCCACTTCCGGAGCAGGGGCCGCTTCTGGCTCCGGCCTGAGCACCTCCTCAACTGGGGGCTCGAGCGCTGACACCTCTGCAATAACCGGCTCGGGAGCCGGAAGATCTTCATCATCAACCGGCCCTGCGGCCGGAGCTCCAACAACGACCGGCTCTGCTGCCGGTGCTTCTGAGGTAGCCGGCCCAACCGCCGGGACTTCCTCTACATCCAGCGTGCGCGTTGGGACTTCAATCACCTCCGGCTCAACCACCGAAGCTTCGACAATTTCCGGCTCTGGGGCCAGAATTACTGCTTCCTCCGGCTCAATGGCCGGAGCTTCCATAATCTCAGCACCAGGACCCGGAGCTTCAACCTCCGAGACAGGTGCCGCATGCGCATCTTCTCTCCCGCAGTCTGACGCTACCACGGGAGTCTCTGGGGATGAGTCGAGGTCCATGACCACAACAGCTGGCGCCGGAGCTTTCGCAGCTTTAGCCACCACTTGGGGCGGCACCGGGACAGGAGCAGAAGCCCCCGACCTCACAGCTTCAGCTGCTGTGGCTGAGGGTGGAGCCTCACTCCTCTTCTTGGGAACGCTGCAGATGATGGATGAAGAAACTTAAAAAATAGTTACTACAACTAAACAACTGTCCAAGGTAAAGATTAAAAATTACCTTGGGAGGCTTCCGCACCAGCTTGCACGGAACCTCTTTCCCGGGCGTTCTGGGCTGGTCATAGCCGGCGAGGAAGCTCCGGAAGGCCCCCCGGAACTCGTTGCAGCAACGGGCGTTTCCCTAGTCGAGGCCCCCCTTGATCGGGAAGAACCTTCGCACCTAGAGGCCTCAACCGGCCCTGGTGCTGGAGTCGCATGCCCGGAGCTAGCACCCCGGGAGGACCCCGCTGCGGGTACAGTTGCCGCGGTTGCAGAAGACCCCCCCCCCCCTCCGGGGAGAAGGAGCCGATGCAGAGGTGGCAGGCCTGATGGACCTTCCGTTGGTGTGCTGCAGCTTCCTCTTTTGGCTCAAAGGTTCATCCGCCGGCTCCTTGCCCTTGCCGACGACCTCAACCCTTGGCTTCGGGGCAGGGTCGGAACCACCTTCGGAAACCCCAGGGATCTCCACCCTGGAGATTGATCTTCTCTCGACGACACCGAGGTCATCAAGCACGGGCATCTTCCGCCGGAGCTCCCTACTGAACTCTACTTCCACGTTCAGAGGAACAAAAGCTGATGGCGGAGTCAAGTCGTCACCCTCGACGTCAATGCCATGCTGGAACTTCTTGAGGTGGAACTCCAAGGTTGTCCCCACCATGTTGGACTTCAGCCCGGTCTCGACCCGGTCGTCGTCCATCACGCTGTTGATAGCCCAAGCGAGTTTTTCTCTCCTCTTTAGTGGTGCCCACCTATTGACCAGGAAGTTACAAAACACCGCCTGAGGAGTTAATCCTCCCCCCACGCACTGGCGGATCCTGGTCAGAGCAGGGTTGAAGGCATCGGCCAACACCGGAGCTTCACTCCAGATCGTCGTGTCAATGTTGGGGAGGCCTTCGGGCAGCTCCAAACTCTCGTGCTCCTCCACCCGGATGACTATCCAGTCCTTCTTCCAGTCATCCCACTTCCCAGAGGGAAACAACCGGAGGTACTTGAATGGGCACTTCTTGCGCTTCACGAAGTAGTAGAAGCCAAGGTACTCATTGCTCCTGCCGGTGGTATGGACGGTGAAGAAGGTCTGGAAGAGTTCAATGCAGGGGGGGATGCCCACCCACATCTCACAGAAGTGGACAACGATAGACACAAGGAGAATGGAGTGAGGGCCAAGATGGTATAGCTGCAGACCATAAAAGTCTAGCAGCATCAAGAAAAAGGAGGAAAAAGGTGGGATCAACCCCACCATGGAGTACGAAGAAAGGTACACCATTTCGCCGGCGGACTCCTTCTCAAACGGGAGCTCTCCCCCGGCGTGGACCATGCGGTTGAAGAAGTCCAAGGACCATCCCATGAGAGCCCGGACCTTCTTCAGGTCATCGTCGGTCTTCAAACAACTCTCGCGGAGACCCAACTCCATCGCAGCACAGCAAGGCAATAGAGGAAAAGCGAAGCACAAGTTGGGAGTTTGAGCGCAAGATCAGATGAGAGGCGTAAAGAACTCCAGACTGTGTGTGCTTTCCTTCTTAAGTAAGCCCTCGCAACGCTTGGATGGAAATCGCAAGGAAGTCGAAGATACCACTCAAAAATTCCACCCAGCCGATGACAAGAGCGCCCGGGACCACCCGACGATCAAGTCGAGGTTCTTACCCAAGCGAACGGTTGTCATCATGAGGCGGGAAGCCCGAAGGCGGTGGCCTGACATGGCGCGCGGAACCGATACGGTTTTCGTATCGGGAACCGGCGACCTTCAATTGCGTGAGATCCGCACGCCAAAGATCTCATCTGCCGCACGCGGAACACGCCACACGGCGAGGATTTAACTCCAAACCATCGCCAACGGCACATCCGAAGACCATTGAAGACTCAGTTCAAAAGTCGCGAGGATGGACCCACCTCCGGCGGAATGACTTCACCCAAGGGGTCTTCCCCAGAGGTGGGCCCAGGGGGCCACTGTCGGTACCCTAGAAACCGTACACCCCTTGAGATTACAAAGATCTCAAGCGAAAGTCATCTATTTGATTTAAAGACCTTTGAAGGCCCACATGTCAGACATAACCGGACCCGCTTCTCCAACATGGTTAGTCCCAGGGTCGCCACGTGTACTGTCAAATCGGAGCTACCGCCCACAAGGGGGAAGCTCCGGGCTATGTACCGAAATGGCATCCCCGGACCTAACCCCAGACCGAGGGAAGCTCTAGAACTGACACGTGTCAGTTAGCTCCGGAGCTATCTGTTTCCCACAGTATGCTCCGGAGCTGCCACGTGTCCAACCGTCGGATCTTCGGCCTCTAACCTCCGGAAGACACCACAACGGCTCCGGATCTTCGAAGGGGAATCAAGGACTTCAAGACCCGATTAAGTGTCATTAATACTATATTAATGACACACGATTGGACGACCTTAATTACCAGTAACATTTCTATCAAAGCCCATTACCCGGTCATTAAGGGCAATTAATTGTGTTGAATGAGTATCAATATTAGTAACTGCCGGGGCCACATGTCGGGCCAGGCTAACTTGTAACGGCCTGCCCTTGTACTATAAAAGGACAGGCCGACGACACACTCTACACGTTACATACACGCTCGATACAAGCTCATACAGCTAATACAACATCAACACACCCGTGGAGTATGGTATTACGCTCAGGCGGCCCGAACCACGTAAATCTTTGTGTCTCCTGTGTCATTCACAATTCACCTTCTTGAATCTCCACGCGCCCACACCGAACCTCAAACTCCTCTAACACTTTAGTAGTGTCGGGAGATCTGCCGGATCCAAACCACCGACAGCAAGTGATATAAATACACTATATGTATCCCTTCATCTTATAAATTTTCTAACCATCATAACTTTTTACACAAGAGAAAATGTATATCATTTAGGTCATGGCAAACAAGATTCTCAATTTTATCCCCCTGAATATTTTTCATTTATTGCCTAGGAATTTGAAATTTAGTGATCCATGTATGAATGAGTTTCAAACAAAAATTATGGACATCACTATTCCTAGGTTGCTACATAGTGATTCAACCATGCTCATGAAATGTCTAAGTCAATTTCAGTGATGCTCACGAAATTTTAGGTACTTGCTTAAATTTATTCCAATGTAAGGTGACATTCCTTTTTGACGAACCAACAAAAGTAATGTCAATACTTACTCTCGTGAGCATGCATAAGAATTGAATGATGAAAAGGTGTAAAACTTCCTTACCAATGCAAGTGAAAATCATTCAATCCTAATGCAATTCAAACAACAGAAAAATTGAACTTGTATCTCAATTGAAGAGTAGTCCACGTTGAAGGTTGTTGTGTGAGAATTTCACACCATGAATTTCAGTGTAGCCTTCATGTTCAATGTATTTTGCCAAGTTGAGGTTGGAGTTGAATGGGATTCATCTTGCTCCTCAATTGGACCATCGTTTTGAGCATTCCTCCACCATGAACTCAAAATGAGATCGATTGAGGGATATGCGCTTGATGTGGCCTTCCAAACTCTTTGCAAATTTTGTCTTGGTTGCACTAAAATCAAGAACAAACAAAACAACTCGAAAATAGGTTACGTTAGATAATAAGCATGTTGTACCCTTTGCCAAATTGTTTTTCCCAACTTGAAAGAACTTGCAAATGCATTGAATAATAAGGGAAATATATTTGGTTTGAATTAGGTGGATGGATTCAAGTGGTTATGCCCAAGGTTCATATCCAAATAAATTTATTCCTAATTCAAAATTTTAGTTTTATGATGGTTGGAAATTTTACTTTCCAACATGCAAGTGTGGAAATTAAAACATTCTAAATGCAAATGCAAAGATTGAAAGGAAATCCAAATATGCAATTGGGGAATTAAATACAATATAACTACCAATTAACCTATTGGCAAGGACTCACCGAATTTTTGAAGTTTGATGAGTGGGACTTACCTCCGTCCTATTTAGTGTGGTGATTTGTTGTCCAATCCCAAAGTTGAAGATGTGGACAAATTCTCTTCATTGAAATGCTAAATCTCCTTTGGCATGTCAGTTGGACTTGTGTACCACATGATGGCCCTAGCCTCTCCGTTGTCTTGATGAAGACTTGTTGATGTAGTGACAGTTTCTCCCTCTTGAAGATATTCTTTCGTGAGCATGGTGAGGCTTGTCCTTCTTTTGGGGTGTCACTTCGACCTTCTTGATATCCCTTATGGTTAACCCATATTTTGATCATGGATCAAAATCTTCCTTGGGCATGATGACATGTGGACTCCACAATCTGACAAGAAACGCTTTATCCACAATGTCACTTGCCCTAGGTTGCATGGGCTTGGTCGAAGGGTAGGAATCTCGACAAGTGATTGTGGGATATCTTGGATCTTGAATGCTCCTTAAGTTTCTTGTCCTTAGGCACGGGCTTCATGTAGTCTTGATTTCTTGCTTGGCCATGGACAAGATACTTCAAGGTAGGCTAGTTTAACTTTAATCTCTTGAAATCCTCATAGCCTTCCTTATTACAAGGGTGATATTGATTCAACCCTTGACCTCCTTGTGGATGGTAGCCACTGGAGTTGTGTTTAGAAGGATGAATCCCCATGGGTCTTAGGTAAATGATTCCCCAAGTGGCTCATGTTGACATGGAATTTCACAAATCATGTGAATATCCATGTTTGGATAATCCAAACATTTCTCCATTGGCTTGACCTTCATGATAAATCAACGAGAGGTGTAGTTCCTTAGCTAGCATGTCCACCTTGTTAAGTTGTGTGCATGCCAAGCTAAGGGAACTAGAGCATTCTTCAATCCACCCCTTCGGTAGAGACCATATTCTCATCCATGATGAATGAGAATATGTCTCCTTCAGCTCCAGCACAAAAGTGATCATGGATTGGTGGACCAACCCATGACATGAATGTTGGATGAGGAGCCAACTATCCATCCTACGGTGGAGGCAAACCAAGAAGAACTCTTGGTGCCTCCCCCAAGCCTGGGGATGAATGACTTTGGCTCCTACGGGAAGCTGAAATTCTTCCGCGAAAGGCAATGGTGTTGCCTAGCGGATATTTTTTGAAGTAGGCCTTTAATCATCTTGCAGTTGAGCACTAGTGTCGTCGTTGGCTATTTCCTTCACATAATTGAGTTATATTGACGGGTGAAATTAGTATATAACAGCCATCAACAACAAGCAAGAGTAATCCTATCTAATAACTATTAGCACTGATTGCATAATTGCAAGTGATATCTATCCTTAACTTCCATTGCCTTCCCCAGCAACGACGCTAGAAATGCTTTTTGACGTTTCTTATGTCACGGATCATCTCTAGAAAGAGATGAGGTCTGCAAGTGCACGAAAACTATCATGTAGCATTTCACCCAAGAGTATCCCCAAGAGTATCGTATTTATCCCAAAGGAAGGTGGTGAAGTAATGTAAACAATATTCTTATGATCAAGGTATAGGGTACTAAGTGTTTATCAGAACAGGGGTAAGTTGATAATATATGAGTAGTGTGACACACACCTAAGAAATCTACTTGATAGGTTAGGTTGTCCTATTAAGGGTTAGACTCGAGATGGAGCTACTCCTACTGTACTCTAATTACTCATATACATAGCCTAATAAAGTAGACATGAATATGCTAATAGTGAATACTAAGGCTTAGTGGCTTAGTGGTCCAACACATCAGGCACGGGCTTACCCTGGTCTGCAAGGCGATTCCCGCCAAGAGCCTAAGTTGTATCCAAACGTGGAGGATTACAATTGATGGATAGGGTTGTCACCACCTAACGCCTACCTCTACAACCTGTTGACTACGATGCATGCAACGCTACTTAACTATCCAAGCACCAATATTGCATGCTAAGTAAATACCTTAAGATTTGCAACGTAATATTCATCCTAATGCAATGACTAACCTAAATATCGTTGAACCAATGTTGGGAACAAGCACTAACATATTCATATTAACATAATCATATTATTACTTAGTTAGACTATAGTGGTGGTGTATGATGTTTATGATAAAATGAAGCATTATGTCTAGATCATAACAACATCTACACCTAGCACATACATGGACTCCGCAACCAAACAAGGAACACTTTGTCCAAGTATATAAGTTAGAGAATAATAATATTACTATTATAAGGCACAAAGTCACAAAAGTAAAGAAAGATACATGAACCATACCTTTCCCAATTTGGACTTGGGACTAAAGCGTTCTCTCTACGGCCTAACCTCCACTAAGGACTTGGAGAACTAATGTATACAAGAGAGTGAATGCTCAAGTGGTGTGTGTTGAAGTGAGGGGTGAGGGGTCCTGTGTATAGCCTGGAGAAGGGTCAGTTCCCGCCACCAAAAGTGCGCGAATCAGTCCCACTGACTTCTTGAAGCCGGGAGGAGCCAACACGTGGAAGATAACCAAGTTTGGAGGAAAGACCAGGTCAGCCGAGTAGGGTGGTCGGCCGACCTGGTAAGTCATCCAAACGGTATGTGCTTTCTTGGGGTGACTTCCAGGTGAGTCCCATCCCTTAATATGGGTGCTACACTTTTGGATAGCCTCAAATACTTCTGTTTGTTGGCCATTTGATCCATGTGGTGCCACATGTTGGTGCTTGATTGGCTGTGATGATATTTTATAGGATCCATCCCTTGTTTGACTTTAGTTCTGTATTAAATATCTGCATGCACATATTTCTCCCAGTACAAGTGGAAAAAGGTTAAATATAAAGGTCATGTGTGCAAGAAATGATATTTCCATCACATAATTGAGTTATATTGACGGGTGAAATTGGTATATAACAGCCGTCAACAACAGCCCAGTCGGCTCCCCCGACATCGCCGATAGCAAGCCCGGAGAATGCTCTGACAGCGGCCAGGGCTCTTCTCCACCACCCACCGTCACTGAGCGCTTCCCAGGGAGCGGCTCAGCAGTGGGTCCAAGACATCGACCAATTCATCGTTGCGGCCATCAACTCCCCTAACAGTGGAAGGCATCACGTGTCGCTCTGGCGCACGACGTCCATCGACCGTCACACCATAAACTCCCGCTCCTCTAGGCTTACGAGCGCTGGTCGGCCCCCCATGAAAGACCTGAGGGTTGAGCTTGACCATCGTCAAGCACACATGGATGGTCAAGTCATCATCGAGCGGCAGCGTGAGAGGCGGCACAACCTTGACGCCGAATATGGCCCGCAATGCCCTTTTCATGAAGTGTCCTCCATCCAGGGTGCACCGCATGTAAACCCTCCACCACATAACCAGGAGTATGTCAGCTTGATAGCCCCCTATAGTATTTGGTGCAGCAGGACATGAAGCAGCAGTACTTGGTGCAGCCAGTACCGTTGCAGCAACACATGGCATAGTCGGTGCAACAACCGCACATCCCGCAGGCGCTGCATGTCGTGCAGCAGACCCCCCTTGGCTATGCTGCCCCGTATGCCACTCAGGCGAAGCCTGTCAGAGGCTGCGCGGTGTTGGCTCCGTACATCTGCATCATGATGTGGTCGCGCAAGTTTCGGCCACATCTGTCGGAAAAGTTTGACGGAAGCGTCAACCCGGCCAAGTTCATACAAATCTACACCATGACTCTCCTTGCTGCAGGAGCGAATGAGCCCATCCTGGCAAACTACTTCCCGGTCGCCCTGACTGGATCGGCTCGCTCGTGGCTGATGAACCTCCCCGAGAGGTCTATAACCTCTTGGGATGAGTTGTGCCAATAGTTCATGGAAAACTTCGACAGCTCCTACACGCGTCGCGACACCGAGCTCAACCTCCACGCTGTGCGAAAGCAACCCGAGCAGACATTGTGATCATTCATCCAGCGTTTCTCCCAGGTACGCAACTCCATCCCCAACATCCTGAGTGCCTCTGTCATAGTGGCATTCCGCCAGGGGGTGCGTGACTGCAAGATGCTCGAGAAGCTAGCCATGCACAACGTTCAAGACGTCTCTGAGCTCTTCTCCATCGCAGAAAGGTGCGCCAGGGCAGCATAAGGCCGCGACTGGCATGCTCAGCCCACCTCCGGGGTAGGGGGGCTGGCCAGACCATAGAAGCAGTCTCTACCCCTGGTAGCGGCAAAAAGAAGAACAAGAATCGACGTGGCGGCCAGAACAAGCCGCTGCATGGGTCCCCCATCACGGCAGCAGCTGTGATTGGTGCTAGCAAACCCCCACGCCCTAAGAAGCGCCGTGTCAGCCACCTGCCACTGTCGACGGCGTCGAGCCCTGCCTAGTGCACAAGACTCGCGACCACACTACGAGCAGGTGTCGGGAGATCAAGAGATGCGCTGAACGCTACAAAGAGCGGGCACATCAATGCCCAGATGGTGACCCCTTCTGCTAGCGGGAGGGAAAGCAAAGGTCGACCCTAAGGTCGACGATGACGAGGATATGGAGTACCAGAAGCAAGAGCGGACCGTCAAAGTGGTCCACCAAGAAGACTCTGATGCCAGCAGCGAGCACGAGCGTCGCAAGACACTCCACCTCATCTTTGGAGGGTCTTGGGATCCCGCATCCTGGAACGCGGTCAAGACCCTTCATTGTGCAGTGGCTTCAATAGCCCCTACCCCCACTCTGGCGCTGCAGCACCAGTGGAAGGAGATGCCGATCAGCTTTGACACCTCCGACTGCCTCAAAAACATGGTTGGGGCAGTGATTCTACATCTCCTGGTCGCAACCCACCATTGCCAACGTCAAGCTCCACTATGTCTTGATAGATGGCGGGGTCGGGCTCAGCCTCCTTAGCTGTGCAGCCTGCGAGCAGCTGCAGATCCCGGTGTCCAAGCTCACACCCTCGAGCCATTCTCGGCGGTGGGACCAGGGAGCATCATCCCATACGGCAACATCCATCTACGGGTGACCTTCGGGACACCCGACAACTACAGGATGGAGAGCATCTTCTTCGACATCGCGGATGTCAGCCTCCCCTTCAACGCCATCATTGACAGGCCCGCCCTGTACCGATTGATGGCCGTAGCCCAATACGACTACCTTGTCTTGAAGGTGCCAACCTCTTCCAGCGTCCTCAGGATTCGCAGAGACCGCACTACTACGGTGTTAGCCTTGGAGCAGCTCCAAGCCCTCACAGCAGACCCAATACCTGTCCCGGGTGATGCTGGATCAAGTCAGCCTCCGCTGAGCTCGCGTCAGTGCAGAGCACCCGCTGCGCCCCAGCTGTAGCCCTTCAGAAGCACCGACACCCCCGTCAAAGCTGCCGAGCTTAGTCCCGACTCTGCTCAGACCACTCGTAAGGTGGGCGGTAAAGGCAGGAAGTAGGGACACTCGCTCATCGCTCCTCTAGTATCTGTAGACAACGAGGTTGCCCCACAACCATTATAGCTACCCTTGGAGCCCTGGGTACCCCTATTGTAAATATTAAGCTTAGTAGGACAGTGTAATGGTTTTTATAGGACCTAGTGTGATGCCCGGTTCTGAAAAATGAACCAAGCTAACGTGTATGTGTGCCCAGGATGTTCTTCGCACATACACAAGTGCAATCACGAACGATATACAGAAAATTACCACAGAGCAGGATTAATTAACCAAATTTTATTACACAAACCAGATTATCCTCGAATACAAGCTCTAATGAATATTAAGGACAAGTTCAACTAATGCAGCGGAAATAAACTAATTAAGCAAACTAAACAGCTAGGCAGCATAAGCAATAGGGTATAGTGCAACTCCAATCAACACCACGGGCAAAGCTGACGGTAGACACGGCCTAGAACTCTGCATTATCACCATTGAACTCCCAATCCTGACCTGCAACTGTTGGGGGGGGGGGCGTTGCAAGAGTGAGTACATGTCGTACTCAGCAAGTGTGGAAAGTATGACATGTGGCTGATTCAAATGACGACAATAATAATGCCAAAGTGCTAAAAAGTACATTAAAACATTTGGAAAGCAATATATTATATTTATATGAATCGAACCCATCATAATCATAGGTAATATCATAATACCAGTCCATAATTCACCATCCTCATCCATAATTCCAGATTTCACCATTTGCCAATAACCATATTCAATACCAGAAATAAATCCATAACCATCCATAACCATTACCAAACCATAACCATTACCAAACCATAACCATCCCAAATACCATCCCAATACCGAGTACCCTCAAATCATGGAAGTTGTCCAGGTGCTCATAACCGGGAGCACGGCTATCATGATAGTTTTAATTAACTCTGCAGAGTTTGTACTCTTTACCCACGTGTTTGTGATTTCATCACCTTTCGATGACTAGAACCTCTATTATGCCGTCTCACACTTCCATCGCTGTGTGGCCAAGAGATCACAAAATAGCCTTTACAAAGGGATTACTAGCCTATTTAGACCCCACTGAGGTTTCACTGGTGGCGATGCCTCCAACTGAGCACATCTTCAACCAAGGGACCCCTCTTGAGCCATTCGGATCCCAGGGTAGTCACACCAATCATCAACAAACCCAATCCGACTACCCCTTCCCCGAGCATCCATAATGGTCCAAATAGCACTGGCAAAGCCCTAATTAATCAGCTACGCCGCACCCATACTTGGCCTCGTGGTGGCACTGTAGTCCTGGCTTATTCTCGCATGAACCGGTCCTTAGATCTAAAGCAAGCAAATCACCATGACATCCAACCCATCCACATACCAGGCTTGCTTAGATCACCCATTACCATATCAGATCGACCAGTTCACATTAATCAAAATATCATTAATGCTTAATTAAATGTGTAGTGTTGTTTTCCCATCCCAATTAATTAAGCGAAGCAAAAAGGTAAAAAGCCCATCCCGACACTCTACCACAATTCCAGGTGACAAGGGTGGTCAACAAAACTAGTAAAATTGCTACCATAGGATTCCCATCAAATTGACACAAGCATGCAATTTTTCAAACAAAACATTTATTTTAAAACGGGATCAATATGCTTCAAGGACACTTGCCTTGCTCTTGCTGTTGATTAGGATCAAAGCCTTCAAACTCTTGGTGCTGTAGATCCTCCGCGGCACTCTCTAGCGCAAATCCGTCTAATCCACGCAATAAACATACAAGACAAGAAACACAATCAAAGAGTGCACAAATATTACTCAATATGACATGACATGCATGATTGATGCAAATGCAAGGTAGAACTTGTTACTAGATTGCTTTTAATGATCACCAACTAGTTCTAATAGCTCTTAACAAGTCTATACAGGTTTGGATTTGATTAGATAAAATTTTAGAATTAATTGAACACAATTTAACCAGAAAGATCGGACTAGTCCCCTAGGGACCGGACAAGTCCGCCCTCTGCGAGATCAGCAGATTAGGGTTTTCTAGATCGACGTAAATTCGGAGATTAGGGGTTGAATTCACGTAATGAAAAGAGAATAGAAGGTATACCAGGTGTTTAGAACTCCAATGAATCAAGAAACTTGGAGGTAACACTTGGATCTTGGTGATCTAGGGTTGGGGATGAACTTGGGGATGAATTGGTGGTGAAGGACGAAACTTGGTGGAGATCTTGATCCTCTTTCGTTTCCTCCTATTCTTCTTCTTGCTTGGGATCTTCTCCTCCCCCCTTGATGGTGGCTCTCCATGAACTAGGGTTTGGGTGGGTGGAAAAGTGGCAAATAGATGTCAATCCAAGGGGTGGGGCTGTTTATATAGAGGTGGAGGCTAGGGTTAGATGGATTTCGAGTTTTGGGATGAGTAGGGGCCGGTTTAGAGTCCCACATGGGCTATAAAAGAGTTAGGAACGACGTCCCTAGGCCCACTTAACGTGAAACCCAAGAAACAAGTCGTAAGACAAAAGATCAACTCGGAGTCGCGAAATATCGAACAATTCCGGAAAGGACCGGACTAGTCCGAAGTCGTCCAGAGAGAAAATCTGACAAGTCTGGCCTAAAATCGGACAAGTTCGACTTTGAACAAAGAGGAAAATGGACAAGTCCGCTGGAACACCGGACTAGTCCAGAAAAGTCCAAGGACTTAGCAATTTTCAAGGATTCTTGGAATATCGGACTAGTCCGCACAAAATCTAACAAGTCCGAAAGTTTCCAGTGCCAAAAATCAGACTAGTCCGCAGCAAAAACAGACAAGTCCATTTTTAGTGAGAGAGAAATCGGACTAGTCCTCAGCAAAATCAGACTAGTCCGCACTTTCCTGCATTTTAAGTGCGGTTTTGCTCCAAATCAATTTTAAATGCTCTGAATCAATTTTAAACGCATTCCGCTTGTTGTGGGTTAATGTTAAACATGTATATGAATGTACGCAAGGCATGATGCATGAAAATGAGGGTGTTACACCTAGGAGCAGCATTAAGGACAACCGAGCTCTGGGAGGGTCAGGTCTAGAGTGTGTAGTCAGCTTGGCTTGGTCCCGAACCCTAAGCCTGTACACCCTGCCTCCCTCATCATCTGGAAGCAAGCCATTGCCCTCATTTAAAACATTGTTCATTTAATTACGCATTAATTTATGATCATTCCATACTAGACTCATTTATTGTTATTACCTTTATATGCACGGTTGTACACTCTGTAACTCACCCATGCTGAAGACATGCAGTCCTGCTACAGGTGGGTTTGCTTGAGGTACGTGCAGTTTGTGACGGGTTCTTCTCGCTGCCCTCTTCATTAGGGTCCTGTGGTGCCAGAAGGCTTCCCTGAAAAGGCCTGTACCGAGCAGGAGGTCCAGGGGGTGTAAAATACTTAGTCTGGTCCTCTACGCTAAGCATACACACCTGCCTCCCAACGCTACAGCCATGTACTTGGACCAGAAAGCTCACTCCCTGAGAACGGCTGGTGCTAGAACCTGGAGCACCAATGCATCGAATTTCCCAAGCCCCATGCATAGGTCCAGGATAGTAAGACATGACAGAGCTAAGGGAGAGTACCAGGTAAAACCGGCAGGCAGACTAGTTCCCCCATCTCTTTCTATCATATGTGCAGGACAACCAACATTGGCACCTCCCATGGGGTCCACTGTTGACGTCCCAACACGTCGACAACAGCAACAAGCGTGGATAAGTGAGTAAACTCTCCTGGCCCTCTCTTGTTGCTAATAGAGTTCTCTTGTGATAGACTGTACACCAGGGGCCTATCGTAGATGTATCAACGAAGATGGTGGACGACGCCAGAGCATCCAACTGCTACACTTCCCAAGGGGCCTGTCATCGACTTCTCTGCAATGATGGTGGGTGATGCCAGAGCAGCCAGCTCTGTCACCTCCAATGAGGCCTACTGTCGATGTATCTACAACGATGGTGGACAATGCTGGAGCAGCCAGCTCTGAAACCTCCTAATGGGACTGCCGTCGATGTCCAAGCACGTCGACAACAACAACAAGCGTGGATAAGTCAGTAAACCTCCTGCCCCGCTCTTGTTTCTTATAGGGTTCTCTTTTGATAGCCTGTAAACTAGGAACCTACCGTCGACGTATCTACAAAGATGGTGGACGACGCCGGAGCATCCAGCTCCGGCACTTGCCATGGGGCTCGCTTACGTCTCTGTTACGATGGTGGGTGATGCAAGAGCAGCAAGCTCTGGCACCTCCCAAGGGTCCTGCCGTTGATTGTGGGCGACACCAGAGTAGCTAGCTCCGGCACCTCCCAAGGGGCCCACCGTCAACGTCCCAGCACGTCGATGACAGCAACAAGTGTGGATAAGTGAGTATACTCTCATTCCTTGCTCTTGTTGCTAACAGGGTTCTCTTGTGATAGCCTGTACAGCAGGGGCCTGCCGTCGACGTATCTACGAAGATGGTGGACGACGCCGGAGCATCCAGCTCCAACACTTCTCAAGGGGCCTGGAGTCGA
The DNA here is from genome assembly GCA_036927565.1 of Tuctoria greenei. NCBI lineage: Eukaryota > Viridiplantae > Streptophyta > Magnoliopsida > Poales > Poaceae > Tuctoria > Tuctoria greenei. Next base: position 98,544,435 of record JAYESD010000011.1, read on the forward strand.
TGTTTCTCCAACGATGGTCAGCGACGCCGGAGCATCAAACTCTGACACTTCACAAGGGGCTTGTCGTCGACGTCTCTACGACGATGGTGGGCGACGTCGGAGCGGCCAGCTCTGGCACCTCCCAAGGGGCCTGCCGTCGACGTATTTGTGACGATGGTGGGCGACGCTGGAGCAGCCAACTCTGGCACCTCCCAAGGGGCCTGCCATCGACGTCCTAGCACATCGACGACACCAACAAGCACGGATAAGTGAGTAAACTCTCCTACCCTGCTCTTGTTGCTAACAGTGTTCTCTTGTGATTGCCTGTAAACCAGGAGCCTACCGTCGACGTATCTATGAAGAGGATGGACGAGGCCAGATCATCCAACTCTGGCACCTCCCAAGGGGACTGCTGTCAACGTCTCTATGATGATGGTGGGCGACGCCAGAGCAGCCAGCTCTGGCACCATCCAAGAGGTTTGCTGTCGACGTCACCTCACATTGACGACAGCAACAAGCTTGGATAAGTGAGTAAACTCTCCTGCCCCGCTCTTGTTGCTAATAGGGTTCCCTTGTGATAGCCTGTACACCAGGGGCATGCCGTCATAGTATCTATGAAGATGGTGGATGACATTGAAGCATCCAGCTCCGACACTTCCCAAGGGTCATGCACGTCGACTGTGACACCCGGTTCCGAATATGAACCTAGTATGGCGTATATGTGTGCCCAGGACATTCATCACACATACACAGATGCATCACAAACGATATATAAAATTTAACCACATCTCAAATAGTAAATAAGTACCTTATTACAATAATCCAATGGTTCATGAATGACAAGACTCTAATTATTGCAGCAAAAAATTAACTAAGTAGCACAACTCCATTCCACAGGCAAAAGGCGGTGGTATGCAACCTAGTATTTCACGTGATCCTCATGGTTTACTCCCAAGTATCTCCTGTAGCTGTTGGTGGGGGAATTTAAAGGGTGAGTATGTGTCACACTCAGAAAGTGTGGGAATAGATGACATGTAGCTAAACAAATGACTGGAATAAAATGGCTAATTGCAAAAAAGTACATTTCATAAACATGTAAAAAGCATCATACTATGTCAATGTGAAGTAATCCCATCATATACCACATAATTAACATAATACGAAACCATAATTAATTATCCATCCACATACCAGATTATTACCATCATCATCGATGTCCATTTATCATAACTCAATCCACAACCATAACCATAATCATAACCATAACCAAAACCATAACCATGACCAACCATCCCAAGTCCGAGGTCCATTCTAATCATGGAAGTTGTCCAGGTGCTCGTGACAAGGAGCACGACCATCATGATAGTTTTTAACCCACTTCAGAGGTTGTACCACTTTTCCCACATGTTCGTGATTTCATCACCTTTCGATGACTATGAACCTCTATTATGCCTTATCACACTTCCATAGGTGTGTATCCATGAGATAACAAAATAGCCTTTCAAAAGGGACTACTAGTATGTACGGCCCACTAAGGTTTCACCGGCAGGCTTGAATCTCCATTCTCCCACCCACGGGCCCCCACGTGTGCCATGCGGATCTCAGAGTGGCCCTACTCGACTCCCATTCCCCGCGCCATCCGATGGTCCATACAATACTAGCAGCACTCATAATTATTCAGCTACGCCACACCCATACTTGGCCTTGTGGTTACACTGTTGTCCTCGCATATATTTGCATGAACCGGTCCTTAGATCTAAGGCAAGCAAAACCACCGTACCATCCAACCAATTCCACAAAACCATGCTTGCTTAGGTCACCTAAGTTCCATGTTACTAGTTTAATCATCATATTATTACCATCCCAAATTCTCATAATTTAAGTTGTCAAACATATTATTTAAGTTACCTATAACTCGTGTAGCGATGCGGTGCAAAAAGAAAAAATACCCATACCCGATTCATCATGTATATCCCGGCGACAAGGGGTTGCATACTACGCTAGTAAACTCCTGCATATGGGTTTCCCATCATATTGACACGAGCATGCAATTTCGCAACCAAAACATTTAATAAAACAGGGTCAATATGATGAAGGACACTTGCCTTGCTCCAACGGATGGGGTTGCTCAAGCGCTTTAAAGTCTTGGTTCTGAAAATCATTGTATACGTCCTCTTGAGCACGTCCATCTACTCATGATCATAGACATGCAAGAAAATACATACGAATCAACACGATGCACACATATTAATCAATATGCAATGACACGAATGCATGCAAGATTTGACAATTTATTATCTACGATTGCTTACTAACTAGATGCAACTAGTTCATATGCGTTCATGCGAGTTTACGGTGATTTTAGCAAGAATTAAGGTTGTTGAAATAAAATAGATAGGTGCAACTATGATTTAATTCCGATTATTAGATCTAATATATCACTAAAATTCGTATGGGAAAACGTATCCTACCATAGATGCGCAGCTTCAAAGGTCGCAGGACGAAGGCGTAGCGTAGATGAAGTAGACGGTGCAGTGATCCTCCGGTGGCACGACGACGGAGATGCGGCGATCTTTGACGCACGGCGGCACCTTCCTTCTCTTCCTCTTCTTCTTCTCTTTCTCCCCTCCTATTTCTCCCTGGTCGCGGCCTTTGTTTTTCCTTCTGGCGGCTAGGCTTTTTCCCTGGTGGTTGTTGGAACTCTCGTACGTGGGCAACAGGGCTCGACGTGGATTTTATAGGTGGGGGCATGCGGCAGCCAGGCGCTGGGGTGCAACCAACTCGGTGCCACGGCCAAAGGATGACTTGGCCTCGAGCACCACATACACGCTTACAAACTGGCTCGGCCACGAGCGCGCTAGCGCGAGTGGCCCAGCTCGGGCATGGGCGAGCGCCAGGGGTGAGCCCCGCTCGGTGCCTTGCGGTGGCTTGCCCGAAACCTTCCGGGGTGGAAGCAAAGCTTCCCCCAGAAACTTCCGGAAGGTTCTGGAAACTTTTTTCCTTTGTAGATTTTATATACATTTGTTTATATTATTATATTTTTATTTATATATTTTCCATTTGTTTATATTTATTTTCTATTACATATTTTATATTCTTTTTCTTTTTTCTTATTACTACACATATTCTTATATATATGTTTTATCTTTTATTTTTCTTCTCTTTTGTTCTACTAATGTTTCTTGCATGAAAATGCATGCAATGCATGATCCTAAAAGAAAATTAGGGTGTTACAAACCTACCCCTATTAAAATGAATCTTGCCCTCGAGATTCGATAGTGTGGAGAAAAGATGAGGGAATTATGTCTTCAGGTCTTCTTCATGTTCCCACGTAGTTTCGGCTTCCGTATAGTGGTTCCATTTAACTTTGCACCAATGGACTTTCTTGTTCCTTGTGTCTCTTTCCCTCATATCCAAGATTTTGATCGGTCGCTCGACAAAGGTCAAATCCTCATGAAGTTCCAGCTCATCCATCGACACCTGTTCTTCCGACACTCTCAGACACTCCTTGAGTTGAGACACGTGAAATACATCGTCTACATCGGAGAGATGCACCGGTAGCTCGATTCGATAAGCTACCTCTCCTCGCTTGTACAAAATCTTAAATGGCCCGATATAACGAGGTGCAAGTTTTCCTTTGACGTTAAACCGTCGTTGACCCCGGATAGGTGACACTTTGAAGTATACAAAATCTCCAACTTCAAGTGCCAGATTCCTTCGCCTATTATCCGCATAACCTTTTTGTCGAGACTGGGCGGCCCTTGGGTTTTCACATTATTTGAACTCGCCTCTTAGTGTCTTGTAACAAATCGGGACCAAATACTTGATTCTCTCCTGTTTCATTCCAAAACAAAGGTGTCCTACACTTCCTCCCATATAGTTCTTCATAGGGTGAAATTTTCAAACTGGCTTGGTAGCTATTGTTGTACGAGAATTCAGCATATGGCAAACTCTTGTCCCAGCTACGTCCATGTTTCAAGTTGCAGGCTCTCAACATGTCCTCTAATATCTGGTTTGTCCTATTGGTTTGTCCATCCGTCAGTGAATGGTATGCGGAGCTAAAATTTAACCTTGTACCCATAGCTTCATGCAGTTTTTGCCAGAACCTAGAGGTGAATTGAGAACCTTGGTCCGAGACTATACTCTTCGGAACCCCCATGTTGGCATACAATTTTCTCCATATATAGCTCTGCTTGCTTTGCCACTTTGTATTTGGTGCGTACAGGAATAAAATGAGCAGACTTTGTCAACCGATCCACAATAACCCATATAGAGTCGTAACCGGACTCAGTACGTGGAAATCCAACTATAAAGTCCATGCTCATTTCTTCCCACATCCACTTGGGTATTTTCAGCGGCTGAAATAATCCAGCAGGTCACTGATGCTCAGCCTTTACTCGTTGACACATGTCACATAGGGCAACATATACGGCTATGTCCCTCTTCATGCCATCCCACCAATAGCGGGTTTTCAAGTCCTGGTACATCTTCGTACATCTAGGATGAATGGAATAGGGCGAGCCATGTGCCTCCTTCAATATTGTCTCACGGAGATGCTTCACATTAGGTACAACAATTATTTTCCTAAGCCATAGAGTGCAATGGTCATCCTCATCAAATCTTAATTCTCTCCCTTCTTGGATCTTTTCCTTGATTTCTTGATTTCCTCATTCTTTGTCTATCCTTCCCGTATTTCTTGCTCTAATGTAGGGTTGACTTCCATTGCTCTCATCTCATTTATGAATCCGATATTCAACCTTTCAAATTCCTTGTATAGATCGGATGGCAACTCTCGAACTGTGAGCTGGTGCATGTCCCCTTTCAGCTCAAGGTGTCTGCCACAACATTGGCTTTCCCCGGGTGGTAGTTGATCCCTACATAGTAATCTTCGATAGATCCAACCATCGGTGTTTCCTCAGATTAAAATCCGTTTGCTGAATATATACTTGAGGCTCTCGCGATCCGTATAAATCTCACATCGGTGACCAAAAACATAATGCCTCCATATCTTCAAGGCATGCACCACGGCCACGAGTTCAAGGTCGTGTGCAGGATAATTCAGCTCATGTTTCTTTAATTGCCTTGATGCATAAGCTACGACTTGTCCTTCTTGCATAAGCACACATCCAAGCCCTTGCCTTGATGCATCGCAATATATATTAAAGCTCTTGCTCATGTTCGACAATACTAACACGAGTGCGGTTGTCAACCTTTTCTTTAACTGTTCAAAGCTATCCTAACAAGCTAGAGACCATTGGAATGCCTTCCCTTTCATGAGCAATTCGGTCATAGGCTTTGCTATTTTGGAGAAATCCTTGATGAATCGTAGGTAATATCCTGCCATTCCAAGGAAACTCCAAATTTACTTCACATTCTGTGGCGGCTCCCACTTAAGCACATCTCTCACTTTTCCTAGGTCGACAGATACTCCTCCTCCAGAGATGATATGGCCCGAGAATGACACTGCCTGTAACCATAATTGATATTTGTTGAACTTGACATACAACTGGTGTTCCCGTAGTTTCTGCAATGTAAGCTTCAAGTGCTCCTCATGTTCTTCCCCTCTTCTCGAATATATCATAATGTCATGAATGAACGCCACGACAAACATATCCAAATGCTCCATGAAGACCTTATTCATGACACACATACAGTACGCAGGCGCGTTTGTAAATCCAAATGACATAATTGTGTAATCATATGACCCATACAATCTCCAAAATGCCATCTTTGGAATATCCGATGGTCTAATCTTTATTTGGAAGTATCCTGACCGCAAGTCAATCTTGGAGAAAATACAAGCGCCGTTCATTTGTTCGAACAAATCCTCTACACGAGGTAGCGAGTAATTGTTCTTAATCGTCACTTCGTTGGGAGACCTATAGTCCACACACATCCTTTGGGTTCCATCCTTCTTATATATGATTAGCACTGGTGCTCCCCACGGGGATGAGCTTGGGCGAATAAAACCCTTCTCTAGCTGCTCTAGATTTTGATTCTCGAGCTCTGCTAATTCCTTAGGAGGCATCCTATACGGCCTCTTAGCTATAGGTGCAGTTACGGGTATCAACTCAATGGTAAGTTCTATGTCACGATTGTTGACGGCTGTTATATACCAATTTCATCTGTCAATTTAACTCAATTATGTGAATGATTGATCATTTCTTGCACACATCAGCTTTCTATCTAACCCAATTCCACTTGGACATGGAGAAATATGTGTATGCAGCATTTTATGCAGGAAATAAGGAAATGTAGAGGGACCAATCCTATAAAATATCATCCCAACCAATCAGGCGACGACACGTGGCATCCCATGCATCAAATGTCCCACAAACAGAAGTATCCAAGGAGATACAATGGTGTATCACCCATATACATCAATGGGATCCACCTAGCAGCCACCTGGAAAAAGCACATGAGAAACGGTGCAATGACCAGTTCGGCCGAACCAGGGTGTCGGCCGACCTGGTCTTTGCACCAAACTCGGTCAGCCTCCACGTGTTGGCTCCTCCTGGCTCCCTGGTGTCAATGGTGACTGATTCACGCGGTTTTGGTGGCAGGAACCGACCTCAACACTAGTATAAATAGGACCCCCTACCCCTCACTTCAACACACACCACTTGAGCTTCATCTCTATTGTATACACTATCATCCATAGTCTTAGAGGAGTTAGGTTGTAGAGAGGAGAGTCTCTAGTCCCAAGTACAAATTGGGAAAGGAGTAAGGAGTCTCTCTCTTCCCAATCCTACATTGGGAAAGGTATGACTCATGTATTCTTTCTTGTATTTGTGAATTTATGCATAATAAAGATAGTATCTTTAGTCTCTACTTATACATATACTTGGGCAAAGCGTTTCTTGTTTGATTGTGGAGTCCATGTATGTGGAAGGTATATCTTCTCTGACTGTTTCATCATGAACATATCTCATTATCATAGAACCTATAGACCCCCACTATAGTCTAATTAATTATAACATAACTAGGTTAGTATGGATAATTATGTTGTGTATCAACATTGGTTCAATGATGATTCAATTCATTGCCTTAGGATGGATTGTGCCTAGGATCTTAAGGTAATTACTTAATATGCTACCATGGTGCTAGGATAGCTAAGTAGCATTGGATGTCTCGTAGACCCACGGATTGAAGAGGTAGGCAGTAAGTGGTGACATCCCTATCTGTCCTTTGTAATCCTCCACGCTCGGCTATGCCACAGACTCTTGGCGGGAGTCGCCCTAGTATTGCTAGGGGTAAGCCCGTGCCCGATGTGTTGAACCACATAGCATAAGTATTCACTATTGATCTAGCTTATGAATAATTAGTTTAGACTATGTATTTGTACAATAGAGCATAGTAGGAGTACCTCCATAACTCTCAACCTTAACTAACCTCTAGGATCATCTTATCCCCCTTAGACTTGAAAGCTTTTGTGTGTGTCACACTACCTCCACTATTATTTTATCCATCCTTACTAGATTCTTACCTAGACCTTTCTACCCTTTCCACTTGATGATTGTTATATCTCTTCCCTGCCTTCCTTTGGGATCAAATAAATGACACCCTGTGGAATACTCTTAAGGGGAAATGCTACCATGATACCTCCGCGCGCTTGCAGAATTCACTCTGTGATCCAATAGAACCGTTAACAAGCATTTCTAACACATCAGTTGGAAATGTTTAGTTAATGGTGCATAAGAAATACCAACAAGCATTTCTGGTGCCGTTGCCGGGGATGATTTGTTAGTATATCTTAGGAGCCGTCAACAAGCATTTCTGGCGCTGTTGTCGGGGAAGGCAAATAGATATATAACATGACTGAGTGAATAGGATAGAACCCTGGGTAGGATTTTAGTAGGATAACCATTCTTTGTTTTCGCATTTTTAATGTGAAAACGGGGTAGTGTATGTCTGGTTTCCGCCTACCGGAAAACTTTGTTGAAGATCCCGAATCTCTTCTGAGAGACCAACCCCATGTCGTTACTCCTTAGAAGATTCGAGCGACAAAGCACGCCAGCATTTTTGCACCAACAATCCAAACGCCAATGGCCCACAAGACCCTTCGTGAGTTCTCAGCTCCCTCTGCTAACAATGTGCCTATTGGGCCCACTGTTAACACGGCATATGTGAACTTCGAGATCAAAACTGGCCTTATCACTTTGGTGCAAGCCAACCCATTCTGTGGGAAGGCTAATGAGGATGCAAGTGCTCACCTACAACAATTCCTCGAGATCTGCAGCACTTTTAACATCGAGGACGTGTCTCCGGATGCGGTCTGTCTAAGATTGTTCCCGTTCTCTCTCCTTGGCAGAGCGAAACAGTGGTTCTACGTGAAGCGAAGTGCTGTAGAAACCTGGGAGAAGTGTTCTACGGCATTCCTCGCCAAATTATTCCCATTGGGCAAAACCAATGCCCTACGTGGAAGGATTTCCAGCTTTCAGCAAGAGCTCAAGGAATCTATTCCCGAGGCATGGGAAAGGCTTCAGGTGTACATCCTAGCCTGTCCCCGTCATGGGGTGGATGACTGGCTCCTTATTCAGAATTTCTATAACGGGCTGATCCCATCAGCTCGTGACCATTTGGATGCTGCTGCTGGAGGAGCCTTCTTCTCATTGACGGTGCCAAAAGCTAAAGATCTTACTGAGAAGATGGTGTCCAACATGGGATAGAACGATGAGCGTCTCGATACCCGACAGCGAGGCATGCACACCTTGAAGGAGGTGGACATGATTGCTGCAAAATTGGACCTCCTAATGAAGAAAATAGATGGACAAGTCAGTGGTGAAGTGTCTGGCAATGTCTATGCCCTAGATTCTCACATCACGTGTGAAGTCTGTGGCAACACGGGTCATATGGGCAATGATTGCCCAGAAACTCGTGTGGATGGCCTATACCTCGCCAACAACGGAAATTTCAACAACAACAATGGCTATCGTCCAAGAGGTCAAGGGTGGGGTCAACAACGCCCATTCTCTCAAGGAGGGTACAACAACAATGGCAACCCTGGAAATCAGCCCAACTTGAGAGAACTTGCCATTAGCGAGCTCAAGATCGACGATGCCCTATCCAAGAAGCTGTCATCTAATGACAAGACCCTAGAGAATATCAATGCAAAGATGGAAGGACTATCCTCAGCCTTCAAGAATCAACTAAGCTTTAACAAGATGTTGGATAATCAGTTGGCAAAACTTGCTGCAGTTGTCCCTCCATTAAAAAAGAACAAAATTCTGGGGCAGCCAGAAGCCCCAGTGGAGAACATCAGTGCAGTGGTTACGAGAGGAGGAAAGACCACTCGTAACCCACCATATCCCACACAAGAAAAGAGGACAACTGAGTCTGAGAAGGATGATGTCCCAAGTGCATTACTTGGTGAGAGAATGGCCAAACACTTTGAAGACACCAACTTATTGCCATTCCCTCACAGACAAAGGAAGCCAACAGTGGATGAGCAATTCAACCGTTTTGTTGAGATCATCCAAAAGATCCACATCAATGTGCCCTCGATTGATGCGGTGCAGTACCCACTTATGCTCTCTATCTCAAGGACATATTAAACAACAAATGGCCATTGCCCACCATTGAGGTCGTCAAGCGTACAGAAGACTACAGTGCAACCATCCTCAATAAGCTTCCTAAAAAGAAAAAGGACCCCGGATGTCCTACCATTTCATGCTCAATTGGGGCTCACCACTTTGACAAGGCACTTTGTGATCTGGGAGAAAGTGTTAGTGTGATGCCCAAGGTTGTGTTCGACGGCTGAACTTCACAGAGCTGACTTCAACACCAATGTAGCTACAGATGGCTGACTCTTCAGTCCCTTATCCAGCGGGTATTGCCGAAGACGTTTCGGTCAACATCCAGAACTGCTTCATACCCGTGGATTTTGTGGTGCTAGAAATGGACACTGAGAAAGATACACCACTCATTCTTGGGCGTCCATTCCTAAGCACTGCAAAAGCTCACATAGATGTGGGAGCTAGAGAAATCCACTTCCATATCAATGGCAAGGAGGAAGGGTTTAACTTTCGGCCAATAGCAGAACAATGCTCCATGATTCGAATCAAGTATGGGCCAAATGATAAACACATCAGAGAGGTCGAAGTCACACCTCCAAAGGTGGACTCACTCATTGCATTCATGAGAAGATTAATCTAAGAGGAGAATCGGTCGTTTCGACCACGCCGATATCTAAAGGCGACGGAATCTTGTGGACCTTCCCGAAGACCCAGGTCCACCATGCCACCAAAGAAGGAATGGCAGAAGAAGAAAGACAAGCCATCCGAGCCCATCCCTCCGGGCCCATATGTGAAATGAAGACGGAGGAATGTCCATCTCATCGGACGGTGGTGAGATCTACGCCAATAGGTTAAATTGGTAGTTATCCCACTTTATTTTTATTTCTTTCTTTTTCTAACCCATTTGGATTTTTCCCATTGCATATTTCATTTTTCCTAGCAAGTTGAGAATCTTATATTCTCAACTATCATTTTTCTTTCTTTCCCTTCAAAAGAAAATTTTTATTGGATTTGAAAAAAGGTTTTTATTTGAAAAACAATTTTTTCTGAGCTGCACATGTGACATTTCACAAACGTGCTAACTCTATAGCCGTTGGGGAGCCACTTGCCAAAAGGGGAACCAGGGGGCCACCTGTCAGGTTGGCCGAACCCCCTGGTCGGCCGAACAGGGAGTGGAACCAAATTGGTTCCCCTTCCTCCAACGGCTACATTTTGAACCCCAAGTGACTGTTGGAGGGTGCACCCTATAAGTTGTGGTCGTGAGGAGCACCTTTTCACACACCACATCATTTTACACCTCCCCAAGTCACTCTCTAGCTCACCTTTTATTCTTGCTCTTCATTGCAACACTCTTGCTCAAATCCATCCCCAAAAAAAGATTTTCTTTTGTTTGCATTTGCATTTTACACTCAAGCCTTCAAGAGGAGAAAATTCGTTGAGAGTTTTGTTTTCCAAACATCGATTCTTTTCGGATTTTTCTCGCCTTGTTTTGTTCTTGCTTGTTGAACTCAAAAAGACATGAAGAGGTTGTTTGGAAAGAGGAAGGAGGCTGCAAGTCCAAGCCATGGTGAAGGTTCTAGTGCACGCCTCTCTTCCATGGCTACAAGCCCAAGGAGGAGAAGTGTGTGTGAGGACACTCCCATGGAAGAGAGAAGCAACCCACACCAACTTCTTCATGACAACGAACTCAACATACGGAGCGAAGTTGAAGATCAAGCACGCAGGCTTCTCCAAGATCGTGAGTTCTGGCACACCAAGGTTTACGATCCATATTTGATATCCAAAATAGATATGGACTCCGAATTTCTTTCCATTTGGCATGCAATTGGATTTGATGACTTCGCTCACATAGAGGAGAAAGGTTCACGCCTTCTCACTATTCAATTCCTTTGCACGCTAAGAATAGGATTTGATGGTATTACTTTTAGATTATTTCAAAAAGAATACAACATCATATGGAAAGAATTAGGTAGCATCCTAGGCTTCTATAAACGGTGTTTGCAAGATTTAGACAATTTTCCTATGTTTAACAAAAAAAAAAGTTTTTGGCATGAGCTAACTAGTGAGGTCACTTGTAGGGCTCCTAGGAATAGCCACATCCAAAATCCTACCTTACGCTTCATGCATAGATGGATGGCTATGACTTTGTTCCCTAGGGGAGATGTTAGGGTTGTGCGAGATGATGAATTGAAAATTTTGTTTGCCATGACTAAAAAGATAAAAGTTGCTCCAGTCAAAGCCATGATGACACAATGGTTATATTACATTTCAAAATCAGGACCAATTGAATGCACTTCATTAATTACTCATATTACTGATAGGGTAGGAGCACTTAAATATCTTCATTTGAATATATTGAAACTGAAAGAGAATTAATTGATGAAGACTATTTAGTGCAAGGACATACCCTTAAGCATGATCAAGATGGCTCCTTGATATTTTTCTATCCCGGCTTTGTCAATGAAATTCGGTTACCTAACCCGGATTTTCATTTGTACAAATGCTGGAGGCTAACCATTAATCTTCTTCCCCTTGAGGAAGCAAGAAGTAATGTCTCCGGCAGGATAACAAGGAATCGTGCGAGGGCTGCAGCCACAGGCATGCCACCGATAATCTCTCCCGTCCATGAATACCAAGGGGAACAGATCCCAATGGGTTATGCGCCCGGATGGACTCAACCTCCGACGTATGAGACTGGGGGATCATCTTGGAAAGAATGGCAAAGGGATCCACCCTTATCCACTTCAAGCTCTAGCAGCTTGCCCCCAACGTCCATGAGAGGGTGTTGTTCCTTTTCAGCTAGAAGTCATCATGACTATAGCCGAGCAATGACGGACCTCAATAGACGTATGGGAGAACTTGAAGTGAGAACGGGTGACATCTACAGCACACTCCAGGAGCATGTTCAAGGTACCCATGATTGGCAACAACACATGGATGATCAATTCAAAAACTTCAACACGGCGCTACAACAACAACAAGCCGATCTTGCAGCATACTTCCATCATCAAGGGTTCAACCCTTATCACAGAGGTAGTTGAAGAACAAGCATGGGGGAGGACCCCCACTTGAGGTAACATGTATCACATTCCTTGCATATTTATTTTCCATCCATCCATCATCCACCTTTCATCTAAAAAAATAATAGGTTAGATTTGCTTTCATCAAATAAAGATGTGCGGTAAGAATGATTTAGAATTCACATAGATGAAATGGTGAATAGTTGCTCTGTTTTATTTTCCTAAGTCTCTAGTTTACAACTTGCTACTCTCCGAATATTTCTTTCATTGGATTGAAATACTTTTACCTTAATTTGGAAATCGTGGGTAGCAAAAGCTTAATCTAATTCTAGGTTGTTGCAAGATTAGAATTAGTAATAGGGCTGCTAGTCCTAGTTTGAAAGTAAAACTTAGATTTGCAGAGAAATTCTAAAAAGATTTAAGTTTCCCTCAATTGAGTGGAAATACCTACCAAAGCCATATGATGTTCATACATAGACACTTATGCATATGCTATGTGCTTTCACATTGAGCCTAGTCAAACTAGTATAGACCTATGAGAGAAATCATTCAACTCTTTTTGAATTCAAGACTTCACTTGCTCATGCTATACTTCTACACTAGAAGTAAGCAAAACATCCATCATATCCACCATACCACAACAAAAAGAGAAACTCCATGTTATTCATATTTAGCACTCTCTTCAAAATTCATTGCAAAGAAAGGGAGTAGAAGACATGGCTAGAAAAATGAAAAAAAAAGCATGCTTACATCATAAGCATGAGAAAAATAAAAGAGAAAAGAAAAGTAGCCATGTTTCATCCCTGCAAAAGAAAGAGAGATTATACCAAAAAAGGAGTTATCTCAAGTATCCACATCCACTTCCACTCCATCACACATGCACTAGTCTTGAATCAAAAAGTTTTGATTTGAATTCTCCTAAGGCTTACTCTTTTGACTTAGCAATATATGTGATGCAAATATGCCTACTTACTTTCCTTACCAAGCTCCACATACAAGCCATATTCAATGAGAAGGAATAGTAGAGGAACAATGCTTTGGTGAGGAAATATTTCCACTATCCACAAAGGATTGATTGATAGAATCAAATTGAGGTACTAAATATCTAAATTGAATTCTCCGATATTTAAGTGGAACTAGATTTCTAGGCTATGTTTGCTCCATTTTCTATTCTACCTATCAACTACTCATTAATATGAAAAAGCATAAGCCCCATGATACCTTAAGAAAGGTAGACTATCATAGCCAATTTCTACAATACTAGGTAGAGTATCTTGTTGTGCATTAGATACTTTTGAAAATAAGACATTGTAGTCACTCCTGATCATCAACCTAAAGTCTTGACTTTGCTCGGGACGAGCAAAGGATAAGCTTGGGGGAGTTTGTTGACGGCTGTTATATATCAATTTCATCCGTCAATTTAACTCAATTATGTGAAGGATTTGTCATTTCTTGCACACATCACTTTTCCATCTAACCCAATTTCACTTGTACATGGAGAAATATGTGTATCCAGCATTTTATGCGGGAAATGAGGAAATGTAGAGGGACCAATACTATAAAATATCATCCCAACTAATCAGGCGACAACATGTGGCATCCCATGGATCAAATGGCCCACAAACAGAAGTCTTCGAGGAGATCCAACAGTGAATCACCCATATACATCAATGGGACCCACCTGGCAGCCACCTGGAGAAAGCACACGAGAAACGGTGCAATGACCAGGTCGGCGGAACCAGGGGGTCGATCGACCTGGTATTTGCACCAAACTCGGTCAGCCTCCACGTGTTGGCTCCTCCCGGCTCCCTAGAGTCAATGGTGACTGATTCGGGCGCTTTTGGTTGCGGGAACCGACCTCAACACTAGTACAAATAGGACCCCGTACCCCTCACTTCAACACACACCACTTGAACTTCATCTCTATTGTATATACTATCATCCATAGTCTTAGAGGAGTTAGGTTGTAGAGCGGAGAGTCTCTAGTCCCAAGTCCAAATTGGAAAAGGAGTAAGGAGCCTCTCTCTTCCCAATCCTGCATTGGGAAAGGTATGACTCATGTATTCTTTCTTGTATTTGTGACTTTATGCATAATAAAGATAGTATCTTTAGTCTCTACTTATACATATACTTGGGCAAAGCATTTTTTGTTTGGTTGTGGAGTCCATGTATGTGGAAGGTATATCTTCTATGACTGTTTCGTCATGAACATATCTCATTATCATAGAACCTATAGACCCCCACTATAGTCTAGTTAATTATAACATAACTAGGTTAGTATGGATAATTATGTTGTGTATCAACATTGGTTCAATGATGATTCAATTCATTGCCTTAGGATGGATTGTGTCTAGGCTCTTAAGGTAATTACTTAATATGCTAGCATGGTGCTAGGATAGCTAAGTAGCATTGGATGTCTCGTAGACCCACGGATTGAAGAGGTAGGCAGTAGGTGGTGACAGTCCTATTTGTCCTTTGTAATCCTCCACGTTTGGCTATACCACAGGCTCTTGGCAGGAATTGCCCTAGTATTGCTAGGGGTAAGCCCGTGCCCAATGTGTTGAACCACATAGAATAAGTTTTCACTATTTATCTAGCTTATGAATAATTAGTTTAGACTATGTATATGCACAATAGAGCATAGTAGGAGTACCTCCATAACTCTCAACCTTAACTAACCTCTAGGATCATCTTATCCCACTTAGACTTGAAAGCTTTTGTGTGTGTCACACTACCTCCACTATTATTTTATCCATCCTTACTAGATTCTTACCTAGACCTTTCTACCCTTTCTACTTGATGATTGTTATATCTCTTCCCTGCCTTCCTTTGGGATCAAATAAATGACACCCTTGGGAATACTCTTAAGGGGAAATGCTACAATGATACCTCCGTGCACTTGCGGAATTCACTCTATGATCCGATAGAACCGTTAACAAGCATTTCTGATGCATCAGTTGGAAATGTTTAGTTAATGGTGCAAAAGAAATACCAACAAGCATTTCTGGCGCTGTTGCAGGGGATGATTTGTTAGTATATCTTAGGAGCCGTCAACAATGATCAGGTGGCATACCTGGTAACTCATCCGGAAACACATCTTGGTACTCGTGAACTATCAGGATGCTTTCCAATGTCACACCTTCCACGTGATTCAACATAGCCTTTTCTCTTGCAGGTTGGGCTGCCTCAACTTCGATGCGTGTACCGTGTTCACTTGTCCACTCCACAATCCTCTTGGTACATTGAATGATTCCATTATACTTGCTCAGCCAGTCCAATCCAAGTATTATATCTATTCCTTGATTGTCCAGGTAATTGAGGTTTGCGAGAAAGTCTACCCCCTTATTTTAATGCTTACGTTTGGACGTACTATATTTGTCCTCATCTCTCTGCCAGGAGAACTTACTAGCATAGTTTGCTTCATATGAGATATAGGCAGATTATACTTGGCAACATACTTTGATGAGATGAATGAATGAGATGCTCCAGAATCAAATAAAACAGTCGCGGGGTTGGAGTTGGCGAGGAACATACCAATCACGACATCATCAACTTGCTGGGCTTCCATAATAGAGGCATGATTCACCTTGCCACGAGCAAAATCCTGTTGTCCACGGTTGTCTTGCGGTGCTCCTCCCTTTGGCCATGTGTAGTTTGTCCTTGGTGCGTTGTTCATCAGTCCATAGCTTCTTTTGGGGCATTTACTTGCAAAGTGCCCGACCTCTCCACACACATAGCTTGTCTTACCGCTCGTAGCACTAGGAATGCGTGGGCGCAGCTGATTCTGAGCATTAGCCGCCATGTTAGGATGCGGCGCAGGTGGCACAGGATAGCGAGGCACTTGCATGACGGGCCATTGCTGCTGTGGATGATTTGGGCGCGGTGGATAAGCAGCGCGATATGTAGGAACGGATGGGTTGTAGTATGGTGCAGTTGGTGGTGCATAACGAGGACGACCATTGCTTCCTTGCGGCTGTCCATGATATGGCATCTTCCTCTTGTTGTCCTGCTCCATCTCACGAACCTTGTTCTCAACCACAGTGGCCTTGTCAACCAGCTTCTGAAAGTTTGCATAGCCAGTTTTGAGCAATTGGACTTGAATTTTATTGTTGAGACCCCTCATAAACAGATTCTGCTTTCTGCTATCAATGCTGATGTCTTCTGGAGCATATTGTGATAGTTGAGTGAATTTATTGAGATACTCACTCGCACTCATCCTTTCTTGCCTGAGGTTTTCAAATTCTTGCCTTCTCAGTATCATAACCCCCTCAGGTACATAGTGAGAACAAAAACTTTTCTTGAATTTGGCCCATGTGATTTCTTCATGATTGGCATGGGCATTGCGAAGATATTCTCACCAATCTGCAGCGGCTCCAACTAACTAGTGTGCGGCGAAAATGACCTCTCCGTCAGTGCACTAGAGAATAGCAAGTTTCTTCTCAATGGACTTCAGCCAATCATCAGCTTCCATTGGACCTGTGGCTTGAGCAAAGGTAGGTAGCCTGGTCCTCATGAACTCTGCCAAACAGTTGTGGTGTGGCGGGGGCGGTGGCGGTGGCAGCATGTAAGGCAGAATGTTGTAGCCAGCTTGCAGCTGTCCTATAGTCTGTATCATGGTCTGCATGAGTTGGTTCTGTATAGCTAACAACTCTTCATGGTATAAAGCCTCTTGTCCATTGTTATTTTGAGGTGCTCCATCGCTCTCCTCCTCACCATTGGCATTCTTCTAGTTGCGAGTCTTGGGCATCTGTTGGCGAAAGAAAGGTAGAGACAGAAGAATTTAGAATTTGGAAAGAAACGCCCCAACTATATGCATCAATGTATATGTAACTAAGCAACTCTCTTATTAATACTAGAACATATTAGAGGATGTGGACAAGTGCCGAAGCATCCCATAACTTTGTACTATATGCGGATGTGGACATTCGCCGGGGCATCCCACAACAAGCAACTAAGCACAGAAGCACACAAGCAAACACCAATCAAAATTCAGCACACCACACTATTTAAAACTAATACGATCTAAGCTTTATTATTACAAAATACTCATAGCAGACTTTAAATTCCTAATTGTGAGGCGGTGAGGGCGTCCTTGGCTGTGCGGATGTGATGGGGTTGCGCCATGGTGATGTAGGAGGCCAGATTCGCTTGGGTGGCCACGGTTCTCCTCTTGCTTCACATTCCTTCATCTCCAAGTTGGCTTCCAACCGAGCTAGCTCCTTGCGAAGGCAGTGGATGTCTCCTTGTGCAGTTGCATAGCGATTGCTCAGGTCCAGTAATGCCTTTTGAGACCTATCCCTCACTAGCAAATTGTCTGAAGCTTCTTGTGGTCCAATTATCTTCCCCGTACCACTCTCCCGCTGAGGGTGCAGCTCAAATGTGATATTCTCAAGCTCAAAGTGGCGAGTATGGCACAAACTTGTGAGTCCCGCCAGTGCAGCATCATCCGTAGCATCCCTTTGAGTAGACCTCTAGGTGGGAGCATAATGCCGTGAGACCACTTTGTTGGTGAAAAAAATGAGAACCTCAACATGCCATTCATCGCGTCCGGGATGAGAGACTCTCTTCACGAAGTAATTAGCATACATGCAACGGGAATGAAGGAATTCCATTAGTTCTAGCGATGCATGTCCTCCTTCGGTTCCGGTGGTCCAAAGCTCCTCAATTTGGGGAAACTCGGGGCTGTTGTGTCCATTCTAATTTACATCGGGTTGTGATCCCCCTTCATCTTCACCTCCGTTTTCCTCCTCATCTGAAGCTGGTACGTAGTACTCCTCATTAGGATCCTCATCCATATCCTCCTCATACGGCTCATACTCGTCTGGATCATTCTCCATAGTGTTCGATTGGTTAGCTTCCTCCTCCTCGGGCTTGATATTCTCCTCCCCTTGCTTCAGCATGTCAAGCTCTATGGGGTTAAGCCCACCTCCAAGGGGTGGCGGACTAGTGCTCTTGCATTCTGTATTCCTACTGATCGGCATCTATAGAAAACAAGAGTACATTAGACGAGAGAATAATGTAATAAATCTGAAAATTGCAGCAGCCAAAATAATGGGAAAAGAGGAGTGCGGCTGTCCAAAAGAAAAGAAGATGGAGGAAAAATGCAGCAGCTCACAAAATAAATTTACCCACACATAGCAGCAGCAAATATGAACACTTTACGCGAAGAATTAAGAAGAAAAAACAGCAGCAAGCACCATAAGACACGACTAAAAATTGCATTGAAAACACAACATGAATCAACACTTTTTGGTGGCTTAAATGATGAAATAAAACAACAGCAAGAAATTTCAAAAATAGCAAACTAGAATAGTGTTCCTATGTGCTCTAGAGTGTCCATTCTAGCTAGGCTTGCATCCTACGGTCAACCTGGCTCTGATACCAACTTGTGACACCCGGTTCCGAATATGAACCAAGTATGGTGTATATGTGTGCCCAGGACGTTCATCACACATACACGGATGCATCACAAACGATATATAGAATTTAACCACATCTCAAATAGTAAATAAGTACCTTATTACAATAATCCAATGGTTCATGGATGACAAGAGTCTAATTATTGCAACAGAAAATAAACTAAGTAGCACAACTCCATTCCACAGGCAGTTGACGGTTGTACGCAACCTAGTACTCCACATGATCCTCAGGGTACTCCCAGGTATCTCCTGTAGCTGTTGGTGGGGGAATTGCAAGGGTGAGTACGTCTCATACTCAAGAAGTGTGGGAAATAGATGGCATGTAGCTAAACAAATGACTGGAATAAAATGGCTGATTGCAGAAAAGTACATTTCATAAACATGTAAAAAACATCATACTATGTCAATGTGAAGTAATCCCATCATATCCCACATAATTAACATAATACAAAACCATAATTAATTATCCATCCATATACCAGATTATTACCATCATCATCATCCCTGTCCATTTTTCATAACTCGATCTACAACCATAACCAAAATCATAACCATAACCAAAACCATAACCATAACTAACCATCCCAAATCCCAAGTCCATTCTAATCTTGGAAGTTGTCCAGGTGCTCGTGACTGGGAGCACGAGTATCATGATAGTTTTTAACACTCTGCAAAGGTTGTACCACTCTTCTCACATGTTCGTGATTTCATCACCTTTCAATGACTATGAACCTCTATTATGCCTTATCAAACTTCTATAGGTGTGTGGCCAAGAGATCACAAAATAGCATTTCAAAAGGGACTACTAGTATGTACGGCCCACTAAGGTTTCACCGGCAGGATTGAATCTCCATTCTCCCACCCACGGGCCCCCTTGTCTGCCATGTGGATCCTAGGGTAACCCTACTCGACTCCCGTTCCCCACGCCATACGATGGTACATACAATACTAGCAGCACTCCTAATTATTCAGCTACGAAGCACCCATACATGACCTTGTGGTGCACTGTTGTCTTGGCATATATTTGGATGAACCGGTCCTTAGATCTAAGGCAAGCAAAACCACCGTACAATCCAACCCATTCCACAGAACCATGCTTGCTTAGATCACCTAAGTTCCATGTTACTAATTTAATTATCATCTTATTACCATCCAAAATTCTCATTATTTAAGTTGTCAAGCATATTAGTTAAGTTACCCATAACCCCTGTAGCGATGCGGTGCAAAAAGAAAAAATACGCATAGCCGACTCATCATGTATATCCCGGCGATAAGTGGTGACATACAACGCAAGTAAACTCCTAAATATGGGTTTCCCATCATATTGACACGAGCATGCAATTTCGCAACCAAAACATTTAATAAAATGGGATCAACATGACCAAGGACACTTGACTTGCTCCGACGGATGGGGTTCCTCAAGCGTTCAATGTCCTGGTTCTGGAAATCCTTGTATACGGCCTCTTGAGCACGTCCATCTACTCGTGATGATACACATACAAGAAAGTACATACGAATCAACACGATTCACACATATTAATCAATATGCAATGACATGAATGCATGCAAGGTTCGATAGTTAAGTATCTACGGTTGCTTATTAATTAGATGCAACTAGTTAATATGTGTTCAAGCGAGTTTACGGGGGTTTTAGTGAGAATTAAGGTTGCTGAAATAAAATAGATAGGTGCAACTACGATTTAATTCTGGTTATTAGATCTAATACATTGCTAAAATTCATATCGGAAAACGTATCCTACCATAGATGCGGCGGCTTTGAAGGTCGTGAGACGGAGGCGTAGCATAGACGAAGTAGACAGCACAGCGATCCTCCAGTGGCACGACGACAGCGACGCGATGATTTCCGCCGGACGGCGGCTCCTTCCTTCTCTTCCTCTTCTTCATCTCTTTTTCTTATCTTATTTCTCGCTGGCCGCAACCTTTGTTTTTCCCTCTAGCGGCTAGGGTTTTTCCCTAGCAGTTGCTGGAACTCTAGTACTTGAGCAACAGGGCTCGGTGTTGCTTTTATAGGCAGGGTGTGCATCAGCCAGGCGCTGGGGCGCGGCCGACTCGGTGCCGCGGCCAGAGGCCCACTCGACCATGAGCAACAGGGGCACGAGCGCTGGAAAACCGGCTCGGGCGCTGACGAGTGCTAGGGGTGAGCCCCGCTCGGTGCCTTGCGGTGGCTCGCCCGGAACCTTCCAGGGTGGAAGCAAAGCTTCCCCCGGAAACTTTTTTTCCTTTATAGATTTTTTGTACATTTGTTTTATATTATTATATTTTTTATTTATATATTTTCCATTTATTTATATTTATTTTATATTACATATTTTATATTCTTATTCACTTTCCTTATTACCTACACATATTCTTATATATATGTTTTCTCTTTTATTTTTCTTCTCTATTCTTCTACTAATGTTTCTTGCATGAAAATGTATGAAATGTGTGGTGCTAAAAGAAAATTAGGGTGTTACACGACAACAGCAACGAGAGCGGATAAGTGAGTAAATTCTCCTGCCCCCATCTTGTTGCTAACAAGGTTCTTTTGTGATAGCCTGTAAACCAGGAGCCAACCATCGTCGTATCTACGAATATGGTGGACAACGATGGAGCATCCAGCTTCGGCACTTCCTAAGGGGCCTGTCATCGACTTCTCTACGATGATGGTGTGTGATGCCGGAGCAGCCAGCTCCGGCACCTCCCAAGGGGCCTGCCATCAATGTTTCTCTAATGATGGTGGGCGACACCAGAGCAGCAAGCTCCGGCACCACCCAAGGGGGCCGCCTTCAATGTCCCAGCACGTCGACGACAGCAACAAGCATGGATACGTGAGTAAACTCTCCCGCCCCACTCTTGTTGCTAACAGGATTCTCTTGTGATAGCCTGTACACCAGGGGCCTACCGTCGACATATCTATGAAGATGGTGGACGATGCAGGAGCATCCAGCTCTAGCACTTCCTAAGGGACCTGCCCTCGATGTATCTAAGACGATGGTGGGCGACGTCAGAGCAGCCATCTCCAGCACCTCCCAAGGGGCCGTCCGTTGACGTCTCTACGATGACGGTGGGCGACGCGAGAGCAGCCAGCTCTGGCACCTCCCAAGGGGCCCTCTGTCGACGTCTCAACGATGATGGTGGACGACGCCTGAGCAGCCAGCTCTGGCACCTCCCAAGGGGCCCGCCGTTGATGTCCTAGCATGTCGACGATAGCAACAAGCGTGGATAAGTGAGTTAACTCTCTTGCCCCGCTCTTGTTGCTAACAGGGTTCTCTTGTGATATCCTGCACACCATTGGCCTGCCGTCGACGTATCTACGAAGATCGTGGATGACACCAGAGCATCTAGCTCCATTACCTCCTGAGGGGCCTACCGTCAACATTTTTGCGACGATGGTGGGCGAAGCCGGAGTAGCTAGATCCGGCACCTCCCAAGGGGCTTGCCATCGACGTTTTTGCGATGATGATGGGCGACACCAGAGCAGCCAGCTCCAGCACCTCCAAAGGGACCGGCCATCAACATTGTTGTGATGATGGTGGGCGACACTAAAGCAATCCACTCCAACTCACTTGCTCCACTGGGGGCCCATCGAAGACATCCTACGATCAAGTGGTAGATGTGCCCAGCAAACTAACCACATCTACCAAGGGGCTTGTAAGGGGGTTCCATAGGCATGAAGTTGATGGACAACACTTTGGCCATATCAATTATACAATTGTTGGTCCTCAAAAAATAACCAGCTCGACAAAGGTTCTGCAAACCCTTACGCAGCTAAGGACTCAGAGCAACATTTGAGAGGCAAAAAGACAAGCCAAGAAAGCAAACATAAAGTCAAATTAATTGAGGAATTTTAAAAAGGGGCGAACCCTAGATACAAAAGACGGGCTGCCAGCCTCGATCCCTGTAAAATTGCACGACGACATGTTGGCGACATTCTTGACCTCTGTCGTTACCATATCCTCGTGCTCTTTCAGCGGGACCTTCAAAAACTAGATCCAGTGGCAGATCAAGGTACCAGCTCCGGTAGCACACCAGTACATGGGATGCCACCGTCTCCACCACCCCCTACCCTCGGCTTCAGACGCTGAGCCAATTGACGCTCCTGCAGATTGAGCTCCTGGGTGCGGCGCTCTGTCGTGTGCTCCCGAGCTTGGGTGTCGAGATCAAGCAAGAGAAGTTCCCGACGCTTAGCTAAGTGATGTGCCTGATCCCTCACCAAGTCCCTGTTCTGGAGCTCAAGATCTTCAAGGCAGGACTGCAGCCTATCCCGATCTGCCTCGGCCCAAGCCATCATCGCCGTGGTTTCCACCTCTTACTCGGCAACAGCAGTCTCCCGCTTAGCAACAGCAGCTTCAACCCTCATCAAGGGCGCGTAGGCGGGCGTCAGCCATGCCATTGGCTACCTTGGCGTCGGCCAGAATCTTCTTGGACATTGCGTCCATGGCCTTCATCAAGCGGTGCCTCATCTCCAGCTCCTTGCTCTCCTTCTGGTAATTCGCCTTCGCCTCGTTGATCTTGGACCTCAGAAGGTCCTGCCAGCCTTGGAGGCTCTCGCCCTTAGAACGCAGCTTATCCCATTCCGCAGAGAGAGCCCTGTGCGCCCGGCAGAGGTTGGATTGCACCAGGAGGATGCTGGACTGCATCGAGTTCATGACGTCAGAGAGGCGCTCTAGCTGCACCAAAGTTATGGAAGGCCGCCCGACGATCATCTTAGGGACCTCTTCCTCCTGAAGCAGTGAAGGCAAGGCCACTAGTACCATAGACCTTGTTGTGAGAGAATGAGTAGGATTTGTGGTGCCGCCCAAAGCGGCATCGTCACCATTGCCCAAGGAGTCGCTCGCCAGATCAGCAACAGTGAAGGTCAAGCCTTCAACCCCCTGAGCCAGCTCCGACGTTACCTCTAGAGTGACGGTCGAAGGTGCCTCTGGCACAATAGCCGGTGATGCAGCCAGAGATGCTTCACTTCACGCGCGGGATACGGACGTCGGAGTGGTGCTCTCCTAAGCAAGTTTGGTTGACTGCTCCGCCGGTACAGCCATAGCCTCCTGGGCCAACTTCGGAGCGCTCTGGGACAATAACCCTGGTGATAAGGGTGTCACAACAACTAACGTAGCCATGCAAACCAAAACCAAGTCCTGATCAATCAACAAAGGCAGGCAAGGTAACGAAGCAAGCATTGGTAAAAATGCCTTACCGACGTCCTCGGAAGCTCCAGCGGGCCTCCACCTTCGACAACCCTAAAGACGCGGGGCCTGACGATAGCATGGCAGGAGAGGCCATCCCAGCTGCGCCTCCACAGAAACAACCAGCGATGCCGCCACCCTACGTCGGCGTATCTCCACTGACCTCAATGAAGCCACTCTAGGAGCCTCCTCGCGAGCTGCCACCGACGTCGGCCCGAGGCCTCCTGGCCTGAGGTTCCGTATGCGTAACGCTCCAGGAGGCTCCTGTGGCACATTGAACTGCGCTGGTAGTGGGGATGCTGGACGGTGTGCCAGCCATAGACGTTAGCAGAGCCACCGGTTGATGAACTGAGCCTCCCCCCAAAGAACCGCCAACAACCAATGCTGTGGAGTGGTGCGCTTGGGGACGTTGATTTGGAGCGAAGGCCACCTGCGGTGGCGCCTTCGGTGGCGTTCAAGGGCGCTTTTCCTTCACAACCTCGACCTTCGGCGACTTCCCCTTCCACGTGTCAGGGACAGGTGTCTTCCCCTTGCCTGCATAGGGATCGGTGCCTTGCCCTTCCCTCTGACAGAGGTTATGTCATCCACCCTTTAATCTTCGGAGCCTAGAGCAGGTGCGGAGTCCTGTGGAGGGTCGATGATGGCCAGCCCCGCCTCTCATCACCAACCTGCCGCGGTGCAAGACCGAGTGCATCTGGGTTTGGCATCTCCTTCAAAATCTTCGTTAGAAGGTCTCGATCCGCACAAAGTGGTGGGCAAGACCGTGGGAGAATGAAGACGCCTTGCGACAGCGGGTTGTTGCACGCCTTGGACATTACGTCAAAAACCTCTTGCGGGGTCATCTCCGTGTAGCGAAGTAGAGCCACGTGGGACAGGAACAGTGCTAGAGAGGGCCAGGCATTGACATACGAAGTCCGCTAGCACCGCCAGCTCTGACAGGTCGTGGTCCACCAGGAATTGGATCCTCTCCATCACCGAAGTATATGTCGGCTTCAGCATCGGACGTTCCTCCCAGGCCGTCTTCCTAACCGGCAGCCAGCCGGTGGGCAAGATCATGCGATCTTTGGCGTCGGTGTGAACCATCACCCAGTCGCTCCTCCAGCCAGGCCATTTCACCGAGGAGAGCGGAGTAATGTACTTGGAGGGGTTGTTCGACCGACACTGGAAGTAATAGGTGCCGAGGAATTCTGCCTTGTTCTTCTTCCCGGGCCATTTCACTAACACGCACGGGTACACCCCGACGAACATCTCCCACAAATATGAGAACGCCGTTGTCGGTAATCGGTATATCGGGTACCCTCGCACACAAGCTAGAGCTTCCTAGGTACCTCGCCTCCCAATAGGGACAGGATACGAGGGCGCCATGTGTTCCAAGAAACCCAGACCCACCAGCCTCAGATGGGAAGTCCGGGGTGCCCACGAGACATCTAAGAGGCGGAGCCCAGCTCCACCTTGATGACAAGCTCCCAGGCCGCCACGTGTCCAGCAGGATGGGACCCGACCTCCTCCGCGGAGGTGAGCTCCCAAGCTGCCACGTGGCCCACGAAGTCGAGACCCGATCTCCCCAGCAGAGGCGAGCACCCGAGCTGCCACGTGGCCCGCGGGGCGAGAACTGGCCTCCCCCACGGAGGCAAGCTCCTAAGCTGCCACGTGGCTCGTAAGACGGGCGTGGCCTCCACCGTGGCGGAGAGCTCCCCAATGGCCCATGGTTAGTCCACTTGCCCTGAGCAGATAGTGAGGAAGTTAAGAGGGCGGTGCGCCTTGTCTCTATCAAGCCTTGAAGATACACGGCTTCCCTAGATGCATGGCACGGTGCACGCCTAATGTTAGGTAGCGCTATGACCAATTGCATCACAGTGAAGGCACTGCAGGCCTATCCCACTCAGCCAAGTGGGTAGCTTGCGGCAACAAGACAAGCTGACGGGACACCTTCTGCCACCGTCAGCAATGGCGTGTGTGCTACTGACAAGGGAGGCGGCAATACGGCGAGTCTCAACTGCCACCCTTAGAGGAAGCTTATGCGAGAAGCCTTAGATCTTTAGGATAAGATCGTCCCGTGTAACACCCTCATTTTCATGCATCATGCGGACTAGTCTGATTTCTCACTGACTAAAAACGGACTTGTCCGTTTTTGCTGCGGACTAGTCCGATTTTGGTTCTGGAAACTTTCGGACTTGTCCGATTTTGTGCGGACTAGTCCGATATTCCAAGAATCCTTGAAAATTTGCTTAGTCCTTGGACTTTTCTGGACTAGTCCAGTGTTCCAGCGGACTTGTCTGTTTTCCTCTCCGTTTAAAGTCGGACTTGTCCGATTTCTGGCCAGACTTGTTCAATTTTCTCTCTGGACGACTTCGGACTAGTCCGGTCCTTTCCGGACTTGTCCGATATTTTGCGACTCCGAGTTGATCTTTTTTTACTACCGGTTTCTTGGGTTTCACGTTAAGTGGTCCTAGGGACGTCGTGCCTAACCCTTTTAGAGCCCATGAGGAACTCTAAACCGGCCTCTACTCATCCCAAACTCGAAATCCATCTAACCCTAGCCTCCACCTCTATATAAACAACCCCAACCCTTGGGCTGACATTTATTTGCCACTTTTCCACCCACCCAAACCCTAGTTCGTGGGGAGCCACCATCAAGGAGGGAGGAGAAGATCCCAAGCAAGAAGAAGAAGAGGAGGAAACGAAAGAGGATCAAGATCTCCACCAAGTTTCGTTCCTCATCACCAATTCATCCCCAAGTTCATCACCAACCCTAGATCACCAAGATCCAAGTGCTACCTCCAAGTTTCTTGATTCTTTTGAGTCCTAAACACCTGGTATACCTTCTATTTTCTTTTGCTTACGTGAATTCAACCCCTAATCTCTGATTTTACGTCAATCTAGAAAACCCTAATCTGCTGATCTCGTAAAGTGCGGACTTGTCCGGTCCCTAGCGGAGTAGTCCGATCTTTCTGGTTAAATTGTGTTGAATGAATTCTAAAATTTGATCTAATCAACTCCAAACCTGTATAAACTTGTTAAAAGCTATTAGAACTAGTTAGTGATCATTAAAAGCAATATAGTAACAAGTTCTACCTTGCATTTGCATCAATCATGCATGTCATGTCATATTGAGTAATATTTGTGCACTCTTTGATTGTGTTTCTTGTCTTGTATGTTTATTGTGTGGATTAGACGGATTTGCGCTAGAGAGTGCCGCGGAGGATCTACAGCGCCAAGAGTTTGAAGGCTTTGACCCTAATCAACAGCAAGAGCAAGGCAAGGGTCCTTGAAGCATATTGATCCAGTTTTAAAATAAATGTTTGTTTGCAAAACTGCATGCTGTGTCAATTTGATGGGAATCCTATGATAGGAAGTTTACTAGAATTGTTTAACCACCCTTGTCACCTGGAATTTATGGTAGAGAGTCGGGAAGGGCTTTTACCTTTTTGCTTCGCTTGATTAATTGGGATGGGAAAACAACACTACACATTTAATTATGTATTAATGATATTCTGGTTAATGTGAACTGGTCAATACGGTATGGTAATGGGTGATCTAAGCAAGCCTGGTATGTGGATGGGTTGGATGTTATGATGGTTTGCTTGCTTTAGATCTAAGGACCGGTTCATGTGAGAATAAGCCAGGACTACAGAGCCACCACGAGGCCAAGTATGGGTGCAGCATTGCTGATTAATTAGGGCTTTGCCAGTGCTATTTGCACCATTAAGGATGCTTGGGGAAGGGGTAGTCGGATTGGGTTTCTTGATGATTGGTGGGACTACCCTGGGATCCGAATGGCTCAAGAGGGGGACCTTGGTTGAAGATGTGCTCAGTTGGAGGCATGTGAGACCTATGTGTGCTGAATACATTGGCTTGTCGTGAATACACTTGGTCTTGATGATAAAAGTTTTGAATATCACCAAAACACCTTTTTATCAAGGTCCAACTCTAGCTCCGAGCTACAGCAAAGTCCGACTAGCTTTGGTCAGCTCCGATGAAGTTTTGCCTTTAGCTCCGGCATGTCTTTGATAGCTCCGCCGTGTTTTTTCTAAGCTCCGAAGTTGATTTTTCTAGCTCCGACTTTTGGGATTACTAGTTCCAACTAGTTCTGGTTAGCTCCGGCGCTAGGTCCTGCTAGTTTTGTAAGCTTCGGCGGGAGCTTGGTTGTACTAGTTTTGGTAAGCTCCGGCGCCAGGTTCTACTAGCTTTTGTTAGCTCCGGCTTAAGGTCTGGGTTGCTCTGGCAAGGTCCGGAACTTGACCGTAATGCTTCTGTTTTTCATTTGCAATGTTTTGTACTTACATTACATCTCTAGAAAGATTGCTTAGTATTCATTTGCTAAGTATTTGTTGCGTTTTGGTTGATATGGATGATATTGTGTTACTGTGGTTTTGCAACATGCTTATGTGAGGTTCTCACGTAGGGTGTTGTGTTCGGAACTAACTTGAGTCAAGTCGAGGACTTGAGCTCGTATGGATTGGTTGTTTATTCATGTGCAGGTGTTGCTTGAGTTCAAGACATGGCTGGTGACGGGATCCATTGGACTAGTCTCAGGGAGGAGATGAGGTTCCAACAACCAAATTCAGGAGGAATTGTGGTTGAGCTGATCAGGAGGTTGCGCAACATGATTGAATCAAGAACAATGCATATGAAGGTATCGTGGACGTCATTGGAAGATGTTGGCACGTGTGCAAGGAGTGCATGGACGTGGCTACATGGTTTCGAGATGTGATGAAGAGATGTGGACGTAAAGAGTGGTCGGAAAGGTCCAATCGACTAGGTTATGGACTCAGGCTGTGGCTGAGTCGGGTTTGACTCAAATATGGAAAGATTTGAGTTGGTTATGATAGGATTTCGTATGGGTCACGAATTTGAGTTGTTTAGGAATGTGGGATACGTTCCTAAGGTGTTTGGAAGTCTGAAGATTGCTTCTATCTGCGTATAGAAGAGTCCTAAGCAGTTATGGAAAGTTACGATTCGTGAACAGAGTAGGATTAGGTTCCTGATCTGAGTTGAGTTGGCTTTCGAGCTGGTTATATAAGCAAGGGAGCCCAGAGCTTGTGGTGCACGACTTTGGGGGCTGTTCCTCTTGTGTTCTATTAAATAAAATTCGTAGTTTAAAGGAACTTTTGTGCCTTGTTCGTCAGACTTGTTCCAGACAAGTTTTACTCGTCGAGTTTCTGGACAGCACTACCTTTCGTTGGTGGTTTTATCATAACTCGAGTTCTACAGATCCAATTGACGTGATTATTTTTGGGTTGTCTTCACAACTTGATTTTCTATCATATGTCAAAATTTCACTGTCAATGGATTTGTGGTCTATGATCTACACGAGTTTCTTTGCAGCGTTCCAGAACTGTTTTTTCTCGGGTAGGGCAGATTGACCATTGTTTGATCTTTTGATCATAACATGAGTTTTTCTCGACGTATTTGAGTGATTCTTTTTGTGTTGTCTTTGTGACTTGATTCTCTCTGATATCTATCACTTTTGTCACGGTGAAACACGTTTAGATTAGTCTTACACATGATTTCTTTAACAGATCGTTTTTCTGCCAAAAGGGTTGGGGTTTAATTGTTTTCTGTTGCGTAACATTTTTAAATCTACCATTCACCCCCCCTCTGGTAGCTTTTCACGTGCTCTTCGATCCTACAATTGGTATCAGAGCCACAGTGCTCTAATCTTTGTGATTTGCGCGTGTTTTTTGACTAATCATCATGGAGAAGTACTTTGCCAAACCCTGTGTGTTCGCTGGTATTGATTTTCAGGTTTGGAAGGCACGCATGGAGGCTTTCATCCAAGCACAAGGCTTTGCAATATGGGAGAAGGTATACAAGCCTTACGAAGTGCCATCAAACGATCAAGTTACGTCTACAAATCTGAGAGATGTCGACAACAACAACAAGGCTCGGAACTTGATCATACAAGGATTAACACAAAGCGACTTCGACCGTGTTGCACACCTTCGATCTGCATACGATGTGTGGAAAGCACTTTGTGACTACCACGAAGGATCCAACACGATCAAAGAGTTAAAGCAAGACATGTTCAAGAAAGAATACATGCGCTTCGAGGTGCAACCCGGTGAGTCTATTGATGACCTTTTTGCTCGCTTTAATAAGATTCTCAGCAACTTGCGTAGTGTCAATGTTAATTTTTCAGATGCTGAAAATGCTAGGCAATTGCTAAGTGCATTAGATATGTCAATTTGGGAGATGAAAGTCACATCTATTCGTGAATCTACTGTCATGAGTTCACTTACTTTAGATGTGCTATATTCCAAGTTAAAAACTCATGAAATTGACATAATCTCACGTAAGAACCCCAATAAGTCTATTGCATTTGTTTCACAACGTGATATGTCTAGCTCCGGCCAATCATCACCTTGCAATACTCTTGTTTTGTTGTCCTCACTAACCGTGGAGCAGATCGAAGAATTTCCAGAAGAGGAGTTGGCACTCATCTCTACTAGATTCTCAAAAGCATTGCAAAATGTGAGAACTAGAAGGAGGGGAAGCTCCGGACCTCAATGTTGTTTTGAATGTGGTAAAATAGGAAACTTTCGTACAGAATGCCCTAACCTTTCAGGTCCGACCACCCGGGAAGAAAAACAAAGCAAGGTTCGGACCTCCTCTGGAAATTTCAACAAGAAGAAGAAAGGTACCATAGGACGCAAGATGATCAACAGTTTCATCACCGCGCTTCAAGAGTTCAGTTCAAGCGACGTGGACATTGGAAGTGATGAAGATGAAGATGATTTGGCAAACTTGTGCTTCATGGCGGGCAAGTCAAGATCAAGTATGGAGGAGGCAGAACACAACAGCGACAATGAAGAGGTATGTCCTACTTGCGAAGAAATGTGTGATGCTATTTCTCGTGCCACTATTATTGTTAAGAAAAAAGACAAAAAGCTTAGGGATAGTGCTGCTAAAATTGAATCACTGGAATCTGAAATCAACCGTTTAAAAACTTTAATTCCTAGTGATGATGCATGTTCCTCATGTGATTTTTTAATATATGAACAATTGTCCTCATTAAGAAGTGCGCACACCTCCACACTTTATAAACTTGAGTTAGAAATTGAAAAGAACAAAGAGCTTGCTGCACTTAGTGATAAAAACTTGAAAGATGCTAGCTGTTCTACAATTGATTTGCATTGTTCTACTTGTGATGATCTTGATAAGAAACTACAGGATGCTATGAATGAAATTTCTATATTGAACAATGCTTTACGTTCTCATGAAGTTAAATTTTGTTCAAATTGCAAACTAAAAGGAAAAACTTCATGTGAAAATTGCCTTGATCTGTCCAATAAACTTGATGACATGCATAGGACATTAGATCGGTTTTGTAATGGGAATAAGAACCTAAACTTACTGCTGAATTCTTCCAAGTCTTGCAATGATAAAACTGGTTTAGGTTTTGATTCTCTTGCTCATGCTAAGGCACATCCACCTAAAATTGTAAAGTCATTAGGAAGAGGTTTGATTCAAACAGTTCCTAAACAAAAAGGAGTGGTTTTCAAATCTGCAGGAGTGTTGCCTCATTCGGTTTCAAATAAAAATATTGCTTGCTCATCTAGACATGAACACAAATTTAAATTTCATTGTACCTTCTGTGGTAGAGATGGTCATGTCATAGATTTTTGTTATAGACTAGCTAAACAACAGAAAAGGGAAAGAATGGTTGCTAGATCTCATAACTTTCATGCAAAATTTGCTGCACACATTGAACCGAATGTACAACCTGCTGTTTTGAATCAAAAACATTCAAAGTTTACCTCCGGACCTTCTGTTTTTGCCTCCGGAGCTACTGATTTTTGTGCTACACAAGTAACACCTTATAGGTCAATAGTCAAGAATAAAAAATCTCAAACTTTGACTCATAAACCTGCTGTTTTGTCTCAACTTTCGCGTGTTTTTCCTACTGCACGTCGCGTGACTCAATACTGGATTCCTAAATGCCTTTTGACTAACCCAAGTATTGAGTCATCGACGTATTGTGCTTTTATGTAGGTTACACGTTTGAGGAAGGAGAACATTTGGATTGTGGACTCAGGTTGCTCACGCCACATGACCGGTAACAAAGATTGGTTCTCCTCCCTCTCTTTTGTGTCACGTGTAGAGAACGTTACTTTTGTCGATAATTCTTCAACTCCTATAATTGCTAAGGGTTTGTTTAGAGTAAATGATCACTACACTTTGAAGGATGTGGCACTTGTCAAAAATTTGAAATACAACTTGCTTTCTGTTGCACAATTGCTATATGAAAATCTAGAAATTATTTTCAATAAAAACTGCTGCAAAGTTGTAGGTTCAAATAGTGAGCTTATTTTCAACATGTCTCAGTTTGGAAGAGTTTTTAAAGCTGATTTTGATATGTCTTCCTCTAAGCATAGGTGTCTAGTTGCTAATGATTCAAAGGACTTATATTTTTGGCATCATAGACTTGGTCATGTAGGCTTTGATCACCTAACGCGTGTTAGTGCTCTTGATCGCATACGTGGGATACCTAAGCTTAAAGGGGACAAATCAATTGTGTGCTCTTCTTGTAGACATGCTAAGATGGTTGCAGGTTCACATACTCCTCTCACAATGATCATGACAACTGAACCATGTCCACTTTTGCATCTTGACACCGTAGGACCTTCACGTGTTCAATCCTTCGGAGGTAAATGGTATGTTCTTGTTATCGTTGATGATTATTCTAGATACTCTTGGGTTTACTTTATGGCATCTAAGAATGAAGTTTTTAGTCACTTTAGAACTTTATTTCTTAGATTATCAATTGATCACCCAGGATCATTAAAAGCAATTAGAAGTGATAATGGAACTGAATTTAAAAATCAATCTTTTGATCACTTTTGTGCTGAAAATAGAATAGATCATCAATTCTCTTCACCATATGTACCTCAACAAAACGGTGTTGTAGAAAGAAAGAACAGAACCTTAGTTGAGATGGCTAGGACTATGCTTGATGAATATCAAACTCCTAGGAAATTTTGGGCTGATGCGTTAGCAACCGCTTGTTATGTCTCAAATCGTGTTTTCTTGTGTGCTAAGCTAGGTAAAACACCATATGAGCTTCGGTTTGGACATAGGCCTAGTGTTACACACTTTCGGGTCTTTGGTTGCAAATGCTTTGTTAAGAAACATGGTAATCTTGATAAATTTGAACCTAGATCCATTTATGGCATGTTTCTTGGTTATCCATCTCATACTAGAGGCTACCGTGTGCTTTTACTTGACACTAACAAAATTGTGGAGACTTGGGAAGTGTCTTTTGATGAATCTAGCCGAGGTACTAGCTCAAACATTGCAGGTCCAGATCCATATCCGCAGGGGGAGAGCATTTTCATTAAAGATGAGGAAGAATTGGAGTTGCTGCCAGAAAATTCAGCAGCTAAAGACTTTGGTTTAGCTCCAGATGTTAATTCTCAACCAGCGCTGACAACCATCAATGCTGATTCAAATCATCCTCAAGCCACAAGCTCATCGATTTGTGATGAACGTGAAGAAGAAGAAGCTTGTGAGACATCTGTTCCCCTACGGTTTTACAAAGATCATCCCCCACAACAGATGATTGGAAGCTTGCACGAACGAGTCACATGGTCCAGGTTTTGCGATCCAAACTCTTATGCTCATTCTACTTTTGTTGCTTCTTTCGAACCCAAAGATATATCACATGCACTAACTAATGAATTTTGGATTATTGCCATGCAAGAAGAGTTAGAATATTTTGAAAGAAATAATGTTTGGAAACTTGTACCTCCACCTCAAGGTCACACTTTAATTGGAACTAAATGGGTATATAAAAATAAACAAAGTGAGGATGGGGTTGTGTTTAGGAATAAGGCTAGGTTGGTTGCTCAAGGTTTCACTCAAGTTGAAGGTCTAGATTTTGATGAAACTTTTGCTCCTGTCGCTAGATTAGAAGCCATAAGAATTTTGTTAGCTTTTGCAGCATCTAAAGGTTTTAAGCTACATCAAATGGATGTTAAAAGTGCTTTTCTTAATGGCTACATAGATGAGGAGGTTTATGTCAAACAACCACCGGGTTTTGAAAATCCAGATTTTCCTAATCATGTTTACAAACTGTCCAAAGCCTTATACGGTCTCAAACAAGCCCCTAGAGCATGGTATGATAGGTTAAAAACATTCTTACTTGAAAAGGGGTTTACCATGGGCAAGGTTGATAAAACTCTTTTTGTGCTTAAACATGGCAATGACTCATTATTTGTTCAAGTGTATGTGGATGATATTATCTTTGGTTGTGCTTCTCATGATCTTGTGTCCAAGTTTTCAGCAACGATGAGTTCCGAATTTGAAATGAGTATGATGGGTGAACTCACTTACTTTTTGGGGCTGCAAATCAAGCAAACCAAGGAGGGTACCTTTATGCATCAAACGAAGTATACCAAAGACCTCCTAAGGCGCTTCAACATGGACAAAAGCAAGCCTCTTCGGACACCACTGGGAACAGCAATAACACTTGAACTTGATGAAGATGGTGAATCTATGAATCAAAAAGAATATAGAAGCATGATCGAATCACTTTTGTACCTCACGGCATCAAGACCGGACATACAATTCAGCGTATGTCTTTGTGTACGGTTTCAAGCTTCCCCACGTGTTTCACATCGTCAAGCTGTCAAAAGGATTCTCAGGTACTTACATGGAACCCTAGAATTTGGCATTTTTCTTCCTTCTTCCTCAACCGTTACTTTGAAAGCTTTTTTGGATGCTGATTTTGGGGGTTGTAGGATTGATAGGAAAAGTACTTCCGGTGCTTGTTATTTTCTTGGTAATTCTCTTGTTGCTTGGTCCTCTAGAAAACAAAATTCAGTTGCACAATCCACATTCGAATCTGAATATGTAGCTGCTGCTATTGCTTGCTCACAAATTCTTTGGATTGTTCAAACACTTATGGACTATGGGGTTGATCTAGATAGTGTTCCACTATTCTGTGATAACACTAGTGTGATTTGCGTTGCTAAAAACCCCGTGCAACATTCTAGAACTAAGCACATTGACATTAGGTATCACTTTCTCCGAGATAATGTTGAAAAAGGAAACATTGTGCTTCACCATGTAGATACCGAACAACAATTGGCTGACATTTTTACAAAACCTTTGGATTTCACTCGTTTTTGTTACATTTGTAGTGAAATAGGGGTTATGCATCCTCATGGCTTAAATTGAGGGGGGGGGGGGGGTTTGAAACTTGGGAAGTCTTTGTGTGAATCTGAAATTAAAATAATATGAGCATAGTATTTCATACATATATGACTCTGTGATTCCTTTTACATGCTGAAAGTTCTTACTACATTACTCGTGTTATACATTTTGTAGTTTTTTCCATGTCTAGTAATTGGAATAATTGCTTACACTAAAACTGGTCATGGTCGAACTTTCTTGCTGTTTTGAACTTGTTACATGTTCACAAGTGCTTTTAATCATAAAGAATTCATCAAGTAATCAACTCACATGTTGAGTTTTTTATGAACAAATATAAATTGAGAAAAGATCAAGAGAATATGCATGCATCACACTTCTTCTTTTGAGATGGCTTGTCATTGCACTTAGATATGAACTTTGAAGAAGTTGTGTATGACTAAAACCATGTCCTTAAGCTTCTGATTGTCAAATGACATAGGCTTGGCTTGGTTGGTTAGAATAAGGCAGATGCGCATATAATCTCTTGCAAATATCATATGATCTAAATTTGTGTTTTGAAAAATAATAAAATGCAGCAACTAGTGTCATGCTTTCAAGTTATGAAATAGTTAAGTTTGTGAGATCATGACTTGCTTAAATTGAAAATTACATATGATCTCTAGCATGGCTTACACTACTTTATGTATTTCATTGATGTGATAATGTAAGGTACTTGATAGTATGGCTTGGATGAGCTTTGTTTATTTGTATATGTTATAATATGCTCATAACAACTAAAGGGGGAGAGATAAATTGTTTATATGCTCATGACTTGCTGAATACATTGTCAAAGGGGGAGAGATAAGCATGAAGAGAAAGAGAATATGTGCATAAGGAGAGATAATTTTTTTTGGATTTTCTTCTCATTTTACTTTTGATTTACAAAGGGGAGAAATTGTTTTCAAAACTTTTATGTGAATAAGCCAATGTTTGGATTTTAAATGGTGTTGCCAATGCATTCATCAAGGGGGAGATTGTGAGACCTATGTGTGCTGAATGCATTGGCTTGTCGTGAATACACTTGGTCTTGATGATAAAAGTTTTGAATATCACCAAAACACCTTTTTATCAAGGTCCAACTCTAGCTCCGAGCTACAGCAAAGTCCGACTAGCTTTGGTCAGCTCCGGTGAAGTTTTGACTTTATCTCCGGCATGTCTTTGATAGCTCCGCCGTGTTTTTCTAAGCTCCGAAGTTGATTTTTCTAGCTCCGGCTTTTGGGATTACTAGTTCTGACTAGTTCTGGTTAGCTCTGGCGCTAGGTCCTGCTGGTTTTGTAAGCTCCGGCGGGAGCTTGGTTGTACTAGTTTTGGTAAGCTCCGGCGCTAGGTTCTACTAGCTTTTGTTAGCTCTGGCTCAAGGTTTGGGTTGCACTAGCAAGGTCCGGAACTTGACCGTAGTGCTTCTATTTTTCATTTGCAATGTTTCGTACTTACATTACATCTCTGGAAAGATTGCTTAGTATTCATTTGCTAAGTCTTTGTTGCGTTTTGGTTGATATGGATGATATCGTGTTACTGTGGTTTTGCAACATGCTTATGTGAGGTTCTCACGTAGGGTGTTGTGTTCGGAACTAACTTGAGTCAAATCGAGGACTTGGGCTCATATGGATTGGTTGTTTATTCATGTGCAGGTGTTGCTTGAGTTCATGACATGGCTGGTGACGGGATCCATTGAACTACTCTCAGGGAGGAGATGAGGTTCCAACAACCAAATTCAGGAGGAATTGTGGTTGAGCTGATCAGGAGGTTGCGCAGTATGATTGAATCAAGAACAATGCATATGAAGGTATCGTGGACGTCATTGGAAGATGTTTGCACATGTGCAAGGAGTGCATGGACGTGGCTACATGGTTCCGAGACGTGATGAAGAGATGTGGATGTAAAGAGTTGGTCGGAAAGGTCAAATCGACTAGGTTATGGACTCAGGCTGCGGCTGAGTCGGGTTTGACTCAAATATGGAAAGATTTGAGTTGGTTATGATAGGATTTCTTATGGGTCACGAATTTGAGTTGTTTAGGAATGTGGGATACGTTCTTAATGTGTTTGGAAGTCTTAATATTGCTTCTATCTGCGTATAGAAGAATCCTAAGCAGTTATGGAAAGTTACGATTCGTGAACAGAGTAGGATTAGGTTCCTGATCTGAGTTGAGTTGGCTTTCGAGCTGGTTATATAAGCAAGGGAGCCCAGAGCTCGTGGTGCACGACTTTGGGGGCTGTTCCTCTTGTTTTCTATTAAATAAAATTCGTAGTTTGAAGGAACTTTTGTGCCTTGTTCTTCAGACTTGTTCCAGACAAGTTTTACTCGTCGAGTTTCTGGACAGCACTACCTTTCGTTGGTGGTTTTATCATAACTCGAGTTATACAGATCCAATTGACGTGATTCTTTTTGGGTTGTCTTCAAAACTTGATTGTCTATCATATGTCAAAATTTCACGGTCATTGGATTTGTGGTCTATGATCTAAACGAGTTTCTTTGCAGCGTTCCAGAACTGTTTTTTTCTCGGGTAGGGCAGATTGACCATTGTTTGATCTTTCGATCATAACTTGAGTTTTTCTCGACGGATTTGAGTGATTCTTTTTGTGTTGTATTTGTGACTTTATTCTCTCTGATATATATCACTTTTTTCAGGGCGAAACACATTTAGATTAGTCTCAAACACGATTTCTTTAACAGATCGTTTTTCTACCGAAAGGGTTGGGGTTTAATTGTTTTCCGCTGCGTAAGATTTTTAAATCTACCATTCACCCCCCTCTGGGAGCTTTTCACGTTCTCTTCGATCCTACAAGGCATCGCCACCGGTGAAACCTCAGTGGGGTCTAAATAGGCTAGTAATCCCTTTGTAAATGATATTTTGTGATCTCTTGGCCATACACCAAAGGAAGTGTAATTGCGAAAGGGAGGTTCTTTAGTCGCCGACGGGTGATGAAATCACAAACACGTGGGTAAAGTGGTACAAACTCTGCAGAGTCTAACAAAACTATCATGATAGCCATACTCCCCGTTATGAGCACCTGGACAACTTCCATGATTAGAGGGAACTTAGTATTGGTATGGTATTATGGTTATGGTTGGTATTATGGTTATGGTTTGGTAATGGTTATGATTGGTTATGGATTTATTTCTGGTATTGAATATGGTTATTGGCAATGGCGAAATCTGGAATTATTGATGATGGTAGTGAATTCAGACTGGTATTATGATATTACTTATGATTAGGATGGGTTTACTTCACGTACATATAATATATTGCTTTTCAAATGTTTTAATATACTTTTCAACACTTAGCCATTATTATTGTCGTCATTTGAATCAGCCACATGTCATACTTTCCACACTTGCTGAGTACGACATGTACTCACTCTTGCAATCCCTCCCAACAGTTGCAGGTCAGGATTGGGAGTTTAATGGCGATAATGCAGAGTTCTAGGCCGTGTCTACCGTCAGCTTTGCCTGTGGTGTTGATTGGAGCTGTGCTATCCCTTATGCTTAGTTTGCTTGGTTGCCTAATTAGTTTATTTCCGCTGCATTAGTTGAACTTGTCATTAATATTCATTAGAGTTTGTAATCAATGATAATATGGTTTGTGTAATAAAATTTGGTTAATTAATCTTGTCTTGTGGTAATTTTTTGTATACTCTTTTGTGAATGCACTCGTGTATGTGTGTTGAACATTCTGGGCACACATATGCGTTAGCTTGGTTCTTTTTTCGGAACCGGGCATCATAGATTGGTATCAGAGCCACAGGTTGACCGTAGGATGCAGCCTAGATAGAATGGACACTTTAGAGCACATATGGGCACTTAGGAATCGATTTGATTTTGTTGGCTTGCTGTTTGCTATATATATATATATATATATATATATATATATATATATATATATATATATATATATATATATATATATATATATATATATATATATATATTGTTTGCTTGTGTGCTTAATAGAGGATTTTGGGATGCCTTAGCATTGCCATGTCCACCTAGGCTAGTGTAGCTAGCTATTTAGTTTCATATCCCTTGATGCATATAGTTGGGGACATTTTATAATTCTTACCCATTTCTCCAGATGGTGAGGACTCTCCACCAGAGGGATGTCAATGATGAGGAGGAAAACAATGGAGTACCTCAGAACAACAATGGGCAAGGACCTGCTCATGGAGCTATCAACATTGAGCAGCTTTTGGCCATGTAAAACCAGCTCATGCAGACCATGATCTAAACTATGGGACAGCTGCAGGTTGGCAGTATCAACAATCATCCCCACATGCCTCCACCACCACCCCCGCCACCTCATAACCGATTGGGAGAATTTATGAGGACTAGGCCGCCAACCTTTGCTCAAACCGTTGACCCTATGGATGCGGATGATTGGCTCAAGTCCGTGGAGAAAAAGTTAGCTATTGTCCAATGCAATGACCGGGAGAAGGTGCTATTTGCTTCTCATCAACTCGTTGGAGCAGCTACGGATTGGTGGCATGCTTATTGCAATACTCATGAGAACGAAGAGGGAATTACCCGGGCGGAATTCAAGGAGAGTTTCCGTTACCATTATGTGTTGGAAGGTGTTATGATTTTGAAGAGGCAAGAATTTGAGAATTTAAGGCAAGGAAGATCAAGCGTGAGTGAATATCTCAATAAGTTCACTCAACTCTCAAGATATGCGCCTGAGGATGTTAGTCGGGACAGCTGGAAACAATACTTGTTCATGAGGGGCCTCAACAATGAAATCCAAGTGCAACTACTCAATTGTGACTACGCAAATTTTCAAAAGCTTGTGGACAAATCAATTGTGGTTGAGAACAAGATCCGTGAGATGGAGAAAGATAACAAGAGGAAGGCACCATATCAAGGAGAGCAACAAGGAAGTAATGTGCGCCCTCGCCTTGCACCACCCAATGCGCCCTATTACAGCTCCTCTATTCCTGCTCAACGCCCTGGTTATGCACCACGCCCAACTCAGTTTGTGCAGCAACGCCCTATCATGCAAGCACCTAGGCCTCCAATGCCATATGCACCTCGCGCTAATTTTCCTGGTGCAAATGTTCAAAACCAAGCTCGTCCCAATAATTCTGGTGGAGTTAAGAAGTGCTATAGTTGTGGAGAAGCTGGACACTTTGCGCATCAATGTCCTAAGTCAGGCCTTCGTCAAGGAAGCAATGCGCCGAGGCAAAACTCAAGACCCAATGGAGGACAACCACAAGGGAACCGTGGACAACTGAATTTTGCTCGTGGCAACGTGAACCATGTCTCTACGGAGGATGCTCAACAAGCGAATGACGTGGTCATTGGTATGTTTCTCGCCAACTACAACCCCGCGACTATGTTATTTGATTCTGGAGCATCGCATTCATTCATTGCATCGAAGTATGTTGCCAAGTATAGTTTGCCTATCTCTCATATGAAGTTTACTCTATTGGTTAAGTCTCCCAGAGGAGAGATGAGGACAAATATATTATGTCCAAAAGTAAGCCCTAGAATAAGAGGGGTAGACTTCTATGCCAACCTCATTGTTTTGGATTCTCAAGGATTGGACATTATACTTGGTTTGGACTGGTTGAGGAAGCACAATGGAGTTATTGAGTGTGCCACGAAGACGGTGAAGTTGACCAATGAGGAAGGGATCACCGTAGAATTTGAAGCATCTCAAACCACACCGAAGCTATTGGAGCTGAATCATATGGACGGTGCCGCAATTGAGGAGATTCTGGTGGTGTGTGAATTTTTGGATGTTTTTCCGAACGAGTTGCCAGGTATGCCACCTGATCGAGACATTGAGTTTGTTATTAATTTAATACCTGGAACTGCACCTATAGCTAAGAGGTCGTATAGGACGCCTCCTTTGGAATTAGCGGAGCCCAAGAAGCAAATTCAAGAGCAACTAGAGAATGGTTTTATTCGCCCTAGCTCTTCGCCTTGGGGAGCGCCCGTTCTATTTGTGGACAAGAAGGATGGATCCCAAAGGATGTGCGTGGATTACTGAGCTCTCAACGAGGTAACAATCAAGAACAAGTACACCTTGCCACACATAGAAGACTTGTTTGATCAAATGAAGGGTGCTTGTGTCTTCTCTAAGATTGATTTGCGTTCGGGATACTTTCAAATGAAGATTAGACCATCGGACATACCCAAGACAGCTTTTAGGACGCGGTATGGATCTTATGAGTACACCGTGATGTCCTTTGGATTGACAAATGCGCCTACCTACTTTATGTACCTCATGAATAAGGCCTTCATGGAGTGCTTGGATAAGTTCATCATGGTATTCATTGATGACATTATGATCTACTCGGAGGATGAGAAGGAACATGAGGAACACTTGAGGCTTACATTGCAGAAATTGAGGGAGCATCAATTGTATGCCAAGTTCAACAAGTGTCAGTTTTGGTTGAAAGAGGTGACGTTTTTGGGTCATATCATCTCAGGAGGAGGAGTATCGGTTGACCCCAGAAAAGTGAGAGACATGTTGAAGTGGGAACCACCACAAAATGTAAAGGAAATAAGGAGTTTTATTGGAATGGCTGGATATTACCGTGGATTCATCAAGGACTTTTCCATGATAGCCAAGCCAATGACGGTGTTGCTAATGAAGGGAAAGGCTTTCCAATGGACTCAAGCTTGTCAAAATAGTTTTGAGGAGTTGAAGAATAGGTTAACAACAGCTCCAGTTTTGGTACTGTCGGATGTGAGAAAGAGTTTTGATATTTATTGCGACGCATCAAGACAAGGACTTGGATGTGTATTGATGCAAGAAGGTCAAGTGGTCACCTATGCATCAAGACAATTGAAGAAACATGAGCAGAATTACCCAACACATGATTTGGAACTCGCGGTCGTGGTACACGCATTGATGATTTGGAGGCACTATATCATTGGACATAGGTGTGAAATTTATATGGATCATAAGAGTTTGAAGTATATTTTCACACAAATGGATCTGAACTTGAGGCAACGAAGATGGTTGGAGCTCATCAAAGATTATGATTTGGGGATCAACTATCATTCGGGAAAGGCCAATGTAGTGGTCGATTCTTTGAGTAGAAAGGGAGTAAGTCATCAACTCACAGTTCGAGAATTACCATCCGAGTTATGCAATTGAACGGTTGAACCTCAGGTTTGTAAATGAGATGGAGATGATGGAGTTAAATCCGACCTTGCAGCAAGAAATTCGAGAAGCACAAACCACAGATGAGGAGATCAAGGAAATCAAGGGAAGGACCGAAGATGGGAGAGAATTCAGATTTGACGAGGATGAAC
This sequence comes from Tuctoria greenei, assembly GCA_036927565.1. Taxonomy (NCBI): domain Eukaryota; kingdom Viridiplantae; phylum Streptophyta; class Magnoliopsida; order Poales; family Poaceae; genus Tuctoria; species Tuctoria greenei. The sequence continues at coordinate 98,587,008 of JAYESD010000011.1, forward strand.
ATGGTACCTTATGGTTTGGGAAGAGAATTGTCATGCCTGATGTGAAGCATATTCGGGAGACAATACTAAAGGAGGCACATGACTCGTCATACTCGATTCACCCCGGTTGTACGAAGATGTACAAAGACTTGAAGGCTTGCTATTGGTGGGATAGTATGAAAAAGGACATAGCTGAATATGTGGCATTGTGTGATGTGTGTCAACGAGTCAAGGCAGAACATCAAAAACCAGCTGGATTATTGCAACCATTGAAGATCCCGAAATGGAAGTGGAAAGAAATTGGAATGGACTTCATAGTTGGGTTACCACGTACTCAGTCCGGGTATGACTCAATTTGGGTAATTGTGGATCGCTTAACCAAGTCAGCTCATTTTGTCCCTGTGAAGACCAAATATACAGCTCACAATTGGCTGAAATATACATAGAGCATATTGTGTGTCAACATGGAGTGTCGAAGAAGATAGTCTCAGATAGAGGTTCACAATTCACTTCCAGGTTTTGGCAAAAAATGCATGAAGCTTTGGGAATGAGGTTGAATTTTAGTTCAGCATATCATCCTCAAACGGATGGGCAAACTGAGAGGACCAATCAGATTTTGGAGGACATGTTAAGAGCTTGTGCTTTAAAGCATGGGAAGAGTTGGGACAAAAGCTTGCCATACACAGAATTTTCATACAACAATAGTTACCAAGCAAGTTTGAAGATGTGACCATATGAAGCGCTTTATGGGAGGAAGTGTAGGACACCTTTATTCTGGAATTAGGCAGGAGAAACTCAAGTATTTGGTCTGGATGTGTTGCAAGAAGCCGAAAAGCAAGTCCAAATAATTCGTGAAAACTTGAGGGCTGCCCAATTAAGGTAAAAAGGCTATGCGGACAATATAAGAAGGAAATTAGCCTTTGAAGTGGGAGATTTTGTTTACCTCAAGGTGTCACCAATGACAGGTCATAAGAGGTTTAACATAAGGGGCAAGCTCGCACCTCGTTATATTGGACCATTCAAGATTTTGGACAAAAGAGGAGAAGTAGCGTATAAGTTGGAGATGCCAGCTCATCTTCCGAATGTCCATGATGTCTTTCATGTTTCCCAGCTCAAGAAGTGTTTGAGAGTACCGGAAGAACAAGTGCCAATGGAAGAATTGGAACTAGAGGAAGATTTGACTTATGCCGAACAACCGGTCAAAATCTTGGAAACTAAGGAGTGGGTCACAAGGAACAAGGTTATTAGATGGTGTAAAGTTCAATTGAAGCACCACACAGAAAAAGAAGCGACGTGGGAATTGGAGAATGATCTCAAGAAGGAATTTCCCTATCTCTTCTCTTCCGCGTCAAATCTTGAGTGTGAGATTCATTTTAAGGGGGGGTAGGTTTGTAACACCCTCATTTTCATGCATCATGCCTTGCATACACTCATAATACATGTTTAACATTGACCCACATCAAGAGGAATGAATTTAAAATTGATTTGGAACAAAACCACACTTAAAATACAGGAAAGTGCGGACTAGTCCGATTTTACTGAGTACTAGTCCGATTTCTCTCTGACTAAAAACGGACTTGTCCGTTTTTGCTGCGGACTAGTCCGATTTTGGCTCTGGAAACTTTCGGACTTGTCTGATTTTGTGCGGACTAGTCCGATATTCCACGAATCCTTGAAAATTTGCTTAGCCTTGGACTTTTCCGGACTAGTCCGGTGTTCCAACGGACTTGTCCGATTTCCTCTCTGTTTAAAGTCGGACTTGTCCGATTTTTGGCCAGACTTGTCCGATTTTCTCTCTGGACGACTTTGGACTAGTCCGGTCCTTTCCGGACTTGTCCTATATTTCGCGACTCCGAGTTGATCTTTTGTTTTACGACCTGTTTCTTGGGTTTCACGTTAAGTGGGCCTAGGGATGTCGTGCCTAACCCTTTTAGAGCCCATGAGGGACTCTAAACCGGCCTCTACTCATCCCAAACTCGAAATCCATCTAACCCTAGCCTCCACCTCTATATAAACAACCCCACCCCTTGGGCTGACATCTATTTGCCACTTTTCCACCCACCCAAACCCTAGTTCATGGGGAGCCACCATTAAGGAGGGAGGAGAAGATCCCAAGCAAGAAGAAGAAGAGGAGGAAACAAAAGAGGATCAAGATCTCCACAAAGTTTTGTTCCTCATCACCAATTCATCCCCAAGTTCATCACCAACCCTAGAACACCAAGATCCAAGTGCTACCTCCATGTTTCTTGATTCATTGGAGTCCTAAACACCTGGTATACCTTCTATTCTCTTTTCCTTACATGAATTCAACCCCTAATCTCTGAATTTACATCAATCTAGAAAACCCTAATCTGCTGATCTTGTAAAGTGCGGACTTGTCCGGTCCCTAGCGGACTAGTCCGATCTTTCTGGTTAAATTGTGTTGAATGAATTCTAAAATCTGATCTAATCAACTCCAAAACTGTATAAACTTGTTAAAAGCTATTAGAACTAGTTAGTGATCATTAAAAGCAATCTAGTAACAAGTTCTACCTTGCATTTGCATCAATCATGCATGTCATGTCATATTGAGTAATATTTGTGCACTCTTTGATTGTGTTTCTTGTCTTGTATGTTTATTGTGTGGATTAGACGGATTTGCGCTAGAGAGTGCCGCGGAGGATCTACAACACCAAGAGTTTGAAGGCTTTGACCCTAATCAACAGCAAGAGCAAGGCAAGTGTCCTTGAAGCATATTGATCCTGTTTTAGAATAAATGTTTGTTTGCAAAACTGCATGCTGTGTCAATTTGATGGGAATCCTATGATAGGAAGTTTACTAGAATTGTTTAACCACCCTTGTCACCTGGAATTTATGGTAGAGAGTCGGGAAGGGCTTTTACCTTTTTGCTTCGCTTGATTAATTGGGATGGGAAAACAACACTACACATTTAATTATGTATTAATGATATTCTGGTTAATGTGAACTGGTCGATATGGTATGGTAATGGATGATCTAAGCAAGCCTGGTATGTGGATGGGTTCGATGTTATGGTGGTTTGCTTGCTTTAGATCTAAGGACCGGTTCATGCGAGAATAAGCCAGGACTACAGTGCCACCACGAGGCCAAGTATGGGTGCGGCGTAGCTGATTAATTAGGGCTTTGCTAGTGCTTTTTGGACCATTAAGGATGCTCGGGGAAGGGGTAGTCGGATTGGGTTAGTTGATGATTGGTGGGACTACCCTGGGATCCGAATGGCTCAAGAGAGGGCCCTTGGTTGAAGATGTGCTCAGTTGGAGGCATCGCCATCGGTGAAACCTCAGTGGGGTCTAAATAGGCTAGTAATCCCTTTGTAAAGGCTATTTTGTGATCTCTTGGCCATACACTAAAGGAAGTGTAATTGGCGAAAGGGAGGTTCTTTAGTCGTTGACGGGTGATGAAATCACAAATACGTGGGTAAAGTGGTACAAAATCTGCAGAGTCTAACAAAACTATCATGATAGTCGTGCTCCCGGTTATGAGCACCTGGACAACTTCCATGATTAGAGGGAACTTAGTATTGGGATGGTATTAGTTATGGTTGGTATTATGGTTATGGTTTCGTAATGGTTATGGTTGGTTATGGATTTATTTCTGGTATTGAATATGGTTATTGGCAATGGCGAAATCTAGAATTATTGATGATGGTAGTGAATTCAGACTGGTATTATGATATTACTTATCATTATGATGGGTTTACTTCACATACATATAATATATTGCTTTTCAAATGTTTTAATGTACTTTTCAGCACTTAGCCATTATTATTGTCGTCATTTGAATCAGCCACATGTCATACTTTCCACACATGCTGATTACGATATGTACTCACTCTTGCAATCCCCCCAACAGTTGCAGGTCAGGATTGGGAGTTTAATGGCGATAATGCGGAGTTCTAGGCCGTGTCTACCGTCAGCTTTGCCTGTGGTGTTGATTGGAGTTGCGCTATCCCTTATGCTTGGTTGCCTAATTATTTTATTTCCGCAGCATTAGTTGAACTTGTCATTAATATTCATTAGAGTTTGTAATCAAGGATAATATGGTTTGTGTAATAAAATTTGGTTAATTAATCTTGTCTTGTGGTAATTTTTTGTATACTCTTTTGTGAATATACTCGTGTATGTGTGTTGAACATCCTGGGCACACATATGTATTAGCTTGGTTCTTTTTTCGGAACCGGGCATCACAGATGGACCACCTGTCGGGCCCCGGGACCCCACTTGTAAGGCGTCCGGTCTTGGTTATTGAAGGCCCAGACCACCACCGATACAAAGAGAAGACTCAGAATCCCTAATACACACACACTCACATACACACTCATCAAGCAATGCAATCCACCGTGGAGTAGGGTGTTACGCTCCTTGTGGCCAAAACCACGTAAAAACTCCACTGTCTCATACTCTTCCGCTAGAACACTAGTTTGAGGCCTAGGCCCCGCAGAACAAGAACCTCCGTGGGCTGCTCCTTAGTAGATTCGGGGGAAGTGTTACATTGACCCTTCGACATTTGGCGCGCCAGGTAGGGGGCTTTTTCCATTAGAAAAGTGGTAGCACTTTCACCACCATGGTGTTCATCAGGACCGTGGAAGGCGGTTTTTGCGGCCATCGTCCGGTGACCAGATCCATCGCTCGAGCGGTGCTCTCTGGTCCGTCTCGACCCCGTGCAGGTACGGATGCCCAAAATGGCACGTCGGGACACGCCCCAGCTCAGTTGGCTTCACCAGCACCCATAACAGCGAGGCCAGAGAGCGCTTTGGTGGCGGCCAGAGCTATCCTCTACCACCTACCATCGCAGAACGCCTCTTAGGGCCCGGTCAACAGTGGGTCCAAGACATTGACCACCTCTTTGTCACAGCCATCAACTCCCCCAACAAGGGAAGGCGCCTCGTGTCGCTGTCACGCACGCCATCCATTGACCATCACTCCACCAACTCCCGCTCCTCCAAGCCTACGAGCGTTGGCTGGCTCCCCACGGAGGACCTCAAGGCTGAGCTTGACCGTCGTCAAGCTCACATGGACGATTGTGTCATCATCGAGCGGCGGAGAGAGAGGCGGCGCAACCTTGACGACGAATTTGGCCCTCAATGCCCTGTTCACGACGTGTCCTCCGTCCAAGGTGCACCGTAGGTAAACCCTCCACCACTTGACCAGGAGTATGTCGGCTCGACAGCTCCCCTGTAGTACTCGGTGCAGCAAGATGTGCAACAACAGTACTTGGTGCAGCCAGTACCATTGCAGCAACGCATGGCACAACCAGTGCCACAACCGCAAGTCCAATAGTGTCGCACATCATTCAGCGGACCACCTTGGGGTATGTTGTCCCATCTGCCTCTCCGACGAGGCCGGTGGGAGGCTGCTCGACGTTGGCTCCGCACCTCCGCTTCACAATGTGGCCATGCAAGTTTTGGCCACACATCCCGGAGAGATTCAACGGAAGCATCAACCCAGTGGAGTTCCTTCACATCTACACTACAACGCTCCTTGCTGCAGGAGCGGATGAGACCACCCTGGCAAACTACTTCCATGTCGCCCTGACTCGATCAGCCCGCTCATGGCTGATGAACCTTCTCGAGGGGTCTATAACCTCTTGGGATGAGTTGTGTCAGCAGTTCACAGCAAACTTCGGCAGCTCCTACACGCGCCTTGGCATCGAGCTTGACCTCTACATCGTGCGACAGCAACCCAAGGAGACACTACGATCATTCATCCAACGTTTCTCCCAGGTACGCAACTCCATTCCCAACATCCCGAATGCCTCTGTCATAGTGGCATTTCACCAGGGAATATGTGACTGCAAGATTCTCGAGAAACTAGCCACGCACAACGTGCAAGATGTCTCCAAGCTCTTCTCCATCGCCGATCGGTTTGCTAGAACGGCAGATGGCCATGACTGGCACGCTCAGCCCACCCCCGGAACGGGCGGGGCTGGCAAGAGCGGAGAAGGAGCCACTACCCCTGGTAGCGGCAAAAAAATAACAAGAACCCGGGTGGCAGCCCGAACAAGCCGCTGCATGGATCCCCCGTCGCGGAAGTAGCCGCGACTGGAGGAGGCAAGCTACCACACCCGAAGAAACGCCCTTGTCAGCCACCTGCTGCTAACAAAGACGTCGAGCCCTGCCCGGTGCACAAGACTCGCGAACACTCCACGAGCGAGTGCCAGGAGATAAATAGGTGCGCCAAATACTATCAAGAGCGGGAGCAGCAGTTCCCGGACGGTGCCCCCTTCCGCCAATGGGAGGGCAAGCAGAAGGTCGAACCCAAGGTCGACAATGACGAGGAGCTAGAGTACCAGAAGCAAGAGCGGGCTGTCAAAGTGGTCCACCAAGATGGGAACTCCGACGCGAGTTGTGACAACGAGCATCACAAGACCCTCCACGTCATCTTCGAAGGGTCTTGGAACGCAGTCAAGACCCTTCATCGTGTGGTGGCTTCAATAGCCCCTATACTCACTTCGGTGCAGCACCACCGCTGGATGGAGACGCCGATCATCTTCGACTTCTCTGACTGCCCCAAGAACATGGCTGGGGCATGTGTACTACCTGTCCTAGTCGCCCCCACCATAGCCAACGTCATGCTCCACTACGTCTTGATAGATGGTGCGGGGCTGGCCTCAACCTCCTCAGCCGTGTAGCCTTCGAACAGCTGCAGATCTCGGTGTCCAAGGTGGCCCCCTTGAGCCCATTTTTGGGGGTGGGACCTGGAGCATCATCCCGGTCAGCAACATCCACCTGCGGGTAACCTTCGGGAAACCTGACAACTACAGGACATAGAGCATCCTCTTCGACGTCGCCGATGTCAGCCTCCCCTTCAACACCATCATCGGCAGGCCTGCCTTGTACCAGTTCATTGTTGTAGCCCACTACGGCTACCTCATCCCGAAGATGCCAACCACCTCCGGCGTCCTTAGGATCCGCGGAGATCACACCGCTGCAGTGTTAGCCTTGGAGCAGCTCCAAGCACTCCAGGCGGAGCCAGCATCAGTCCCGATCGGCACTGTATCAAGTCAACCTCTGCCAAGCTCATGATAGTGCAGAGCACCCGCCGCACCTCAGGTGCAGCCCTCCAGTAGCATCGACACCTCCGCCAAAGCTGCCAAGCCCAGTCCCGGCTTTGCTCGGACCACTCGCAAGGCGAGCGATCAAGGCGGGAAATAGGGATGCTCGCTCATCGCCTCTCTAAGGAGCTATTGACAGCAAGGTTGCCCGCCAACCATCGCAGCTACTCATGGATCTTTGGGCTCCCCTATTGTAAATACTAGTCTTAGTAGAATGGTGTAAAGGATTTCGTAGTGCTCAGGAGCAGCTCTAAGGACAACCAAGCACCGGGAGGGTCAGGCCCAGAGTATGCAGCCAGCTTAGCTTGGTTTCAAACTCTAAGCATGTGCACTCTGCGTCCCTCATCATCCGGAGGCAAGCCGTTGCCCTCTTTTGTAAAAGCCTATCTCCCCCTATGAACTCCTGCAAAAAAATCGCTGTTTTACATAAAGGCTTCTTAAAAACTTTGTCCATTTACTTACGCATTAACTTTATGAACATGCCACACTAAGAATCGTTTATTGCATATTAGTTTTTATGTGCGATTGTACACTCTGTAACTCACCCATACAGGAGTCATGCAGTCCTAATGCAAGCAGGTCTGCTTGAGGTACCTACGGTTAATGAGGGGTTCTTTTGGCCCCTCTCGTCATTAGGGACCTGTGATGCCAGAAGGTTCCGCGGGAAAGGCCTGTGCCGAGCAGGAGTTCCAAGGGGTGTAAACTACTTAGCCTATTCTTGTACCCTAAGCGTACACACCCTGCCTCCTAGCGCTACAACCAAGTATTGAGAGCCAGAAAGCTCACACCCTGAGGACGACAGGAGCCGGGCCCCGGAGCACCAACGCACTGAATTATCCAGGCCCCGCAAATCAGCCCAGGACAATAACGCATGACAGAGCTAAGGGAGAGCTACAGGTAAATCAACGAGCACACTAGTCCACCTTGCTTTTATCATATGTGCAGAACAGCCCGATGCGGCACCACTTTTGCACCACCCAAGGGGCCTGCCGTCAACGACTCTATGACGAGGGTGGATGATGCCGGATCATCCAGCTCCAGCACCTCCCAAGGGGCCTGCTGTCGATGTCTCCACGACGATGGTGGACGATGCTGGAGCATCCAACTCCACCTCCTCCCAAGGGTCTTGCCATCAACGTCCCAGAACATCAACGACAGCACCATGTGCGGATAAGTGAGTAAAGTCTCCTGCCCCGCTCTTGTTGCTAACAGGGTTCCCTTGTGATGGCCTGTAAACCAGGGGCCTAGCGTCAACGTGTACACGAAGATGGTGGACGACACCGCAACATCCAGCTCTGGCACCACCCAAGGGGCTTGCCGTCGACAACTCTACGATGATGGTGGACGATGCCAGAACATCCATCTCCGGCACCTCCCAAGGGGCCTGCCGTTGATGTCTCCACAACGATGGTGGCCGATGCCGGAGCATCCAGCTCTGGCTCCTCCCAAGGGGCCTGCTGTCGACATCCGAGAACGTCAATGACAGCACCAAGCACAGATAAGTGAGTAAACTTTCCTGCCCTGCTCATTTTGCTAACATGGTTCCCTTGCGATGGCCTGTAAACCAGGGGCCTGCCGTCGACACCTACACGAAGATGGTGGATGATGTCAGAGCATCCAGCTCCGGCACCACCCAAGGGGCCTACCGTCGATGACTCTACAACGATGGTGGATGACACCAGAACATCCAGCTCTGGCACCACCCAAGGGGCCTGCCGTCGATGTCTACACAAAGATGGTGGACGACGCTGGAGCATCCAGCTCCGGTACCTCCCAAGGGGCCTGCTGTCAACGTCTCTATGACAACGGTGGATGACGCCGAAGCATCCAGCTCCGGCACCTCCCAACAGGCCTACCGTTGATGTCTACACGACGATGGTGGATGACGCCGGGGCATCCAGCTTGGGCACCTCCCAAGGGGCCTCCCATCGACGTCTACACGAAGATGGTGGACGACGCCGGAGCATCTAGCTCTGGCACCACCCAAGGGCCCTGCCATCGACGACTCTATGATGATAGTGGATGACACCAGAGCATCCAACTTTGGCACCTCACAAGGGGCCTACCGTCAACGCCCCAGAACATCAACGACAACACTAAGCGTGGATAAGTGAGTAAACTCTCCTGCTCCGCTCTTGTTGCTAACAAGGTTCCCTTGCGATAGCCTGTATACCAAGGGCCTGCCATCGATGACTCTACGATGATGGTGGACGATGCTAAAGCATCCAACTACGGCACCTCCCAAGGGGCCTGCCGTCGACGTATTTACGACGATGGTGGACGACGCCGGAGCATCCAGCTCCGACACCTCCCAAGGGGTCTGCCCTCGATGTCTCTACGACGATGGTGGACAACGCCGGGGCATCCATCTTTGGATCCTCCTGAAGGGCCTGCCATCGACGTCTACACGAAGATGGTGGACGATGCCAGAGCATCCAGCTCCAGCACCACCCAAGGGGTCTGCCGTCGACGACTCTACAACGACGGTGGACGATGCCGGAGCATCCAGCTCCGGCACTTCCCGAGGGGCCTGCCGTCGACGTCCCATAACATCAACGATAGCACCAAGCGTGGATAAGTGAGTAAACTCTCCTGCCCCGCTTTTATTGCTAACAAGGTTCCCTTGTGATAGCCTATAAACCAAGGGTCTGCCGTCGACGACTCTACGATGATGGTGGAAGACGCCGGACCATCCATCTCCAGCACCTCACAAGGAGCCTGTCGTCAACATCTCCACAATGATGGTGGATGATGCCGGAGCATCTTGCTCCGGCACCTCCCAAGGGGTCTGCCGTCGATGTCACCACGATGATGGTGGACGATGCCGGAGCATCCAACTCTAACACCTCCCAAGGGGCCTAACATCGACGTCTACACGAAGATGGTGGACGATGCTGGAGCACCCAGCTCTGGCACCTCTCAAGGGGACTGCTGTCAACGACTCTACGACGATGGTGGACGACACTGGACCATCCAGCTCCCGCACCTCCCAAGGGGCCTGCCGTCGACTACTCCATGATGATGGTGGATGACGCCAGAGCATCCAGCTCCAGCAAATGGTGGCGCTATGACACTCCAAACTCCCCCACACCAATTGGGGCCAGTTCAAGAAATTCAGCGATCAAGTGGTAGATGTGCTTAGCCAAATAACCACATCTATCAAGGGGCCTCTAAGGGGATCCACATGCAGAAAATCAACGGACAACACTTTGGACATGTCAATTGTGCAAATTATTGGTCCTGAAAAGCCAACGAGATCAAAAAAGGTTCCGCAAATCCTTACGTAGCTAAGGACTCAGAGCAACAGTTGAGAAGCATAGAGACATTGCAAGAAGCCAAATACAAATTCAAATTCATTAAGGAATTCTTTACAAGGGAGGGTGAACCCCGGATAAAAAAAACAAGCTACCAGCCTCAGCCCCGACTGAACTACACTACGACATGTTTGGCGACTTCCTTAACCTCTGCCACTGCTGTCGTCTCTCGTTCCTCAACAGGGCCTTCAAAAACTGGCTCCAGTGGCAGATCAGGGTACCGGATCCGGTAGCACACCAAGACATGGGATGCCACCATCTTCGCTGTGGCCCTACCCTCGGCTTCCAGACGCTGAGCCAGCTTACGCTGCCGTAGATCAAGCTCCCGGCCGCGACGCTCTACTGCCTGCTCCCGGGCTTGAATATCAAGATCGTGCAGGAGAAGTTCCTGATGCTCAGCTAAGTGTTGTGCCCGATCCTGCGCCAAATTGCTCTCCCAGAGCTCCAGGTCTTCAAGGCAGGACTGCAGTGTGTCCAAATCGGCCTCAGCCCAGGCCATCATCGCCTGCGCTGCCACATCTTGTTCGGCGACAGCAGCCTCCCTCTTGGCAACGGTGGCTTCTTGGCAACTCAAGGCCTCTCGACCGGAAGCAAGAGCGTGCAGGAGGGCATCAGCAGCGTCGTTGGCTGCCTTGGCATCGGCCAGAATCTTCTGGGTCAAGCCGTTTGAGGCCCTCACTGAGCGGTGCCTCACCTCCAGTTCCTTGCTCTCCTTCTAGTACTTTGCCTTCGCCTCGGCGATCCTGGAGCTCAGGAGACCCTACCAGCCTCGGAGTCGCTCACCCTCGGCACACAGCTTCTCGCACTCCTCGACAAGAGCCTCTTGCGCCCGGCAGAGGTTGTATTGCACCTGAAGGATGCTGGAATGCGTCAAGTCCATGATGTTGGAAAGCCGCTCTAGCTGCGCCGAAGTCAAGGAAGGTCATCTGGTGATCATCTCGGGGACCCCTTCCTCCCATACCAGTGAAGGCGAGGCCACCAGCATCGGGGATCTTGCCCCCAGAGTCTGAGCAGGAGTCGCGGTGCCACCTGACACAATAGGGCCACCATCGCTCATAGAGCTGCCAGCCGAATCAGCAGGAGTGGAAGTCAGACCCCCAGCCCTCGGAGTCGACTCTGACATAGTATCTTCCATGATGGCCGGAGGTGCCTCTGCCACGATGGCCGGAGGTGCCTCTGGCGCGACAGCTGGAGATGCAATAGAAGATGCTTCACTACCCAGGCCAGGCACAGATGTCGAAACAGTGCTCCCCTGAACAAGCTTGGCAAGCTATCCCACCAGCATAGCCGTAGCACCCTCGGCCGCCTTCAAAGCACTTCCGGGCACTACCCTCGGTGGTAGGGGCCTCACAACAGCTGGCGTAACCCTGCAAATCAAGATCGAGCCCTGACCAATCCACATAGGCAGGCGAGATAATAAAGCAAGTGTTTGCAAGAATACCTTACCGACGTCTCCGGAAGCTCTGCCGAGCCTCCACTTTCGGCAACCCTGAAGTCGCGAGCCATGGCGATGGCGTAACAGGCGATGCCATCCCGGCAGGGCCTCCACCGAAACCACTAGCAGTATAGCCGCTTAGCGCCGGTGTGCTTCCACCAACCATGACAGAGCCACCTCCTGATCTGCCGACGGCTTTGGCTCGAGGCCTTTGTGCCTGAGGCTCCGTTGGTGTCATGTTGTCGGAGTCCCCTATGGCACCCTAGACCGCGCAGTTGACGGGGATGTTGGATGACGTGCCGACTACCAACGATGGTGGAGCCGCCGCTTGATGGACCGAACCTCCCCCCGAAAAATTGCAGATGCTAGGTACTGAAGAGGGGCGCGCCAGTGGACGCTGACTTGGAGCGAAGTCCACCTGCGGTGGCACCATCGATGGCGACCGAGGGCGTTTCTCCTTCAAGACCTTGACCACCAGGGCCTACCTCTTGCCTACGTTGGGGACCGGTGCCTTCCCCTTACCTTGGGGACTGATCAAGACAAAATTAAAAGACCACGCGGGAAAGCAGGATAGGGCCCCACCCTTGGGCTCGTCACCTCACCCTAAGGCGGACCCAGGGGTCACTGTCGGTACGCGGGATACCAGGTACCCTCGCGCACAAGCTAGAGCCGCCTAGGTACCTCGCCTCCCAACAGGGACAGGGTCCAAGGGCGCCACGTGTTCAAAGAAACCCAGACCCACCAGCCTCAGATGGGAAGTCCGGGGTGCCCACGAGACATCTAAGAGGGGGAGCCCAACTTCACCTTGACGACAAGCTCCCAAGAAGCCACGTGTCCAGCAGGACGGGACCCGACCTCCTTCGCAGAGGTGAGCTCCAAGCTGCCACGTGGCCCTCGAAGTCGAGACGAGATCTCCCCAGCAGAGGCGAGCACCCGAGCTGCCACGTGGCCCGCGGGGTGAGTCTTGGCCTCCCCAACGGAGGTGAGCTTGCGAGCTGCCATGTGGCCTGTAATACAGGAGTGGCCTCCAACATGGCGGAGAGCTCCCCTACAGCCGCATGGTTAGTCCACTTGCCCTGAGCAGTCCACTTGCACTGAGCAGATAGTGAGGAAGTTAAGAGGGCGGTGCGCCTTGTCTCCATCAAGCCTTGAAGATACGTGGTTTTGCAGACGCATGGCACGGCACACGCCTAATTTAAGGTACCGCTATGACCCATCGCATCACAGTAAAGCCACTAAAGGCCTATCCCACTCAGCCAAGTGGGTAGCTTGTGGCAACAAGACAAGTTCATAGGACACATTCTGCCACCGTCACCAATGGCGCGTGGGCTACTGACAACGGAGGCAGGAAGATGGCGAGTCTCGACTGCCACCCTCAGAGGAAGCTTATGCGAGAAGCCTTAGATCTTTAGGATAAGATCGCCCTGGGACTACCTGTTGGGCCCCGGGACCCCACTTGTAAGGCGTCTGGTCTTGGTTATAAAAGGCCTGGACCGCCACTGACACAAAGAGAACACTCAGAATTCCCAATACACACACACTCGCATACAAACTCACCAAGCAATGCAATCCACCGTGGAGTAGGGTGTTACGCTTCTTGCGGCCTGAACCACGTAAAAACTCCACTGTCTCATACTTTTTTGCTAGAACACTAGTTTGAGACCTAAGCCCCGCCAAACAAGAACCTCCACGGGCTGCACCTCAGCAGATCTGGGGGAAGTTTCACATTGACCCTTCGACAACCGCCGCCACCACAAGAGAGTTCGGCGATAGTGATGAAGCTAGAGCCCAAGATCCTCTATAAGTGTCACTAAAAAGGATGAAACTGGAGGGACGAACCCGGAGTATGTGTATGCCTGGAAGAAGACGATCTCCTTCTACCTCAACTCCAGTGGCAAGGAGGCGGGACAGATCAAATCTCGCCGCTTCTCGTCCTCCCAGCCAAAAAGTCGCCTCGCGGGTGAGACGTCCTCTATCCAGGAAGGAGGTAGGGCTATGTCCATTGGAGTAGGAGTCGAGAACCTCGAGGGTGAGTGGACGCTAGAGGAGGAAGTCGAAGGCTCGAATGCTTGGGGTGTGCATAAGGAATAAACCACCATTGCCCACAAAGGTACTCTTTTAAAGCACCCTAGCAACATTTGAGCGCACTGTGCAAATTTGGACTGGCTTGGAATCAGCAGATCGTGACATGGCATCCATGACAAGCGAGTGCAGGTCCCCCGTTAGAGAAACTGACCTAGGCAGTTATCTGCTTGAGAAGGCAACATGGCGGTTCCCATAAAGACAGAAGTGAAAGCAGTAGAAATGCAGCAGGTGCATTGGGAACCGTTGCATTGGGAAACAGCCCGCGGAGTTTGAAGTTCAGTTGTGGGTGCACAGAGATTCAGAAGAAGGTGGCGATTTGACACGAGGATTTACGTGGTTCGGGCCACCTGAGCGTAATACCCTACTCCACGGGTGTGTGTTGTTGTATTGAGTGTCTGAGCACTAGAGTGTGAAAGACTAGAGTGTCTCGCCTCATCGCACATGGGCATGTCTACCCCCCCCCCCCATGTATCGCTCGGCCAGTCCTTTTATAGTACAAGGACAGGCCGTTACATTGTTAGTCTGGCTCGACATGTGGCCCTGGCAGTTACTGATGCTTAACACACAATAAATGTGCTTAATTACCCTTAATAGTGCAGTAACACGCCTTGACAGTGGCGTTACTGGTATTAAGGGCCCTCCGATCGTGTGTCATTAACATAGTATTAATGACACTTAATCGGGTCTTGAGATCTTTAATGTTCCTTTAAGGTCCGAGCTGTTGGAAGTCCACCAATCTACCTGTTGAGGTTGAAGGTCCGGCGGTTGGACGCGTGGCAGCTCCGGAGCTTATTATCTTGGACGAGTAGGTCTGGTGTTGTTGTACACAGGTCAGTACCAGAGCTTCCCTCTATCGGCGGTTAGGTATAGGGGTGCCACACAGGTATCTAGTCTGGAGCTTTCCCATTTATGGAATGTAGCTCCGGTTTAACGATACACGTGGCGGCACTGGGACAAACCATAGAAGGGAGGCAGGTCCAGTTCTGTATGACACGTGGAGTCTTTGGAGGTCTTGAACTCAGATAGGTGGAGTTCCTCTGCACTCTTCGGGGTTCCCAGGGGTATTCGGTACGCAGGGTACCGACAGTGGCCCCCTAGGCCCACCTTTGGGAGAGACCTTTTGGATTAAGTCATTGTGTCGGAGGTGGGTCCATCCCTCAATTTTTGAGCCGTGTCTTCAAGGGTCTTTGGATGTGCTGTTGAGGTGTTGGTTCGCAGATAAACCACCGCCGCTTGGCGCCTTTAGGACGCGGCAGGTGAGATCTGCGAGTGCGAATCTCACGCAATTGAAGGTCGCCGGTTCCCAATACAAAAATCGTATCGGTTCCGCGCGCCCTGTCAGGCCGCCGCCCTCGGGTTTCCCGCCTCTCATGATGACAACTGTTCGCCTTGGGTAAGGACCTCGACTTGATCGTCAGGGTGGCCCCGCGCCCCCTTGTCATTGGTAGGGTGAACTTTTTGAACTGTATCGTCAGCCCCTCTGTGGTTTCCATCCAAGCGTTGCGGGGGCTTACATAAGAAGGAAAGCGTTCACCGTTTGGGAATTCCTTACACCTTCATTTGAACTTGCGCTTGAATCCTCAAACTTTTGATTGCTTTTCCTCTCTCGCCCCGCCGTGCCGCGATGGAGTTGGGTCTCTGCAAGAGCCGTCTCACGACCGACGGTGATTTGAAGAAGGTCCGGACCTACATGGGGTGGTCCTGTGACTCCTTCAACCACCTGGTGCGAGCTGGCAAGCTCCCGTTCAAGAAGGAGCGCGCCGGTGACATGGTGTACTTCTCCGCGTACGCCATGGTGGGACATATCCCACCTTTCTCCACTTTTCTCTTGATGCTGCTAGACTTCTATGGTCTGCAGCTGTACCACCTTGGCCCCCACACCATTCTTCTCATGTCAACCTTCGTCCACTTCTATGAGACGTGGGTGGGTATTCCCCCCTGCGTCGAGCTCTTTCACGCCTTCTTCACCATCCACACCACCGGCAAGAGTGACGAGTATCTTGGCTTCTACTATTTTGTGAAGCACAAGTACAAGTACTTAAGGTCGTTCCCTTCAGGCAAGTGGGACGACTGGAAGAAGGATTGTATCGTCATCACGGCAGAGGAGCACGAGAAGCTGGAGCTGCCTGAGGGCCTCCCCAACATTGACACAGAAGCTGATAGGAGAAAGATGATGAGTCCCGATCTTCCGATAGGTAATTGGTAAGTCGATTGATGGAGATCTCGACGTTGATGATCCGAGACTCTCGAGTAGAACACGAACAGCCCCTGCAATCACTACACCACCGCTCCGTTGGTTATCAACCGTGCTTCACACGATTGACCTCGCCAAGAAGGCTAATCCCTGCAAGTGCAACCGAGAACATAAACAAGAACAAGGTAGACACGATCTGAAATCGCGAAGTTGAGGTCTCACAAACCATAGAACGACGATTTTGTTGATCTAAGCAAAACCCAATTGTCTATGGCGGCTACCATGGAGTATATATAGGTGTGAGGACGTCCAAGGGGGTGTTAGGGTCGTGACCTAACCCTAAGACACGAAAATAATGGACTTAGACTTGATACAAGGCCCAATGACCCAATACGGTGGCGCAGCACCCTGACAGATTCTGTACTTGATTTTGTTTCGACGATTCCCGTCGACTCACAAAGAATTTTGACATGGGACCGGCTCCATTGGAAAGGTTATTCTCTCCCCTTTCCGTGCATATGTAGAACGTCCAAAACGGAGTTCGTATGCGTCCTGGGCGTCCATTTTAGTGCGTACTGCTCCTGGACTTCGAGTTGGATACGATTTGGAGTTTGGTTCGGTTTCCACCTTCTTTGAACGAATTCTCTGGTCTTCCACGTCCCTAATACTCCCTCCAAGTACTCCTTGAACCTCTCCATGGATCCTAATCACAAATAAATCATTAATTAGCAATATATGCGCAAAAACATATAAAGAAATATATAAGAACGAGTTCACCTCTGAAATTAATTGTTGTTTATGAACTCTATTGATTGCATCCTGTATGTTCAATGGAGTGTTGTTTGTATCCATAGAAGTGATGTCGTCATCATCCTCCCCTTCTTGAATTGGAGTCGTCCTCGACTCAAGTTCATTTTCTCTAATGTGTTGGTCCAAATGTGCAACACTATCAAATCTTTTTGTATGCATGAATGGAGGAGGCCAAGATGGTGGACGACATAGTGCGCCATCTTGATCTTGTCCATCAAATAAGAGTGCACATTCACTTGAGCCAGGATCCCAAACAAATAAACATTGTGCCATGTTTATTTGTGCAATGATAATATGCATGATCTCATCATTCTCCCCTTCTTTATGACAAGCCGTCCTCGGCTTGCTCGTATGTCCAGCAAAGAGGCTTGCTTTGGAGGTAGAATGAGTGCTGTCCATAATGCACAACCACAGTGAATAATGCTTTTGTTGTCCCTGCTGCAAGGAAAAAATAATAAAAAAACTAGAAAATACTTTATTAGTGTTAGTGCATCCATTCATTTCACCATGTTCTTGCAACACAAAAGGAGCTTGCACATTTGAACATATGTAAACTTTATGCACCATAAATTCACCACTATCTTCATAGTTTCCTATAGCATGAAAAATATTTCTACTTAATAAAGGCAATTCAGATTGTGAAAATATTCTCATCTCTACAATATTTAGATCACAAAGAGTGTCAAATTTAATATAACCCAAAGTATTTAGAGAAGACAAAAATTTCAGCTCATCATTTTCAGCAGTAGTGGTGATCAAATTCTGAATTTCAGCACAAGTAGGTGAATCCAAAACACAATCATCTTGTATATTAACTTGTTTTTGCATAGGTATAATAGAGTTATCAGCACACAACTCTTTCGTAGCGCAACGATCAGCAGGAAAATCAACATGTGACAATGGTGTATAAATAAACGATTCTAATAGTTGCTCCTCGAAAATAGCATGATTCGTGGAAAAATTCAGAACATCCAAAAACTTCTCACCTTCTGTATTTGTAGAATGTTTTGCCTTACCATTTTCAGTAGTGATTTCGAGTGCATTATGAGATGATCCATCTAAAATTTCACAAGTGTTGCCAAAAGCCTCGTTCTCTTTTGCATCATCTATATTATTTTCTATATTGTCCTGCAAAATGATAGACACAAAAGGAGGTACAACAAGAAATTTCTCCTCAAATTGCCGAATTTCTTCTTTGCACATAGATACATTAGCAAAAGTTTCTCGCATAAGAATTTTCATTTCTTTCCATGTTCGAGGTTTTTCTAATTCATTTAAATTGTTCCACCAAGTTAATGCACAATCTACTAATGCACTTGCAACATTTCTAATCTTTCTCCTCTCACACATATGACATTGTCCAAAAATTTTATCCACCTCTATTTCTCAAGTAATATATTCATCATAACCAAAACCATCATAAGAAGGAAGAGATGGGCAAATGTAATTACTTCTTGTGGAAGGTGTTGTAAAGGTGGTCTGAATGTCATGTGAATCCTTGGTTGATGTTAGATTTTTACTGAGCAACTCCATCGTCGTCTTCATCATGTCCATCATCTCAGCATATAATGCATGATTCTTGCTTTTACCTGACATTGTTAGTAGCAAACAGAAGACAACACAAAAAATATGTTATCCCTACCAACTACAAAGGATAATGGCAAAGTGGAAGTGGAATCAAACACTCTCAAGCGTCTTACCACGCTCTTACAAGTGTTCTTACCGACACTGCAGGTGGCAAACGGTGGACGGTATGAAGAAACCAATGAAGCGTGGGATGATTGCAAAGGTGTATCGATACTGCTCAAGAGTAAGGTGTAGCTTGGATGGCACTTTCTATGTAGCAAGGATTAGCAACAATAAAATCAGATAGTAAAGTTGAATAAGTGTCCAAAGTATTTGTCAAAGTTGCTGGCCTAAATGTGTTCCTAGTAGTTCAAGCTAGCAAGACATGAGACAAAACTAGATGACACAAAGAATGCAAGCACTTCTGTTTTTTTGTTTTTTTTTTCTTTTTTTGTGCGGCTTTTGTTTCTTGTTTTGCACTTGCCCTTTTTCTTTTTTCTTCCTTTTTTTTCAGAATGTGCTGCAAGGGAAGAACACAATGAAAATCAATCCAAGATATCCGTGTGTCTGTCGCAGATTTTCTGCTCAATCTTCTAAGGACAAATAGGCACACTTATAGGCTCTAAATTGGAAAACATTGAACAGAAACATTATAGATCTATCTCTCCTCTTTAATTTCAGTATATGGAAGATCTATTTTGGATAAGAACAATGGGAGATATTGCCCTCGAAATACAGACTGTTCAGAATTTCTAGATCAATAACAGATTCCGATCTAATGCAATTTCGACATAGATAACTATATTTTCTGGGAGAATGATGAATAAGAAAGTTATAGAGAACTTCTTATGCTTTCCATAAAGTACAAGAACACTAAAATCCGAGTTCGTATGAGCGAGATATCATGAAAATACCGAACTGGACAGAAGTGAATCTACTCTAGACGTGATGACGTAATTCAAGACAATGAATCAACACAATGCAAAACTCAAACTAAGACCAAAAACACTTTCTAAACCAGCAATATGACTCAACAACGGACACAAACTCAACAAAACCAAACTGAAAACGAAAGTTGCAAAGGCTCAATGGTGGTTTGGACAAAGTAATGAATAGATCTACTAAACTGCAATTTTTTTGTGGCTTTTTTTGTGGACTCTAGGTATGAATAACAAAAATAATGTAATGGATAGATGAATTAGCTAACGGCCAACCTGAAAATCTGATACCAATTGATAGGAGAATTGGTCCCGATCTTCCGATAGGTAATGGGTAAGTCGATTTATGGAGATCTCGACGTTGATGATCCGAGGCTCTCGAGTAGAACACGAACAGCCCCTGCAATCACTACACCACCGCTCCGTTGGTTATCAACCGTGCTTCACACGATTGACCTCGCCAAGAAGGCTAATCCCTGCAAGTGCAACCGAGAACACAAGCAAGAACAAGGTAGACACGATCTGAAATCGCGAAGTTGAGGTCTCACAAACCGTAGAACGGCGATTTTATTGATCTCAGCAAAACCCAATTGTCTATGGCGGCTACCATGGAGTATATTTAGGTGGGAGGACGTCATGGGGGTGTTAGGGTCGTGATCTAACCCTAAGACACGAAAATAATGGACTTAGACTTGATACAAGGCCCAATGGCCCAATACGGTGGCACAGCACCCTGACAGATTCTGTACTTGATTTTGTTTCGACGATTGCAGTCGACTCACAAAGAATTTTGACATGGTACCGGCTCCATTGGAAAGTTTATCCTCTCCCCTTTTCGTGCATATGTAGAACGTTCAAAACGGAGTTCGTATGCGTCCTGGGCGTCCATTTTAGTGCGTACTGCTCCTGGACTCTGAGTTGGATACGATTTGGAGTTTGGTTCGGTTTCCACCTTCTTTGAACGAATTCTCTGGTCTTCCACGTCTCTAATACTCCCTCCAAGTACTCCTTGAACCTCTCCATGGGTCATAATCACAAATAAATCATTAAGTAGCAATATATGCGCAAAAACATATAAAGAAATATATAAGAACGAGTTCACCTCTGAAATTAATTGTTGTTTATGAACTCTATTGATTGCATCCTGTATGTTCAATGGAGTGTTGTTTGTATCCATAGAAGTGATGTCCTCATCAGAAGCCTGGAGTGAAGTTCTGGTGCTTTCGGTGTAGGATCAAAGAGCACGTGAAAAGCTACCAGAGGGGGGGGGTGAATGGTAGATTTAAAAATCTTACGCAGCGGAAATAATTAAACTCCAACCCTTTTGGTAGAAAAACGATCTCTTAAAGAAATCGTGTGTGAGACTAATCTAAATGTATTTCACCATGACAAAAGTGATGGATATCTGAGAGAATCAAGTCACGAAGACAACACAAAAGGAATCACTCAAATCCGTCGAGAAAAACTCAAGCTATGATCGAAAGATCAAACAAGGTCAATCTGCCCTACCCGAGAAAAAAAAACAGTTCTGGAATGCTGCAAAGAAAATCGTGTAGATCAGAAACCACAAATCCAATGACCATGAAATTTTGACAGATGATAGATAATCAAGTTGTGAAGATAACCCAAAAAGAATCACATCAATTGGATCTGTAAAACTCGAGTTATGATAAAACCACCGACGAAAGGTAGTGCTGTCCAGAAACTCGACGAGTAAAACTTGTCTGGAACAAGTCTGACGAACAAGGCACAAAAGTTCCTTCAAACTACGAATTTTATTCAATAGAACATAAGAAGAACAGCCCCAAAGTCGTCCACCACGAGCTCTGGGCTCTCTTGCTTATATAACCAGCTCGAAAGCCAACTCAACTCAAATCAGGAACCTAATCCTACTCTGTTCACGAATCGTAACTTTCCATAACTTCTTAGGATTCTTCTATATGCAGATAGAAGCAATCTTAAAACTTCCAAACACCTTAGGAACGTATCCCACATTACTAAACACACGAAATCCTATCATAACCAACTCAAATTTTTCCATATTTGAGTCAACCCCGACTCAGCCGCAGCCTGAGTCCACAACCTAGTCGGTTGGACCTTTCCGACCAACTCTTTACGTCCACATCTCTTCATAACGTCTCGAAACCATGTAGCCACGTCCATGCACTCCTTGCACACGTGCAAACATCTTCCTTCGACGTCCAGTAACCTTCATATGCACCGCCCTTGATTCAATCATCCTGCGCGACCTCCTGATCAGCTCAACCACAGTTCCTTCCGAACTTGGTTGTTGGAACCTCATCTCCTCCTGAGACTAGTCCAATGGATCCCGTCACCAGCTATGTCTTGAACTCAAGCAACACCTGCACATGAATAAACAACCAATCCATACGAGCCCAAATCCTCGACTTGACTCAAGTTAGTTCCGAACACAACACCCTACGTGAGAACCTCACATAAGCATGTTGCAAAGCATAGCAAAACGATATCAGCCATATCATCCAAAACGCACCAAAAAAATAGTAAAAGAATACTAAGCAAACTTTCCAACAATGTAAAGCAAGTACGAAACATTGCAAATGAAAAGCAGAAGCATTGCGGTCAAGTTCCGGACCATCCCAGAGCAACCCGGAGCTTGAGCCAGAGCTAACAAAAGCTAGTAGAACCTAGCGCTAGAGCTTACCAAAGCTAGTACAACCAAGCTCCCACCGGAGCTTACAAAACTAGCAGGACCTAGCGCCGGAGCTAACCAGAACTAGTAAACCCAAAAGCCGGAGCTAGAAAAATCAACTCGGAGCTTAGCAAAAACATGTCGGAGCTATCAAAAACATGTCGGAGCTATCAAAGACATGCCGGAGCTAAATACAAAACGTCACCGGAGCTGACCAAAGCTAGTCGGACCTAGCATCGAACGTAACTGGAGCTACCCAAACCAAGTCGGACCTACCGTCGGACCTTGCTGTAGCTCAGAGCTAGAGTCGGACCTTGATAAAAAGGTGTTTTGGTGATATTTAAAACTTTTATCATCAAAGCC
Source organism: Tuctoria greenei (assembly GCA_036927565.1). NCBI lineage: Eukaryota > Viridiplantae > Streptophyta > Magnoliopsida > Poales > Poaceae > Tuctoria > Tuctoria greenei. The sequence goes on from JAYESD010000011.1 coordinate 98,609,434, forward strand.
AAGTGTATTCACTACAGGCCAATGTATTCAGCACACATAGGTCTTACAATCTCCCTCTTGATGAATGCATTGGCAACACCATTTAAAATCCGAACATTGGCTTATTCACATAAAAGTTTTGAAGGCAATTTCTCCGCCTTTGTAAATCAAAAGTAAAATGAGAAGAAAAATTATCCCATATTATATCTCCCCTTTATTATCTCTCCTTATGCCCCCTTTATTATCTCTCCTTATGCACATATTCTCTTTCTCTTCATGTTTATCTCTCCCCCTTTGACAATGTATTCAGCAAGTCATGAGCATATAAACAAATTATCTCTCCCTCTTTAGTTGTTATGAGCATATTATAACATATACATATAAACAAAGCTCATCCAAGTCATACTATCAAGTACCTTACATTATCACATCAATGAAATACATAAAGTAGTGTAAGCCATGCTAGAGATCAAATTTAATTTTCAATTTAAGCAAGTCATGATCTCACAAACTTAATTATTTCAAAACCTGAAAGCATGACACTAGTTGCAGCATTTTATTATTTTTCGAAGCATAAATTTAGATCATATGATATTTGCAAGAGATTATATGCGCGTCTGCCTTATTCTAACCAACCAAGCCAAGCCTATGTCATTTGACAATCAGAAGCTTAAGGACATGGTTTTAGTCATACACAACTTCTTCCAAGATCATATCTAAGTGCAATGACAAGCCATCTCAAAAGAAGAAGTGCGATGCATGCATATTCTCTTAATCTTTTCTCAATTTATATTTGTTCATAAAAACTCAACATGTCAATTGATTACTTGATTAATTCTTTATGATTAAAAGCATTTGTGAGCATGCAACAAGTTCAAAACAGCAAGAAAGTTCAACCATGATCAGATTTAGTGTAAGTAATTATTCCAATTACTAGACATGGCAAAAACTACAAAATGTATAACACGAGTAATGTAGTAAGAACTTTCAGCATTTAAAAGGAATCACAGAGTCATATATGTATGAAATACTATGCTCATATTATTTTAATTTCAGATTCACACATAGACTTCCCAAGTTTCAAAAACCCCCCCTCAATTTAAGCCATGAGGATGCATAACCCCTATTTCACTATGAATGTAACAAAAACGAGTCAAATCCAAAGATTTTGTAAAAATGTCAGCCAATTGTTGTTCGGTATCTACATGGTGAAGCACAATGTTTCTTTTTTCAACATTATCTCGAAGAAAGTGATACCTAATGTCAATGTGCTTAGTTCTAGAATGTTGCATGGCGTTTTTAGCAATGCAAATGGCACTAGTGTTATCACAGAATAGTGGAACACTATCTAGATCAACCACATAGTCCTTAAGTGTTTGAACAATCCAAAGAATTTGTGAGCAAGCACTAGCAGCAGCTACATATTCAAATTCGGCTGTGGATTGTGCAACTGAATTTTGTTTTCTAGAGGACCAAGCAACAAGAGAATTACCAAGAAAATGACAAGCACCAGAAGTACTTTTCCTATCAATCCTACAACCCCCAAAATCAGCATCCGAAAAGGCTTTCAAAGTAACAGTTGAGGAAGAAGGAAGAAAAATGCCAAATTCTTGAGTTCCATGTAAGTACCTGAGAATCCTTTTGATGGCTTGACGATGTGAAGCACGTGGGGAAGCTTGAAACCGTGCACAAAGACATACGCTGAATTGTATGTCCGGTTTTGATGCCGTGAGGTACAAAAATGATCCAATCATGCTTGTATATTCTTTTTGATCCACGGGTTCACCATCTTCATCAAGTTCAAGTGTTGTTGTTGTTCCCATTGGTGTCCGAAGAGGCTTGATTTTGTTCATGTTGAAGCGCCTTAGGAGGTATTTGGTATACTTCGTTTGATGCACAAAGGTACCCTCCTTAGTTTGCTTGATTTGCAGCCCCAAAAAGTAAGTGAGTTCACCCATCATACTCATTTCAAATTCGGAACTCATCATTGCTGAAAACTTGGACACAAGATCATGAGAAGCACAACCAAAGATAATATGATCCACATACACTTGAACAAATAACGAGTCATTGTCATGCTTAAGCACAAAAAAAGTTTTATCAACCTTGCCCATGGTAAACCCCTTTTCAAGTAAGAATGTTTTTAACCTATCATACCATGCTCTAGGGGCTTGTTTGAGACCGTATAAGGCTTTGGACAGTTTGTAAACATGATTAGGAAAATCTAGATTTTCAAAACCCAATGGTTGTTTGACATAAACCTCCTCATCTATGTAGCCATTAAGAAAAGCACTTTTAACATCCATTTGAAATAGCTTAAAATCTTTAGATGCCGCAAAAGCTAACAAAATTCTTATGGCTTCTAATCTAGCAACAGGAGCAAAAGTTTCATCAAAATCTAGACCTTCAACTTGAGTGAAACCTTGAGCAACCAACCTAGCCTTATTCCTAACCACAACCCCATCCTCACTTTGTTTATTTTTATATACCCATTTAGTTCCAATTAAAGTGTGACCTTGAGGTGGAGGTACAAGTTTCCAAACATTATTTCTTTCAAAATTTTCTAACTCTTCCTGCATGGCAATAATCCAAGATTCATTAGTGAGTGCGTGTGATATATCTTTGGGTTCAAAAGAAGCAACAAAAGCAGAATGAACATAAGAGTTTGGATCGCAAAACCTGGACCGTGTGACTCGTTCGTGCAAGCTTCCAATCATTTGTTGTGGGGGATGATATTTGTAAAAATGTAGGGGAGAACAGATGTCTCACAAGCTTCTTCTTCATTAGGTATTGTAGATTGATGAGCTTGTGACTTGTGGACGACCAGGACCAGCAGAGATGATAGCCGGAGCTTGTTCAATGTCCGGAGTTGGACACGTGTCAACTTCGGAACTACCAGGCAGTATCACCGGCTCTTCTTCATCTTCGAAAATACCCTCCCCCTGAGGATACGGATCTGGTCCTGCAACACCGGACCTCGTACCTGGGCTAGCTTCATCAAAAGACACTTCACAAGTCTCCACAATTTTGTTAGTGTCAAGTAAAAGCACACGGTAGCCTCTAGTATGAGATGGATAACCAAGAAACATGCCATCAAAGGATCTAGGTTCAAATTTATCAAGATTACCATGTTTCTTAACAAAGCATTTGCAACCAAAGACCTGAAAGTGTGTAACACTAGGCCTATGTCCAAACCAAAGCTCATATGGTGTTTTACCTAGCTTAGCACGCAAGAAAACACGATTTGAGACATAACAAGCGGTTGCTAACGCATCAGCCCAAAATTTCCTAGGAGTTTGATATTCATCAAGCATAGTCCTAGCCATCTCAACTAAGGTTATGTTCTTTCTTTGTACAACACCGCTTTGTTGAGGTACATATGGTGAAGAGAACTGATGATATATTCTATTTTCAGCACAAAAGTGATCAAAAAATTGATTTTTAAATTCAGTTCCATTATCACTTCTAATTTCTTTTAATGATCCTGGGTGATCAATTGATAATCTAAGAAATAAAATTCTAAAGTGACTAAAAACTTCATTCTTAGATGCCACAAAGTAAACCCAAGAGTATCTAGAATAATCATCAACGATAACAAGAACATACCATTTACCATGTCCTACGGTGTCAAGATGCAAAAGTTGACATGGCTCAGTTGTCATGATCATTGTGAGAGGGGTATGTGAACCTGCAACCATCTTAGCATGTCTACAAGAAGAGCACACAATTTCTTTGTCTCCTTTAAGCTTAGGCAGCCCACGTATGCGATCAAGAGCACTAACACGCGTTAAGTGATCAAAGCCTACGTGACCAAGTCTACGATGCCAAAAATATAAGTCCTTTGAATCATTAGCAACTAGACACCTATGCTTAGAGGAAGACATATGAAAATCAGCTTTAAAAACTCTTCCAAACCGAGACATGTTAAAAATAAGCTCACTATTTGAACTTACAACTTTGCAGCAGTTTTTATTGAAAATAATTTCCAGATTTTCATCTAGCAATTGTGAAACAGAAAGCAAGTTGTATTTCAAATTTTTGACAAGTGCCACATCCTTCAAAATGTAGTGATCATTTACTCTAACCAAACCCTTAGCAATTATAGGAGTTGAAGAATTATCGGCAAAAGTAACATTCTCTACACGTGACAAAAAAGAGAGAGAGGAGAACCAATCTTTGTTACCGGTCATGTGGCGTGAGCAACATGAATCCACAATCCAAATGTTATCCTTCCTCAAACGTGTAACCTACATAGAAGCACAATACGTCGATGACTCAATACTGGGGTTAGTCATAAGGCATTTAGGAATCTAGTACTGAGTCATGCGACGTGCAGTAGGAAAAACACGTGAAAGCTGAGACAAAACAGCAGGTTTATGAGTCAAAGTTTGAGATTTTTTATTCTTAACTACTGACCTATAAGGTGTTACTTGTGTAGCACAAAAATCAGTAGCTCCAGAGGCAAAAACAGAAGGTCCGGAGGTAAACTTTGAATGTTTTTGACTCAAAACAGCAGGTTGTACATTCAGTTCAATGTGTGCAGCAAATTTTGCATGAAAGTTATGAGATCTGGCAACCATTCTTTCCCTTTTCTGTTGTTTAGCTAGTCTATAACAAAAATCTATGACATGACCGTCTCTACCATAAAAGGTACAATGAAATTTAACTTTGTGTTCATGTCTAGATGAGCAAGCAATATTTTTATTTGAAACCGAATGAGACAACACTCCTGCAGATTTGAAAACCACTCCTTTTTGTTTAGGAACTGTTTGAATCAAACCACTTCCTAATGACTTTACAATTTTAGGTGGATGTGCCTTAGCATGAGCATGAGAATCAAAACCTAAACAAGTGTTATCATTGCATGACTTGGAAGAATTCAGCAGTAAGTTTAGGTTCTTATTCCCATTACAAAACCGATCTAATGTCCTATGCATGTCATCAAGTTTATTGGACAGATCAAGGCAATTTTCACATGAAGTTTTTCCTTTTAGTTTGCAATTTGAACAAAATTTAACTTCATGAGAACGTAAAGCATTGTTCAGTATAGAAATTTCATTCATAGCATCCTGTAGTTTCTTATCAAGATCATCACAAGTAGAACAATGCAAATCAATTGTAGAACAGCTAGCATCTTTCAAGTTTTTATCATTAAGTGCAGCAAGCTCTTTGTTCTTTTCAATTTCTAACTCAAGTTTATCAAGTGTGGAGGTGTGCGCACTTCTTAATAAAGACAATTGTTCATATATTAAATCACATGAGGAACATGCATCATCAGTAGGAATCAAAGTTTTTACGGTTGATTTCAGATTCTAGTGATTCAATTTTAGTAGCACTATTCCTATGCTTTTTGTCCTTTTTCTTAACAATAAAAGTAGCACGAGAAATAGCATCACACATTTCTTCGCAGGTAGGACATACCTATTCATTGTCGCTGTTGTGTTCTGCCTCCTCCATACTTGATCTTGACTTGCCCGCCATGAAGCACAAGTTTGCCAAATCATCTTCATCTTCATCACTTCCAATGTCCACGTCACTTGAACTGAACTCTTGAAGCGCGATGATGAAACTGTTGATCATCTTGCGTCCTATGGTACCTTTCTTCTTCTTGTTGGAATTTCCAGAGGAGGTCTGGACCTTGCTTTGTTTTTCTTCCCAGGGGGTCGGACCTGAAAGGTTAGGGCATTCTGTACGAAAGTGTCCTGTTTTACCACATTCAAAACAGCGTTGAGGTCCGGAGCTTCCTCTCCTTCTAGTTCTCATATTTTGCAATGCTTTTGAGAATCTAGTAGAGATGAGTGTCAACTCCTCTTCTGGAAATTCTTCGATCTACTCCACGGTTAGTGAGGACAACAAAGCAAGAGTATTGCAAGATGATGATTGGCCGGAGCTAGACATATCACGTTGTGAAACAAATGCAATAGACTTATTGGGGTTCTTACGTGAGATTATGTCAATTTCATGAGTTTTTAACTTGGAATATAGCACATCTAAAGTAAGTGAACTCATGACAGTAGATTCACGAATAGATGTGACTTTCATCTCCCAAATTGACATATCTAATGCACTTAGCAATTGCCTAGCATTTTCAACATCTGAAAAATTAAAATTGACACTACGCAAGTTGCTGAGAATCTTATTAAAGCGAGCAAAAAGGTCATCAATAGACTCACCGGGTTGCATCTCGAAGCGCATGTATTCTTTCTTGAACATGTCTTGCCTTACCTCTTCGATCATGTTGGATCCTTTGTGGTAGTCACAAAGTGCTTTCCACACATCGTATGCAGATCGGAGGTGTGCAACACGGTCGAAGTCGCTTTGTGTTAATCCTTGTATGATCAAGTCCGAGCCTTGTTGTTGTTGTCGACATCTCTCAGGTTTGTAGCTGTAACTTGATCATTTGATGGCACTTCGTAAGGCTTGTATACCTTCTCCCATATTGCAAAGCCTTGTGCCTGGATGAAAGCCTCCATGCGTGCCTTCCAAACCTGGAAATCAATACCAGCAAACACACAAGGTTCAGCGGAGTACTTCTCCATGATGATTAGTCAAAAACACTCGCAAATCTCAAATATTAGAGCACCGTGGCTCTGATACCAATTTTAGGATTGAAGATCACGTGAATAGCTACCAGAGGGGGGGTGAATGGTAGATTTAAAAATCTTACGCAGCGGAAACAATTAAACCCCAACCCTTTTTGCAGAAAAACGATATCTTAAAGAAATCGTGTGTGAGACTAATCTAAATGTGTTTCACCGTGACAAAAGTGATGGATATCAGAGAGAATCAAGTCACGAAGACAACACAAAAGGAATCACTCAAATCCGTCGAGAAAAACTCAAGCTATGATCGAAAGATCAAACAAGGTCAATCTGCCCTACCCGGGAAAAAAACAGTTCTGGAATGCTGCAAAGAAACTCGTGTAGATCATAAACCACAAATCCAATGACCGTGAAATTTTGACAGATGATAGATAATCAAGTTGTGAAGACAACCCAAAAAGAATCATGTCAATTGGATCTGTAAAACTGGAGTTATGATAAAACCACCGATGAAAGGTAGTGCTGTCCAGAAACTCGACGAGTAAAACTTGTCTGGAACAAGTCTAACGAACAAGGTACAAAAGTTCCTTCAAACTACGAATTTTATTCAATAGAACACAAGAGGAACAGCCCCAAAGTTGTCCACCACGAGCTCTAGGCTCCCTTGCTTATATAACCAGCTCGAAAGCCAACTCAACTCAAATCAGGAACCTAATCCTACTCTGTTCACGAATCGTAACTTTCCATAACTGCTTAGGATTCTTCTATACGCAGATAGAAGCAATCTTAAGACTTCCAAACACCTTAGGAACGTATGCCACATTCCTAAACAACTCAAATTCGTGACCCACACGAAATCCTATCATAACCAACTCAAATCTTTCCATATTTGAGTCAACCCCGACTCAGCCGCAGCCTGAGTCCATAACCTAGTCGGTTGGACCTTTCCGACCAACTCTTTACGTCCACATCTCTTTATCATGTCTCGGAACCATGTAGCCACGTCCATGCACTCCTTGCACACATGCAAACATCTTCCTTCGACATCCAGTAACCTTCATATGCATCGCCCTTGATTCAATCATCCTGCGCGACCTCCTGATCAGCTCAACCACAGTTCCTTCCGAACTTGGTTGTTGGAACCTCATCTCCTCCCTGAGACTAGTCCAATGGATCCCGTCACCAGCCATGTCTTGAACTCAAGCAACACCTTCACATGAATAAACAACCAATCCATACGAGCCCAAGTCCTCGACTTGACTCAAGTTAGTTCCGAACACAACACCCTACGTGAGAACCTCACATAAGCATGTTGCAAAGCATAGCAAAACGATATCAGCCATATCATCCAAAACGCACCAGAAACTTAGTAAAAGAATACTAAGCAAACTTTCCAACAATGTAAAGTAAGTACGAAACATTGCAAATGAAAAGCAGAAGCATTGCGGTCAAGTTTTGGACCTTCCCAGAGCAACCCAGAGCTTGAGCCGGAGCTAACAAAAGCTAGTAGAACCTAGCGCCGGAGCTTACCCAAACTAGTACAACCAAGCTCCCGCCAGAGCTTACAAAATTAGCAGGACCTAGCGCCAGAGCTAACTAGAACTAGTAAACCCAAAAGCCAGAGCTAGAAAAATCAATCAACTCGGAGCTTAGCCAAAACATGTCGGAGCTATCAAAAACATGTCGGAGCTATCAAAGACATGCCGGAGCAAAAGATAAAACTTCACCGGAGCTGACCAAAGCTAGTCGGACCTAGCATCGAACGTAACTGGAGCTACCCAAACCAAGCCGGACCTACCGTCGGACCTTGCTGTAGCTCAGAGCTAGAGTCGGACATTGATAAAAAGGTGTTTTGGTGATATTTAAAACTTTTATCATCAAAGCCAAGTGTATTCACTACAAGCCAATGTATTCAGCACACATAGGTCTTACAGTCGGAGGCCTTCAACCCTGCCTTGACCAGGATCCGCCAATGTGTGGAAGGAGGAGTGACCCCCCGGGCGGTCTTCTGCAACTTCCTGGTCAACAGGTAGGCTCCGCTGAAGAAGAGGGAGAAGCTCGCCTGGGCCCTCAATAGTGTGATGGACGATGACCGGATTGAGACCGGATTGAAGTCCAATCTGGAAGGCGCAGCTTTGGAGCTTCATCTCCAGAAATTCTAGCACGGCATCGATGTCGAAGGCGATGACTTCACTCTGCTGGCGGGTTTCCTCCTTCAGAACATGGAGGCGGAGTTCAGCATGGAGCTCCGGCGGAAGATGCCGGTGCTTGACGACCTCAGTGAAGTGGAGAGTCGTCAAACCACCAGGTTGGTGATCCCTGGAGCTTCCGAGGGTGGTCCCCCTTCCGCCTCGAGACAGAGAGTTGAAGTCGTAGGGAAGGGCAAGGAGTTGGTCGAGCCCTCCAGCCGCAAGAGGAAGTTGAAGCACTCTGACGCGAGGTCCGACAGACCTTCTCCTTCCAAAACAGCTCCTTCTCCCCGGCAAGGGAGGTCTTCAATGGTGACACCTACTCCAGCATTGGCATCTCCCCGGGATGCCAGCTCCGCCCAGGTGAGCCCAGCGCTGGAGCCAGCTAAGGGCTCTAGGTCCGAGGGTCCTTCTCAGTCGAGGGGGGCCTCAACCAAGACATCATTGACGGAGGCGGCGAGCTCCGGAGAGCCTTTCGGAGCTACTACGCCAGTTGTGATAGGGTCGGGCCCTGAGCGTCCAGTGAAGAGGTTCCACGCTAGCTAGAGCGGAAGCCTTCCAAGGTAAATTTGATTTTTTACCTCAGTTGATTGTTTTTGTTGTAATCATATTTTGAGTTTCTTCATCCTTCATCCACAGGGTATCCAAGAAAGGGGTTGAAGCTCTAGTTCCTGCAACAGCAGCTGATGCTGCGCAGGCGGAGGCTTTGGCTCCAGTTCCAACGCCGCCAAAGGTGGTGGCTGAGGTCGCGGCAGCTCTGGCGCCAGCTGTCGTGGTCCATGACCTCGAGTCATCCCCTGAAGCTCCCGTGGTAGCGCCGGACCACAGGAATGAAGGTGTACCAGCGGCACCAGCTCCGGAGGTTGAAGCTCCGGCTTTGGATGCTGTGATGATAGATGATCCAGCCTCAGAGCCAGAGGTAGCTGTAGTTCTGACCCTAGAGCCGGATGTTGTAGAAGCCCCAGCGGCGGAGCCGGTGGTTGATGAAGTTCCGGCGCCCAAGCCAGTTGTTGCGGAGGTGCCGATGCCTGGGCCGGTGGAGGTCGAAGCACCAGCGCCTGAACAGGTGGTGGAGGTGGCAGCAGCGTCGGAGCCAGAAGTGGCCTCAGCTCCGACCGAATCTTTAACGCTTGCTCCGGAGGTGGTGGTTCCGGAGTTACCCACGCCTGAGCCAGGGTGCCAAGACGAAGCTGTCGGTCCTCTGCAGGAGGGACCAGTTGCTAATGACCTGGCGGCGGGACCTTCGGAGCCGACTCCGGAGGTAGAAACTTCCGTTGCATGATCTTCCTTTGCGGCGACCGAGGCTATTCCGGAGGGTGGCCCTAGTACCGTGGAAGCTCACGGGATCGCTCATGTAGAGTGGGACCTGATTTTTGTTATGGAGAACCCGCTGGAGCCAGCGGAGAGGACCCCGGCAGGTTCGGAGCCAATCCCCTTGTCGTTATCCATCGACAATGCATGCTCTAGCCCGCCTCAAGTTCAGATGGCCTTTTACCACGACAGCAAGGCCCTCGAGGAGGAGCGCCAAAGCCTTTGGAGGTGGCGCAACCAGCTCCAATTTGACACCAAGCTGGCGCAGACAAGGCTGGCGGATGACAAGGAGTGGGTGAAAAGGGAGAAGGCCCAGTTGGAATACTGGGTCAGTTGCTGGATGAGAGGGAAAGCATGGTGCGATCCCTCGACAACCAGTTCCGGGCCATCCACGAACAGGCCATGGCTGCTAATGAAGCAGTGAATGATCGCCAGGAGAAGCTCAGCGCCATCCACGACAGCCTCGTCAAGCGCCGGGAGGCTCTTGAGGAGCGGGAGAAAAATCTTGAAGAGGAAGAGCAAAAACATTTAGCAGCGTGCCAAAGAGTTCGAGCGCCTTGCCCGGGAGGATTCGGAGCTTGCGGCGACCAAGAGGTATGAGGATCAAGGGCTGCGGAGTCCCAATAAGCATGGGACTTCTTGGGCAAAGCCAATGACACGCTGACGCCATTGGGCTTTAGTCCTGTGCGTCCGGATGATCCGGAGCCGGAGCTGGACCAGGCGTTGAAGGCGTTGAGCTCGGCGGGCAACAAACTCAACAAGATGGGCGATGTCATCACGAATCAATTGGAGACTGAAGGGAAATCCCTTGCTCAGAACGTCGCAAAGTACATGCTGATGTGCTACATAAGCCGGGATCCTCACTTCCCACTAGATCCGGTGATTGAAGGTCCCATCGACGGAGAGGGAGATGCCGCCAAGGCCAGCGTGTCGGAGGTTGCCCAAAAGGTCGCCTCATTGTTCCGTAGGATCTAGGACTTTCTCCTTGTAGCTCCCACTTGTATCTTCTCTTCTTTTCTCCAATTTTGTAATCTGTTGTCATGAGATGAATGAAATCCAAGAAATTTATGAATTTCATTTCTTGTCTTCAACCTTTGCCTCACTTGGCCCCCTGGTAGATGTACACAATTTGATTGTGAACATGTACCAAGAGGATGTACCATTTCAACAATGTTAAGACCCAAAAGAATTACCAATGCAACTTGAATTATACATGAATTGTTCGAGCTAAAGTTTCTTGAGGATTGCTCAACTTTATTATAGACAAGAAAGAAAAAATAAAAAATGTTGAGCCTGTACAAAATAAATGCACATGGAGTCTGTTTTCACATAATGATGTCTTTCATTATAGGTCCGGGGTACAGGGGAAACAAGTACACTCTTAGGGTACGGAACCAGACTAAGTGTGTTACAATTCTTGTTTGACCCAGGGTAACTAGCTACACTTTTAGTTCTGAGACTGTGTCAAGTGTTGTTTGAACTTTGCGGACCTTCCAGGAAAGGTCCAGCTGTCCCCTGGAGGGGCTACCCGACTCTGTACAATGACGCTATAACATACATCATATGTAATTACATACTCACCTCCGTGATATTAAGCGTAGAACTTACGAAGGTGCTCAATGATCCAAGGATTAGGGAGAGGTGTCCCATCCTTGGTTGCTAAGTGAACGCATCCGGGATGGGATACTTTAATCACTCGAAAGGGTCCTTCCCAGCTAGGGGAAAGTTTGTTTAACCCTTCTCGAGTTTGTATTCTTCGTAGCACTAGATCGCCTTCCTCGAGCTGTCGATTATGCGCATGCCTTTGGTGATATCACCGGAGCGCTTGGCGGTATCGTGCATTTCGAACAGCTGCTCGGCACCTTCCCTCTTCAACGAGGTCAAGGTCTTCATGCTGGAGCTGGTCCTGCGTGGCTTCGTCGAAGGTCCAGACCCAGAGTGACCCCAAGGTGATTTCCGGAGGAAGGGCTGCTTCAGCTCCGTACACCAGGAAGAAGGGTGTCTCTCTAGTTGACCGGTTTGGAGTTGTCCTGTTTGCCCACAAGGTGGGCGGAAGCTCTTCAATCCAGTTGGCTCCATGTTTTTTCAGGCGCTCATATGTGCGCGTCTTGAGTCCTTTAAAGATTTTTTCATTTGCTCTCTCAGCTTGGCCATTGCTTGCCGAGTGAGCTACAGAAGCGTAGCTGATTTGAATGTCGAGGTTTTCGCAATATCCTTGGAATGCAGAGCTTGTGAATTGGGTCTCGTTGTCAGTTATGATCTTGTTTGGGACTCCAAATTTGCATACTATGGATTGCAAGAAATTGATAGCTGATTGCTTTTTTATTGTCACAACTGGAGTTGCTTTCGGCCACTTGGTGAACTTGTCGATGGCGACGTACAGGAACTTGTAACCTCCGACGGCTCTTCGGAAATGTCCCAAGATATCCATCCCCCACACAGCGAATGGCCATGTAGGAGGTATCATTCATAGAGGTTGAGCGGGTGTGTGGATTTGCTTCGCATGAAACTGGCATGCTTCTCATTTCTTCACTAGCTCAGTTGCATCCTGGAGTTCTGTAGGCCAGTAAAAACCATGCTGGAAGGATTTACCGACCAACGTACGGGAAGACGTGTGGTTCCCACACTTGCCTCCATTGATTTATGCGAGGAGCTCGCGGCCTTCTTCCCTTGTAATGCACCGCATTAGGACGCCATTGGCACCACGCCGGTAGAGATCCCCTTCTACCAGTGTGTATCTTTTAGCCAATCTGACTATTCGGTCAGCAGATACATTATCTTCAGGAAGGATGTTGTCTTTCAAGTAGCTCCGGATCTCCAAGATCCATGCATCAAAGCTAACTTGAGCTTCTGAGTCTTGCGTGCTGGGTTGCTTGGAGCTTCCTGCTGCACCTACGACCCTTGATGGACGCCATGGTAACAGGGCCATCAGGACAGCCAGCTTCAAGGTGCTGGTCTCGACCCCTTCGCTTAGTTCGGCAGGCTGAGCTGTTGGTCTTGACAATCTCCGGATGAAGGTTCCGTCAAGAACCGGAGCTCCGGTTGAAGCTTTTGTCGAGAGTTCGTTAGCTTCAGCGTTGTTGAGACGCTGGACATGGCAAAGATCTGGGACTTTGAAGTCCTTCTAAAGCTTCTGGACTTCAAGTAGGTATGCAGCTAATTGATGGTTGTTGTAGCAACATTCACCTTTGACTTGTTTTATAATGAGCTGCGAATCACCCTTTACCAACAGCTGCTTGACACCATATGATAGTGCCACCTTGAGCCCATAGATTAATGCGTCATACTCCGCCATGTTGTTTGTCGCCTTGAAGTCAAGGTGAACCATGTATTTGACCTTCTCCCCGGTCGGAGTGAGGAGAAGGATTCCAGCTCCGGCCCCTGCTTCTGCAAGGATCCGTCGAAGTAGAGAGTCCAGTGAGGCTCAGTGAAGACCGGAACCTTGGGTCCTGGCTTCTACTCACTGGGGCCTCCAGGATTTGATGGAGAAGGGGTCCATTCCGCCACAAAGTCCGCCAATGCTTCACTCTTGATCGCTTGTCTTGGGACAAATTCAAGATCGAACTCGGCCAATTCCGCTGCCCACTTTGCAATAATCCCAATAGAGTTGGGATTATGCAAGATTGCTCGCAGTGGATAAGAGGTTACCACTGAAATCTTGTGAGCTTGGAAGTAGTGACGAAGCTTCCTAGAGGCAATAAGTACTGCGTAGAGCAGCTTATGCACCTCTAAGTACCGAGTCTTGGGGTCACGAAGTTCTTCACTGATGAAGTACACTGGGCGTTGGACTGTCCGGACCCTCCCGGAGGGGCTCGGAGCTTCCTCCTCATCAACCCATACCCTCTCGAAGGGGTCCGGACCTTGTTTGGGGACGTCTGGAGCTTCTCCTGAAGTGACCCGGACCTTTCCGTATTCCGAATCTTTCTGTTCGGTAACAATGACCCCTCCACTTGAAGGAGGTTGATCCTCTGGCGTCTCGCCTCGAGGATCCTGGTCTGGGGGCTGGAGCCTAGACTCGCCTTCAGGTAGCTTCGAACCCTCCTGGAGGGGTCTGGCTCCCTGAACTGGAGATGGTTCTTGTCTTTCCGCAACCAGGACCATGCTGACAACTTCGTCGATTGCCAAAATGTAAAGCAGAAGTGGCTCACCAGGATTCGGAGCTACCAAAGTTGGTAGAGTGGTGAGGAGCTACTTCAGCTCTTGAAAAGCCTTTTCTGCTTCTTCATACCATTGGAATGGTCCGTACTTCCTCAATAATTTGAAGAAGGGTAGCGCCCGTTCCGCCAGTCTTGAGATGAACCGGCTGAGGGCAGCTAGACATCCAGTCAGCTTCTAGACATCCTTGATGCGGGCTGGTGGCCGCATATCTTCAATAGCTTTAATCTTCGCCGGATTCGCTTCTATTCCTCGGTGGTTCACCAAGAATCCAAGAAGCTTTCCAGATAACCCCGAAAACACATTTGTCTAGGTTTAGCTTTGTGCGTGTGATTCGTAACTTGTCAAAGACAGCTTGCAAGGTGTCAAGAAATGACTCCTTGTTTTTGATCTTGACGACGATGTCATCGACGTACACTTCCACTGCATCTCTGATGAGTTCTCCAAACGATTTGTACATAGGTCGCACAAACGTTGAAGCAGCATTTTTGAGACCGAATGGCATGGCCGTGTAACAATATAATCCATCTACTGTGATGAAGGAAGTATGCTCTTTATCTTCCCTAGACATTCTGATTTGATGATACCCAGAATATGCGTCTAGGAAACACAGTAATTCACACCCGAAGGTGGAATCCACTACCTGATCTATTCTAGGTAGCGAGAATGGATCCTTTGGACATGACTTATTTAGTGTAGTGTAGTCGATACACATCCGAAGTTTCCCGCCGGCCTTTGGTACAACGATTGGGTTTGCCAGTCATTTTGGGTGGAAGACTTCTCGGATGAATTCAGCTTCGAGCAACTTCTTGACCTCTTGACCTATGAAGTTATGTTGCTCTACTGATTGCTTCCGAGGCTTCTTATGTACAGGTCGAGCATCGGGATAAATCTTCAAATTTTGCTCAATTACTTCCCTAGGGATCCCAGGCATTTGTGACGGTTGCCAGGCAAACACATCGACATTAGCCCAGAAGAAAGTGATGAGCGCAAGTTCCTATTTGTCGTTTAGAGCTCCCGATATACGGGTGGTCTGAGTAGTGTTGGAACCAATTTGGACGACTTTGACGGGAATGTCGGTGTCGCCGCTTGGTTGCACACGAGGTGCGGAGGTTGAGCCTCGATGACGAATGCTCGGAGGCTTCAGAGCTTGCTCCTTTCTGGATTCTTCCTCCTGCACTGTAGCAAGCGCGTGGAGTTCTTCCAGAGCAGTAACTCCGACGGTGCAATCTCTGCGGATCCGGAGAACGCCTGAGGGTGTTGGAATCTTCAACACCAAGTAGCCATAATGAGCAGTAGCCATGAATTTGTACAAGGCTGGCCTGCCTAAGATGGCGTTTAATGGCAAGTTGATCTGCACCACGTCGAACACCAACTTCTCAGTCCTGTAATTCTCCCGGGTCCCGAAGGTCACCAGGAGAGTAATGGCACCGAGTGGAGTTATGGTCCCCAGACCTACTTTGGAGAAAGGTCGTGAGGGATGAAGATCAGAAGGTCGAAGCTGAAGCTTGATGAAAGCTTCAAAGCTTATGAGGTTCAACCCCAATCCTCCGTCCACCATTACGTGGTGGAGATGGATGTTGTTGATGGTCGGAGATACTATCAAAGGAAGTTGACCAGCTCCGATCATGTTCCGTGGGCAGTCCGAAGCATCGAAGGTGATGGCTGTATCCATCCACTTCCAATGAGGTTCTGCCTTGGCGGTGGGAGCTACAGAGGCCATGTCCCGTCGCATGGTTTTGAGGACACGGCGAGAGGTGATGTCCCATGAACCAACAATTATGGTGTTCATGGTCTTCTAACGCTCGTTGTCGGGGACATCGGAGTCGTCATCGACGGAGGCGTAAACAGCCTTCAAGACCTTTTTGGGGTCCTGAAAGCCTAACTCCTCTTCAGCCGGAGCTTGGTCGACTTTTTGTTTTCCTTCCCTTTGACGGAAAGGAGTTTCTTCCCGGCGCTTGTTGTAGCGCTCGGCGAGGTTCTGGACCTCTCGGTATCCTTTTAGGTTGTGGTTGTTTGTCTTGTGTATGGGACACCACATCTTGGAGCTGCTACCGTCTTCAGACGACGACCGAGGTTGTTTCTCGGGGCGTGGCCCCCAGCCACCTGAAGCTGCTGCAGCAGCGGCAGTGGGTGTGCCGGCCGATAGCTTCTTCTTGCCGTTGGACTTTTTCTTCTTCTTGCCTCTCCCAGAGGTAGTGGCTTCACCCTTGGAGGACATTTTATTGTCCTCCGGAGATGGTTGGGAGTGCATTTCATGGCCTCCGCAGCTTTGGCACATTTATCTGCCAAGCTAAAGAGTTTTGTGATGCTGGTGACTTCCTTGGTCGCCAGCTTCTCCAGCATCTTCTTATCTCGAATGCCCTGTCTGAATGCTACAATAACAGAAGCGCTTGAGATAGAAGGAATGGTATTTCGTACCTAGGAGAACCTATGGATAAAAGATCAGAGGGACTCTCCCCCCTTCTGCTTGACAGCAAAAAGGTCTAGTTCCATGCCTGGTCGGGTGTATGAACTCCCGAAGTTGGTGGTGAACTGTTGGCACAACTCCGCCCAACTGTTGATGGAGTCAGGCGGAAGGCTCATGAACCAAGACTTGTCGATCCCAGTCAAAGCCACGGGGAAATAATTGGCCATCACGGCCTCATTTCCCCCAGTCGCAAGGATAGCGGTGGAGTAGATTTGAAGAAATTCGGCGGGGTTAATAGTCCTGTCAAATTTCGCCGGCAGATGAGGCCAGAACTTTTGCGGCCATCTGACCATGCGTAGGTGCATGTCCAAGGCAGAATAACATCCTCCTACTCCCTCAGGAGCAGGTCTGTCCCGAGCCTCCCACCTCTCGCGAGCACGCTCGATGTGGACGCGGCCGTCCTGTTGTCGATAACGACAATCGAGCTCAGCCAGGAGGTCATGAGTCGAAAGCCTCGTTATCGTGTGGGTACGTCATGCCCCGGAAGGCAGCGATGTCGCCTGTTGAGATGCAACACGCCTCCTGTGCTGCAAAGCGTGCGGACCGAATCTGCCCGACAAGGTCTGATGCTGCGATTGGTCCCGCCCTAAGGGTGGAGGACCTTGATTGCTGATGCAATCGATTGCTGCTACCACCAAATAATCCACATCAGCTCTCCACTACTCCATTGCACCTAGGAATGCTCCTGGAGGCGGTGGACGTTGGAGAAGAGCACGCGCATCATGGAGCGTGTGTTCGGGGTTGTTGTTCGCTGATGCAGTAACCGACATAGATGCCCCATCTCACTGTCCAGCTTGATTCGCAAGTGCGGACGGTGGCGGTGGTGGCCTGACTCGTGCTAGAGCCACAACACCTGCTGGCTACTGCATGTTGGAGGGGTTGCATCCAGCACGTTGTGCAGCATGGTTGCCGTTGGACGATCCAGCAGCAGAATTCACCATCCTTGAATCTCAGGCGCCCCCTACCTGGTGCACCAACTGTCGGAGTTTGATTCCGGCAATTCTCCCGGTACTACCGTTAGCAGCCCGTGGAGTTTGTAGTTCGATTGTGGGTGCGCAGAGATTCAGAAGAAGGTGGCGATTTGACACGAGGATTTATGTGGTTCAGGCCGCCTGAGCGTAATACCCTACTCCACGGGTGTGTGTTGTTGTTGTATTGAGCGTCTGAGCGCTAGAGTGTGAAAGACTAGAGTCTCTCGTCTCAGCATACATGGGTGTGTCTGTCCCCCCGCCTATGTATCGCTCGGCCAGTCCTTTATAGTACAAGGACTGGCCGTTACATTGTTAGACTGGCCCAGGGTGTGGCCCTGGTGGTTACTGATGCGTAACACACAATTAATGTGCTTAATTACCCTTAATAGTGCAGTAACGCGCCTTGACAGTGGCGTTACTGGTATTAAGGGCCCTCCGATCGTGTGTCAGTAAGATAGTATTAATGAGACTTAATCGGGTCTTGAGGTCTTTAATGTTCCTTGAAGGTCTGAGCCGTTGGAAGTCCACCAATCTACCTGTTGAGGTTGAAGGTCCAGCGGTTGGACGTGTGGCAGCTCTGGAGCTTATTGTCTTGGACAAGTAGGTCCGGTGATGTTGTACACGTGTCAGTACCGGAGCTTCCCTCTGTCGGGGGTTAGGTCCGGGGGTGCCACACATGTATCTAGTCCGGAGCTTTCCCATGTATGGAATGTAGCTCCGGTTTAACGATACACGTGGCAGCACTGGGACTAACCATAGAAGGGAGGCAGGTCCGGTTTCGTATGACACGTGGGGCCTTTGGAGGTCTTCAACTAATATAGGTGGAGTTCCTCTGCACTCTTTGCGGTTCCCAGGAGTATTCGGTACGCAGGGTACCGACAGTTGCGATAATGTCGCAGCAAGCAAAGATCCCGTTGCCACGACCCTTCAACCAGAGAGGGACGCGTGGCCACAATGGCATAGGCGCGCACCGCTTCAGCTGATCAATACAAAATTAAAAGGCCGCGCGGGAAAGCAGGATAGAGATCCACCCTCGGGCTCATTGCCTCCCACCAACGTGGACCCAGGGGCCACTGTCAATACCCGGCATACCGGGTACCCTCGCACACAAGCTAGAGCCTCCTAGGTACTTCTCCTTCTAGCAGAGGTAGGTCTGAGGGCGCCACGTGTTCAGAAGACCCGGGCCCATCTGCCCCAGATATGTTGTTCGGGCTACCCGCAAGAGACCCCGAAGAAGAGGTCAGCTCCCCCTTCGAGACGAGCTCCCAAGCAGCCACGTGTCCAGCAGGTAAGGATCCACCTCCCCCTTGAGATAAGGGCTCTGGCGCTGCCACGTGGTTTGAGGCATCAGACAGGCCACCTCCCAAGTAGTCGGGCTCCGGTGTTGCCACATGTCCCGCAGCCTTAGAGTCCCCGCTCTACTCAAGAACAGGCTCTGGGGCTGCCCCGTGGTCTGTAAGACGAGACCCGACCTCCTCCGTAGAGGTGAGCTCCTGAGCTGCCACGCGATCCGTAAGGCGGTACCCAACCTCCTCCATGGAGGTGAGCTCCAGAGCTGCCACATAGTCCAGCCACTTGCCCTGGATGGAGAATTGCGGGAGTTAAGAGAGCGGTGCGCCTTGTCCCTGTTAAGGATCGAATATACTCGGCTTCCCTAGATGCATGGTACGGCACACGCCTAATGTCAGGTACCACTACGACCAATCGCATCGCAGTGAAGACGCCGCAGACCTATCTTACTCTGCTATGCGAGTAGCTTACAACGACAGAGATAGTTGGACGAGACATCCCCTGCCATTGTCAGCAACAGCGCATGGGCCACTAGCGACTCAAGCGAAAAGATGACGAGGTCTCAAAGCCACGCTCAGCAGAAGCTTATGCGAGAAGCCTTAGATCTTTAGGATAACATTGCATCCAACCTTTTCTATAAAAGGATTGGACCGCCACCATAACAAAGGACCCAACATCGAATCCTCGATACACACATGCTTTCACACACACTGGCAATACAAACCACTGTGGAGTAGCTTGTTACAATCCTTGTGGCCTGAACCACGTAAAAACAACCGTCTCATACAATCTCATATGAGCGTACACTTGATTGAGGCCAAAGCCCTGCAGAACAAGAACCTCCGCGGGCTGCTCCTTAGCGGATCGAGGGGATGTGCCGCATTAACACTTCGACAATTACATTTTGAACACTTAAATTGCTGCTACCAGAAATGTTAGTTGACAGTTGGTACGTCACATATAAAAATCCACAAGCGCACAGAGAGACCATTGTATCACTTCCCCTTAAAGAGTATTCCCAAGGGTATCGAATCCAAGGAACGTGTGTGCTAATCATCTAACTAGTTCACCCAAGGACACAAAGCTTGGTGGTAGGCAAGGGACAGAGTGGATTTCCTGATAGAAGGGTTTCTAATTCAACGCAAGTCGGTCAATAGCAGCCTTTATTTGGCACGGGGTTCCCCTGGTCTGCCATGCGACTCCCGCCAAGAGCCTATGTCGTACTCAAACGTGGAGGATTACAACGGACGGATAGGGCTGTCACCACTACAGCCTACCTCTACAACCTGTGGATTATGAGATAATCAAAGGTTACGTCAATCCTAGACAGAACACCTACGCTATCGATTACTTCCCTAACCTCTCTAGCGAAGACTAGGGCCTCTAAATGAACAGAGCAACGAACGAACAAGCAACTAAGGAATTAACTTGCTTAAATTAAATAAATGAACTCAATTGGAAATCGTGTACCTTACTTGAAATGGTAAGAACTGTCAAGGTACAAAGGTGGAAAAGGTTCGAGAAGCCTGAACCCTGTCCTTAAGTGGAAGAAGCCCGACAAGCCAGAGCCTCCTCTTCCTCCTCTTTCTCACTCTCTCCCTATTCTCTAAGCACTTAGGATGCGCTACGCCTTTGGAGAGGAGCACTAGACTCAAGCTTTTGGTGTGTGGAGTGAGGTAGCCCCCTACCCCCTATTTGTACCCTCCAAAGGTCGGTTTGGCACCAGAAAAAGCGAGGGACTCAGTCGCCATCGTGATCTCCATGCCCTGAGGATCCAACATGTGGCGGTTGACCGCATTTGGCATGTTTACCTAGTCGGCCGACATGGCACTTTGGCTGACTTTCTAGTGGCCCCAAACGCGGTTTTTTTCTTCCGGGAGGCTATTTTGGCCCCATCATGGGTATGGGTGATTCCCCTCATTTTTAGCTGGTTTTCTCCTTTGAGTTGGCCCTAGAATCCTCGTTCTAGTGCCTGATTGGTCGGAAGGTGTGTTTCTTGGATTGGTCCCTGCAAATACCTCTTATTATGGGGCATAATTCACGTGTATACACAATTGCACCAACACTTGTGGACATAATAAATAACTCCTACCACTATGTTGGTTGTCCAATCTATAGCTTTTAAGCAGGGAATTGACGGTCGGATTTGGAAATTAAGGACCGTCAAAAGTTACACCGGAGCAGCCAGCTCCGGCACCCCTAGGGGGCCCACCATCGACGTCTCTGAGACTAGTGTGGGCGACGCCAGAGTAGCCAGCTCCGACACCACCCAAGGGACCTGACGTCGATGTTTCTGGGGCGAAGTTGGGCAATGCCAGAACAGCCAACTCTGGCACCACCCAAGGGGCCTACTATCGACATCTCTGCAATGATGGTGGGCGACGCCAGAGCAGCCAGCTCTGGCACCACCCAAGGAGCCTTCTATCGACGTTTCTGCAGTGATGATGGACGACGTCAGAGCAGCCAGCTCCGTCACCACCCAGGGGGGCTGCCATTGACGACTCTGCGACGATGGTGGGTGACGCCAGAGCAGCCAGCTCCAGCACCACCCAAGGGGCCTGCCGTCTATAACTCTACAACGATGGCGAGCAATGTCAGAGCAGCCAGCTCCGTCACTGAATGTGGCCTAGACGGGGGGTGAGTAGGCCTTTTTGAATTTTAGTCGGAACCTGCAACACTCAGCAACTTGATCAAATACTGATAAATCGGACTAGTCCGGTAGTGTGCGGAATAGTCTGGTGTGTGCAGACTAAATCGGTCAAGATTGATCGATGATATCGATCCAAGTACTCTACGCGGCGGAAATTAAGATGTAACTAGAGTGTGTTACTTCAATTAAACTGAGGATAGCACAAGGTAACCTTAGTTTCAAGTTTTGACATAATTTGACTAAGATCAATTAAACCCTAGATGCAATGAACAATAAACACAAAATGAAGACACAAGATTTTTATCTCGTGGTTCGGTTCCCACAAAGGCAACTTACAACCACATTGAGGAGTCCACGAAAGAACCGGTTCTTCACCAACCCTACCGTCGTCGAATCGCCATGGAGGCTGATTCTCTTCCACTATCACAAAGGGGTAAGAATAACCGTGTTCAAGGGGCCTTCTCACGAGTTGAGGGCTCCCCAAGATTACAAATCAAAACACCACCAAGACACACTTGTAAGATCTCCAATGAAACAACAAGAGTGTGCGAGAGAATCAAACCCAAGAGCTCAAAACTTAAAGAATTGTGTCTCTCTTTTGATCCAGAATTTATTCTCAAGAATTTGATCTTTATTGTGTTGGTTTGTGCGGAGAGACGTGTTTTCTAGGCTCTTGGAGGGTGTGACAACGCAGGAGGTCAAGAGTGATCATAGATGGGCCTTGCACCTCAATTTATACTAGGGTTTCCATGGGTTACCGTTAGGATTTTCAATGTCTGGACTAGTCCGTGGTGGACTCCGGACTAGTCCGGTGTGCGGGGTGTGGGAAACCCTAAGTATCTCGAATTATCAGACTTGTCCAGCTTGGGGCGGACTGGTCCGTTTTTGTCTCTGGAAAAGTTCGGAGTAGTCCATCACATATTGTACTAGTCCGGTGGTGGTGAAACCCTTAGTGAATTGGGGACAAGTCCGCACTTGGAGGACTTGTCCGATTTTAGTCAAATGGTTTTTCGGACTAATCCGGGCTAAATCGGACTTGTCCGATTTGGATCAAAAGGATATCAGACTAGTCTGTGGTGATATCGGACTTGTTAGATTTCATGCAAAGCTGTGAAGTGTTAAGGACTAGTCCGCACTGGGGAGGACTAGTCCGATCTTAGTCAGAGAGATATCGGACTAGTCCGGTCTGTGTGAACCTGGACTGTGCATACAAGTCCCCACTGGGAGGACTTGTTCGATTCTGAACAGAGAGATATCAGACTAGTCTGGGGTATATCGGACTAGTCTGGACCTGTATGATATTGTGTAGTGAGAGTGATTAAAATTAGCTTGAGCTCTTGGGATGTGTTCCTCCAATACACTTCATATACAAAGATTATTCTATTCATCTCTTGAGCTCTTTCCAACTTGATTTCTCACTCTCCTTTCTTTTTGCGCTTTCTCCATGTTTTCATTAAAACCTGCGCTCATTTCAACAATTTGGTAAGGATCTCATTTTTTTGACATAAAGCAACCAAAACCCACAAGGGATGCCTAGATGCACTTTCAATCTCTCCCTTTTTGGTGATTGATGACAACCAATTGAGATTTCACAAAATATGATAAAAATACAGAATTTCCATAAAGTGTGCACATATGTGTTTGGAACAAATTAAGCATGACAACATAAGGCATATGTGCAGTCTTTATGATGAGGCGCAAAACTACGTGTGTGTGAGCAATAATTGTGATGAGAATGAAACAATTGATATAATTATCTCAACATCAAGCATATACGTCAATTTTAGAGCATAAGCACATATTGTAGCAAATCATCATCGCATATTTCATAAATATAACTTAGAGGCATAAGCATAGTCATAGCACCACATCACAAGACCAAAAGTATGAGAGAACACAGATAAAGTTTTACAACCCAAAATAAACACGAATAGAGCTCTCCTCGCAACCTACAGCTACACTTAGTGACTCCCCCTCAATCACTCCCCCTTTGACATCAAGACATCAAAAAGAAGGAGAGGAGGGATCTAGTGCCTCCATTTCTCGCGGTCGGTCCTCTCCTCTTCATCTTCATCTTCAGGCTGTGGAGGAGGAGGAGGAGCAGATCCACTCGAAGTGCCCCCAATGCTAAAGTAAGCAAGCTTGGAGGGAGTCAAAGGTCCAATCTCAGTGAAGTCAGATGCAGAGTCATCCGAGATAATTGAAGATCCGATGGGCTCAATCTCCACCTTCTGACAGCTTTGCTTGACATTTTGCTTTATATATCTCATGTCATCCTTCCTTGCCTTGTTTAGCTTATGGAGCTTCACCTCAGCCTTCTTGCAGGATCCAAAGATGGCAGCCAAGTACTTCAAAATTCCACTTGAGGAACCCTTCTTGGAAGTAGCAGCTCCTGAGTGTTATGGGGGTCTTGCTTCAGCTTGGGCCCTCCTGGGGGCCTCCTCACTAGACACTGGAGATGGAGCAACTGGGAGATTGGCTTGGGTAGGCTTCTGTGGCCTCAAGGGAGTGTGCTCCACATCCTTCACAAACTCGATCCCCGTGACTTTCTCAATCATAAACATCAAGTAAGGGGCATAGCCACAGGATTTGTTCAGTGTGCAGGAGATATTCACCATGTCATTCCAAATATAGTCGAAGATATCAAACTTTCGGTTCTTGCTAACCACCTTTATTAGGGTCCTCAAGTACCCTTGCACACTTCTTGCATCCCAATATTTTGGAGCTATGGTCTTCCTCAGCACCCTAAACCATGAAGAAGGGCTTCATGTTCTTGGTCGATGGAGGGTTATACTTCAGGCTAGTATAATAAAGCAAATCCATCTTATCCTTCCCCAAGACACCAATATTGTGGATGGTTAGCTCATTGTTGCAGGTGTCTTCTAGGTGAAGTAGTCCTTCAAACTCATCATAAGTAATGGTGTACTTGGATCCATGAGTCATCCAAGTCACCCTCTCCTCTTCATCACTAGCAAAATAGCAGGTAGCATAGAATTGGGCTATGACTTCACCATTCCAGTTGCACCTGAAACCAAACAAGTCTTTGAGCCCATGCCTCTCCACTGCTTGTATCACTTCGTCAAAGGCAGGGCAGCTCTTCCTCTCAAAGTGGGTCCAATCGATCCACTGGCTTCGGACCATTGGAGTCTTCATAGTGAGATACACAGAACTGTAGAAGTCCGCGTGAAAGTTGCTCCAAAATCTGGTGTTAGCTGCCTTCTTTGATCTTCTATAACAATCCACAAATCTGAGCCTGGAAGCCGTATCGCTTCCCTTGCCATTGAACCTTTCTTCAGAGGGGTCCCTGTTCCCCTGTCTTGGTGCATTCATCTTGAGAGGGCCAATCGGGCCCGAGGCAATTCCCTTTCCCTTGCCCTTAGATTGGCGAGGAGCTGCCGAGCTAGAGCCAGCTGCATCCTTGACTTTGGACGCAGGCTTCATGGCTAAAACCTTGCGCCGCACTTGAGGTGGAGAAGGTGCCAGCTCGGAGGGACGCTCTTGGCGCTTCTTCCCTTGGCCCGTCGAGGACCGAAGCAAGTAGTCTTGGTCCATCTCGGCTTCATAATCAAAAATTTCATCATTGGAGCTCGACATTGTCCTGAGAAGGGATTATACAATGTATGGATGAGAATTGATGGCAAGGAAGTGCATTGAGTAGTTGGAAATTAGGGTTGAGTTCAGTTTAAAATTGGACTTGTACGGTGTTCAGGTACGGACTAGTCCGGGGTACTAGACTTGTCCACAAAGGGACCGGACTAGTCCGGTGTTCATCACCTCAAACCCTAACTATGATACAAATGGTGTTTGCTCAATACAAAACAAGTTCAAGATAGATGTGTGACACCCGGTTCCGAATATGAACCAAGCGTAACGCATATGTGTGCCCAGGATGTTCAACACACATACACGAGTGATTCACAAATGATAAACAGAATTTAACCACGTCTTAACTAATACATAAGTACTTTATTACAATAATCCAATAGTTCACGAATAGTAAAACATCTAAATAATTGCAGCGGAAAATAAACTAAGCAACATGACTCCAATCCACAGGCAATTGACGGCGGTACGCAACCTAGTACTCCGCGTGATCCTCAGGGTACTCCCAATTGTCTCCAGTAGCTGTTGGGGGGGATTGCAAGGGTGAGTACTTGTCGTACTCAGCAAGTGTGGAAAGTATGACATGTGGCTAATTCAAATGACGACAATAATAAGGGCTAAGCGCTGAAAAGTACAGTAAAACATTTGAAAAGCATTATACTATGTCTATGTGAAATAAATCCCATCACATTAACAAAATATAAACAATATCCAATTATTACCAACATTACCATTGTCCATGTCCAATTACCATAACTCAATTTCGTAACCATGACCATAACCCATAAACCATAATCAATGTCATAACCATTACCCGACCATAACCATTACCAAACCATAACCATCCCAAATCCCAATTCCAACTCTAATCATGTAGGTCATCCAGGCGCTCATAACCGGGAGCACGGCTATCATGATAGTTTTTAACACTCTGCAGAGGTTGTACCACTTTACCCACATGTTTGTGATTTCGTCACCTTTCGATGACTAAGAAACCTCCATTGTGCCATCTCACACTTCCGTAGGTGTGTGGCCAAGAGATCACAAAATAGCCTTTCAAGAGGGACTACTAGTATATACGAACCCACTAAGGTTTCACCGGCAGGCTTGAATCTCTATTCTCCCACCCACGGGCCCCCTCGTGTGCCATGCGGATCCCAGGGAAGTCCTCCTCGACTCCCATTCCCTGCGCCATCCAATGGTCCATACAATACTAGCAGCACTCCTAATTATTCAGCTACGCCGCACCCATACTTGGCCTTGTGGTGGCACTGTTGACCTGGCATATTCTCGCATGAACCGGTCCTTAGATCTAAGGCAAGCAAACCACCATAACAACCAACCCATCCACATAACCATGCTTGCTTAGATCACCCATCGTATTGACCAGTTCACATTAACCATAATATCATTGATGCATAATTAAATGTGTAGGGTTGTTTGCCATCCTAATTAATTAAGCGAAGCAAAAGGTAAAAACCCTTCCCGACTCTCTACCATAAATTCCAGGTGACAAGGGTGGTCAAACAAAACTAGTAAACTTCCTACCATAGGATTCCCGTCAAATTGACACAGCATGCAAGTTTGCAAACAAAACATTTAATTTAAAATAGGATCAATATGCTTCAAGGACACTTGCCTTGCTCCGGCGGATGGGGTTGCTCAAGCGCTTCGAAGTCTTGGTTTTGGAAATCCTCGTATGCGGCCTCTTGAGCACGTTCCTCTACGCGTGATCATACATACAAGAAAACATATGCAATTCAACTTAATGCGCACAAAATAATCAACATGCAATGACATGCATGCATGCACAATTTAATAATTAATGTACTACGGTCGTTTATTAATTAGATGCGACTAGTTCATACGTGTTCATATGAGTTTACGGGGGTTTTAACGTGGATTAACGCTGCTGAAATAAAATTTATGGTGCAACTAAAATTAATTTACGTCTACTAGATTCAATACGGTCGCACAAATTCGCATCGGGAACGAACCCTACCGTAGATCTGACGGCGTGACGGTCGCGGAATAAATGCGACGCGTAGACGAAATAGATGGTGCAGCAGTCCTTCGGCGGCGCGACGATGGCGGCGCGATGTCGGCGACGATCTCCGGCGAACGGTGGCGTCCTCCTCTTTTTCTCCCTCTTCTTTCCCTTCCTTTTTTCCTTTTTTTTCCTTCCCTGGGCGCCTCTGTTTCTCTATTCCCGGCGGCCTTTTCTCCTCTGCTGGCGGCTGCTGGTTCGTGGGAAAAAGTCTAGGGACCTCGGTCCTATTTATAGGGGCGTGGCTAGGGTTGCATCGGTGGAGTCAGAGGCGGTTACGGCGCGGGAGACCGGGCGTTCGCAGGAAAATCACGGGAGCGGCGGGATTCGGCGCGCGTGATGGGGCCGGACACGGCGCTGGCATCGGGCGTGCGGGACGGGGTCCGGCTCGGGCGCGTGGCCGAACGGCGGCCGGGAGCCAGGAGGCTCGGCAGGGTGGGGGCGGGGCCCAGCGCGCGTCGCGTCGGGTCAGGGGGACGCGGGGACCGGGGCGGGGCCCGGGCGCCTCGGGCGGCACGCGGCCGGGGGGGGGGGGGGGGCAGGCGGGCGGCGTCGCATCAGGGGGCGGGCGGGGCCCGGCTGCACGCGCTGCGCGCTCGCAGGCGGCGCGGCAGGGTGCCAGGCGCCTTGGGGCGCGGTGCGGAGCGGTGCCGGCTCGGCCGGCTGGGCCGCTGGCCTGGCCGCCGGGCGGCTCCTTTTTTTTTACTCTTTATTGTAATTTATTATATATATATTTATATATATATATATAAATCATTGTATTTATTATTTATTATTTATTAATTTTATAACATATATAATTAATATTTTTTTTCTACTTTTATATATTGCTATATATATTATTTATATATTTATATATATATTTTTACTATTATTTTATTCCCATTCCCTATTACAAGTTTTAGCCTATAATTATTGTTTTCTTTTCTTCCTTTGCCACACGTATTTGTATATGCATATGTTTTATTATTTTTCTTTTATTCTACTAGTGTTTAATGCATGACCATGTATGCAATGCATGATGCGAAAATTGAGGGTGTTACAAACCTACCCCCCTTAAAGTGAATCTCGCCCTCGAGATTCGACAGCGTGGAGAAAAGATGAGGGAATTCTGCCTTCAGGTCTTCTTCACGTTCCCATGTAGCTTCGGCTTCCGTATGGTGTTTCCATTGCACTTTGCACCAACGAATCCTCTTATTTCTCGTGACCCTTTCCTTTATGTCCAAAATTTTGATAGGTTGCTCGACATAAGACAAATCCTCTTGAAGTTCTAACTCGTCCATCGGCACTTGTTCTTCCGGTACTCTGAGACACTTCTTGAGTTGAGAGACGTGAAACACGTCGTGTACATCGGAGAGATACTTCGGCAGCTCAAGTCGATAAGCTACCTCTCCTCGCTTGTCCAGAATCTTAAATGGTCCGATGTAACGTGGCGCCAGTTTTCCTTTGACGTTAAACCTTCGCTGACCTCTGATAGGTGACACTTTGAGGTATACAAAATCTCCAACTTCAAAGGTCAAACTCCTTCGCCTATTATCAGCATAACCCTTCTGTCGAGACTGGGCAGCCTTTAGGTTTTCCCGTATTATTTGGACTTGCCTTTCAGCTTCTTGTAACACGTCGGGACCAAACACTTGATTCTCTCCGGTTTCATTCCAAAACAAGGGAGTCCTACATTTCCTTTCGTATAATGCTTCATAGGGTGACATTTTCAAACTTGCTTGGTAACTATTGTTGTACGATAATTCAGCATACGGCAAACTTTTATCCCAACTTTTCCTATGCTTTAAAGCACATGCTCTCAACATGTCTTCCAAAATTTGGTTGGTCCTCTCGGTTTGTCCATCTGTCTGAGGGTGATACGCCGAACTAAAGTTCAGCCTTGTTCCCATTGCTTCATGCAATTTCTGCCAAAATCTGGAGGTGAATTGAGAACCTCTATCCGAGACTATCTTCTTTGGAACTCCATGTCGGCACACAATATGCTCCATATACAATTCTGCTAGCTTTGCGGTGGTATATGTGGTCTTGACGGGGATGAAATGAGCTGATTTTGTCAATCGATCCACAATAACCCATATTGAATCATAGCCAGACTGAGTTCGCGGTAATCCAACTATAAAGTCCATACCAATCTCTTCCCACTTCCACTCCGGGATCTTCAATGGTTGTAACAATCCGGCTGGCCTTTGATGTTCAGCTTTAACTCGTTGGCACACATCACAAAGTGCAACATATTCGGCTATGTCCTTTTTCATGCTGGCCCACCAATAACATGTCTTTAAGTCCTTGTACATCTTTGTACAGCCGGGATGAATTGAGTAAGGCGTGTCATGTGCCTCCTTCAATATTGCTTCCCGGATATGCCTAACATTAGGTACCACAATCCTCTTTCCAAGCCATAAGGTACCCTGTTCGTCCTCATCAAATCTGAATTCCTTTCCTTCTTGGGTCCTTTCTTTGATTTCTTGTATTTCCTTGTCCTTTGTTTGTCCTTCCCGTATTTCCTGCTCCGATGTTGGGTTGACTTCCATCGTTCCCATCTCATTTATGAATCCGAGGTTCAACCGTTCAAACTCCTTGCATAACTCGGATGGCAGCTCTCGAACTGTGAGTTGATGACTTACTCCTTTACGGCTCAAGGCATCGGCCACTACGTTGGCCTTCCCTGGGTGATAGTTGATTCCCACATCATAATCCTTGATGAGCTCCAACCATCGGCGGTGCCTCAGATTCAGATCCGTTTGCGTAAATATGTACTTGAGACTCTTGTGGTCTGTATAAATCTCACATCGGTGACCAAAAACATAGTGTCTCCATATCTTCAAGGCGTGTACCACGGCTGCGAGTTCAAGGTCGTGCGTAGGATAATTCAACTCATGTTTCTTTAGTTGCCTCGATGCATAAGCTACCACTTGGCCTTCTTGCATGAGCACACATCCTAATCCTTGTCTTGATGCATCACAGTATATATCAAAACTCTTGCTCACGTCCGGTAATACTAACACTGGGGCGGTTGCCAATCTTTTCTTTAACTCTTCAAAGCTATCCTGACAAGCTTGAGTCCATCGGAATGCCTTTCCCTTCATGAGTAATTCGGTCATAGGCTTGGCTATTTTGGAAAAATCCTTTATGAATCGGCGGTAATATCCAGCCATTCCAAGGAAACTCCGAATTTCCTTAACATTCTGTGGCGGTTCCCACTTAAGCACATCTCTCACCTTCCCTAGGTCAACTGATACTCCTCCTCCGGAAATAATATGGCCTAAGAAAGAAACTTCTCGTAACCAAAATTGACATTTACTGAACTTGGCATACAATTGATGCTCCCTCAATTTCTGCAGCATAAGCCTCAAGTGTTCCTCGTGTTCCTTCTCATCCTTCGAGTAGATCATAATATCATCGATGAACACTACCACGAACTTATCCAGATATTCCATGAAGACCTTATTCATAAGATACATAAAGTACGCAGGCGCATTCGTCAATCCAAATGACATGACGGTGTACTCATAAGATCCATATCGTGTCCGAAATGCTGTCTTGGGTATATCTGATGGTCTAATTTTCATTTGGAAGTATCCTGACCGCAAGTCGATCTTGGAGAAGATACAGGCACCCTTCATTTGGTCGAACAAATCCTCTATACGGGGCAGTGAGTACTTGTTCTTAATTGTCACTTCATTGAGAGACCTATAGTCCACACACATCCTCTGGGTTCCATCCTTCTTATCTACGAAGAGCACTGGGGCTCCCCACGGGGATGAACTTGGGCGTATAAAACCCTTCTCTAGCTGCTCTTGAATTTGCTTCTTGAGCTCTGCTAATTCCTTAGGAGGCATCCTATACGGCCTCTTAGCTATAGGTGCAGTTCCGGGTATCAACTCAATGGCGAATTCTATGTCACGATCAGGTGGCATACCTGGCAACTCATCTGGAAACACGTCCGGGTACTCGCGAACGATCGGAATGCTTTCCAATGTCACTTCTTCCACGTGATTCAGCATCGCTTTCCCTCTTGCAGGTTGGGCTGCTTCAACTTCAATGCGTGTACCATGTTCACTTGTCAACTGCACAATCCTCTCGGCGCATTGAATGAATCCATTATACTTGCTCAGCCAGTCCATTCCAAGTATTATGTCTATTCCTTGGGAGTCCAATACTATGAGGTTTGCGAGAAAGTCTACCCCCCTAATTTTAATGCTTACTTTCGGACATACTATATTTGTCCTCATCTCTCCGCCAGGAGAACTTACTAGCATAGTTTGCTTCATATGAGATATAGGCAAATTGTACTTGGCAACATACTTTGATGAGATGAATGAATGAGATGCTCCTGAATCAAATAAAACAGTCGCGGGGTTGGAGTTGGCGAGAAACATACCAATCACGACGTCATCAGCTTGCTGAGCTTCCTCAGTAGAGATATGATTGACATTGCCACAAGCAAAATTCTGCTGTCCACGGTTGCCTTGTGGTGCTCCTCCATTTGGTCGCGGGTGATTTGGCCTTGGTGCATTGTTCATAGGTCCATTGTTTCTCCTGGGGCATTGACTTGCAAAGTGTCCGGGTTCTCCACACGCATAGCATGTCTTACCACCCATAGCATTGGGGAAGTTTGGGCGCATCTGGTTTTGAGCATTTGCCGCCATGTTAGGACGCGGCGCAGGTGGAACAGGATTGCGAGGCGCTTGCATGGCGGGGCGTTGCTGTGGTGGCTGATTTGGGCGGGGCGGGTAAGCAGTGCGGTATGCAGGAGCAGAGGGGTTGTATTGTGGTGCAGTAGGTGGTGCATAGCGGGGGCAAAGATTACTTCCTTGTTGCGGTCCATGATGTGACATCTTCCTTTTGTTGTCCTGCTCCATCTCACGAATCTTGTTCTCAACCACAATAGCCTTGTCAACCAGCTTTTGGAAGTTTGGATAATCAGTATTGAGCACTTGGACTTGAATTTCATTGTTGAGACCTCTCATAAACAGATACTGCTTCCTACTATCAGTTTTGATGTCTTCTGGAGCATATCTTGATAATTGAGTGAATTTGTTGAGATACTCACTCACACTCATCCTTCCTTGCCTGAGATTTTCAAAGTCTTGTCTCCTATGTATCATAACTCCTTCAGGTACATAGTGGTAACGGAAACTCTGTTTAAACTCAGCCCAAGTGATTGTTTCCTGGTTATCATGAGCGTTGCAAAGAGCTTCCCACCAGTCAGCGGCTGCTCCAACTAGTTGATGTGATGCAAAGAGAACCTTCTCCCTATCAGTGCACTGGACAATAGCAAGTTTCTTCTCAACAGACTTCAGCCAATCATCAGCTTCCATTGGGTCTGTGGCTTGTGCAAAGGTAGGCGGTCTGGTCCTCATGAACTCTCCCAAACGGTTGTCATGTGGCGGGGGTGGCGGTGGAGGCAGATGGGGCTGGTTGTTGTTGCCAGCTTGCAGCTGTCCCATGGTCTGTATCATGGTCTGCATGAGCTGGTTCTGCATAGCTAAAAGTTGTTCAATATTGATGGCTCCATGAGCATGTCCCTGGTTGTTCTGAGGTACTTCATTGCGCTCCTCCTCCTCGTTGGCATCCCTCTGGTTACGAGTTCTCACCATCTGTTGGCGAAAGAAAGGTGGGGACAGAAGGATTTAGAATTTGGAAGGAAACGTCCCAACTATATGCATCAAGGTATGTGACACTAAATAATCCTTTATTAATATAGACCTATATTATGAGGATGTGGACAATTGCCGAAGCATCCCACAACTCTCTACTAAGCACACAAGCACTCAAACAAGCACCAAACAGAATTTACAAGGATCCTAAAAGAAGTAATACAACTCAAGGTCACACAAGTATATCTACATCGCTCTTATTTACTAATGGGGGTGTGCCTATCCTTGAGTCGTGGCATAGGTCGAGGACTACTCGTCGTCGAGTGGGAACTCATCCGGGTCCTCGTCGTCGTCGTCGTCGGGGTCCTCGGGGTCCTGTGGGTCTTGGGGTGGTGAGGCAGCAGGCGGCGGTGGTGCGGTAGACGCCACACTGGAAGGCTCCTCGTCAGAGGACTCCTCAGAGGATGACTCACGCTGACTGTTGCGACGGTCTGGAGAGTCCGGGGTCCACATCGGGGTGTCGGACGAGTAGTCGTCCGGGTCCTCGTCGGTGATCCGACGGTACCTCCTGATTATCGCCTCGTGGCGCTGGGCGAGGTCACGTCCATCCTGAATTTCCTGCTGCGCTCTCTGAAGTCGGGCACTGAGCTGGGCCACGTCGTCAACAGTCTGACGAGACTGCGGGAGGTCCAGGGGTCCCTCCACGTGCCTGGAGACGAAGCGCGCAGTGCCACTGGGACGCTGCGGGACGAAGGCGTGAACCGTGTCCTCCAGACGGAAACGGCGGGCGTGGCTCCAAAAAATGGCTGCTTCCCAGCTAGCATCCTGCTCTGCAGATCGGCGGGAGCTCCTCCAAGCGGGACTACTGTGGGTCTTCACCAACTCGTCACCGTAGTAGATATAGATTTTGCAGCTCCACTCCTTCCTGCCGGGGCGCTGCACTCCAGTGGTGTGGTAGGAGAGCGAGAGGCTGTGGTGACGGTAGCCAGCCTCACGGAGTAGGGCACGGAGACGGTGACGCAGTTGTCCTGCGGCTCTGCCGTCAGAACGGATCACCACGGGGTGACGGGGGTCGACGGCCGGAGAGCGACTGGCCAACCTACGCGGGGGCACAAGTCCACCGGTCGACTTACGGGGGGTTGTCTTGGTGCGGGCCATCTACAGAAAACAAGAATACATTAGAGGAAAAAGAAATAACAAAATACAAATCTGAAAATTTCAGCAGCTAAAGCGGTGGAAAAGAGCGGTGCAGCGGGTCCAAAAGAACAAAAAATAAAGAGAAAAAAATACAGCAACCAACACAATAATTTTACCCACACATAACAGCAGCAAAACACACCGTTTTCGCGAAAATTTATACAGCAAAACAGCAGCACTTAATATTGCTCACTTCTGAAAATTTTTATCAAAAACGCAGCAGCGATCAATACTTTTTGCGGCTGAAAATAAGGGAAACAAAACAGCAGCAAAAATTTTCGAAAATAGCATATTAGAGGAGTGTTCCTAAGTGCTCTAGAGTGTCCATTCTATCTAGGCTTGCGTCCTACGGTCAACGGGGCTCTGATACCAATTTGTGACACCCGGTTCCGAATATGAACCAAGCGTAACACATATGTGTGCCCAGGATGTTCAACACACATACACGAGTGATTCACAGATGATAAACAAAATTTAACCACGTCTTAACTAATACATAAGTACTTTATTACAATAATCCAATAGTTCACAAATAGTAAAACATCTAAATAATTGCAGCGGAAAATAAACTAAGCAACATGACTCCAATCCACAGGCAATTGACGGCGGTACGCAACCTAGTACTCCGCGTGATCCTCAGGGTACTCCCAATTGTCTCCAGTAGCTGTTGGGGGGGATTGCAAGGGTGAGTACTTGTCGTACTCAGCAAGTGTGGAAATTATGACATGTGGCTAATTCAAATGACGACAATAATAAGGGCTAAGTGCTGAAAAGTACAGTAAAACATTTGAAAAGCATTATACTATGTCTATGTGAAATAAATCCCATCACATTAACAAAATATAAACAATATCCAATTATTACCAACATTACCATTGTCCATGTCCAATTACCATAACTCAATTTCGTAACCATGACCATAACCCATAAACCATAATCAATGTCATAACCATTACCCGACCATAACCATTACCAAACCATAACCATCCCAAATCCCAATTCCAACTCTAATCATGTAGGTCATCCAGGCGCTCATAACCGGGAGCACGGCTATCATGATAGTTTTTAACACTCTGCAGAGGTTGTACCACTTTACCCACATGTTTGTGATTTCGTCACCTTTCGATGACTAAGAAACCTCCATTGTGCCATCTCACACTTCCGTAGGTGTGTGGCCAAGAGATCACAAAATAGCCTTTCAAGAGGGACTAATAGTATATACGGACCCACTAAGGTTTCACCGGCAGGCTTGAATCTCTATTCTCCCACCCACGGGCCCCCTCGTGTGCCATGCGGATCCCAGGGCAGTCCTCCTCGACTCCCATTCCCCGCGCCATCCAATGGTCCATACAATACTAGCAGCGCTCCTAATTATTCAGCTACGCCGCACCCATACTTGGCCTTGTGGTGGCACTGTTGACCTGGCATATTCTCGCATGAACCGGTCCTTAGATCTAAGGCAAGCAAACCACCATAACAACCAACCCATCCACATAACCATGCTTGCTTAGATCACCCATCGTATTGACCAGTTCACATTAACCATAATATCATTGATGCATAATTAAATGTGTAGGGTTGTTTGCCATCCTAATTAATTAAGCGAAGCAAAAGGTAAAAACCCTTCCCGACTCTCTACCATAAATTCCAGGTGACAAGGGTGGTCAAACAAAACTAGTAAACTTCCTACCATAGGATTCCCGTCAAATTGACACAGCATGCAAGTTTGCAAACAAAACATTTAATTTAAAATAGGATCAATATGCTTCAAGGACACTTGCCTTGCTCCGGCGGATGGGGTTGCTCAAGCGCTTCGAAGTCTTGGTTTTGGAAATCCTCGTATGCGGCCTCTTGAGCACGTTCCTCTACGCGTGATCATACATACAAGAAAACATATGCAATTCAACTTAATGCACACAAAATAATCAACATGCAATGACATGCATGCATGCACAATTTAATAATTAATGTACTACGGTCGTTTATTAATTAGATGCGACTAGTTCATACGTGTTCATATGAGTTTACGGGGGTTTTAATGTGGATTAACGCTGCTGAAATAAAATTTATGGTGCAACTAAAATTAATTTACGTCTACTAGATTCAATACGGTCGCACAAATTCGCATCGGGAACGAACCCTACCGTAGATCTGACGGTGTGACGGTCGCGGAATAAATGCGACGCGTAGACGAAATAGATGGTGCAGCAGTCCTTCGGCGGTGCGACGATGGCGGCGCGATGTCGGCGACGATCTCCGGCGAACGGTGGCGTCCTCCTCTTTTTCTCCCTCTTCTTCCCCTTCCTTTTTTCCTTTTTTTTCCTTCCCTGGGCGCCTCTGTTTCTCTGTTCCCGGCGGCCTTTTCTCCTCTGCTGGCGGCTGCTGGTTCGTGGGAAAAAGTCTAGGGACCTCGGTCCTATTTATAGGGCCGTGGCTAGGGTTGCATCGGTGGAGTCAGAGGCGGTTATGGCGCGGGAGACCGGGCGTTCGCGGGAAAATCGCGGGAGCGGCGGGATTCGGCGCGCGTGATGGGGCCGGACACGGCGCTGGCATCGGGCGTGCGGGACGGGGTCCGGCTCGGGCGAGTGGCCGAACGGCGGCCGGGAGCCAGGCGGCTCGGCAGGGTGGGGGCGGGGCCCAGCGCGCGTCGCGTCGGGTCAGGGGGACGCGGGGACCGGGGCGGGGCCCGGGCGCCTCGGGCGGCACGCGGCCGGGGGGGCAGGCGGGCGGCGTCGCATCAGGGGGCGGGCGGGGCCCGGCTGCACGCGCTGCGCGCTCGCAGGCGGCGCGGCAGGGTGCTAGGCGCCTTGGGGCGCGGTGCGGAGCGGGGCCGGCTCGGCCGGCTGGGCCGCTGGCCTGGCCGCCGGGCGGCTCCTTTTTTTTTTACTCTTTATTGTAATTTATTATATATATATTTATATATATAAATCATTGTATTTATTATTTATTATTTATTATTTTTATAACATATATAATTAATATTTTTTTCTACTTTTATATATTGCTATATATATTATTTATATATTTATATATATATTTTTACTATTATTTTATTCCCATTCCCTATTACAAGTTTTAGCCTATAATTATTGTTTTCTTTTCTTCCTTTGCCACACGTATTTGTATATGCATATGTTTTATTATTTTTCTTTTATTCTACTAGTGTTTAATGCATGACCATGTATGCAATGCATGATGCGAAAATTGAGGGTGTTACAAGATGTAATACAACAATGAAGCTTGTATTAACTGGAAGGGACTGAGCTATTCGATTCAAAACGAAGGAAATCAAAGTTTCTAGGGTTTGCAAAGAAATTTACCAAAATTCTTCGATTCTTGAAGATGGAGTAGTTGGGGGTGCGAACATGTCCGTGGTCTTCCATCCCCTAGCAATGGAGATCGATTTCCACAAATACTTGAAGGGATTTGATGGAGAAATCGCCAAATCGCCTTGGGGGCTCTCGAGTGAAGAGAGAGAGAGTGTGAGGTGAGTTGTGAGGGTGAAGTAGATTAGGTTTTGGCAGCGCCTAGGTTTATGGAGTCAAAAAATCAGACTAGTCCGTAGTCGACCGGACTAGTCCGGACTAACGGACACTCTGCAGACTAGTCTGCAGTGTGCGGACTGGTCCGGGTTACCACGGACTAGTCCATGCTCACCGGAACATAATCACTTTGCCCATTCATATATATTTGAAGGTTCTTAGAGAAAAATAGGGGATAAACACACAAATAATCTTGATGAACATGATCAGTAAACATCCAACAATCAAGCTATGACCATAAGTCACCAAGATCAAGTAATTGAAATAGGTTTCTGGAAAAAATTAGGGAGATGATTTTCAGAACACAAGCAATGGATTTTGAATAAGCCATACAGGTATGCAAGTTTTCAAGCTACGTTCTGAGCATCTAAGATATTTAGTTCATTTCGGAGCTTGCTAAAACACTTTTCATCAAGTGGCTCGGTAAAGATATCAACTAGTTGCTTTTCGGTGTTGAGATGGGAAATGGATGGGTCTCCTTTCATTGAGTGGTCTCTCAAAAAGTGATGTCGGATGTCTATGTGTTTGGTCCTTGAGTGCTCAACCGAATTATGGGCAATTTTAATGGCACTCTCATTATCACAAAGAAGTGGAATACGGCTCATATTGTAATTGTAATCCCTTAGAGTTTGTCGCATCCAAAGGATTTGTGCACAACAACTCCCGGCTGCAACATACTCTGCTTCGGCCGTGGATAAGGCAATGGGGTTTTGTTTCTTGGAGGACCAAGAAACAAGGGATCTACCCAAGAATTGGCATGTACCGGAGGTACTCTTTCTATCTACTTTGCATCCGGCATAATCTGCATCAGAGTATCCAATGAGATTGAATTTCGAACCTTTTGGATGCCAAAGGCCTAGGTTGGGTGTATGAACTAAATATCGCAAGATTCTCTTGACGGCTGTCAAATGACACTCCTTAGGATTGGCTTGAAATCTTGCACACAAGCACACATTCAACATAATATCAGGCCTAGATGAACATAAGTAAAGTTGAGGGCACCCCAAGATTACAAATCAAAACACCACCAAGACACACTCGTAAGATCTGCAATGAAACAACAAGAGTGTGCAAGAGAATCAAACCCAAGAGCTCAAAACTTGAAGAATCGTGTCTCACTTTTGATCCAAAATTAATCCTCAAGAATTTGATCTTTCTTGCGTTGGATTATGTGGAGAGACGTGTGTTCTAGGCTCTTGGAGGGTGTGATGGCGCAGGGGGTCGACAGTGATCATAGATGGGACGTGCACCTCTATTTATACAAGGGTTTCCAAGGGTTACCATTAGGGTTTTCAAAGTCCGGACTAGTCCGTGGTGGACTCTGGACTAGTCTGGTGTGCGGCGTGTGGGAAACCCTAAGTATCCTGAATTATCGGACTTGTCCGGCTTGGGGCGGACTAGTCCGTTTTTGTCTCTAGAAAAGTTTGAACTAGTCCATCACATATCGGACTAGTCCGGTGGTGGTGAAACCCTAAGTG
This sequence comes from Tuctoria greenei, assembly GCA_036927565.1. Lineage (NCBI taxonomy): Eukaryota > Viridiplantae > Streptophyta > Magnoliopsida > Poales > Poaceae > Tuctoria > Tuctoria greenei. The sequence continues at coordinate 98,648,461 of JAYESD010000011.1, forward strand.
AATTGGGGACAAGTCCGCACTTGGAGGACTTGTCTGATTTTTGTTAGAAGGTTTTTCGGACTAATCCGGGCTAAATCGGACTTGTCCGCTTTGGGGGTCAGAAGGATATCGGACTAGTCCATGGTGATATCGGACTTGTCCGATTTCGTGCAAAGCTGTGAAGTGTTGAGGACTAGTACGCAATGGGTAGGACTAGTCCGATCTTAGTCGGAGAGATATCGGACTAGTCCGTGGTGATATCGGACTAGTTCGGTCTGTGTGAACCTGGACTATGCAGACAAGTCCGCACTGGGAGGACTTGTCTGATTTTGAAAAGAGAGATATCGGTCTAGTCCGGGGTATATCGGACTAGTCCTGACCTGTATGACTTTGTGCAATGAGAGTGATTAAAATTAGCTTGAGCTCTTGTGATGTGTTCCTCCAACATACTCCATATACAAAAATTATTCTATTCATCTCTTGAGCTCTTTCCAACTTGATTTCTCACTCTCCTTTATTTTTGCGCTTTCTCCATGTTTTCATTAAAACCTGTGCTCGTCTCAACAATTTGGTTAGGATTTCATTTGTTTGTCATAAGTCAACCAAAACCCGCAAGGGATGCCTTGATGCACTTTCAGGCACCACCTAGGGGGCCTGACGATGGTGGTCGGCGACAGAGCAGCCAGCTTCGGCACCTCCCAGGGGGCCCGCCATTGACGTCTCTACAAGGATGGCAAGAGATGCCGGAGCAACCAGCTCTGAACCACTTGATGGGCATGTCGTCAATGTCTTTGCGACGATGGTGGGCAACACTGGAGTAGACACCTCCGGCACCACCAAAGGGACCTGCTGTCAACATTTTCTGTGGTGATGGTGGGCGACACTGGAGCAGCCAGCTCTGACACAACCCAAGGGTCCTACCATCGACGTCTTTATGATGTTGGTGGTTGATGCCAGAGCAGCATGCTTTGGCACCACCCAAGCGGCCTACTGTCGACATTTTTGCGGTTATGGTGGCTGACCCCGGAGTAGCCAGCTCTGGCCATCCAGGGGGCCTGCCGTTGACAACTCTGCGACAACAGCGAGCGACGCCGAAGGAGCCAGCTCCGGTACCACCCAAGGGGCCTGACGATGGTTGGTGACCCCGGAGCAGCTAGCTTCGGCACCATCCAGGGGGCCCGCCGTCGACATCTCTATGACGATAGTGGGTGACGCTAGAGCAGCCAGCTCCGGCACCACCCAAGGGGTCTGCCGTCAACGTTTCTGCGGTGATGGTGGGCAATGCTGGAGTATCCAGCTTCGGCACCACCCAAGGGGCCTGCTGTCGACATCTCTGCGATGATGGTGGGCAACACCGGAGCAGCCAGGTCCGACACCACCCAAGGGGCCTGCCGTCAATGTTCCTGTGGCGATTGTGGGCGACGCCGGAGCATCCAGCTCCGGCACCACCCAAGGGGGCTGTCATCGATGTCTCTGCAATGATGGTGGGCGACGTCGGAGCAGCCACCTCCGGCACCACCCAAGGGGCCTGCCGTCGACAACTCTACGATGATGGTGGGCGACCCCGGAGTAGCCATCTCTGACACCACCCTGGGGGCCCACCGTCAACAACTCCGCGACGATGGTGGGCGACGCCGGAGCAGCCACCGGCACCACCCAGGGGGCCTGACGTCAACGTCTCTACTCAGACAAAGCTCGGTGCCACTAGAGGGGCCACACCGAGGCCATCCGCTCAAACTCCCCCGCTCCACTGGGGGCCTGTCAAAGACATCTTGCGATCAAGTGGTAGGTGTGACCAGCCACATGGCCACATCTACCAAGTGGCCTCTAAGGTGGTTTCATAGGCAGGATGTCAAATGATGATAACTCATCCATGTCAAATGTGCGAACGTTTGTTCCTCAAAAGCTAACAAACTCGACAAAATTCCCCAAGGCCTTACACAACTAAGGACTCAGAGCGACAGACTGAGAAGCACAAGACAAGCCAACAAGTGAAACATGAATTCATATTCATTATCAGTTATTTGTACAGAGGGGCCCTCTTCGGTTACAAAGGTGCACAACTTAGGGGGCTAACGATCTCACCTCCGCTTGAAAGAAGAGGCCACCTGCTTGGCATGGTCCTGGACTTCGGCCCTCGTCTCCTCCTCTCGCTCCTCGAAGGGGCCTTTCTCTACCAAATCCAGCGGGATTGTCGGGTACCATCTCTGGAAGCACACCAAGACATTGGAATCCACCTGCTCTACTAGCTCCCTACCTTCAACCTCCAGCCGTCTTACAAGGACAGTGTTCACTGTTGATGTGTCTTACATCAAAGATCATCTCTCAAAAGAGATGAGGTTCGCAAGCGCACGAAAACTATTGTGTAGCATTTCACCCAAGAGTATTCCCAAGGCTATCTGTCGAAGTGTTAAAGTGACACTTCCCCCGGATCTGCTAAGGAGCAGCCCGCGGAGGTTCTTTGATCGGCAGGGCTTAGTTCTCAATCTAGTGGTCATGCATATGAGAGTATGAGATGGTGGTTTTTACGTTGTTTGGGCCGCAAGAGTGTAACACCCTACTCCATGGTGAGGTTGTATTGCTGGTGTGTGTGTGTGTGTGTGTGTGCGTGTGTGTGTGTGTGCATGTGTGTGTGTGTGTCTGTGTGTGTGAATGTGTAGAACGTGGATGCTTTGTAACAGTGGCAGTCTGGTCCTTTTATAGACAAGCTCAGACGCCTTACAAGTGGGGTCTGGGGCTTGACAGGTGGCCCCAGGGCGATCTTATCCTAAAGATCTATTACTTCTCGCATAAGCTTCCTCTGGTCGCAACTTGAAGACTTGCTGTCTTGCCGCCTCAGTCGCTAGTGGCCAAGGCATAGTCGCTGATGGTGTCATGGGATGCCCTGTCCGTCTGTGTGGTCGTCGCAAGCTACCCACTTGGCAGAGCAGGGTAGGCCTACGGTGTCTTCACAGTGATGTTATTGGGCGCAGCGATCTATGACCGTTGGCGTGCTTCGCGCTACCCGCCGGAGGTGGGTGCCTTTCTTCAATGCTTGATTTAGATGGGGCGCACCATCCCTTAACTCCCGCGCTTTACCACCCAAGGTGAGTTGTGGGACACGTGGCAGCTTTGGGGCTGGCCTCCACCGGGGGAGGCCATGCTTGGTCTTCGGGGCACGTGGCAGCTCCAGAGCCCTTCGGGGCATGCGGTAGCTCCTGGTCCCTTCACGACACATGGCAGCTCCGAAGCCCTTCGGGTACGTGGCAGCTCTGGAGCCCTTCTCTGCGAGAGGTGTTCGGCCTGGTGCTTCGAGCCATGTGGTTGCGCCGGGACCTTGCCCTATAGTAGGATGAGGTCCTGCTCGAACACGTGGCACCTTGGGAGCCCGTACCTATGGGGGAGCCAGGTCCTGTCCTCTTGGCAGTGCTAGATGTACCTTGCCACTTTAAGCTTGTGTGCGAGGGTACCCCATATGCAGGGTACCGACAGTGGCCCCGGGGTCCACCTTGGGGGAGGTGATGAGCCCGAGGGTGGATCCCTTACGTGTTTTGTCGCACTTCCCTTTTAAACTTTGTCATGGTCAGTCGAAGCGGTGGGCACTTTTGCCAACATGGCCACGTGTCCGCTTCTTGTGGAGGGACTATGGCGAAGAGATCTTTGCTTTCTGCAGTATCTCTAATTTCTATTGCACCTTTAATCGCGGCGGTTCCCAATGCTTCTATAGCACTTACATTCGCTCCGCCTTTATGGGAACCACTTCAGTTGTCTTCTCATGTGGATGGCCGCTTGGGCCAATACTTCTGTCAGGGGGCTTAGCCCCCACTATCATTGACACTATGCGTTGAGTGGTGCGGGCCAGACCTTTGCGATACGCACGAAGTGCTCAGCGTTGCACGGGCGATCAAAAAGAAACCTTTGTTAGAGGAGACGGTTCCATTCTTACTTACATCCCACTACCCGAGCTATTGCCTTCTTCCTTGAGCGCCCGAGCCTTCACCACTTAGCAGAATCTCCCATTTTTGCTTCCTCCGATGGTGTCCCTGCTACCTCCTTCTCATTTTTAGACGGCCGAGGATGTGTTGCCAATGAGGCGACTACTTGGCTGGGTGGTGGTGAAGCATGGGTGGATGATCTGCTGCGGATCTCCCACTCTTGAAGACCTGCACAAAGACGAGACTGTCCTCTTCGCCGCCTACGTGTTTGCGGGGCTTGGGCTCCCGCTTTCAAGGCTCTTCCTCGTAGTGCTGGAGGAGTACGGGATGCAGCTTCACCACTGGTCGCCGAACTCCATCGCAGTGATTCCTGTGTTCGTCCACTTTTGTGAGGCGTTCGTGGGCTGTCTGCCAACAATGGAGCTGTTCAGGTTCTTCTTCGTGATTAAGACCACCAAAAATACCACGACGACCCAAGTGGTTGCCTACTACTTTCGGCACCAGAACAAGACCTCTCGGACCTACATCCCTTTGCTCAAAGGGGGCAAGTGGAGTAGCTTGAGGGAAGATGGAGCAATCATGCGGGTCGAGGCCCATGCTTTGCTGAAGATGCCCTCTAAAGGCCCGGCTTCCAACCCCACCACCTGGGAAGCTTTCCAGGGGTCGTAGAAGGAGTACATGCCGATATTGAAGAGGATCTGGTTCCTGGCGGGCAAAGGCATGATGTCCCTAATGGTGCTGGCAGACTTTTTGTGCCTGTACAGGACCTCGCTCTACACCAATACCTATGATTGATGTAGGCTAGCTCTGGACGACCCTACCCCTAAAATGTTGGAGGGGATTTTGAAGGTGGTGACTTGTGACATGGTCAACGACGAGCATGTCTTCATGTCGGATGACTTCCATCCGCTCTTCATGACCCCCAACTTGAGGGATGAATTGCGAATCTTGATGTCGATGGTCAATTTGTTCAGTGTTGCCCGCCTGCACCTGAGGAGACGTCTGGGCCTTCAGCGGTCCTGGTGTAGCGCCGCACCATGATGCAACCAAGGACATGATCTATCTCCCGTTCTTCGGAAAGGGCAGAGGTAGGTAGGGCCCCCAACATCCTCTATCGGTGTGGAGGACAGCTAGCCAGCACCAGTTCGGCTCCGGGAAAGCAATCCCGCACTCTAGCCGTGAGTTCTGCCACCACTGCGTCGAAGAAGCGAAAGCTAACGCGAGGGACGGTACCCCAATCTCTCATCACGATGGAGCCGGAGCGACCAAAGCTCCTGTCGTCGACTTGGTTTCTAATTCCAATGGCGGCACTGGTTCCGGTGGAGGCGCGAGGAGTCTGTGTCGACGACCATGTTGACGCAAGCCATCTCGGAGCTGGTGTCGGAGACAATGACGCCAGCCTTGGCATCGGGTCCAGGGGGCCTTGATTTGCAGACGACCATGTCGATGCAGACTGGCCCACAGGTAAGGCACAATTTCTTTCTCCAATATTCTTTTATTGTTTTTCCACTCTAACGAAGGTTGTTTTAGCTTTTTAGGGCATCATCGATCGACATAGTGCTCTTGGTGCTTCCCGGGGTGGGCTTGGTGAGTCCCAAACCTCCCAGAGCTAGCATGGGATTTGCTACACCGCACCCTACGCCTGAAGGTGCACTGGCTTCTGGTGATGCCGATGTTCCTGCTCCTTCGTCTGTTGGAGCAGATGGGGTTGAGGAGGTGCCAGACGAGGAGGTGGCCTCATTTTCCATCACGACTTCTCTTGGTGGAGCGGGCCCGCCGATCAATGGTACTGCACTGGCGCCCGACATCACTAGCGCAAGACGGCAACTCACCACAAGCGGCCGGTGATACCTTCATGACGGAGGAGAGAACTTTAGCATCAGGCAGTCATGCCCTGATGCTTGGAGCTCTAGCTGGGGAGCCATCTGGTCCCCAGGCAATGGTGTCTGTTGTGGGGTCAGCAGAAGAGGACGAGAGGTAGCCGTCTGTGGTGACGGCCATGTCGATCCCCTCTCTGATGCTGTTGTCACGACCCACTCCGCCTTGCGCTAGACATAGGCTGCTTTTGCCCGAGAGTAGGATCAGCTTGCTGAGGAGTGGCGCTTGGTGAAGCTGGTCAACGTCAAGAATAAGGAGCTCAAGGCGAAGGATCTGAAGGCCCATGCCGTCGCTAGAGCTCGCCTCAATCTGTGTGAGGATAAGCGGTTGGAGTTGGTCTACCGCGAGGTCACCGTTGTTTATGTGGAACATAACTTGGCGATGAAGGAGGAAGAGGTCTCTCGAAGCCTCGGCGTGCTGGAGGAGAAGCGTCGGGCTATGCAGGACTCGGAGCTCGCAATCAAGAGCTTGGAGGATGATCTGGAGTGTCATGCTCGGGAGCTTGCCGACCAGGAGGGAGCGGTGCAAAGAGAGGCATATGGCCTCCAAGCCTTTTGTCAGTCGAGGAGCAAGAGATCTGGTACTTCCTAGCTTGTGATGGGGTGTTGTTGGAACCCCTCGGGCTTGGTCCCATGCCGCATTGGGAGCCATCACAGGGGGTGGCCTAGCTGCTCCTCGCCTTGGACTCCCTCTGCTCGACATTGGTGTTAGTGAACACTGTCCTTGCGAGGCGGCTGGTGGTCAAAGGGAGGGAGCAGGCGGAGCAAGTGGCCTCCCATGTCTTGTTGTGTTTCTAAAGCTGGTAGCTGCAGATCCCGCTAGAGTCGGTAGAGAAAGGCCCCTTTGATGAGCGAGAGGAGGAGGTGAGGGCCGAAGTCCGGGACCTTGCCGAGCAGGTGGCCTCTTCATTACAGCAGAGTTGAGATCGGTGGCCCCCAGGCGGAGCACCTTGTAACCAGCGATGACCCCTTTGTATGAATAACTGTTTAATGAATTAGAATTTATGTTTCGCTTGTTTGCTTGTCTTGTGCTTCTCAACTCTTTACCCAAAGTCCTTAGCTGCGTAAGGTCTTGAAGAGCTTTTGTCGAGTTCGTTAGCTTTTGAGGGACCACCACTTGCACAGTTGACATGGCCGATTTGTCGTTAGTTGATGTCTTTCCTATAGAACCCCCTTAGAGGCCCCTGGTAGGTGTGGACAGGTTGTTGGGCACGCCTACCACTTGAGCGCAGGATGTCTTTGACGACCCCCCAATGGAGCGGGGGATCATGAGTAGTTGACCTCGGTGTGGCCCTTCCAGGGCGTTGAGCTTTGTCTCAGTGTTGACGTCGACAGCGGGCCCCTTGGGTGGTGCTAGAGCTGACTGCTCCGGCTCGTCGTAGATTCGTCAACAGTAGGACCCCTGGGAGGTGCAGGAGCTGGCTACTCTGACTCGTCGTAGAGTCGTTGACAGTAGGCCCCTTGGGTGGCGCCGGAGCTAGCTTCTCTTGCGTTGCCCACCATCATCGAGAGTCATTGACGACAGGCCCCCTAGGTGGTGCCGGAGCTAGATGCACCGACGTCGTCCATCACCGATGTGTCATACACCGACGACAAGCCTCTTGGGTGGTGTCGGAGCTGGCTGCTGTGGCGTCGCCCACCATCGTTGTAGAGTCATCGACAGAAGAACCCCTCAGAGGTGCCAAAGCTGGTTGCTCCGTCTCATCGTAGAGTCATTGACGGCAGGCCTCTGGGTGGTGCCAGAGCTGGCTACTCCAGCGTTGCCCACCATCGTCGCAGAGATGTCGATGATAGGCCCCCTTGGAGGTGCCAAAGCTGGATGCTCCGGCATCATCCACCGCTGATGTGTCGTATGCCGACGGTAGGCCCCTGGTGTAAAAGCACCACAAGAGAACCCTATTAGCAACAAGAGCGGGTTGGGAGAATGTACTAACAAAATAGCTCTTGTTTCTATCTTCGACATGTTGGGACGTTGACAGCGGGCCCCTTGTGTGGTGCTGGAGCTGGTTGCTCCGGCGTTGCCCACCATCATTGCAGAGACGTCGACGGCAGTCCGCCTGGGGGTGCCGGACCTGGCTGCTCCGGCGTTGCCCAACATCATCGCAGGAATGTCAACTGGAGGCCCCCTGGGGGGTGTCGGGGCTGGACGCTACGGCATCGTCCACCCTCATTGCAGAGACGTCGTCGGCAGGCCTCTAGTGTATAGGTTATCACAAGAGAACCATGTCAGCAACAAGAGCGGGGCGGGAGAGTGTACTCACCTATCAGTGCTTGTTGCTGCCGCCAACATGTTGGGACGTCGACGGCAAGCCCCTTGGGAGGTGCCGAAGTTGGTGTCTCCGGCGTCGCCTACCATCATCGCGTGGACGTCAACGGCATGCCCCCTGGGAGGTGCCCCAGCTGGATGCTCCAGCGTCGCCCACCATCATGGTCGATTTGTCGATGATAGTCCCCTTGGGAGGTGCCGGAGCTGGATGCTCCAGCGTCGCCCAACATCGTTGCAGAGACGCTGATGACAGGCCCCTTGGGTGGTCCCGGAGCTGGCTGCTCCGGCGTCGTTCACCATAATAACCTCCTTTGTATGTCAAGCGTACACAACAGGGGTGCATATTTTTTGCTCGTTGGCGATCTTCCCCTACTCTTTAGTTTTGCCATGTCTTATAGTCCTGTTCTGGTTTGTGGGTTTTATAGAATCGAAGAGCACGTGAAAAACTACCAGAGGGGGTTGAATGGTAGATTAAAAAAATCTTACGCAGCAGAAACAATTAAATCCCAACCCCTTCACCAGAAAAATGATCAGATAAAGAAATCGTGTGTGTGACTAATATAAACGTGTTTCACTGTGACAAAAGTTATAGATATCAGAAAGAATCAAGTAATGAAGACAACACAACAAGAATCACTCAAATCCGTCGAGAGAAACTCAAGTCACGATTGAAAGATCGAACAAAGGTCAATCTGTCCTACCCGAGAAAAACAGTTCTGGAACGCTGCAAAGAAACTCGTGTAGATCAAAAACAAAAAATCCAATGACCGTGAAATTTTGAGAGATGATAGATAATAAAGTTGTGAAGACAACCCAAAAATAATCACATCAATTGGATATGTAAAACTCGAGTTATGATAAAACCACCGATGAAAGGTAGTGCTGTCTAGAAACTCGACGAGTAAAACTTGTCTGGAACAAGTCAGACGAACAAGGCACAAAAGTTCCTTCAAACTACGAATTTTATTCAACAAAACACAAGAGTAACAGCCCAAAAGTCGTCTCCCACGACCTCTGGCCTCCCTTGCTTATATAACCAGCCCTTAGGCCTACCCAATCTTAACTAGGACTCCAATCCTACTTCGATCACGAATTGAAACTTTCCATAACTGCTTAGGACTCGTCTATACGCAGATAGAAGCAATTTTAAGACTTCTAAACACCATAGGAACGTATCCCACATTCCTAAAACAACTCAAATTCTTGACCCAAACGAAATCCTATCATGACCAACTCGATACATTCCATACCGAGCCATAACCGACTCCGCCGCAGCCAAAGTCATCAACCGATACGATCTGATCCTTCCAACCAGATCTACCCATCCATAAACCATCTTCGGAACCATGTTTCCACGTCATGCCCCGCATCCATACGTGCAAACACCTTCCTTCAACGTCCAGTAACCTTCATATGCACTGCTGTTGATTCAATCATCCTGCGCGACCTCCTGACCCGTTCAACCACAATACCTCCTGAACTTGGTTGTTAGAACCTCATCTCCTCCCTGAGACTAGTCCAAAGAATCCTGTCACCAGCCATGACTTGAACTCAAGCAACACCTGCACATGAATAAACAACCAATCCGTACGAGACCAAGTCCGCGACTGGACTCAAGTCAGTTCCGAACACAACACCTTACGTGAGCACCTCACATAAGCATGTTGCAAAGCATATCAAAATGATATCAGCCATATCAACCAAAATGCACCAAAAACTTAGCAAATGAATACTAAGCAACCTTTCCATAAGTGTAAAGCAAGTTCGAAACATTTCACATGAAAATTTGGAACATTACGATCAAGCTCCGAACCTTGCCAAAGCTAACCGGAGCTTGAGACGGAGCTTACCAAAGCTAGTACAACCTAGCGCCGGAGCTTATCAAAACTAGCAGGACCTAGCACTGGAGCTAACCAAAGCTAGTCGGACATAGCGCCGAAGCTAACCAAAACTATTCAGAACTAGTTAACCCAAAAGTCAGAGCTAGAAAAACATGTCGGAGCTAACCAACATAAGTCAGACCTAGCAAAACATATCGGAGCTAAACAAAGACATTCCGGAGCTAAAGACAAAGCTCATCGGAGCTACCCAAAAACATGTCGTACCTAGACAAAGAAAGTTGGACCTATTGTCGTACCTTGCAAAAGCTCGGAGCTAGAGTCGGACCTTGCTAAAAAGATGTTATGGCAGCATCCAAAACTTTCATTGTTAAAGTCAATGTATTCAACACACATAGGTCTCACAATCTCTCCCTTGATGAATGCATTGGAAACAGCATTGAAAATCCGAACATTGGCATGAAATGTTTTGAGAACAATTTTCCCCCGTTTTGAAAATCAAATGAGATAGATAGATAGAAAAATAAATTCCACCCCCTATACATATTTCTCCCCCTTGCATAATTCACCATATTATCTCTCCCACTTTGACAATGTATTCAGCAAGGTTCAAAAGAGAAATTTTAATTGTCATGAGCATATTATAACATATACATATAAAACAAAGCTCATCCAAGTCATACTATCAAGTAACTTACACTATCACAATAATGAGATACATAAAGTAGTGTAAGCCATGCTAGAGATCAAATGTAATTTTCAATTTAAGCAAATCATGATCTCACAAACTTAACTATTTCAAATACCTAAAAGCATGACACTTGTTGCTGCATTTTATTATTTTTCAAGGCACAAATTTAAATCATATGATATTTGCAAGAGATTATATGCGCATCTGCCTTATTCTAACCAACCAAGCCAAGCTTATGTCATTTGACAGTCAGAAGCTTAAGGACATGGTTTTAGTCATACACAACTTCTTCCAAGTTCATATCTAAGTGCAATGATAAGCCATCTCAAAAGAAGAAGTGCGATGCATGCATATTCTCTTGATCTTTTCTCAACTTATATTTGTTCACAAAAACACAACATGTGAGTTGATTACTTGATTAATTCTTTATGATTAAAAACACTTGTGAGCATGCAACAGGTTCAAAACAGCAAGAAAGTTCAACCATGACCAGATTTAGCGTAAGTAATTATTCCAATTACTAGACATGGCAAAAACTACAAAATGTATAACACGAGTAATGTAGTAAGAACTTTTAGCATGTAAAAGGAATCACGAAGTCATATATGTATGAAATACTATGCTCATATTATTTTAATGTCAGATTCACACATAGACTTCTCAAGTTTGAAAACTCCCCCTCAATGTAAGCCATGAGGATGCATAACTCCTATTTCACTATGAATGAAACAAAAACGAGTAAAATCCAAAGGTTTTGTAAAAATGTCAGCCAATTGTTGTTCGGTATCTACATGGTGAAGCACAATGTTTCCTTTTTCAACATTATCATGGAGAAAGTGATACCTAATATCAATGTGCTTAGTTCTAGAATGTTGTACAGGGTTTTTAGCAATGCAAATGGCACTAGTGTTGTCATAAAACAGTGGAACACTATCTAGATCAACCCCATAGTCCTTAATTGTTTGAAGAATCCAAAGAATTTGTGAGCAAGCACTAGCAGCAGCTACATATTCAGATTCGGCTGTGGATTGTGCAACTGAATTTTCCTTTCTAAAGGACCAAGCAACAAGTGAATTTCCAAGAAAATGACAAGCACCAGAAGTACTTTTGCTATCAATCCTATAACCTCCAAAATCAGCATCGGAAAAAGCTTTCAAAGTAACAGTGGAGGAAGATGGAAGAAAAATGCCAAATTCTTGAGTTCCATGTAAGTACCTGAGAATCCTTTTGACAGCTTGACGATGTGAAGCACATGGGGAGGCTCGAAATCGTGCAGAAAGACATACGCTGAATTGTATGTCCAGTCTTGATGCCGTGAGGTACAAAAGTGATCCAATAATGCTTCTATATTCTTTTTGATCCACGGGTTCACCATCTTCATCAAGTTCAAGTGTTGTTGCTGTTCCCATTGGTGTCTGAAGAGGCTTGCTTTTGTCCATGTTGAAGCGCCTTGGGAGGTCTTTTGTATACTTCGTTTGATGCACAAAGGTACCCTCCTTGGTTTGCTTTATTTGCAGTGCCAAAAAGTACGTGAGTTCTCCCATTATACTCATCTCAAATTCTGAACTCATCATAGCTGAAAACTTGGACACAAGATCATGAGAAGCACAACCAAAGATAATATCATCCACATACACTTGAACGAATAATGAGTCATTGCCATGCTTAAGCACAAAAAGAGTTTTATCAACCTTGCCCATGGTAAACCCCTTTCCAAGTAATAATGTTTTTAACCTATCATACCATGCTCTAGGGGCTTGTTTGAGACCATACAAGGTTGTGGCAGTTTGTAAACATGATTAGGAAAATCTGAATTTTCAAAACCCGGTGGTTGTTTGACATAAACCTCCTCATCTATGTAGCCATTAAGAAATCACCTTTAACATCCATTTGATATAGCTTAAAACCTTTAGATGCAGCAAAAGCTAACAAAATTCTTATGCCTTCTTAATCTAGCAACGGGAGCAAAAGTTTCATCAAAATCTAGACCTTCAACTTGAGTGAAACCTTGAGCAACCAACCTAGCCTTATTCCTAATCAAAACCCCATCCTCACTTTGTTTATTTTTAAATACCCATTTAGTTCCAATTAAAGTGTGACCTTGAGGTGGAGGTACAAGTTTCCAAACATTATTTCTTTCAAAATTTTCTAACTCTTCTTGCATGGCAATAATCCAAGATTCATTAGTGAGTGCGTGTGATATATCTTTGGATTCAATAGAAGCAACAAAAGCAGAATGAGGATGAGAGTTTGGATCACAAAACCTGGAACGTGTGACTCGTCCATGCAAGCTTCCAAATAATCCGTTGTGGGGGATGATCTTTGTTAATCCATGAGGGAACAGATGTATCACAACCTTCTTCTTCATTTAGTTTATCGTAGATTAATGAGCTCGTGGCTTGTGGATGATCAGGACCAGCATAGGTGATAGTCGGAGCTTGTTCAATGTTCGGAGCTGGACACGTGTCAGCTTTGGAACTATCAGGTAGTATCACCAGCTCTTCTTCTTCTTCTTCAAAAATACCCTCCCCCTGAGGATATCGATCTGGTCCTGCAGCACCGGAGCTAGTACCTAGGCTAGCTTCATCAAAAGAAACTTCACAGGTCTCCACAATTTTGTTAGTTCCAAGTAAGAGCACACGGTATCCTCTAGTGTGAGATGGGTAACCAAGAAACATGCCATCTTCGGATCTAGCTTCAAATTTATCAAGATTACCATGTTTCTTAACAAAGCATTTGCAACCAAAGAGTGAGACACTAGGCCTATGTCCAAACCGAAGTTCATAAGGTGTTTTATCCAGTTTAGTATGCAAGAAAATATGGTTTGAAACATAACAAGCTGTTGCAATTGCATCCGTCCAAAATTTTCTAGGAGTTTGATATTCATCAAGCATAGTCCTAGCCATCTCAACTAAGGTTCTGTTCTTTCTCTCTACAACACCATTTTGTTGAGGAACATATGGTGAAGAAAATTGATGATCTATTTCCATTTTCAGCACAAAAGTGTTCAAAAGATTGATTTTTTAAATTTAGTTCCGTTATCACTTCTAATTGCTTTTAAAGATCCTGGGTGATCAATTGATAATCTAAAAAATAAAGTTCTAAAGTGACTAAAAGCCTCATTCTTAGATGCCATAAAGTAAACCCAAGAGTATCTAGAATAATCATCAACAATCACAAGAACATACCATTTACCTCCGAAGGTTTGAACACGTGAAGGTCCTCCAGTGTTAAGGTGCAAAAGTTGACCTGGTTCATTTGTCATGATCATTATGAGAGGAGTATATGAACCTGCACCATCTTAGCATGTCTACAAGAAGAGCACACAATTTCTTTGTCTCCTTTGAGTTTAGGCAAACCATGTATGCGATCAAAAGCACTAACACGAGTGAGATGATCAAAGCCTACGTGACCAAGTCTACGATGCCAGAAGAATAAATCTTTTGAATCATTTGCAACGAGACACCTATGCTCAGAAGTTGACATATCAAAATCAGCTTTAATAACTCTTCCAAAATGAGACATGTTAAACAAAAGCTCACTATTTGAATCTACAACTTTGCAGCAATTTTTTGTGAAAGTTATTTCCAAATTCTCATCAAGCAATTGAGAAACAGAAAGCAAGTAGTACTTCAAATTTTTGACAAGTGCCACATCCTTCAAAGTATAGTGACCATTTGCTCTAACCGAACCCTTAGCAATTATAGGAGTTGAAGAATTATCGGCAAAAGTAACATTTTCTACACGTGACACAAAGGAGAGGGAGGAGAACCATTATTTGTTACCGGTCATGTGGCGTGATCATCCTGAATCCAGAATCCATATGTTCTCCTTCCTCAAGCATGAAACCTACATAGAAGGACAGTTCATCGTTCACTCAATACTGGGGTTAGTCAATAAGCATTTTGGAATTCAATACTGAGCCATGCGATGTCCAGTAGGAACAACATGCTAAAGCTGTGACAAAGTAGTAGGTTTATGAGTCATAGGTTGAGGTTTTCTGTTCTTAACAATTGATTTAGAAGTTGTTACTCGTTTATAGCAAAAACCAGTAGCTCCGGAGGTGTGGACATTTGTTTCGAAAGAAACAGCTGAAGCTCCGGACGCACAAACCGAAGGTCCGGGAGCTTTCAGAGCTATCGGAACTACCGAAGCTGTCTTTGCAAGTCTCTTACCAGAGGGTCAGGAAGCTACCTTTTCAAATTTCTGACTCATTAAAGCAGGTTGCATGTTTCTATTGTTAGGTTTAGCATGAAAGTTATGAGATCTAGCAGACATTTTATCCTTTTTAATTTGTTTAGCTAGTCTATAACAAAAATCTACGACATGACCATCTTTATCACAATAAGTATAATGAAATATAATTATGTAATCATGTCTAGATAAGCACCCAGCATTAGAAACAAAATTAGAAAGCACTCCTGCAGATTCAAAGATCACACCCGTTTGTTTACGGACAGTTTTGATTAAACCTCTTCCAAATGATTTTACAATTTGAGGTGGATGTGTTTTAGAATAAACATGAGAATCAAAACATAAACCAGTTTTATCATTACAAGATTTGGATGAACTCAGTAGCAAGTTTAGATTTTTGTTTCCAACACAGAACTGCTCTAGCGTCCTATTCATGTCATCAAGATTTTTAGACAATTCTAGGCAGTTTTCACATGAAGTTTTTCCTTTTAATTTGCAATTTGAACAACTCTTAACTTCATGAGTACGTAAAGCATTGTTCAGAATGAAAATTTCATTTATTGCATCTTTTAGTTTCTTATCAAGATTGTCACATGCAGAACAATGCAAATAATTTGTTGAACAGGAAGCATCTTTTAAGTTTTTATCATTAAGTGCAGCAAGCTCTCTGTTCTTTTCAATTTCTTCATCAAGTCTATCTAGAGTGGAGGAGTGTGCACTTCTTAAAGTGGATAATTGTTCATAGATTATGTCACATGAGGGACATGCATCATCACTAGGAATCAACGTTTTTAAACGGTTGATTTCAGATTCTAGTGATTCAATTTTAGCAGCATTGTCCCCAAGCTTTTTGCCCTTTTTCTTGACAATAATAGTTGCACGAGAAATAGCATCACACATTTCATTGCAGGTAGAACTTACCTCATCGTTGTCACTGTTGTGTTATGCATCCTCCCTACTTGATCTTGATCTTGTTTTGCCCGCCATGAAGCATAAGTTGGCCCAATCATCTTCATCTTCGTCACTTCCAATGTCCATGTTGCTTGAGCAGAGTTCCTGGAGTGCGGAGATAAAAGTGTTCACCAATTGGCGACCTGTAAAGCCCTTCTTCCTCTTCTTATCATTTCTTGAGGAGTGCTTCGTCCTTGATTGTTTTTCTTCTTGGGAAGTAAAACCTGAAAGGTTAGGGCATTCTATACGAAAGTGTCCTGTCTTACCACATTCGAAGCATCGTTGAGGTCCGGAGCTTCCTCTCCTTCTAGTTCTCACATTTTGCAATGCTTTTGAGAACCTAGTAGAGAGAAGTGCTAGCTCCTCCTCTGGAAATTCCTCGATCTGCTCCAGGGTTAGTGAGGACAACAAAGCAAGAGTATTGCAAGATGATGGTTGGTCGGAGCTAGGCATATCACGTTATGAGATAAATGCAATAGACTTATTTGGGTTCTTACGCGATAAGATGTCAATTTCATGAGTTTTGAGTTTAGAATAAAGCACATCTAAAGTAAGTGTACTCATGACAGTAGATTCATGAATAGATGTAACTTTCATCTCCCAGATTGACATGTCTAATGCACTAAGAAGTTGCCTAGCATTTTCAGCATCAGAAAAATTAACGTTGACACTATGCAAGTTACTGAGAATTTTGTTAAAGCGAGCAAAGAGATCATCGAGGGACTCACCGGGTTGCATCTTGAAGTGCATGTATTATTTCTTGATCATGTATTTTTCTTACCTCCTTGATCGTGTTGGATCCTTCGTGATAGTCACAAAGTGATCTCCATACATCGTATGCCGATCGGGGATGTGCAACGCGGTCGAAGTCGCTCTGAGTGAGTCCTTGGATGATCAAGTTTCGTGCTTTGTTGTTGTTGTCGACATCCCATAGGTTTGTAGCCGTAACTTGATCATTAGGTGGCACTTCGTAAGGCTTGTACACCTTCTCCTATATTGCGAAGCCTTGCGCCTGGATGAAAGCATCCATGCGTGCCTTCCAAACCTGAAAATCAATACCAGCAAACACACAAGGTTTGGCGGAGTGTTTCTCCATGATGATTAGTCAAAAACACGTGCAAATCACAATGATTGGAGCACCGTGGCTCTGATACCAATTGTATAATTGAAGAGCACGTGAAAATCTACCAGAGATGGGGGGTGAATGGTAGATTAAAAAATCTTACGCAGCAAAAACAAGTAAATCCCAACCCCTTCGGTAGAAAAATGATCTGTTAAAGAAATCGTGTGTGTGACTAATCTAAACGTGTTTCACTGTGACAAAAGTGATAGATATAAGAGAGAATCACACGAAGATAACACAACAAGAATCACTCAAATCCGTCGAGAGAAACTCAAGTTACGATTAAAAGATCAAACAAAGGTCAATCTGTCCTACGCGAGAAAAACAGTTATGGAATGCTGCAAAGAAACTCGTGTAGATCAGAAACCACAAATGCAATGACCGTGCAATTTTTACAGATGATATATAATCAAGTTTTGAAGACAACCCAAAAAGAATCACGTCAATTGGATCTGTAAAACTCGAGTTATGATAAAACCACGGACGAAAGGTAGTGCTGTCCAGAAACTCGACGAGTAAAACTTGTCTCTAACAAGTCGGACGAACAGGGCACAAAAGTTCCTTCAAACTACAAATTTTATTCAATAGAACACAAGATTAAGAGCACCAAAGTCGTCTCCCACGAGCTCTGGCCTCCCTTTCTTATATAACCAGCCCTTAGGCCAACCCAATCTTAACTAGGACTCCAATCCTACTGCGATCACGAATCGAAACTTTCCACAACTGCTTAGGACTCTTCTATACGCAGATAGAAGCAATCTTAAGACTTCCAAACACCTTAGGAACGTATCCCACATTCCTAAAACAACTCAAATTCGTGACCCACATGAAATCCTATCATAACCAACTCGATACTTTCTATACCGAGCCATAACCGACTCCGCCGCAGCCAAAGTAATCAACCGATACGATCCGATCCTTCCAACCAGATCTTCCCATCCATAAACCATCTTCAGAACCATGTTGCCACGTCATGCACCGCATGCATACGTGCAAACACCTTCCTTCGACGTCCATTAACCTTCATATGCACTGCCCTTGATTCAATCATCCTGCGCGACCTCCTGACCCGGTCAACCACAATTCCTCCTGAACTTGGTTGTTGGAACCTCATCTCCTCCCTGAGACTAGTCCAAAGGATCCTATCACCAGCCATGACTTGATCACAAGCAACACATGCACATGAATAAACAACCAATCCGTACGAGACCAAGTCCGCGACTTGACTCAAGTCAGTTCCGAACACAACACCTTACGTGAGCACCTCACATAAGAATGTTGCAAAGCATATAAAAGGATATCAGCCATATCAACCAAAACGCACCAAAAACTTAGCAAATGAATACTAAGCAACCTTTCCATAAGTGTAAAGCAAGTTTGAAACATTTCACATGAAAATTTGGAACATTACGATCAAGCTCTGAACCTTGCCAAAGCTAACCGGAGCTTGAGACGGAGCTTACCAAAGCTAGTACAACCTAGCGCCAGAGCTTATAAAAACTAGCAGGACCTAGCACCGGAGCTAACCAAAGCTAGTCGGACCTAGCACCGGAGCTAACCAAAACTAGTCGGAACTAGTTAACCCAAAAGTCGGAGCTAGAAAAACATGTCGGAGCTAACCAACATAAGTCGGACCTAGCAAAACATATCGGAGCTAAACAAAGACATGACGGAGCTAAAGACAAAGCTCACCGGAGCTAACCAAAAACATGTCGGACCTAGACAAAGAAAGTCGGACCTATTGTTGGACCTTGCAGAAGCTCGGGGCTAGAGTCGGACCTTGCTAAAAAGATGTTATGGCAGCATTCAAAACTTTTATTGTCAAAGCCAATGTATTCAGCACACATAGGTCTCACAAGTTTGGGTAATTCAGTGTGTTAGCGCTCGGGATCTGGCTCCCGTCTTGCTCAGGTGTGAGCTTCCTGGCCCTCAGTACTTATCCGTAGCACTAGGAGGCAAAGTGTGCATGCTTAGGGTACTGGACCAAGCTAGGCAGGCTACGTGCTCTTGACATCGAGCTCGGCATAGGCCTTTCATGGGGGAACATTTGGCACCACAGGGCCCCAAGTAAGAGGGCAGCCAAGAGATCCTGAAACACCTTGCAGGTACCTCAAACAAGTCCTCCTTCAACAGGGTTGCATAACTCCACTAGGGGTGATATAGAGAAAAAAATTCACCAGGTATATGAAGATAATATACGAAAAAATGAGACCAGCCTGATCAATCTTAAAATTAACAAATAATTAAGGGAACATAAGAGAAAGCACGGGGTAAGACAGTGATTTTTTCAAATTGGCATTCATAGGAGGGGAATGGTTTCACAATAAGGCAAGGAACCACTCCGGTTGGTAAGGGAGGCAGAGTGTTCATACTTAGGGTATGGGACCAAGCTAAACGACTGAACAGTCTAGACTTGTCCCCCCCCTAGTGCTTGGTTGTCCTAAGTGTCGTTCCTTGGCACCATGACACCCAACATTGGCTCTCCTTCTTCCCTGGCCAGCCGAACTCACTCGGGGTGGGATACTTGCGTCAATCGTAAGGGGCCCTCCTAGTTGGGGGAGAGTTTGTGTGCCCCGTGTCGAGAAAGTATTCGTCGCAGCACCATGTCGCCCGTCTGGATCTCTCTACTCCGCACAAATCGCTCCTGGTAGCGTCGGAGCGCTTGCCGGTACCGTGCATTTCGGATGGTGGCGTGCCACCTTGCTTCTTCAATGAGGTTGACATGTTCGTGTCGGAGATGGTCCTGGGCGGCTTTGTTGAATGACCAGACTCGGTGGGAGCCCACTGCAATCTATGGGGGAGGATAGCCTCGGCCCCATACACAAGGAAGAAAGGCGTTTCTCTTGTTGACCGACTGGGCAACGTTCGGCTGGACCACAGTGCACAAGGGAGTTCGTCAACCCACTTGGCACCATGTTTATCCAAGAAGTCATATGTTCGAGTCTTGAGGCTGTTGAGGATCTCGGCGTTAGCCCTTTCAACTTGACTGTTGCTTTTTTGGTAAGCTATGGACACATAACAAAATTGGACGTCGAGACCTTCGCAGTAGTCTTGGAACACTACATTGGTGAATTGGTTCCTGTTGCGGTGATGATCTTGTTCGGGACCTCGAACCTGCAGACGATCAACTTGATGAACTTGACTGCAGACTCCTTGTTGATGTTGATCATTGGGGTTGCCTCCGACCACTTGGTTCACTTGTCTACAGTGACCTAGAGGAACCGCTATCCTCCGACTGCCCTGGGGAAGGGTCCCAGGATATCCAACCCCCAGACCGCGAACGACCAGGAGGGTGGGATCATCTGTAGTGTTTGCGTCAGAGTGTGA
Organism: Tuctoria greenei; assembly: GCA_036927565.1. Classification (NCBI taxonomy): domain Eukaryota; kingdom Viridiplantae; phylum Streptophyta; class Magnoliopsida; order Poales; family Poaceae; genus Tuctoria; species Tuctoria greenei. The sequence continues at coordinate 98,668,621 of JAYESD010000011.1, forward strand.
ATCTTCTTGGCGTGAAACTAGCATGACTTGCATCTTTTCACCAGCTTGACGGTGTCTTGGAGCGCTGTTGGCCAGTAGAACACCTTGCATCTTATGTGAGTAGCCTAAGATCTTTAGGATATGATCGTTCTGGGACCACCTGTTGGGCCCCAGACCCCACTTGTAAGGCGTTCGGTCTTGTCTATAAAAGGACCAGACTACCACCATTACAAAGGACCAGAATCCAATCCCTGATACACACACGCATTCACACACACTAGCAATACAATCCACCGTGGAGTAGGGTGTTACGCTCCTTGCGGCCCAAACCACGTACAAACCACCGTCTCATACACTCTCATACGCTCGAATACTCGATTGAGGCCTAAGCTCCGCCGAACAAGAACCTTCACGGGCTGGTCCTTAGCAGATCCGGGGGAAGTATCGCATTAACACTTCGACATTTGGCGTGCCATGAAGGGCTTTTTCCCTCAAAAAAAAGGTGGTAGCACTTTCATGGTCATGCTGTTCATTAAGCCTGCGAGTAGAGGCAAGATCAAGCTGCGAAAGGTCATCTAGTGGGTCCACGAAGACGTGGAAATGGAGTTCCAAAGGCCGGAACGCGCCATGAAAACGGTCCACCAGGCTGTGAACTTCGACCTCAACAGCGACCACGAGCATCGCAAAGCACAGCACGTCATCTGTGGGGGATCTTGGGAACCCGCATCTAGGAATTTGGTCAAGACCCTGCGTCAGGAATGGCTTCAACAGCCTCTACATATGCTCCGATGCCGCATCACAAATGGATGGAGACACCGATCACCTTTGACGCCTCCGACTGCCCTGAGAACGTAGCGGGAGCTAGGCTTCTGCCCCTTCTTGTCACCCCCACCATCGCCAACATGAAGTTCTACCACGTCCTGGTAGATGGTGCAGCCAGCCTCAACGTTATTAGCCGTGCGTCCTTCGACAAGCTGAAGATTCCCATGTCCGAGATTGCCCCATAGAGACCATTCTCAGGGGTAGGGTCGGCGAGTATTATCCCGTACAGCAGCATCCACCTCCGGGTGACCCTCAGGATACCCGAGAACATGAGGACGAAGAATATCCTATTCAATATCACGGAGGTTTGCCTCCCCTACCACGCCATCATCGGCAGGCCAGCCCTGTACCGATTCATGGTTATAGTTCACTACGGCTACCTCTTCCTCAAGATGCCAACTCCTTCCAGCGTCCTCAAGATCTGCAGAGATCGCGCTGCTATGGTGATGGCTTTGAGAAGCTTCGAGCACTGGCAGCGAACTCAGCACCTGTCCCAAGCGATGCTGGATCAAGTCAGCTCTCGCCAGACTAACGCGCGCGCAGTCACGCCGTTGTGCCATGGGTGCAGCCCTCCAACAACGACGATGTGCCCATCAAGACAATCCACACTGGCTATAATGCCGCTCAGACCACCCGTATCACGGGGAGTCTGGACAGCAAGCAGGATTTGGTGCTCACCGCTTTCCTGCAAGCTAACGTCGATGTGTTTGCCTGGCAACCGTCGCAGATGCTAGGAATCCCTAAGGAAGTGATCGAGCATCATTTGAAGATCTACCCCGACACCCGACGAGCACAAATGAGGCCTCGTAACTAGTCCATCGAGCGGCAGAACTTCATCCGCAAAGAGATCAAGAAGCTACTCGATGCTGGCTTCGCATGGGAAGTCCACCATCCCGGATGGCTGGCCAATCCTGTTGTGGTCCCCAAGGCTGGTGGTAAACTTCAGATGTGCATCGACTACACCAACCTCAACAAGTCAAGTCCTAAGATCCTTTCCCTCTCCCTAGAATAGATTAAATCCTAGATTCAACCTCGGGATGCGATATGTTATGCTTCCTAGATGCATATTCGGGGTTTCACCAAATCCCAATGTCTAGAGAGGACGAAGAACATACCACATTTATGACCGTAGATGGCCTTTACTGCTACATCTTCATGCCTTACGGTCTTAAGAATTCCCTCCCCACCTTTGTATGTGCTATGCATAAAACATTTGGGGACCTCATTCGAGACCTAGTAGAGGTGTATGTCGATGATATTGTAGTTAAAATCTTGACACATACATCATTGCTAGAGAACCTCGCCCTAGTCTTTGACAGACTACAGACTACACGCACAAAGCTCAATCCCAACAAATGCGTGTTCAGAGTGAAAGCTGCGTAGCCCTAACACAACAGACAATATTGCCAAATGGGCGGCTGAACTAGTGAGTTCGAGCTCGACTTCCTGCCACAGCATGCAATCAAGAGAAAAGCGCTAGTGGATTTCATTGCTAAGTGGACTCCCTCACTAAGCAACCCGGGGGCCACAAAATCAACGAGTCGGAACCCAGGGCACCGATGCTTACCGGACCCCACTAGACACTCTTCTTTGAAGGATCCTCGCGGAAGCAAGGGGCCGGAATCAGCGTACTGCTCACCTCGCCAACAGGAGAGCAGTCCAAGAATGCAGTGCGCCTACACTTCAAGGCGACCCACAACATGGCGGAATATGAAGCCCTGATCTTCGGACTCACAGCTGCCCAGGGTCTTGGCATCCAGCAGATGCTAGTCAAGGGAGACTCCCATCCGATCATCAAGCAGGTCCGGGGAGAGTGCTGCTGCAACGACCCTTAGCTTGTAGCATACCTGTTGCACATCAAGTAGCTAGAAGCTAGTTTTGAGGCCTTGGACCTCTGCCATGTGCCGCGCGCCGACAACTCCATCGCCGACACTTTGTCAACCATGGCATCCACGAGAGCCTCGGTTTCTGAAGGGGTCTTCGGCAGGAGGTTGGCGCGGCTGATCGCTAGGCCTGTGGGGCCTAACGAAAAAGGCGAGCCCAGCATTACAGAGCTGGCGATCTATGCAGCCCTGCAACCATGGGGCCAGCCGAGGTTCTTGTGCGTCACCGGAGACCCCAGATCACCCGGTGTCCAAGATTCGGAAGCAGAGAAGAGTCCCGATGCATGGATCATGGAGATCCAGGACTATCTGAAGGACAACATCATCCCAGAGGATCACGTATCCACTAAGAGGATTGTGAGGATGGCGAAACGCGACATGCTGGTAGAAGGTTACCTCTGTCGGCATGGTGGAAATGGCGTACTGCTACGGTTCATAACTCGGGGGGGGGGGGGGGGGGGGGAGGATGCGACTTGCTCGCGGAGATCCATGAAGGATAGTGCGGGAATCACCCAGCTTCTCGCACGCTGGTTGGTAAAGCCTTCCGGCATGGCTTCTACTGGCCAACAGCACTACAAGACACCGTCAAGCTTGTCAAGAGATGCAAGGCATGCTAGTTCCACGCCAAGCAAATTCACACTCCAACACAGACACTACAGATGATCCCGCCCTCCTGGCCATTCGCGGTCTGGGGGATGGATATCTTGGGACCCTTCCCCAGGGCAGTCGGAGGGTACCAGTTCCTCTGCGTCACTGTATACAAGTGCACCAAGTGACCGGAGGCAGGCCCGGTGATCAACATCAACATGGAGTCCGCAGTCAAGTTCATCAAGTCGATTGTCTGTAGGTTTGGGGTCTCGAACAGGATCATCAGCAACAATGGGACCCAGTTCACCAGTGCAGCATTCCATGACTACTTTGAATACCTCGGTGTCCAAGTTTGTTATGCATCCGTGGCTCATCCAAAGAGCAATAGTCAAGTTGAAAGGGCCAACACTGAGATCCTCAGGGGCCTCAAAACACTCACGTATAACAGCTTGGATAAGCATGGTGCCAAGTGGGGCGACGAACTCCCCTATGCTATTTGGTCAAGACGGACATCACCCAACCACGCCACTGGAGAAACACCTTTCTTCCTAGTGTATGGGGCCAAGGTCGTCCTACCCACAGAGATCGCAGTGGGCTCATTTTGAGTTCACGTGTTCCATGAAGCCTCACAGGACCAGCTCCGACGAGAATATGTCAACCTCATCGTCAAAGCAAGGTGGCGCACCACCATACAAAACACACGTTATCGACAGGCACTCAGGCGCTACCAAGAGCGGTTCGTGCGGAGTAGAGAACTCCAGACGGGTGACCTGGTGCTGCAATGTATACTTTCTCGAGAAGGGTCACACAAACTCTCCCCCAGCTGGGAGGGCCCCTTCCGAGTGACACAAGTATCTCGCCCCGGTTGTGTCCGCCTGGCCATAGAAGAAGGAGAGCCCCTCCCCAACCCTTGGAACGTAGAGCACCGCCGTAAGTTCTACCCCTAAGCATAATGTAGGACAGCGTAGGGTATCATGGTGCCTAGGAATGGCACTTAGGGCAACCAAGCCCCAGAAGGGACAGGTCCAAAGTGTTCAGCCTGCTTAGCTTGGTCATGTACCCTAAGCATGAACACCCTGCCTCCCTTGCCATTCGGAGTGGATCATTACCTTATTGTAAAGTCTGTTTCCTCCTACCAATTTGAAAGAATCACTGTCTTCCATGTGCTTCCCTTTATGTTCATTAATTTAAATTTTTTGAACATCAATCCATTCTCGTTTTTTGTATATTATATTCATATACTTGGGGAGTTATGCAACCTGGCTAAAGGCGGAGTGGTTTGAGGTACCTGTAAGGTGTTTTGGGATCTTGCCGCTGCTCTCTTACTTGGGGCCCTGTGGTGCCAGACTGTCCCCCACGAAAGGCATACGCCAAGCTAGAGGTCCAGAGCGCATAGCCTGCTTAGTCTGGTCCTATACCCTAAGCATGCCCGCTTTGCCTTCCAGTGTTGCGGCTATGTACTAGGGATAAGAAGGCTCACACCCTGAGTAAGGAAGGAGCCAAATACCGGACGCTAATACACTGAATTACCCAAGCCCCACGTACCAACCGGGGACTGTAAGGCATAGAAAAAACTAAAAGATAGGGAAAAGTGGCCGACGAGCAAAAATATTCCCCGCCTCTCTCTTATGTGCAGGACATACAAAGCAAGTCGGTTCGGGCATAACTAGCAACAACATTGACAGGCCCGGGGCCTGCCATCGAAGTGCAAAAAATTGATGGCAGTCGACACCAGAGCATCCAGCTCCAACACCTCCTATCAAGGCGCCTGCTATCGACGTCTCTATGATGATGGTGGACGACGCCGGGGTAGCCAGCCCCAGCACCCCCAAGGGGCCTGCATTCGATGTATCAGCATGGCAACGACAACAACAAGCGCTGAAAAGTGAGTAAACTCTCATGCCTTGCCCTTGTCGCTAACAGGGTTCTCTTGTGATATCCTGCACACTAGGGGCCTACCGTCGATGTATCTACGACGATGGTGGGCGACGCTGGAGCAGCCGGCCCTGACACCCCCAAGGGGCTTGCCGTCAACAAATCTTCGACGATGGTGGATGATGGATGCTCTGGCACCTACGAGGGGGTCGTATGTCGATGGATCTGCGACTATGGTGGGCGACGTCGGAGCACCTAGCTTCAGCACCCTGCAGGGGGCCTGCCTCCGACAGAACTACGATGATGGTGGGCGACGCCAGAGCATCCAGCTCCAGCACCTCCCAGGGGGCCTGTCGTTGACGAATCTGCAACGATGGTGTGCAACGCCGGATCACCCAGCTATGGTACCTCCCAGGGAGCCAGCCGCCGATGTCCCAGCACGTTGATGACAGCAATAAGCACGGATAAGTGAGTACACTCTCCTGCCTTACTCTTGTTGCTAACAGGTTTCTCTTGTGATAGCCTGTACACCAGAGGCCTGTCGTCGACGAATCTTCAATGATGGTGGAGGACACCAGAGCATCCAGCTCCAGCATATCCCAGGGGGCCCGCCGTGAATGAATCTGCGATGATGGTGGGCGACGCTGGAGCACTCAGCTCTCGCACCACCTAAGGGGCCTACCGTCAATGAACCTACGACGATGGTGGACGACGCCAGATCATCTAGCTCCGGCACCTCCTGGGAGGCCCGCCGTCGATGAATCTGCGACGATGGTGGGCGACACCGGAGCACCCAGCTCTGGCACCTCCCAGGGCCCTGCCGCCGATGTCCCAGGATGTTGACGACAACAACAAGCATGGATAAGTGAGTACACTCTCCTGCTTCGCTCTTGTTTCTAACAGTATATCTGGTGATAGCCTATACACCAATAGCCCGCCGTCGATGAATCTTCAACGATGGTGGACGACGCCGGAGCATCCAGCTCTGGCACCTCCTAGGGGGTCTGCCGTCGATGAATTTGCGATGATGGTGGGCAACGTTGTAGCACCTAGCTCCGGCACCTCCCAGGTGGCCTGCCACCGATGAATCTACAACGATGGTGGGCGATGCCGGAGCAGTCAGCTCCAGCACCACCCAAGGGGGTTTGCTTCCGACGTCTCTATGATGATGGTGGGCGACGTCAGATCATCCAGCTTCGGCACCTCCTAGGCGGCCTGTCGTCGACGTCGCTACGAAGATGGAGGGCCCCTAGAAGGACCACACTTAGGTCAGCCACTCATGCTCCCCTTCTCCGCTAGGGTCAAGTCGAAGACATCCTGCACTCAAGTGGTAGGTGTACCGAGCAACCTGGCCACGCCTACCAAGGGGCCTCAACTAACAACAAATCGGCCATGTCAATTGTGCGAGCGTTGGTTCCTCAAAAGCTAACAACATCAAGAAAAGCTCTTCAAGACCATACGCAGCTAAGGACTTGAGGTAACAAGTTCACAAGCACAAGACAAGCCAAACAAACAAAAAGTCAAATTCATTGAAGAATATTTATAAAGGGGCGAACCTTGGATACAAAAGACGGGCCGCCAGCCTCAATCCCTAGAAATTTGTGCGACGGCATGTTTGGCAGCATTATTGACCTCTGCTGCTATCGTCCTCTAGCGCTCTTCAAAGGGACCTTCAAAAACTGGCTCTAGTGGCAGATCAGGGTACCCGCTCTAGTGGCAGATCAGGGTATTGTCTCAGCCATCGCCCTACCCTCGGCTTCCAGACGCTGAGCACCTGATGCTCCTGCAAATCGAGCTCCCGGGAACGACGCCCTGTCGTGTGCTCCTGGGCTTGGATGTCGAGTTCACGCAGGAGAAGCTCCTGGTCTCGACCCCTTCGCTCAGTTCGGCAGGCTGAGCTGTTGGTCTTGACAATCTCCTGATGAAGGTTCCGTCAAGAACCAGAGCTCCGGTTGAAGCTTTCGTCGAGAGTTCGTCAGCTTCAGCGTTGTTGAGACACTGGACATGGCAAAGATCCAGGACTTTGAAGTCCTTCTGAAGCTTCTGGACTTCAAGTAGGTATGCAGCTAATTGAGGGTTGTTGCCACAACATTCACCTTTGACTTGTTTTATAATGAGCTGCGAATCACCCTTTACCAACAGCTGCTTGACACCATATGATAGTGCCACCTTGAGCCCATAGATTAATGCTTCATAGTCCACCATGTTGTTTGTCACCTTGAAGTCAAGGTGAACCATGTATTTGACCTTCTCCACGGTCGGAGCGAGGAGAAGGATTTTAGCTCCGGCCCCCAGCTTCTGCATGGATCCGTTAAAGTAGAGAGTCCAGTGAGTCTTAGTGAAGACCGGAACCTTGGGTTCTGGCTTCTACTCACTGGGGCTCCCAGGATTTGATGGAGAAGGGGTCCATTCCGCCACTAAGTCCGCCAATGCTTCACTCTTGATCGCTTGTCTTGGGACAAATTCAAGATCGAACTCGGCCAATTCCGCTGCCCACTTTGCAATAATCCCAATAGAGTTGGGGTTATGCAAGATTGCTCGCAGTGGATAAGAGGTTACCACTGAAATCTTGTGAGCTTGGAAGTAGTGATGAAGCTTCCTAGAGGCATTAAGTACTGCGTAGAGCAGCTTATGCACCACTAAGTACCGAGTCTTGGCATCACGAAGTACTTCACTGATGAAGTACACTGGGCGATGGACTGTCCGGACCCTCCCAGAGGGGCTCCGAGCTTCCTCCTCATCAACCCATACCCTCCCAAAAGGGTCCCGACCTTGATCGGGGACGTCTGGAGCTTCTTATGAAGTGACCCGGACCTTTCCGTAAGGGTCCGAATCTTCCTGTTCGGTAATAGTGACCCCTCCACTTGAAGGAGGTTGATCCTCTGGCGTCTCGTCTCGAGGATCCTGGTCTGGGGGCTGGAACCTAGACTCGCCTTCAGGTAGCTTCGGACCCTCCCGGAGGGGTCTGGCTCCCTGAACTGGAGATGGTTCTTGTCTTTCCGCAACCAGGACCATGCTGACAACTTCGTCGATTGCCAAAATGTAAAGCAGAAGTGGCTCACCAGGATTCGAGGCTACCAAAGTTGGTAGAGTGGTGAGGAGCTACTTTAGCTCTTGAAAAGCCTTTTCTGCTTCTTCAGACAATTGGAATGGTCCGGACTTCCTCAATAATTTAAAGAAGAGTAGCGCCCATTGTGCCAGTCTTGAGATGAACCGGCTGAGGGCAGCTAGACATCCAGTCAGCTTCTGGACATCCTTGATGCGAGCTGGTGGCCGCATGCCTTCAATAGCTTTAATCTTCACCGGATTCGCTTCTATTCCTTGGTGGTTCTCCAAGAATCCAAGAAGCTTTCCGGAGCTAACCCCGAAAACACATTTGTCTGGGTTTAGCTTTGTGCGTGTGATTCACAACTTGTTGAAGACAACTTGCAAGGTGTCAAGAAATGACACCTTGTTCTTGATCTTGACGACGATGTCATCGACGTACACTTCCACTACATCTCTGATGAGTTCTCCAAACGATTTGTACATAGGTCGCACAAACGTTGAAGCAGCATTTTTGAGACCGAATGGCATGGTCGTGTAACAATATAATCCATCTACTGTGATGAATGAAGTATGCTCTTTATCTTCCCTAGACATTATGATTTGATGATACCCAGAATATGCATCTAGGAAACACAGTAATTCACACCCGGAGGTGGAATCCACTATCTGATCTATTCTAGGTAGTGGGAATGGATCCTTTGAACATGCCTTATTTAGTGTAGTGTAGTCGATACACATCCGAAATTTCCAGTTGGCCTTTGGTACAACAACTAGGTTTGCCAGTCATTTTGGGTGGAAGACTTCTCGGATGAATCTAGCTTCGAGCAACTTCTTGTCCTCTTGACGTATGAAGTTTTGTTGCTCTACTGATTGCTTCCGAGGCTTCTTATGTACAGGTCGAGCGTCGGGATAAATCTTCAGATTGTGCTCAATTACTTCCCTAGGGATCCCAGGCATTTGTGACGGTTGCCAGGCAAACACGTCGACATTAGCCCGGAAGAAAGTGATGAGCACAAGTCCCTATTTGTCGTTTAGACCTCCCGATGTACGGGTGGTCTGAGTAGTGTTGGAACCGATTTGGACGACTTTGACGGGAATGTCGGTGTCGCTGCTTGGTTGCACACGAGGTGCGGAGGTTGAGCCTCGATGACGAATGCTCGGAGGCTTCAGAGCTTGCTCCTTTCTGGATTCTTCCTCCTGAGTTGTAGCAAGCGCGTGGAGTTCTTCCAGAGCAGTAACTCCGGCGGTGCGATCTCCGCGGATCTGGAGAACGCCTGAGGGTGTTGGAATCTTCAACACCAAGTAGCCATAATGAGCAGTAGCCATGAATTTGTACAAGGCTGGCCTGCCTAAGATGGCGTTGAATGGCAAGTTGATCTGCGCCATGTCGAACACCAACTTCCCAGTCCTGTAATTCTCTCGGGTCCTGAAGGTCACCAGGAGAGTAATGGCACCGAGTGGAGTTATGGCCCCCGGACCTACTCCGGAGAAAGGTCTTGAGGGATGAAGATCAGAAGGTCAAAGCTGAAGCTTGACGAAAGCTTTGAAGCTTATGAGGTTCAACCCCGATCCTCCGTCCACCATTACATGGTGGAGATGGATGTTGTTGATGGTCGGATATACCATCAGAGGAAGTTGACCAGCTCCGATCATGTTCTGCGGGCAGTTCGAAGCATCAAAGGTGATGGTTGTATCCATCCACTTCCGATGAGGCTCTGCCTTGACGGTGGGAGCTACAGAGGCCATGTCCCGTTGCATGGTTTTGAGGATACGGCGAGAGGTGATGTCCCATGAACCTCGTTGTCGGAGACATCGGAGTCGTCATCGACGGAGGCATAAACAGCCTTCAAGACCTTTTTGTAGTCTTGAAAGCCTAACTCCTCTTCAGCCGGAGCTTGGTCGACTATTGTTTTCCTTCCCTTTGACGGAAAGGAGTTTCTTCCCGACGCTTGTTGTAGCGCTCGGCGAGGTTCTGGACCTCTCAGCATCCTTTCAGTTTGTGGTTGTTCGTCTTGTGTATGGGACACCACATCTTGGAGCTGCTACCGTCTTCAGACGAAGGCCGAGGTTGTTTCTCGGGGCGTGGCCCCCAGCCACCTGAAGCTGCGGCAGCAGCGGCAGTGGGCGTGCCGGCCGATAGCTTCTTCTTGCCGTTGGACTTTTTCTTCTTCTTGCCTCTCCCAGAGGTAGCGGCTTCACCCTTGGAGGACTTTTTATTGTCCTCCGGAGGTGGTTGGGAGTGCATTTCACGGATCTCCGCAGCTTTGGCACATTTATCTGCCAAGCTAAAGAGTTTTGTGATGCTGGTGACTTCCTTGGTTGCCAGCTTCTCTAGCATCTTCTTATCTCGAACGCCCTGTCTGAATGCTACAATAACAGAAGTGCTTGAGATAGAAGGAATGGTATTTCGTACCGGGGAGAACCTCTAGATAAAAGATCACAGGGACTCTCCCCCCTTCTGCTTGACGGCAAAAAGGTCCAGTTCCATGCCTGGTCGGGTGTATGAACTCCCGAAGTTGGCGGTGAACTGTTGGCACAACTCCGCCCAGCTGTTGATGGAGTCAGGCGGAAGGCTCATGAACCAAGACCTGGCGATCCCAGTCAAAGCCACGGGGAAATAATTGGCCATCAAGGCCTCATTTCCCCAGCCGCAAGGATAGCGGTGGAGTAGATTTGAAGAAATTTGGCGGGGTTAACAGTCCTGTCAAATTTCGTCGGCAGATGAGGCCGAAACTTTTGCGGCCATCTGACCATGCGTAGGTGCATGGCCAAGGCAGAACAACATCCTCCTACTCCCTCAGGAGCAGGGCTGTCCCGAGCCTCCCACCTCTCGCGATCACGCTCGATGTGGATGCGGCCGTCCTGTTGTCGATAACGACAATCGAGCTCAGCCCAGAGGTCATGAGTCGAAAGCCTCGTTATCGTTTGGGTACGTCGTGCCCCGGAAGGCAGGGATGTCGCCAATTGAGATGCAACACGCCTCCTGTGCTGCGAAGCGTGCGGACCGAATCTGCCCGACAAGGTCCGATGCTGTGATTGGTCCCGCCCTAAGGGTGGAGGACCTTGATTGCTGATGCAATCGACTGCTGCTGCCACCAAATAATCCATATCAGCTCTCCACTACTCCATTGCACCCAGGAATGCTCCTGAAGGCGGTGGACGTTGAAGAAGAGAACGCGCAGCATGGAGCGTGTGTTCGGGGTTGTTGTTCGCTGATGCAGTAACCGACACAGATGCCCCATCTCACTGTCCAGCTTGATTCGCCAGTGCGGACGGTGGCGGTGGTGGCCTGACTCGTGCTGGAGCCACAACACCTCATGGTTGTTGCATGTTGGAGGGGTTGCATCCAGCACGTTGTGCAGCATGGTTGCCGTTGGACGATCCAACAGCAGAATTCACCATCCTTGAATCTCAGGCGCCCCCTACCTGGCACGCCAACTGTCAGAGTTTGATTCCGGCAATTCTCCCGGTACTACCGTTAGCAGCCCGCGAAGTTTGTAGTTCGGTTGTGGGCGCGCAGAGACTCAGAAGAAGGTGGCGATTTGACACGAGGATTTACGTGGTTCAGGCCGCCTGAGCGTAATACCCTACTCCACGGGTGTGTGTTGTTCTTGTATTGAGCGTCTGAGCGCTAGAGTGTGAAAGACTAGAGTCTCTCGTCTCAGCATACATGGGTGTGTCTGTCTCCGCCCCCCCCATGTATCGCTCGGCTAGTCCTTTATAGTACAAGGACTGGCCGTTACATCGTTAGCCTGGCCCGACATGTGGCCCTGGCAGTTACTGATGTGTAACACACAATTAATGTGCTTAGTTACCCTTAATAGTGCGATAACGCGCCTTGACAGTGGCGTTTCTAGTATTAAGGGCCCTCCAATCGTGTGTCAGTAAGATAGTATTAATGACACTTAATCGGGTCTTGAGGTCTTTAATGTTCCTTGAAGGTCCGAGCCGTTGGAAGTCCACCAATCTGCCTATTGACATTGAAGGTCCGGCAGTTGGACGCATGGCAGCTCTGGAGCTTATTGTCTTGGACGAGTAGGTCCGGTGATGTTGTACACGTGTCAGTACTGGAGCTTCCCTCTGTTGGGGTTAGGTTCGGGGGTGCCACACATGTATCTAGTCCGGAGCTTTCCCATGTATGGAATATAGCTCCGATTTAACGATACACGTGGCGGTACTGGGACTAACCATAGAAGGGAGGCAGGTCCGGTTCCGTATGACACGTGGGGCCTTCGGAGGTCATCAACTAAGATAGGTGGAGTTCCTCTGCACTCTTCGCGGTTCCCAGGAGTATTCGGTACGCAGGGTACCGACAGTTGCGATAATGTTGCAGCAAGCAAAGATCCCGTTGTCACGACCCCTCAACCAGAGAGGGACGCGTGGCCACAATGGCATAGGCGTGCACCGCTTCGGCTGATCAATACAAAATTAAAAGGCCGCGCGGGAAAGCAGGATAGAGATCCACCCTCGGGCTCATTGCCTCCCACCAACGTGGACCCAGGGGCCACTGTGAATACCCGGCATACCGGGTACCCTCGCACACAAGCTAGAGCCTCCTAGGTACCCCTCCTTCTAGCAGAGGTAGGTATGAGGGCGCCACGTGTTCAGAAGACCCGGACCCATCTGCCCCAGATACGTTGTTCGGAGTACCCGCAAGGGACCCCGAAGAAGAGGTCAGCTCCCCCTTCGAGACGAGCTCCCAAGCAGCCACGTGTCTAGCAGGTAAGGATCCCCCTCCCCCGTGAGATAAGGGCTCTGGCGCTGCCATGTGGTCCGAGGCATCAGACAGGCCACCTCCCAAGTAGTCGGGCTCCGGTGTTGCCACGTGGTCTGTAAGATGAGACCCGACCTCCTCCGTAGAGGTGAGCTCCTGAGCTGCCACGCGGTCCGTAAGGCAGTACCCAACCTCCTCCATGGAGGTGAGCTCCCGAGCTGCAACATAGTCCAGCCACTTGCCTTGGATGGAGAGTTGCGGGAGTTAAGAGAGCAGTGCGCCTTGTCCCTGTTAAGGATTGAATATACGCGGCTTCCCTAGATGCATGGCACGGTGCACGCCTAATGTCAGGTACCACTACGACCAATCGCATCGCAGTGAAGATGCCACAGGCCTATCTCACTCTGCTATGCGAGTAGCTTACAACGATAGAGATAGTTGGACGAGACATCCCGTGCCATTGTCAGCAACGGTGCATGGGCCACTAGCGACTCAAGCGAAAAGATGACGAGGCCTCAAAGCCACGCTCAGCGGAGGCTTATGCGAGAAGCCTTAGATCTTTAGGATAACATTGCATCCAACCTTGTCTATAAAAGGATTGGACCGCCACCATAACAAAGTACCCAACATCGAATCCTCGATACACACATGCTTTCACACACACTAGCAATACAAACCACTGTGGAGTATCTTGTTACGATCCTTGTGGCCCGAACCACGTAAAAACAACCGTCTCATACAATCTCATACGAGCGTACACTTGATTGAGGCCTAAGCCCTGCAGAACAAGAACCTCCGCGGGCTGCTCCTTAGCAGATCGAGGGGATGTGCCGCATTAACACTTCGACAATTACATTTTGAACACTTAAATTGTTGCTACCAGAAATGCTTGTTGACAGTTGGTACGTCACATATGAAAATCCACAAGCACACAGAGAAACCATTGTAGCACTTCCCCTTAAAGAGTATTCCCAAGGGTATCGAATCCAAGGAACGTGTGTGCTAATCATCTAACTAGTTCACCCAAGGACACAAAGCTTGGTGGTAGGCAAGGGATAGAGTGGATTTCCTAATAGAAGGGTTTCTAATTCAAGGCAAGTCGGTCAACAGCAGCCTTTATGGGGCACGGGGTTCCTCTGGTCTGCCATGCGACTCCCGCCAAGAGCCTATGTCGTACTCGAACATGGAGGATTACAACGGACGGATAGGGTTGTCACCACTACAGCCTACCTCTACAACCTGTGGATTATGAGATAATCAAAGGTTACGTCAATGCTAGACAGAACACCTACGCTATCGATTACTTCCCTAACCTCTCTAGCGAAGACTAGGGCCTCTAAATGAACAGAGCAACGAATGACCAAGCAACTAAGGAATTAACTTGCTTGAATTAAATAAATGAACTCAATTGGAAATCATGTACCTTACTTGAAACGGAAAGAACTATCAAGGTACAAAGGTGGAAAAGGTTCGAGAAGCCTGAACCCTGTCCTTAAGTGGAAGAAGCCCAACAAGCCAGAGCCTCCTCTTTCTCACTCTCTCCCTATTCTCTAAGCACTTAGGATGCGCTACGCCTTTGGAGAGGAGCACTAGACTCAAGCTTTTGGTGTGTGGAGTGAGGTAGCCCCCTAACCCCTATTTGTACCCTACAAAGGTCGGTTTGGCACTAGAAAAAGCGAGGGACTCAGTCGCCATCGTGATCTCCATGCCCTGAGGAGCCAACATGTGGCGGTTGACCGCATTTGGCATGTTTACCTAGTTGGCTGACATGGCACTTTGGCTGACTTTCTAGTGGCCCCAAACGCGGTTTTTTTCTTCTGGGAGGCTGTTTTGGCCCCATCATGGGTATGGGTGATTCCCCTCATTTTTAGTTGGTTTTCTCCTTCGAGTCGGCCCTAGAATCTTCGTTCTAGTGCCTGATTGGTCGGAAGGTGTGTTTCTTGGATTGGTCCCTGCAAATAGCTCTTATTATGGGGCATAATTCACGTGTATACACAATTGCACCAACACTTGTGGACATAGTAAATAACTCCTACCACTATGTTGGTTGTCCAATCTATAGCTATTAAGCAGGGAATTGACGATCAGATTTGGAAATTAAGGACCGTCAAAAGAGACACCGGAGCAGCCAGCTCCGGCACCCCTAGGGGGGCCACCATCGACGTCTCTGAGACTAGTGTGGGCGACGCCAGAGCAGCTAGCTCCGACACCACCCAAGGGACCTGCCGTCGATGTTTCTACGGCGACGTTGGGCAACGCCAGAACAGCCAACTCTGGCACCACCCAAGGGGCCTACTATCGACATCTCTACAATGATGGTGGGCGACGCCGGAGCAGCCAGCTCTGGCACCACCCAAGGAGCATTCTGCCGACGTTTCTGCAGTGATGATGGACGACGCTAGAGCAGCCAGCTCCGGCACCACCCAGGGGGGCTGCCATTGACGACTCTGCGACGATGGTGGGTGACGCCAGAGCAGCCAGCTCCAGCACCACCCAAGGGGCCTGCCATCTATAACTCTACAACGATGGCGGGGAATGTCAGAGCAGCCAGCTCCGTCACTGAATGTGGCATAGAGGGGGGGGGGGTGAATAGGCCTTTTTGAATTTTAGTCGGAACCTGCAACACTCAGCAACTTGATCAAATACAGATAAATCGGACTATTCCGATAGTGTGTGGACTAGTCTAGTGTGTGCAGACTAAATCGATCAAGATTGATCAATGATATCGATCCAAGTTCTCTATGCGGCGGAAATTAAGATGTAACTAGAGTGTGTTGCTTCAATTAAACTCGGGATAGCACAAGGTAGCCTTAGTTTCAAGTTTTGACATAATTTGACTAAGATCAATTAAACCCTAGATGCAATGAACAATAAACACAAAATGAATACACAAGATTTTTATCTCGTGGTTCGGTTCCCACGAAGGCAACCTACAACCACATTGAGGAGTCCACAAAAGGACCTATTCTTCACCAACCCTACCATTGTCGAATCGCCACGGAGGCTGATTCTCTTCCACTATCACAAAGGGGTAAGAATAACCGTGTTCAAGGGGCCTTCTCACGAGTTGAGGGCTCCCCAAGATTACAAATCAAAACACCACCAAGACAGACTAGTAAGATCTCCAATGAAACAACAAGAGTGTGCGAGAGAATCAAACCCAAGAGCTCAAAACTTAAAGAATTGTGTCTCTCTTTTGATCCAAAATTTATTCTCAAGAATTTGATCTTTATTGCGTTGGATTGTGTGTAGAGACGTGTTTTCTAGGCTCTTGGAGGGTGTGATGGCGCAGGGGGTCAAGAGTGATCATAGATGGGCCTTGCACCTCAATTTATACTAGGGTTTCCAAGGGTTACCGTTAGGATATTCAATGCCCGCACTAGTCCTTGGTGGACTCCGGACTAGTCCGGTGTGAGGGGTGTGAGAAACCATAAGTATCCCGAATTATCAGACTTGTCCAGCTTGGGGCGGACTGGTCCGTTTTTATCACTGGAAAAGTTCAGAGTAGTACATCACATATTGGACTAGTCCGGTGGTGGTGAAACCCTTAGTGAATTGGGGACAAGTCCGCACTTGGAGGACTTGTCTGATTTTAGTCAAATGGTTTTTCGGACTAATTCGGGCTAAATCGGACTTGTCCGATTTGGATCAAAAGGATATCGGACTAGTCCATGGTGATATCGGACTTGTCAGATTTCGTGCAAAGCTGTGAAGTGTTGAGGACTAGTCCGCACTGGGGAGGACTAGTCCGATCTTAGTCAGAGAGATATCGGACTAGTCCGGTCTGTGTGAACCTGGACTGTGCATACAAGACCGCACTGGGAGGACTTGTTCGATTTTGAACAGAGAGATATCAGACTAGTCTGGGGTATATCGGACTAGTCTGGACCTGTATGAATTTGTGTAGTGAGAGTGATTAAAATTAGCTTGAGCTCTTGGGATGTGTTCCTCCAATACACATCATATACAAAGATTATTCTATTCATCTCTTGAGCTCTTTCCAACTTGATTTCTCACTCTCCTTTATTTTTGCGCCTTCTCCATGTTTCTCAACAATTTGGTTAGGATCTCATTTTTTTTACATAAAGCAACCAAAACCCACAAGGGATGCCTAGATGCACTTTCAATCTCTCCCTTTTTGGTGATTGATGACAACCAATTGAGATTTCACAAAATATGATAAAAATACAGAATTTCCATAAAGTGTGCACATATGTGTTTGGAACAAATTAAGCATGACAACATAAGGCATATGTGCAGTCTTTATGATGGGGTGCAAAACTACGTGTGTCTGAGCAATAATTGTGATGAGAATGAAACAATTGATATAATTATCTCAACATCAAGCATATACGTCAATTTTAGAGCATAAGCACATATTGTAGCAAATCATCATCACATATTTCATGAATATAACTTAGAGGCATAAGCATAGTCATAGCACCACATCACAAGACCAAAAGTATGAGAGAACACAGATAAAGTTTTACAACCCAAAATAAACACGAATAGAGCTCTCCTCTCAACCTACAGCTACACTTAGTGACTCCCCCTCAATCACTCCCCCTTTGGCATCAAGACATCAAAAAGAAGGAAAGGAGGGATCTAGTGCCTTCATTTCTCGCGGTCGGTCCTCTCCTCTTCATCTTCATCTTCAGGCTGTGGAGGAGGAGGAGGAGCGGATCTACTCGAAGTGCCCCCAATGCCAAAGTAAGCAAGCTTGGAGGGAGTCAAAGGTCCAATCTCAGTGAAGTCAGATGCGGAGTCATCCGAGATAATTGAAGATCCGATGGGCTCAATCTCTAGCTTCTGACAGATTTGCTTGACATTTTGCTTTATATATCTCATGTCATCCTTCCTTGCCTTGTTCCGCTTATGGAGCTTCACCTCAGCCTTCTTGCAGGAGCCAAAGATGGCAGCCAAGTACTTCAAAATCCCACTTGAGGACCCCTTCTTGGAAGTAGCAGCTCCTGAGTTTGATGGGGGTCTTGCTTCAGCTTGGGCCCTCCTGGGAGCCTCCTCACTAGACAATGGAGATGGAGCAACTGGGAGATTGGCTTGGGTAGGCTTCTGTGGCCTCAAGGGAGTGTGCTCCACATCCTTCACAACCTTGATCCCCGTGACTTTCTCAATCATAAACATCAAGTAAGGGGCATAGCCACAGGATCTGTTCGGTGTGCAGGAGATATTCACCATGTCATTCCAAATATAGTCGAAGATATCAAACTTCCGATTCTTGCTAATCACCTTTATTAGTGTCCTCAAGTACCCTTGCAACCTTCTTGCATCCCAATATTTTGGAGCTATGGTCTTCCTCGGCACCCTAAACCATGAAGAAGGGCTTCATGTTCTTGGTCGATGGAGGGTTGTACTTCAGGCTAGTATAATAAAGCAAATCCATCTTATCCTTCCCCAAGACACCAATGTTGTGGATGGTTAGCTCATTGTTGCAGGTGTATTCTAGGTGAAGCAATCCTTCAAACTCATCACAAGTAATGGTGTACTTGGATCCATGAGTCATCCAAGTCACCCTCTCCTCTTCATCACTAGCAAAATAGCAGGTAGCATAGAATTGGGCTATGACTTCACCATTCTAGTTGCACCTGAAACCAAACAAGTCTTTGAGCCCATGCCTCTCCACTGCTTGTATCACTTCATCAAAGGCAGGGCAGCTCTTCCTCTCAAAGTGGGTCCAATTGATCCACTGGCTTCGGACCACTGGAGTCTTCATAGTGAGATACACAGAATCGTAGAAGTCCACGTGAAAGTTGCTCCAAAATCTGGCGTTAGCTGCCTTCTTTGATCTTCTATAACAATCCACAAATCTGAGCTTGGAAGCCGTATCGCTTCCCTTGCCATTGAACCTTTCTTCAGAGGGGTCCCTGTTCCCCTGTCTTGGTGCATTCATCTTGAGAGGGCCGATCGGGCCCGAGGCAATTCCCTTTTCCTTGCCCTTAGATTGGCGAGGAGCTGCAGAGCTAGAGCCAACTGCATCCTTGACTTTGGACGCAGGCTTCATGGCTAGAACCTTGCGCCGCACTTGAGGTGGAGAAGGTGCCGGCTCGGAGGGACGCTCTTGGCGCTTCATCCCTTGGCCCATCGAGGACCGAAGCAAGTAGTCTTGGTCCATCTCGGCTTCATAATCGGAAATTTCATCATTGGAGCTCGACATTGTCCTGAGAAGGGATTATACAATGTATGGATGATAATTGATGGCAAGGAAGTGCATTGAGTAGTTGGAAATTAGGGTTGAGTTTAGTTTAAAATTGGACTTGTACGGTGTTCAGGTACGGACTAGTCCGGGGTACCGGACTTGTCCGCAAAGGGACCGGACTAGTCCGGTCCTCATCACCTCAAACCCTAAATATGAGACAAATGGTGTTTGCTCAATGCAAAACAAGTTCAAGATAGATGTAATACAACAATGAAGCTTGTATTAACTGGAAGGGACTGAGCTATTCGATTCAAAACGAAGGAAATCGAAGTTTCTAGGGTTTGCAAAGAAATTTACCGAAATTCTTCGATTCTTGAAGATGGAGTAGTTGGGGGTGTGGACATGTCCGTGGTCTTCCATCCCCTAGCAATGGAGATCGATTTCCACCAATACTTGAAGGGATTTGATGGAGAAATCGCCAAATCACCTTGGGGGCTCTCGAGTGAAGAGAGAGAGTGTGAGGTTAGTTGTGAGGGTGAAGTAGATTAGGTTTTGGCAGCGCCTAGGGTTATGGAGTCAAAAAATCGGACTAGTCCGTAGTCGACCGGACTAGTCTGGACTACCGGACACTCTGCAGACTAGTCTACAGTGTGCGGACTGGTCCGGATGACCACATACTAGTCCGTGCTCACCAGAACATAATCACTTTGCCCATTCGTATATATTTGAAGGTGCTTAGAGAAAAATAGGGTATAAACACACAAATAATCTTGATGAACATGATCAGTAAACATGCAACAATCAAGCTATGACCATAAATCACCAAGATCAAGTAATTGAAATAGTTTTCCGGAAAAACTTAGGGAGATGATTTTCATAACACAACGAATGGATTTTGAATAAGCCATACAGGTATGCAAGTTTTCAAGCTACGTTCAGAGCATCTAAGATATTTAGTACATTTTGGAGCTCGCAAAAACGCTTTTCATCAAGTGGCTCGGTAAAGATATCAACTAGTTGCTTTTCGGTGTTGACATGGGAAATGGATGTGTCTCCTTATATTGAGTGGTCTCTCAAAAAGTGATGTCGGATGTCTATGTGTTTCGTCCTAGAGTGCTCAACCAGATTATGGGCAATTTTCATGGCACTCTCATTATCACAAAGAAGTGGAATACGACTCATATTGTAACTGTAATCCCTTAGGGTTTGTCGCATCCAAAGGAGTTGTGAACAACAACTCCCGGTTGCAACATACTTTGCTTCGGCCGTGGATAAGGCAATGGGGTTTTGTTTCTTGGAGGACCAAGAAACAAGGGATCTACCCAAGAATTGGCATGTACCGGAGGTACTCTTTCTATCTACTTTGCATCCGGCATAATCTGCATCGGAGTATCCAATGAGATTGAATTTCGAACCTTTTGGATGCCAAAGGCCTAGGTTGGGTGTATGAACTAAATATCGCAAGATTCTCTTGACGGCTGTCAAATGACACTCCTTAGGATTGGCTTGAAATCTTGCACACAAGCACACATTCAACATAATATCAGGCCTAGATGCACATAAGTAAAGTTGAGGGCTCCCCAAGATTACAAATCAAAACACCACCAAGACACACTCGTAAGATCTGCAATGAAACAACAAGAGTGTGCGAGAGAATCAAACCCAAGAGCTCAAAACTTGAAGAATTGTGTCTCACTTTTGATCAAAATTAATACTCAAGAATTTGATCTTTCTTGCGTTGGATTATGTGGAGAGACGTGTGTTCTAGGCTCTTGGAGGGTGTGACGGCGCAGGGGTTCGACAGTGATCATAGATGGGCCGTGCACCTCTATTTATACAAGGGTTTCCAAGGGTTACCGTTAGGGTTTTCAAAGTCCGGACTAGTCCGTGGTGGACTCTGGACTAGTCTGGTGTGCGGCGTGTGGGAAACCCTAAGTATCCTGAATTATCGGACTTGTCCGGCCTGGGGCGGACTAGTCCGTTTTTGTCTCTAGAAAAGTTCAAACTAGTCCATCACATATCGGACTAGTCCGGTGGTGGTGAAACCCTTAGTGAATTGGGGACAAGTCCGCACTTGGAGGACTTGTCTGATTTTTGTCAGAAGGTTTTTCGGACTAATTCGGGCTAAATCGGACTTGTCTGCTTTGGGGGTCAGAAGGATATCGGACTAGTCCATTGTGATATCGGACTTGTCCGATTTTGTGCAAAGCTGTGAAGTGTTGAGGACTAGTCCGCAATGGGGAGGACCAGTCCGATCTTAGTCAGAGAGATATCGGACTAGTCCATGGTGATATCGGACTAGTCCGGTCTGTGTGAACATGGACTATGCAAACAAGTCCGCACTGGGAGGACTTGTCTGATTTTGAAAAGAGAGATATCGGACTAGTCCGGGGTATATCGGACTAGTCCGGACCTGTATGACTTTGTGCAATGAGAGTGATTAAAATTAGCTTGAGCTCTTGTGATGTGTTCCTCCAACACACTCCATATACAAAAATTATTCTATTCATCTCTTGAGCTCTTTCCAACTTGATTTCTCACTCTCCTTTCTTTTTGCGCTTTCTCCATGTTTTCTTTAAAACCTGCGCTCGTCTCAACAATTTGTTTAGGATCTCATTTGTTTGTCATGAGTCAAACAAAACCCGCAAGGGATGCCTAGATGCACTTTCAGGCACCACCTAGGGGGCCTGACGATGGTGGTCGGCGCCAGAGCAGCCAGCTTCGGCACCTCCCAGGGGGCCCGCCATCGACGTCTCTACAAGGATGGCAGGAGATGCCAGAGCAACCAGCTCTGAACCACTTGATGGGCTTGCCGTCAATGTCTTTGCGATGATGGTGGGTGACACTGGAGTAGACACCTCCGGCACCACCGAAGGGACCTGCTGTCAACATTTTCTATTGTGATGGTGGGCGACACTGGAGCAGCCAGCTCTGGCACAACCCAAGGGTCCTACCATCGACGTCTTTACGATGATGGTGGTTGACGCCGGAGCAGCATGCTTTGGCACCACCCAAGCGGCCTACTGTCGACATTTTTGTGGTGATGGTGGCTGACCCCAGAGTAGCCAGCTCTGGCACCATCCAGGGGGCCTGCCGTCGACAACTCTGCAAAAACGGCGAGCGACGCCGAAGTAGCCATCTCCGGTACCACCAAAGGGGCCTGACGATGGTTGGCGACCCCGGAGCAGCCAGCTTCGGCACCATCCAGGGGGCCTGCCGTCGACATCTCTATGACGATAGTGGGCGACGCTAGAGCAGCCAGCTCCGGCACCACCCAAGGGGTATGCCGTCAACGTTTCTGCGGTGATGGTAGGCAATGCTGGAGTATCCAGCTTCGGCACCACCCAAGGGGCCTGCTGTCGACATCTCTGCGATGATGGTGGGCGACACCAGAGCAGCCAGGTCCGACACCACCCAAGGGGTCTACCGTCGATGTTTCTGCAGCGATTGTGGGCGATGTCGGAGCATCCAGCTCCGGCACCACCCAAGGGGCCTGTCATCAATGTCTCTGTGATGATGGTGCGCGACGCCGGAGCAGCCACCTCCAGCACCACCCAAGGGGTCTGCCTTCGACGACTCTACGATGATGGTGGGCGACGCCGGAGCAGCCATCTCTGGCACCACCCTGGGGGCCCGCCGTCATCAACTCCACGATGATGGTGGGCGATGCTGGAGCAGCCACTGGCACCACCCAGGGGGCCTGACGTCAACGTCTCTACTCAGACAAAGCTCGGTGCCACTAGAGGGGCCACATTGAGGCCATCCGCTCATACTCCCCCGCTCCGTTGGGGGCCTGTCAAAGACATCTTGCGATCAAGTGGTAGGTGTGACTAGCCACATGGCCACATCTACCAAGTGGCCTCTAAGGTGGTTTCATAGGCAGGATGTCGAATGATGATAGCTCAGCCATGTCAAATGTGCGATCGTTTGTTCCTCAAAAGCTAACAAACTCGACAAAATTCCCCAAGGCCTTACACAACTAAGGACTCAGAGCGACAGACTGAGAAGCACAAGACAAGCCAACAAGTGAAACATGAATTCATATTCAATATCATTTATTTGTACAGAGGGGCCCTCTTCAGTTACAAACGTGCACTACTTAGGGGGCTGCCAATCTCACCTCCGCTTGAATGAAGACGCCACCTGCTTGGCAAGGTCCTGGACTTCGGCCCTCATCTCCTCCTCTCGCTCCTCGAAGGGGCCTTTCTCGACCAACTCCAGCAGGATTGTCGGGTACCAACTCTGGAAGCACACCAAGACATTGGAAGCCACCTGCTCTACTAGCTCCCTACCTTCAACCTCCAGCCGTCTTACAAGGACAGTGTTCACTGTTGATGTGTCTTACATCAAATATCATCTCTCAAAAGAGATGAGGTCCGCAAGCGCACGGAAATTATTGTGTAGCATTTCACCCAAGAGTATTCCCAAGGCTATCTGTCGAAGTGTTAAAGTGACACTTCCCCCAGATCTGATAAGGAGCAGCCCGCGAAGGTTCTTTGATCGGCAGGGCTTAGTTCTCAATCTAGTGGTCATGCATATGAGAGTATGAGACGGTGGTTTTTACGTTGTTTGGGCCGCAAGAGTGTAACACCCTACTCCACGGTGAGGTTGTATTGCTGGTGTGTGTGTGTGTGTGTGTGTGTGTGTGTGTGTGTGTGTGTGTGTCTGTGTGTGTCTGTGTGTGTCTGTGTGTGTGAATGTGTAGAATGTGGATTCTTTGTAACGGTGGCGGTCTGGTCCTTTTATAGACATGCTCAGACGCCTTACAAGTGGGGTCTGGGGCTTTACAGGTGGCCCCAGGGCGATCTTATCCTAAAGATCTATTGCTTCTCGCATAAGCTTCCTCTGGTTGCAGCTTGAAGACTTGCTGTCTTGCCGCCTCAGTCGCTAGTGGCCAATGCATAGTCGCTGATGGTGTCAGGGGATGCCCTGTCCGTCTGTGTGGTCGTCGCAAGCTACCCACTTGGCAGAGCAGGGTAGGCCTACGGTGTCTTCACAGTGATGTTATTGGGTGCAGCGATCTATGACCGTTGGCGTGCTTTGCACTACCCGCCGGAGGTGGGTGCCTTTCTTCAATGCTTGATTTAGATGGGGTGCACCATCCCTTAACTCCCGCGCTTTACAACCCAAGGTGAGTTGTGGGACACGTGGCAGCTTCGGGGCTGGCCTCCTTCGGGGGAGGCCAGGCTTGGTCTTCGGGGCACGTGGCAGCTCTAGAGCCCTTCGGGGCATGCGGTAGCTCCTGGTACCTTTACGACACATGGAAGCTCCGAAGCCCTTCGGGGTACGTGGCAGCTCTGGAGCCCTTCTCTGCGAGAGGTGTTCGGCCTGGTGCTTCGAGCCATGTGGTTGCGCCGGGACCTTGCCCTATAGTAGGATGAGGTCCCGTCCGAACACGTGGCACCTTGGGAGCCCGTCCCTATGGGGGACCTGGGTCCTGTCCTTTTTGTCCACGTTGCAGTGCTAGATGTACCTTGGCACTTTAAGCTTGTGTGCGAGGGTACCCCATATGCAGGGTACCGACAGTGGCTCCGGGGTCCGCCTTGAGGGAGGTGATGAGCCCGAGGGTTGAGCCCTTATGTTTTTTCTGCACTTCCCTTTGAACTTTTTCATGGTCAGTCGAAGCGGTGGGCACTTTTGCCAACATGGCCACGTGTCTGCTTCTGGTGGAGTGACTATGGCGAAGAGATCTTTGCTTGCTGCAGTATCTCTGTTTTCTATTGCACCTTTAACCGCGGCGGTTCCCAATGCTTCTATAGCACTTACATTCACTCCGCCTTTATGGGAACCACTTCAGCTGTCTTCTCATGTGGATGGCCGCTTGGGCCAATACTTCTGTCAGGGGGCTTAGCCCCCACTATCATTGACACTATGCGTTGAGTGGTGTGGGCCAAACCTTTGCGATACGCACGAAGTGCTCAGTGTTGCAGGGGCGATCAAAAAGAAACCATTGTTAGAGGAGACGGTTCCTTTCTTACTTACATCCCACTAGCCGAGCTATTGCCTTCTTCCTTGAGCGCCCGAGCCTTCACCACTCAGCATAATCTCCCATTTTTGCTTCCTCCGATGGCGTCCCTGCTGCCTCCATCTCATTTTCAGACGGCCGAGGATGTGTTGCCAATGAGGCGACTACTTGGCTGGGTGGTGGTGAAGCATGGGTGGATGATCTGTTGCGGATCTCCCACTCTTGAAGACCTGCGCAATGACGAGACTGTCCTCTTCACCGCCTACGTGTCTGCGGGGCATGGGCTCCCGCTTTCAAGGCTCTTCCTTGTAGTGCTGGAGGAGTACGGGCTGCAGCTTCACCACTGGTCGCCGAACTCCATCGCAGTGATTCCTGTGTTCGTCTTTTGTGAGGCGTTCGTGGGCTGTCCGCCAACAATGGAGTTGTTTCGGTTCTTCTTCATGATTAAGACCACCAGAAATACCTTGAGGACCCAAGTGGTTGCCTACTACTTTCGGCACCAGAACAAGACCTCCCGGACCTACATCCCTTTGCTCAAAGGGGGCAAGTGGAGCAGCTGGAGGGAAGATGGAGCAATCATGCGGGTCGAGGCCTATGCTTTGCTGAAGATGCCCTCTAAAGGCCCGACTTCCAACCCCACCACCTGGGAATCTTTCCAGGGGTTGTAGAAGGAGTACATGCCGATATTGAAGAGGATCCGGTTCCTGGCGGGCAAAGGCTTGATGTCCCTAATGGTGCTGGCAGACTTTTTGTGCCTGTACAGGACCTCGCTCTACACCAATACCTATGATTGATGTAGGCTAGCTCTGGACGACCCTACCCCTGAAATGTTGGAGGGGATTTTGAAGGTGGTGACTTGTGACATGGTCAACGACGAGCATGTCTTCATGTCGGATGAATTCCATCCGCTCTTCATGACCCCCAGCTTGAGGGATGAATTGCGAATCTTGATGCCGACGGTCAATTTGTTCAGTGTTGCCCGCCTGCACCAGAGGAGACGTCTGGGCCTTCAGCGGTCCTGGTGCAGTGCCGCGCCATGATGCAACCAAGGACACGATCTATCTCCCGTTCTTCGGAAAGGGCAGAGGTAGGTAGGGCCCCCAACATCCTCTATCGATGTGGAGGATAGCTAGCCAGCACCAGTTCGGTGCTGGGAAAGCAATCCCGCACTCTAGCCGTGGGTTCTGCCACCACTGCGTCGAAGAAGCGGAAGCTAACACGAGGGACGGTACCCCAATCTCTCATCACGATGGAGCCGGAGCGGCCAAAGCTCCCGTCGTCGACTTGGTTTCTGATTCCAATGGCGGCACTAGTTCCGGTGGAGGCACGAGGAGTTTGTGCCGACGACCATGTTGACGCAAGCCATCTCGGAGCTGGTGCCAGAGACAATGACGCCAGCCTTGGCATCGGGTCTAGGGGGCCTTGATTCGCAGACGACCATGTCGACGCAGACTGGCCCGCAGGTAAGGCGCAATTTCTTCCTCCGATATTCTTTCATTATTTTTCCACTCTAACAAAGGTTGTTTTAGCTTTTTAGGGCATTGTCGATCGACATAGTGCTCTTGGTGCTTCCCGGGGTGGGCTTGGTGAGTCCCACACCTCCCAGAGCTAGCATGGTATTTCTACACCGCACCCTACGCCTGAAGGTGCACTGGCTTCTGGTGATGCCGATGTTCCTGCTCCTTCGTCTATTGGAGCAGATGGGGCTGAGGAGGTGCCAGACGAGGAGGTGGCCTCGTTTTCCATCACGACTTCTCTTGGTGGAGCGGGCCCGCCGATCAATGGTACTGCACTGGCGCCTGACGTCACTAGCGCAAGACGGCGACTCACCACAAGCGGCCGGTGATACCTTCATGACGGAGGAGAGAACTTTAGCATCGGGCAGCGATGCCCTGATGCTTGGAGCTCCAGCTGAGGAGCCATCTGGTCCCAGGCAATGGTGTCTGCCGTGGGGTCGGCAAAAGAGGTCGAGAGGCAGCCGTCTGTGGTGATGGCCATGTCGATCCCTTCTCTGATGCTGTTGTTGCGACCCACTCTGCCTTGCACTAGACACAAGCTGCTTTTGCGCGAGAGTAGGATCAGCTTGTTGAGGAGCCGCACTTGGTGAAGCTGGTCAACGTCAAGAATAAGGAGCTCGAGGCGAAGGATCTGAAGGCCCATGCCGTCGCTAGAGCTCGCCTCAATCTGTGTGAGGACAAGCGGCTGGAGTTGGTCTACCGCGAGGTTGCCGTTCTTGATGCGGAATGTAACTTGGCCATGAAGGAGGAAGAGGTCTCTCGAAGCCTCGGCGTGCTGGAGGAGAAGCGTCGGGCTATGCAGGACTCGGAGCTCGCAATCAAGCGCCTGTAGGATGATCTGGATTGTCATGCTCGGGAGCTTGCCGACAGGGAGGGAGCGGTGCAGAGAGAGGCATATGGCCTCCAAGCCTTTTGACAGCCGAGGAGCAAGAGATCCGGGACTTCCTAGCCTGTGATGGGGTGTTGTTGGAACCCCCCGGGCTTGGTCCCGTGCCGCATGGGGAGCCATCACAGGGGGTGGCCCAGCTGCTCCTCGCCTTGGACTCCATCTGCTCGACGTTGGTGTTAGTGAACACTGTCCTTGCGAGGCGACTGGTGGTCAAAGGGAGGGAGCAGTCGGAGCAAGTGGCCTCCCATGTCTTGTTGTGTTTCTAAAGCTGGTAGCCGCAGATCCCGCTGGAGTCAGTAGAGAAAGGCCCCTTTGATGAGCGACAGGAGGAGGCGAGGGCTGAAGTCTGGGACCTTGCCGAGCAGGTGGCCTCTTCATTACAGCAGAGTTGAGATCGGCGGCCCCCAGGCGGAGCACTTTGTAACTAACGATGACCCCTTTGTATGAATAACTGTTTAA
The DNA here is from genome assembly GCA_036927565.1 of Tuctoria greenei. Classification (NCBI taxonomy): domain Eukaryota; kingdom Viridiplantae; phylum Streptophyta; class Magnoliopsida; order Poales; family Poaceae; genus Tuctoria; species Tuctoria greenei. The sequence continues at coordinate 98,696,514 of JAYESD010000011.1, forward strand.
TGAATTAGAATTTATGTTTCGCTTGTTGGCTTGTCTTGTGCTTCTCAACTCTTTACCCCAAGTCCTTAGCTGCGTAAGGTCTTGAAGAGCTTTTGTCGAGTTCGTTAGCTTTTGAGGGACCACCACTTGCACAGTTGACATGGCCGATTTGTCGTTAGTTGATGTCTTTCCTATAGAACCCCCTTAGAGGCCTCTGGTAGGTGTGGACAGGTTGTTGGGCACGCCTACCACTTGAGCGCAGGATGTCTTTGACAGACCCCCAACGGAGTGGGGGATCATGAGTAGTTGACCTCGGTGTGGCCCTTCCAGGGCGTTGAGCTTTGTCTCAGTGTTGAAGTCGACGGTAGGCCCCTTGGGTGGTGCTGGAGCTGAATGCTCCGGCTCGTCGTAGATTCATCAATGGTAGGACCCCTGGGAGGTGTAGGAGCTAGCTACTCCGACTCGTCATAGAGTCGTCGATAATAGGCCCCTTGGGTGGCGTCGGAGCTAGCTGCTCTTGCGTTGCCCACCATCATCGTAGAGTCATTGACGGCAGGCCCCCTAGGTGGTGCCGGAGCTGGATGCACCGACGTCGTCCATCACCGATGTGTCGTACGCCAACGACAAGCCTCTTGGGTCGTGTTGGAGCTGGCTGCTGTGGCGTCGCCCACCATCGTTGTAGAGTCATCGACAGAAGAACCCCTGGGAGGTGCCAAAGCTGGCTGCTCTGTCTCATCGTAGAGTCATTGACGGCAGGCCCCTGGGTGGTGCCAGAGTTGGCTACTCCAGCATCGCCCACCATCATCGCAGAGATGTCGATGATAGGTTCCCTTGGAGGTGCCAAAGCTGGATGCTCCGGCATCGTCCACCGCTGATGTGTCGTACGCCGACAGTAGGCCCCTGGTGTAAAAGCACCACAAGAGAACCCTATTAGCAACAAGAGCGGGTTGGGAGAATGTACTAACAAAATAGCTCTTGTTGCTATCTTCGACGTGCTGGGATGTTGACTGCTGGAGATGGTTGCTCCAGCGTTGCCCACCATCATTGCAGAGACGTCGATGGCAGTCTGCCTGGGGGTGCCGGACCTGGCTGCTCTGGCGTTGCCCAACATCATCGCAGGAACATCGACTGGAGGCCCCCTGGGGGGTGTCGGGGCTGGATGCTACGGCGTCATCCACCCTCATTGCAGAGACGTCGTCGGCAGGCCTCTAGTGTATAGGTTATCACAAGAGAACCATGTCAGCAACAAGAGCGGGGCGGGAGAGTGTACTCACCTATCAGCGCTTGTTGCTGCCGCCAACATGTTGGGACGTCGACGGCAAGCCCCTTGGGAGGTGCCGAAGTTGGTTGCTCCGGTGTTGCCTACCATCATCGCGTGGACATCAACGGAATGCCCCCTGGGAGGTGCCCGAGCTGGATGCTCCAGCGTCGCCCACCATCATGGTCGATTTGCCGACGACAGTCCCCTTGGGAGGTGCCGGAGCTGGATGCTCCAGTGTCGCCCAACATCGTTGCAGAGACGCTGACGACAGGCCCCTTGGGTGGTCCCGGAGCTGGCTTCTCCGGCGTCGTTCACCATAATAACCTCCTTTGTATGTCCTGCGTACGCAACAGGGGTGCATATTTTTTGCTCGTCGGCGATCTTCCCCTACTCTTTGGTTTTGCCATGTTTGTGGGGTTTTGTAGGATCGAATAGCATGTGAAAAACTACTAGATGGGGGGTGAATGGTAGATTAAAAAAATCTTACGCAGCAGAAACAATTAAATCCCAACCCCTTCGCCAGAAAAACGATCTGTTAAAGAAATCGTGTGTCTGACTAATATAAACGTGTTTCACTGTGACAAAAGTGATAGATATCAGAGAGAATCAAGTAACGAAGATAACACAACAATAATCACTCAAATCCGTCGAGAGAAACTCAAGTTACGATTGAAAGATCGAACTAAGGTCAATCTGTCCTACCCGAGAAAAACAGTTCTGGAACGCTGCAAAGAAACTCGTGTAGATCAGAAACCAAAAATCCAATGACTGTGAAATTTTTACAGATGATAGATAATAAAGTTGTGAAGACAACCCAAAAAGAATAACATCAATTGGATATGTAAAACTCGAGTTATGATAAAACCACCGATGAAAGGTAGTGCTGTCTAGAAACTCGACGAGTAAAACTTGTCTGGAACAAGTCAGACGAACAAGGCACAAAAGTTCCTTCAAACTACGAATTTTATTCAATAGAACACAAGAGGAACAGCCACAAAGTCGTCTCCCACGACCTCTGGCCTCCCTTGCTTATATAACCAGCCCTTAGGCCAACCCAATCTTAACTAGGACTCCAATCCTACTCCGATCACGAATCGAAACTTTCCATAACAACTTAGGACTCTTCTAGACGCAGATAGAAGCAATCTTAAGACTTCCAAACACCTTAGGAATGTATCCCACATTCCTAAAACAACAAAAATTCTTGACCCACACGAAAACCTATCATGACCAACTCGATACATTCCATACCGAGCCATAACCGACTCCGCCGCCGCTAAAGTCATCGACCGATACGATCTGATCCTTCCAACCAGATCTTCCCATCCATAAACCATCTTCGGAACCATGTTGCCACATCATGCCCCGCATGCATACGTGCAAACACCTTCCTTCGATGTCCAGTAACCTTCATATGCACTGCCGTTGATTCAATCATCCTGCACGACCTCCTGACCCGTTCAACCACAATACCTCCTAAACTTGGTTGTTAGAACCTCATCTCCTCCCTGAGACTAGTCCAAAGGATCCTGTCACCAGCCATGACTTGAACTCAAGCAACACCTGCACATGAATAAACAACCGATCCGTACGAGACCAAGTCCGCGACTTGACTCAAGTCAGTTCCGAACACAACACCTTACGTGAGCACCTCACATAAGCATGTTGCAAAGCATATCAAAACGATATCAGCCATATCAACCAAAACGCACAAAAAACTTAGCAAATGAATACTAAGCAACCTTTCCATAAGTGTAAAGCAAGTTCGAAACATTTCACATGAAAATTTGGAACATTACGATCAAGCTCCGAACCTTGCCAAAGCTGACGGGAGCTTGAGCTGGAGCTTACCAAAGCTAGTACAACCTAGCGCCGGAGCTTATCAAAACTAGCAGGACCTAGCACTGGAGCTAACCAAAGCTAGTTGGACATAGCGGAAGCTAACCAAAACTAGTCAGAACTAGTTAACCCAAAAGTCGGAGCTAGAAAAACATGTCGGAGCTAACCAACATAAGTCGGACCTAGCAAAACATATCGGAGCTAAACAAAGACATAATGGAGCTAAAGATAAAGCTCACCGGAGCTACCCAAAAACATGTCGGACCTAGACAAAGAAAGTCGGACCTATTGTCGGACCTTGCAAAAGCTCGGAGCTAGAGTTGGACCTTGCTAAAAAGATGTTATGGCAGCATCCAAAACTTTTATTGTGAAAGCCAATGTATTCAGCACATATAGGTCTCACAATCTCCCCCTTGATGAATGCATTGGCAACACCACTGAACATCCGAACATTGGCATGAAAAGTTTTGAGAACAATTTTCCCCCGTTATGAAAATCAAATGAGATAGATAGATAGAAAAATAAATTCCACCCCCCCTATACATATTTCTCCCCCTTGCATAATTCACAATATTATCTCTCCCACTTTGACAATGTATTCAGCAAGGTTCAAAAGAGAAATTTTAATTGTTATGAGCATATTATAACATATACATATAAAACAAAGCTCATCCAAGTCATACTATCAAGTAACTTACACTATCACAACAATGAGATACATAAAGTAGTGTAAGCCATGCTAGAGATCAAATGTAATTTTCAATTTAAGCAAATCATGATCTCACAAACTTAACTATTTCAAATACCTAAAAGCATGACACTTGTTGCTGCATTTTATTATTTTTCAAGGAACAAATTTAAATCATATGATATTTGCAAGAGATTATATGCGCATCTGCCTTATTCTAACCAACCAAGCCAAGCCTATGTCATTTGACAGTCAGAAGCTTAAGGACATGGTTTTAGTCATACACAACTTCTTCCAAGTTCATATCTAAGTGCAATGATAAGCCATCTCAAAAGAAGAAGTGCGATGCATGCATATTCTCTTGATCTTTTCTCAACTTATATTTGTTCACAAAAACACAACATGTGAGTTGATTACTTGATTAATTCTTTATGATTAAAAACACTTGTGAGCATGCAACAGGTTCAAAACAGTAAGAAAGTTCAACCATGACCAGATTTAGTGTAAGTAATTATTCCAATTATTAGACATGGAAAAAACTACAAAATGTATAACACGAGTAATGTAGTAAGAACTTTTAGCATGTAAAAGGAATCACGAAGTCATATTTGTAAGAAATATTATGCTCATATTATTTTAATTTCAGATTCACACATAGACTTCTCAAGTTTGAAAACTCCCCCTCAATGTAAGCCATGAGGATGCATAACCCCTATTTCACTACGGATGAAACAAAAACGAGTAAAATCCAAAGGTTTTGTAAAAATGTCAGCCAATTGTTGTTCGGTATCTACATGGTGAAGCACAATGTTTCCTTTTTCAACATTATCATGGAGAAAGTGATACCTAATATCAATGTTCTTAGTTCTAGAATGTTGTACAGGGTTTTTAGCAATGCAAATGGCACTAGTGTTGTCACAAAACAGTGGAACACTATCTAGATCAACCCCGTATTCCTTAAGTGTTTGAAGAATCCAAAGAATTTGTGCGCAAGCACTAGCAGCAGCTACATATTCAGATTCGGCTGTGGATTGTGCAACCGAATTTTGCTTTCTAAAGGACCAAGCAACAAGTGAATTACCAAGAAAATGACAAGCACTAGAAGTACTTTTGCTATCAATCCTACAACCTCCAAAATCAGCATCGGAAAAAGCTTTCAAAGTAACGGTTGAGGAAGAAGGAAGAAAAATGTCAAATTCTTGAGTTCCATGTAAGTACCTGAGAATCCTTTTGACAGCTTGACGATGTGAAGCACGTGGGGAGGCTTGAAATCGTGTAGAAATACATACGCTGAATTGTATGTCCGGTCTTGATGCCGTGAGGTACAAAAGTGATCCAATAATGCTTCTATGTTCTTTTTGATCCACGGGTTCACCATCTTCATCAAGTTCAAGTGTTGTTGCTATTCCCATTGGTGTCCAAAGAGGCTTGCTTTTGTCCATGTTGAAGCGCCTTAGGAGGTCTTTTGTATACTTCGTTTGATGCACAAAGGTACCCTCCTTGGTTTGCTTGATTTGCAGTGCCAAAAAGTACGTGAGTTCTCCCATTATATTCATCTCAAATTCTAAACTCATCATAGCTGAAAACTTGGACACAAGATCATGAGAAGAACAACCAAATATACTATCATCCACATACACTTGAACGAATAATGAGTCATTGCCATGCTTAAGCACAAAAAGAGTTTTATCAACCTTGCCCATGGTAAACCCCTTTCCAAGTAAGAATGTTTTTAACCTATCATACCATGCTCGAGGGGCTTGTTTGAGACCATACAAGGTTGTGGACAGTTTGTAAACATGATTAGGAAAATCTGAATTTTCAAAACCCGGTGGTTGTTTGACATGAACCTCCTCATCTATGTAGCCATTAAGAAAATAATCTTTAACATCCATTTGATATAGCTTAAAACCTTTAGATGCAGCAAAAGCTAACAAAATTCTTATGGCTTCTAATCTAGCAACAGGAGCAAAAGTTTCATCAAAATCTAGACCTTCAACTTGAGTGAAACCTTGAGCAACCAACCTAGCCTTATTCCTAACCAAAACCCCATCCTCACTTTGTTTATTTTTAAATACCCATTTAGTTCCAATTAAAGTGTGACCTTGAGGTGGAGGTACAAGTTTCCAAACATTATTTCTTTCAAAATTTTCTAACTCTTCTTGCATGGCAATAATCCAAGATTCATTAGTGAGTGCGTGTGATATATCTTTGGGTTCAAAAGAAGCAACAAAAGCAGAATGAGCATGAGAGTTTGGATCACAAAACCTGGACCGTGTGACTCGTTCATGCAAGCTTCCAATAATCCGTTGTGGGGGATGATATTTGTTAATCCATGAGGGAACAGATGTATCACAACCTTCTTCTTCATTTAGTTTATCGTAGATTAATGAGCTCGTGGCTTGTGGATGATTAGGAACAGCATAGGTGATAGTTGGAGCTTGTTCAATGTTCGGAGTTGGACACGTGTCAGCTTTGGAACTATCAGGCAGTATCACCAGCTCTTCTTCTTCTTCGAAAATACCCTCCCCCTGAGGATATGGATCTGGTCCTGCAGCACCGGAGCTAGTACCTAGGCTAGCTTCATCAAAAGAAACTTCACAAGTCTCCACAATTTTGTTAGTTCCAAGTAAGAGCACACGGTATCCTCTAGTGTGAGATGGGTAACCAAGAAACATGCCATCTTCGGATCTAGCTTCAAATTTATCAAGATTACCATGTTTCTTAACAAAGCATTTGCAACCAAAGAGTGAGACACTAGGCCTATGTCCAAACCGAAGTTCATAAGGTGTTTTACCCAGTTTAGTACGCAGGAAAATACGGTTTGAAACATAACAAGCTATTGCAATTGCATCCGTCCAAAATATTCTAGGAGTTTGATATTCATCAAGCATAGTCCTAGCCATCTCAACTAAGGTTCTGTTCTTTCTCTCTACAACACCATTTTGTTGAGGAACATATGGTGAAGAAAATTGATGATATATTCCATTTTCAGCACAAAAGTGTTCAAAAGATTGATTTTTTAAATTCAGTTCCGTTATCACTTCTAATTGCTTTTAAAGATCCTGGGTGATCAATTGATAATCTAAGAAATAAAGTTCTAAAGTGACTAAAAGCCTCATTCTTAGATGCCATAAAGTAAACCCAAGAGTATCTAGAATAATCATCAACAATCACAAGAACATACCATTTACCTCTGAAGGTTTGAACACGTGAAGGTCCTACGGTGTCAAGGTGCAAAAGTTGACCTGGTTCATTTGTCATGATCATTGTGAGAGGAGTATATGAACCTGCACCATCTTAGCATGTCTACAAGAAGAGCACACAATTTCTTTGTCTCCTTTGAGTTTAGGCAAACCATGTATGCGATCAAAAGCACCAACACGAGTGAGATGATCAAAGCCTACGTGACCAAGTCTACGATGCTAGAAGAATAAATCTTTTGAATCATTTGCAACGAGACACCTATGCTCAGAAGTTGACATATCAAAATCATCTTTAATAACTCTTCCAAAATGAGACATGTTGAACAAAAGCTCACTATTTGAATCTACAACTTTGCAGCAATTTTTAGTGAAAGTTATTTCCAAATTCTCATCAAGCAATTGAGAAACAGAAAGCAAGTTGTACATCAAATTTTTGACAAGTGCCACATCCTTCAAAGTATAGTGATCATTTACTCTAACCGAACCCTTAGCAATTATAGGAGTTGATGAATTATCGGCAAAAGTAACATTTTCTACACGTGACACAAAGGAGAGGGAGGAGAACCATTATTTGTTACCGGTCATGTGGCGTGAGCATCCTGAATCCAGAATCCATATGTTCTCCTTCCTCAAGCATGAAACCTACATAGAAGGACAGTTCATCGTTGACTCAATATTGGGGTTAGTCAATAAGCATTTTGGAATTCAATACTGAGCCATGCGACGTCCAGTAGGAACAACACGCCAAAGCTGTGACAAAATAGCAGGTTTATAAGTCATAGGTTGAGGTTTTCTGTTCTTAACAATTGATTTAGAAGTTGTTACTCATTTAGAGCAAAAACCAGTAGCTCCGGAGGTGTGGAAATTTGTTTCGAAATAAATAGCTGAAGCTCCGGATGCACAAACCGAAGGTCCGGGAGCCTTCAGAGCTATCGGAACTACCGGAGCTGTCTTTGCAAGTCTCTTACCATAGGGTCACGAAGCTACCTTTTCAAATTTCTGACTCATTAAAGCAGGTTGCATGTTTCTATTGTTAGGTTTAGCATGAAAGTTATGAGATATAGCAGACATTTTATCCTTTTTAATTTGTTTAGCTAGTCTATAACAAAAATCTACGACATGACCATATTTATCACAATAAGTACAATGAAATATAATTATGTAATCATGTCTAGATAAGCACCCAGCATTAGAAACAAAATTAGAAAGCACTCCTGCAGATTCAAAGATCACACCCGTTTGTTTAGGGACAGTTTTGATTAAACCTCTTCCAAATGATTTTACAATTTGAGGTGGATGTGTTTTAGAATAAACATGAGAATCAAAACATAAACCAGTTTTCTCATTACAAGATTTGGATGAACTCAGTAGCAAGTTTAGATTTTTGTTCCCAACACAAAACTGCTCTAGCATCCTATTCATGTCATCAAGATTTTTAGACAATTCTAGGCATTTTTCACATGAAGTTTTTCCTTTTAATTTGCAATTTGAACAACTCTTAACTTCATGAGTACGTAAAGCATTGTTCAGAATGAAAATTTCATTTATTGCATCTTTTAGTTTCTTATCAAGATTGTCACATGCAGAACAATGCAAATAATTTGTTGAACAGGAAGCATCTTTTAAGTTTTTATCATTAGGTGCAGCAAGCTATCTGTTCTTTTCAATTTCTTCATCAAGTCTATCTAGAGTGGAGGAGTGTGCACTTCTTAAAGTGGACAATTGTTCATAGATTAAGTCACATGAGGGACATGCATCATCACTAGGAATCAAAGTTTTTAAACGGTTGATTTCAGATTCTAGTGATTCAATTTTAGTAGCATTATCCCTAAGCTTTTTGTCCTTTTTCTTGACAATAATAGTTGCACGAGAAATAGCATCACACATTTCATTGCAGGTAGAACATACCACATCGTTGTCACTGTTGTGTTCTGCATCCTCCTGACTTGATCTTGATCTTGTTTTGCCTGCCATGAAGCATAAGTTGGCCCAATCATCTTCATCTTCGTCACTTCCAATGTCCACGTCGCTTGAGCCATGTTCCTGGAGTGCGGAGATAAAATTGTTCACCAGTTGGCGACCTGTAAAGCCCTTCTTCTTATCATTTCTTGAGGAGTGCTTCGTCCTTGATTGTTTTTCTTCTCGGGAAGTAGAACCTGAAAGGTTAGGGCATTCTATACGAAAGTGTCCTTTCTTACCACATTTGAAGCATCGTTGAGGTCCGGAGCTTCCTCTCCTTCTAGTTCTCACATTTTGCAATGCTTTTGAGAACCTAGTAGAGAGAAGTGCTAGCTCCTCCTCTGGAAATTCCTCGATCTGCTCTAGGGTTAGTGAGGACAACAAAGCAAGAGTATTGCAAGATGATGATTGGCCGGAGCTAGGCATATCACATTGTGAGATAAATGCAATAGACTTATTTGGGTTCTTACGTGATAAGATGTCAATTTCATGAGTTTTGAGTTTAGAATAAAGCACATCTAAAGTAAGTGTACTCATGACAGTACATTCATGAATAGATGTAACTTTCATCTCCCAGATTGACATGTCTAATGCACTAAGAAGTTGCCTAGCATTTTCAGCATCAGAAAAATTAACGTTGACACTACGCAAGTTACTGAGAATTTTGTTAAAGCGAGCAAAGAGATCATCGAGGGACTCACCGGGTTGCATCTCGAAGTGCATGTATTATTTATTGATCATGTCTTTTTCTTACCTCCTTGATCGTGTTGGATCCTTTGTGATAGTAACAAAGTGCTCTCCATACATCGTATGCCGATCGGGGATGTGCAACGCGGTCGAAGTCGCTCTGAGTGAGTCCTTGGATGATCAAGTTTCGTGCTTTGTTGTTGTTGTCGATGTCCCGTAGGTTTGTAGCCGTAACATGATCGTTAGGTGGCACTTCGTAAGTCTTGTACACCTTCTCCTATATTGTGAAGCCTTGCGCCTGGATGAAAGTCTCCATGCGTGCCTTCCAAACCAGAAAATCAATACCAGCAAACACACAAGGTTTGGCGGAGTGTTTCTCCATGATGATTAGTCAAAAACACGTGCAAATCACAATGATTGGAGCACCGTGGCTCAGATACCAATTTTATAATTGAAGAGCACATGAAAATCCACCAGACGTGGGGGGTGAATGGTAGATTAAAAAAATCTTACGCAGCAGAAACAAGTAAATCCCAACCCCTTCGGCAGAAAAACAATCTGTTAAAGAAATCGTGTGTGCGACTAATCTAAACGTGTTTCACTGTGACAAAAGTGATAGATATCAGAGAGAATCAAGTAACGAAGATAACACAACAAGAATCACTCAAATCCGTCGAGAGAAACTCAAGTTACGATTGAAAGATCGAACAAAGGTCAATCTGTCCTTCCCGAGAAAAACAGTTATGGAACGCTGCAAAGAAACTCGTGTAGATCATAAACCACAAATCCAATGACCGTGCAATTTTTACAGATGATATATAATCAAGTTGTGAAGACAACCCAAAAAGAATCACGTCAATTGGATCTGTAAAACTCGAGTTATGATAAAACCACCGACGAAAGGTAGTGCTGTCCAGAAACTCGATGAGTAAAACTTGTCTGTAACAAGTCGGACAAACAGGGCACAAAAGTTCCTTCAAACTACAAATTTTATTCAATAGAACACAAGAGTAACAGCGCCAAATTCGTCTCCCACTAGCTCTGGCCTCCCTTGCTTATATAACCAGCCCTTAGGCCAACCCAATCTTAACTAGGACTCCAATCCTACTCCGATCACGAATCGAAACTTTCCACAACTGCATAGGACTCTTCTGTACGCAGATAGAAGCAATCTTAAAACTTCCAAACACCTTAGGAACGTATCCCACATTCCTAAAACAACTCAAATTCGTGACCCACATGAAATCCTATCATAACCAACTCGATACTTTCCATACCGAGCCATAACCGACTCTGCCGCAGCCAAAGTCATCAACCGATACAATCCGATCCTTCCAACCAGATCTTCCCATCCATAAACCATCTTCGGAACCATGTTGCCACATCATGCACCGCATGCATACGTGCAAACACATTCCTTCGACGTCCAGTAACCTTCATATGCACTACCCTTGATTCAATCATCCTGCGCGACCTCCTAACCCGTTCAACCACAATTCCTCCTGAACTTGGTTGTTGGAACCTCATCTCCTCCCTGAGACTAGTCCAAAGGATCCTATCACCAGCCATGATATGAACTCAAGCAACACATGCACATGAATAAACAACCAATCCGTACGAGACCAAGTCCGTGACTTGACTCAAGTCAGTTCCGAACACAACACCTTACGTGAGCACCTCACATAAGCATGTTGCAAAGCATATAAAAAGGATATCAGCCATATCAACCAAAACGCACCAAAAACTTAGCAAATGAATACTAAGCAACCTTTCCATAAGTGTAAAGCAAGTTCGAAACATTTCACATGAAAATTTGGAACATTACGATCAAGCTCCAAACCTTGCCAAAGCTAACTGGAGCTTGAGCTGGAGCTTACCAAAGCTAGTACAACCTAGCGCCGGAGCTTATAAAAACTAGCAGGACCTAGCGCTGGAGCTAACCAAAGCTAGTCGGACCTAACACCGGAGCTAACTAAAACTAGTCAGAACTAGTTAACCCAAAAGTCAGAGCTAGAAAAACATGTCAGAGCTAACCAACATAAGTCGGACCTAGCAAAACATATTGGAGCTAAACAAAGACATGACGGGGCTAAAGACAAAGCTCACCGGAGCTACCCAAAAACATGTCAGACCTAGACAAAGAAAGTCGGACCTTGCATAAGCTCGGAGCTAGAGTCGGACCTTGCTAAAAAGATGTTATGGCAGCATTCAAAACTTTTATTGTCAAAGCCAATGTATTCAGCACACATAGGTCTCACAAGTTTGGGTAATTCAGTGCGTTAGCGCTCGGGATCTGGCTCCCGTCTTGCTCAGGGTGTGAGCTTCATGGCCCTCAGTACTTATCCGTAGCACTAGGAGGCAAAGTGTGCATGCTTAGGGTACTGGACCAAGCTAGGCAGGCTACGCGCTCTTGACATCAAGCTCGGCATAGGCCTTTCATGGGGGAACATTTGGCACCACAGGGCCCCAAGTAAGAGGGCAGCCAAGAGATCCTGAAACACCTTGCAGGTACCTCAAACAAGTCCTCCTTCAATAGGGTTGCATAACTCCACTAGGGGTGATATAGAGAAAAAAATTCACCAGGTATATGAAGATAATATACGAAAAAATGAGACCAGCCTGATCAATCATAAAATTAACAGATAATTAAGGGAACATAAGAGAAAGCACGGGGTAAGACACTAATGTTTTCAAATTGGCATTCATAGGAGGGGAATGGCTTAACAATAAGGCAATGAACCACTCCGGTTGGTAAGGGAGGCAGAGTGTTCATACTTAGGGTATGGGACCAAGCTAAACGAATGAACAGTCTAGACCTGTCCCCCCCCCCCCCCCCGAGCTTGGTTGTCCTAAGTGTCGTTCCTTGGCACCATGACATCCAACATTGTCCTACTATTATGCTTAGGTATAGAACTTACGGAGGTGCTCTATGTTCCAAGGGTTAGGGAGGGGCTCTCGTTCTTCCCTGGCCAGCCGAACTCACCCGGGGTGGGATACTTGTGTCAATCGGAAGGGGCCCTCCTAGCTGGGGGAGAGTTTGTGTGCCCCGTCTCGAGAAAGTATTCATCGCAGCACCACGTCGCCCGTCTGGAGCTCTCTACTCCGCACAAATCGCTCCTGGTATCGGTGGGAGCCCACTACAATCTATGGGGGAGGATAGCCTCAGCCCCATACACAAGGAAGAAAGGCGTTTCTCCTATTGACCGATTTGGCAATGTTCGGCTGGACCACAGTGCACAAGGGAGTTCGTCAACCCACTTGGCACCATGTTTATCCAAGAAGTCATATGTTCGAGTCTTGAGGCCATTGAGGATCTCGGCGTTGGCCCTTTCAACTTGACTGTTGCTTTTTTGGTAAGCTACGGACACATAACAAAATTGGACGTCGAGGCCTTCGCAGTAGTCTTGGAACACTACATTGGTGAACTTGTTCCTGTTGCGGTGATGATCCTGTTCGGGACCTTGAACCTGCAGACGATCAACTTGATGAACTTGACTGCAGACTCCTTGTTGATGTTGATCATTGGGGCTGTCTCCGACCACTTGGTTCACTTGTCTACAGTGACCTAGAGGAACCGGTATCCTCCGACTGCCCTGGGGAAGGGTCCCAGGATATCCAAACCCCAGACCGCGAACGACCGGGAGGGTGGGATCATCTGTAGTGTTTGCATCGGAGTGTGAATCTTCTTGGCGTGAAACTAGCACGACTTGCATCTTTTCACCAGCTTGACGGTGTCTTGGAGCGCCGTTGGCCAGTAGAACGCCTTGCATCTTATGTGAGTAGCCTAAGATCTTTAGGATATGATCGTCCCGGGACCACCTGTTGGGCCCCAGACCCCACTTGTAAGGCGTTCGGTCTTGTCTATAAAAGGACCAGACCACCACCATTACAAAGGACTAGAATCCAATCCCTAATACACACACGCATTCACACACACTAGCAATACAATCCACCGTGGAGTAGGGTGTTACACTCCTTGCGGCCCAAACCACATAAAAACCACCGTCTCATACACTCTCATACGCGCGAATACTCGATTGAGGCCTAAGCTCCGCCGAACAAGAACCTTCACGGGCTGCTCCTTAGCAGATCCGGGGGAAGTATCACATTAACACTTCGACATTTGGCGTGCCATGAAGGGCTTTTTCCCTCAAAAAAAGGTGGTAGCACTTTCATGGTCATGCTGTTCATCAAGCCTGCGAGTAGAGGCAAGATCAAGCTGCGAAAGGTCATCTAGTGGGTCGACGAAGACGTGGAAATGGAGTTCCAAAGGCCAGAACACGCCGTGAAAACGGTCCACCAGGCTGTGAACTTCGACCTCAACAGTGACCACGAGCATCGCAAAGCACTGCACGTCATCTGTGGGGGATCTTGGGAACCCGCATCTAGGAATTCGGTCAAGACCCTGCGTCAGGAATGGCTTCAACAGCCTCTACATATGCTCTGATGCCGCATCACAAATGGATGGAGACACCGATCACCTTTGACGCCTCCGACTGCTCTGAGAACGTGGCGGGAGCTAGGCTTCTGCCCCTCCTCGTCACCCCCACCATCGCCAACATGAAGTTCTACCATGTCCTGGTAGATGGTGCAGCCAGCCTCAACCTTATCAGCCGTGCGTCCTTCGACAAGCTGAAGATTCCCATGTCCGAGATTACCCCATAGAGACCATTCTCAGGGGTAGGGTCGGGGAGTATTGTCCGTACGGCACATCCACCTCCGGGTGACCCTCAGGATACCCGAGAACATGAGGACGAAGAATGTCCTATTCAACATCGCAGAGGTTTGCCTCCCCTACCACGCCATCATCGGCAAGCCAGCCCTGTACCGATTCATGGTTGTAGCCCACTATGGCTACCTCTTCCTCAAGATGCCAACTCCTTCCAGCGTCCTCAAGATCTGCGGAGATTGCGCTGCTGTGGTGATGGCTTTGAGAAGCTCCGAGCGCTGGCAGCGAACTCAGCACCTGTCCCAAGCGATGCTGGATCAAGTCAGCTCTCGCCAGACTAACGCGCGCATAGTCACGCCGATGTGCCATGGGTGCAGCCCTCCAACGACGACGACGTGCCCATCAAGACAATGCACACTGGCTCTGATGCCGCTCAGACCACCCATATCACGGGGAGTCTGGACAGCAAGCAGGATTCAGCGCTCACTGCTTTCCTGCAAGCTAACGTCGATGTGTTTGCCTGGCAACCATCGCAGATGCTAGGCATCCCTAAGGAAGTGATCGAGCATCATTTGAAGATCTACCCGGACACCCGACCAGCACAAAAGAGGCCTCGTAAGTAGTCCATCGAGCGGCAGAACTTCATCCGCAAAGAGATCAAGAAGCTACTCGATGCTGGCTTCGTATGGGAAGTCCACCATCCTGGATGGCTGGCCAATCCTGTTGTGGTCAAGCTTCAGATGTGCATCGACTACACCAACCTCAACAAGGCAAGTCCTAAGATCCTTTCCCTCTCCCTAGAATAGATTAAATCCTAGATTCAACCTTGGGATGCGATATGTTATGCTTCCTAGATGCATATTCGGGGTTTCACCAAATCCCAATGTCTAGAGAGGACGAAGAACATACCACATTTATAACCGTAGATGGCCTTTACTGCTATATCTTCATGCCTTACGGTCTTAAGAATTTCCTCCCCACCTTTGTACGTGCCATGCATAAAACATTTGGGGACCTCGTTCGGGACCTAGTAGAGGTGTATGTCGATTATATTGTAGTTAAAATCTTGACACATACATCATTGCTAGAGAACCTTGCCCTAGTCTTTGACAGACTGCGGACTACACGCACAAAGCTCAATCCCGACAAATGCGTGTTCGGAGTGAAAGCTGTGTAGACCTAACGCAACAGACAATATTGCCAAATGGGCGGCTGAACTAGCGAGTTCGAGCTCGACTTCCTGCCACAGCATGCAATCAAGAGCAAAGCGCTAGCGGATTTCATTGCTAAGTGGACTCCCTCACTAAGCAACCCAGGGGCCACAAAATCAACGAGTCGGAACCCAGGGCACCGATGCTTACCGGACCCCACTAGACACTCTTCTTTGACGGATCCTTGTGGAAGCAAGGGGCCGAAACCGGCCTACTGCTCACCTCGCCAACAGGAGAGCAGTCCAAGTATGCAGTGCGCCTACACTTCAAGGCGACCCACACATGGCGGAATATGAAGCCCTGATCTTCGGACTCACAGCTGCCCAGGGTCTTGGCATCCAGCAGATGCTGGTCAAGGGAGACTCCCATCAGATCATCAAGCAGGTCCGGGGAGAGTGCTGCTGCAACGACCCTCGGCTCGTAGCATACCTGTTGCACATCAAGTATCTAGAAGCTAGTTTTGAGGACTTGGACCTCTCGCATGTGTCGCGCGCCGACAACTCCATCGTCGACACTCTATCAACCATGGCGTCCACGAGAGCCTCGGTTTCTGAAGGGGTCTTCGGCAGGAGGTTGGTGCGGCTTACCGCTAGGCCTGTAGGGCCTAACGAAAAAGGCGAGCCCAGCACCACAGAGCTGGCGATCTATGCAGCCCTGCAACCGTGGGGCCAGTCAAGGTTCTTGTGCATCACCGGAGACCCCAGATCAAGCGGTGTCCAAGATCCAGAAGCAGAGAAGAGTCCCAATGCATGGATCATGGAGATCCAGGACTATCTGAAAGACAACATCATCCCATAGGATCACGTATCCACTAAGAGGATCGTGAGGATGGCGAAACGCGACATGCTGGTAGAAGGTTACCTCTGTCGGCATGGTGGCAATGGCGTACTGCTACGGTTCATAACTCGGGGGGAAGGATGCGACTTGCTCGTGGAGATCCATGAAGGATAGTGCGGGAATCACGCAGCTTCTCGCACGCTGGTTGGTGAAAAGCCTTTCGGCATGGCTTCTACTGGCCAACAGCACTACAAGACACCGTCAAGCTTGTCAAGAGATGCAAGGCATGCTAGTTCCACGCCAAGCAAATTCACACTCCAGCGCAGACACTACAGATGATCCCGCCCTCCTGGCCATTTGCAGTCTGGGGGATGGATATCTTGGGACCCTTCCCCAGGGCAGTTGGAGGGTACCAGTTCCTCTGCGTCACTGTAGACAAGTGCACCAAGTGACCGGAGGCAGGCCCGGTGATCAACATCAACATGGAGTCCGCAGTCAAGTTCATCAAGTCAATTTTTTGTAGGTTTGGGGGTCCCGAACAGGATCATCACCAACAATTTGACCCAGTTCACCAGTGCAGCATTCCATGACTACTTTGAAGACCTCGGCGTCCAAGTTTGTTATGCATTTGTGGCTCATCCAAAGAGCAATAGTCAAGTTGAAAGGGCCAACGCTGAGATCCTCAGGGGCCTCAAAACACTCACGTATAACAGCTTGGATAAGCATGGTGCCAAGTGGGTCGATGAACTCCCCTATGCTATATGGTCAAGATGGACATCACCCAACCGCGCCACTAGAGAAACACCTTTCTTCCTGGTGTATGGGGCCAAGGCCATCCTACCCACAGAGATCGCAGTGGGCTCATTTTGAGTTCAGGCGTTCAATGAAGCCTCACAGGACCAGCTCCGACGAGAAGATGTCAACCTCATCGTCGAAGCAAGGTAGCGCACCACCATACAAAACACACGTTATCGACAGGCGCTCAGGCGCTACCAAGAGCGGTTCATGCGGAGTAGAGACCTCCAGACGGGTGACCTGGTGCTGCAATGTATACTTTCTCGAGAAGGGTCACACAAACACTCCCCCAACTGGGAGGGCCCCTTCCGAGTGACACAAGTATCCTGCCCCGGGTGTGTCCGCCTAGCCATAGAAGAAGGAGAGCCCCTCCCCAACCCTTGGAACATAGAGCACCACCGTAAGTTCTACCCCTAAGCATAATGTAGGATAGTGTAGGGTATCATGATGCCCAGGAATGGCACTTAGGGCAACCAAGCCCCAGAAGGGACAGGTCCAGAGTGTTCAGCCTGCTTAGCTTGGTGATGTACCCTAAGCATGAACACCCTGCCTCCCTTGCCATTCGGAGTGGATCGTTACCTTATTGTAAAGTCTGTTTCCTCCTACCAATTTGAAAGAATCATTGTCTTCCCTGTGCTTCCCTTTATGTTCATTAATTTAAATTTTGTGAACATCAATCCATTCTCGTTTTTTTGTATATTATATTCATATACTTGGTTAATTTTTCTCTATTTTGACCCCTTGGGGAGTTATGCAACCTGGCTAAAGGCAGAGTGGTTTCAGGTACCTGTAAGGTGTTTTGGGATCTCGCCGCTGCTCTCTTACTTGGGGCCCTGTGGTGCCATACTGTCCCCCACGAAAGGCATACGCCAAGCTAGAGGTCCAGAGCGCACAGCCTGCTTAGTCTGGTCCTATACCCTAAGCATGTCCGCTTTGCCTTCCAGTGTTGCGGCTATGTACTAGGGATCAGAAGGCTCACACCCTGAGTAAGGAAGGAGCCAAATACCGGACGCTAATACACTGAATTACCCAAGCCCTACGTACCAACCGGGGACTGTAAGGCATAGAAAAAACTAGAAGATAGGGAAAAGTGGCCGACGAGCAAAAATATTCCCCACCTCTCTCTTATGTGCAGGACATACAAAGCAAGTCGGTTCTGGCAAAACAATTAGCAACATTGACAGGCCCGGGGCCTGCCATCACAGTGCAAAAAATTGATGGCAGTCGACACCGGAGCATCCAGCTCCAGCACCTCCTATCAAGGCGCCTGCTATCGACGTCTCTATGATGATGGTGGACGACGCCGGGGTAGCTAGCCCCAGCACCCCCAAGGGGCCTGCATTCGACGTATCAGCATGGCAACGATAGCAACAAGCGCTGATAAGTGAGTAAACTCTCATGCCTTGCCCTTGTCGCTAACAGGGTTCTCTTGTGATAGCCTGCACACTAGGGGCCTACCGTCGACGTATCTAAGACGATGGTGGGCGACGCTGGAGCAGCCGGCCCTGACACCCCCAAGGGGCCTGCCGTCAACAAATCTTCGATGATGGTGGATGATGGATGCTCTGGCACCTCCGAGGGGGTCGTCTGTCGATGGATCTGCGACTATGGTGGGCGACGTCAGAGCACCTAGCTTCGGTACCCCCCAGGGGGCCTGCCTCCGACGGAACTACAATGATGGTGGGCGACGCCAGAGCATCCAGCTCCAGCACCTCCCAGGGGGCCTACCGTTGACGAATCTGCAACGATGGTGTGCAACGCCGGATCACCCAGCTATGGTACCTCCCAGGGAACCAGCCGCCGACGTCCCAGCACGTTGATGACAGCAACAAGCATGGATAAGTGAGTACACTCTCCTGCCTCACTCTTGTTGCTAACAGGTTTCTCTTGTGATAGCCTGTACACCAGAGGCCTGTCGTCGACGAATCTTCAATGATGGTGGAGGACACCAGAGCATCCATCTCCAGCACCTCCCAGGGACCTGCCGTCAATGAATCTGCAATGATGGTGGGCGACGCTGGAGCACTCAGCTCTAGCAACACCCAAGGGGCCTACCGTCAACGAACCTACGACGATGGTGGACGATGCCAGAGCATCCAGCTCCGACACCTCCTGGGAGGCCTGCTGTCGATGAATCTGCAACGATGGTGGGCGATGTTGGAGCACCCAGCTCTGGCACCTCCCAGGGGCCTGCCGCCGATGTCCCAGCATGTTGACGACAACAACAAGCGTGGATAAGTGAGTACACTCTCCTGCCTTGCTCTTGTTGCTAACAGTCTGTCTGGTGATAGCCTATACACCAATAGCCCGCCGTCGATGAATCTTCAACGATGGTGGACAACGCCGGAGCATCCAGCTTTGGCACCTCCTAGGGGGTCTACCGTCAACGAATCTGCGATGATGGTGGGCAACACTATAGCACCCAGCTCCAACACCTCCCAGGCGGCCTACTGCCGATGAATCTACGACGATGGTGGGCGATGTCGGAGCAGTCAGCTCCAGCACCACCCAAGGGGGTTTGCTTCCGACGTCTCCACGATGATGGTGGGCGATGTCAGATCATCCAGCTCCGGCACCTCCTAGGGGGCCTATCGTCAACGTCTCTACGAAGACGGAGGGCCCCTGGAAGGACCACATTTAGGTCAGCCACTCATGCTCCCCTTCTCCGCTAGGGTCAAGTCGAAGACATCCTGCACTCAAGTGGTAGGTGTACCGAGCAACCTGGCCACGCCTACCAAGGGGCCTCTAACGGGGATTCATAGGCATGACGTCAACTAACAACAAATCGGCCATGTCAATTGTGCGAGCCTTGGTTCCTCAAAAGCTAACAACATCAAGAAAAGCTCTTCAAGACCATACACAGATAAGGACTTGAGGTGACAAGTTCATAAGCACAAGACAAGCCAAACAAACAAAAAGTCAAATTCATTGAAGAATATTTACAAAGGGGCGAACCTTGGATACAAAAGACGGGCCGCCAGCCTCAATCCCTAGAAAATTGTGTGACGGCATGGTTGGCGGCATTATTGACCTTTGCCGCTATCGTCCTCTAGCGCTCTTCAAAAGGACCTTCAAAAACTAGCTCTAGTGGCAGATCAGGATACCGGCTCTAGTGGCAGATCAGGGTATCATCTCAGCCATCGCCCTACCCTCGGCTTCCAGACGCTGAGCACCTGATGCTCCTGCAAATCGAGCTCTCGGGCACGACGCCCTGTCGTGTGCTCCTGAGCTTGGATGTCGAGATCACGCAGGAGAAGTTCCTAACGCTCATTTAAGTGTTGCGCCCTATCCCGTGCAAATCACTCTCTCGAAGCTCAAGATTATCAAGGCCGGATTGCAGCCTATCCCGGTCTACCTTAGCCCAACCCATCATCGCCTGGGCCGCCACCTCTTGCTTGGTGACAGTAGTCTCCAACTCAGTAATAGCAGCTTTGCAGCAACCAAGAGCCCCTCGACCCTCTTCAAGGGCGCGCAGGCCGGCGTCAGCCATGTCATTGGGTACCTTGGTGTCGGCCAAAATATTCATGGACATTGCGTACGTGGCCTTCGCCAAGTAGTGCCTCACCTCCAGCTCATTGCTCTCCTTCTGGTACTTCTTCTTCGCCTCGGCGATCCTGGACCTCAGAAGGTCCTCCGAGCCTTGGAGGCGCTCGCCCTAAGAACGCAGCTTCTCCCACTCCGCAGCGAGAGCCCGCTGCGCCCGGTAGAGGTTGGATTGAACCAAGAGGTTTTTGGACTGTGTTGCGTCCATGATGTCGGGGAGGCCCTCTGGCTACGCTGAAGTTATGGAAGGCCACTCGGCGATCATCTCAGGGACCTCTTCCTCCCGTAGCGGTGAAGGCGAGGCATCCAGTACAAGAGACCTTGTCCCCAGAGACTGAGTAGGAGTTGTGGTGCTACACGAAGCGGCAGCGTCACCATCGCCCAAGGAGCCGCCCGCTAGATCAGCAGCAGCAGAGGCCAAGCCCTCAACCCCTGAGCCGACTCCGATGTTACCTCTGGTGCGATGGCTGAAGGTGCCTCTGGCACGACAGCCGGAGATGCTTCACTTCACGCGCGGGGTACGAATGCTAGAGCAGTGCTCCCCTGAGGAGGCTTGGCTGTCTACTCTGCTGGTATAGCCGTAGACTCGTGGGCCGACTTCCCAGTGCTCCGGGATACTACCCTAGTGGTAAGGGCGTCGCAACAGCTGATGTGGCCCTGCAATTGAAAACAAAGGCACAAAAGTAGACAGGATGACGACACAAGATATGGAGAGGATGCCTTACTGATGTCCCCAAAAACTCCAACGGACCTTGACTTTCGGCGTCCCCAAAGCTGCGGGCTCTGCTGGCGATGCCGCTGGTGGGGTCGATCCAACCGGACCTCCACTAGAACCATTGGCGATGCTATCACCCTGCATCGGTGTGCCCCCTCCAACTCCGATGGTGCCACTCCTGGAGCCTCCCCTTGAGTTGCCACCGACGTTGGCCAAGGTCTCTTGGCCTAGGGCTCTACGGGCATAGTGTTCCCATAGCCCTCTCCGGCACCTTGGACCGCACTAGTGGAGGGGACACTCACCGGTTTGTCGACTGCAGGTGATTGCGGAGTCGCTCCTCACCAGGCCGAAGAACCCCCAACAACCGATGCCGAAGAGGGGCGCTCCGGCGAACGAGGACTCAGAGTAGGAAGCACCTACGACAGCGACCTCGGTGGCGAATGAGGTCGTTTGTCCTTCACAACGTCGACCACTGGTGACTTCTCACTTCCCATGTCAGGGACCGGTGCCTTCCCCTTGCATGCGCCAGGGACCGGCGCCTTGCCTTTCCCTACAATAGAGGGTGTGTCCTCCAACCTTAAAGCTTCAAAGCCTGGAGCAGGTGCGTACTCCTGTTGAGGATCGTCGATGGCCATCCCATGGCTCTCGTCACCAACCTACCGCAGTTCAAGACCGAGCGCGTCCAGGTTTGGGATCTCCTTCAGAATCTTCGTCCGAAGGTTCCAATCCGTGCAAAGCGGTGGGCAAGACTGCGGGAAGATGAAAACGTCGTGCGATAGCAGGTCATAGCACGCCTTGGACATTACGTCAAACACCTCTTGCGGGGTCGTCTCTGTGTTGCGACCCCTCAGCAACTTGGTGCCATCCTGAAGCCCGAGGTAGAGCCATGCAGGACGGCAACAGAGCTGGAGGGGGGCCAGGCGTCGACCTACGAAGTCTGCCATCACCGCCAGCTCTGACAGATAGTGGATCTCCAAGAATCAGATCCTATCTATCACCAGAGTATACGCTGTGACACCCGGTTCCGAAAATGAACCAAGCGAACGCACATGTGTGCCCAGGACATATACACGAGTGCATTCACAAAAGGATATATAGAAAATTACCACATAACAAGATTAAATAAGCACTTTTATTACGCAATTCAGAATATCCTCGAATACAAGCTCTAATGAATACTAATGACAAGTTTGAACTAATGTAGCGGAAATAACTAAACTGAGCAAACTAAGCATATAGGGTAGCGCGGCTCCAAGCAACACCACTGGCAAAGATGATGGCCACACACATCCTAGAACTCCTCATTAACATCGTGATACTCCCAATCCTGACCTGCAACTGTTGGTGGGGGATTTGCAAGGGTGAGTACATGTCGTACTCAGCAAGTGTGGAAAGTATGACATGTAGCTAATTCAAATGACAAATATAATAAAGGCTAAGTGCTGAAAAGTAAATTAAAACATTTGAAAAGCAATATATTATATGTATGTGAAGTAAACCCATCATAAACCATGTAGTCAACATAATACCAGTCCATATTTCATTAGCATCATACATATACCAGATTTCTCATTACTATTAACCATATCCATTGCCATAAACCATAATACCATCCCATAACCAGTACCAAACCATCCCAATACCAAAACCCCTCTAATCATGTAGGTCATCCATGTGCTCTTAACCGGGAGCACGGCTATCATGATAATTTTAATACTCTGCAGAGTTTCTACCGCTTGACCCAGGTGTTTATGATGTCATCACCCGTCGGCGACTAAAGAAACCTCCCTTATGCCAAATACACTTACTTTGGTGTATGGCCAAGAGATCACAAAATAGCCTTTACAAAGGGACTACTATCATGTACGGACCCACTCAGGTTTTACCGGTGGCAATACCTCCAACTGAGCACATCTTCAACCAAGGACCCCCTTTTGTGCCGTTCGGATCCCAAGGAGTTCCTCCACAAATCCAAACCCAAACTGACTCCCCTTCCCTGGTGCGCCAAATGATCCGTGCAGTACTAGCAATAGCCTAATTAATCAGCCACGCCGCACCCATACTTGGCCTCGTGGTGGCACTGTTGTCCTGGCATATTCTCGCATGAACCGGCCCTTAGATCTAAAGCAAGCAACAACCATGTCTTCCAACCCATCCACATGACAGGCTTGCTTGGATCACCCATTACCATATCATATTAACCAGTTCATATTAACAATAATCTCATTAATGCATAATTAAATGGTATAGTTGTTTCCCATCCCAATTAATTAAGCGGAGGAAAGGTAAAAAGCCCTTCCCAACTCTCTACCATTTATTCCAGGTGACAAGGGTGGTTAAACAAAGCTAGTAAACTTCCTATCATAGGAATTCCCATCAAATTGACACGAGCATGCAGTTTTGAAAACACAACATTTCTTGTAAAAACAGGATCAATATGTTCAAGGACACTTGCCTTGATCCTAAGCTTGGTTAGGGTCAATGACTTCAAAATTTTGGTACCGGAGGTTCTCCATAGCACTCTCTAGCGCAAAACCTTCTATTCCAAGCAACAAACATGCAAAACACACAATTCAATCAAATAATGCTCATACAGTACTCAATATGACATGACATGCATGATTAATGCAATTATAAAGTAAAACTTGTTAATGAGTTGCTATTAATGTTCACTAACTGGTTCTAATAGTTTTTAACAAGTTTGGACAGATTTGGAATTGATTCGAGTCAATTTGGAATTAATTCAGGACAATTCAGATTCAGAGGCCGGACAAGTTCGGTACTAAGGCCAGACTAGTCCGCCCTACGCAGAACCAGCGAGTTAGGGTTTTTCTTGATCTAAGGGAATTTCGAGAATTGGGGAGGAATTCACGTGGGAAAGAGAAAGTAGAAGGTGTACCACATGTTTAGAACTCCAAAGCTCAATAATTGAAGAAGAGACTTGAATCTTGACGATCTAGGGTTTATGATGAAGACTTGAAGGTGAATTGGCGATGAAGAACGCAAAGTCAATGAAGATCTTGATTACTTGATCCTCTTTCGTTTCCTCCTCTTCTTCTTCTTGCTCGGGGTCTCCTTCTCCCTCCTTGGCGGCGGCTATCCACAAACTAGGGTTTGGTGTTCTTTAAATTGTGGCAAAGAGGTGAAAAATTGGTGTGTTGGGTTGCTTATATAGAGGTGGAGGTGGTACGGTTTGATGGAATTCGAGTCTAAGGTAGGTGGAGGCCATGTAGGGGTCCCACATGGGCTCCACAGGGTTTAAGCATGATGTTCGTGGGCCCAATTAAGGTAAATACCCAAACACAAGTCACAGAGGAAAAGATTGAATCCGAGTCGGGCACACCGGACAAGTCCGCTGAGGGGACTAGACTAGTCCGATGTTGGACAGAGGCAAAAAACAGATAAGTCTGGTAGGAGGTCTGGACAAGTCTGGTCTTGTCCAGAGAGGAAAACGGACAAGTCCAGCATAGATCAGACAAGTTCGGGGATTTGGTAACTTATTCAAAAACCCAACCAAAGATCAGACTAGTCCACGCTCAATCAAGGACAAGTCTGGAACGCAACAGAGGCTCAATCGGACTAGTCCGCAGCAAAAATAGACAAGTCTGGAGGGGCATCCCAGAGGGAAACCGGACTAGTCAGGGCACAAATTGGACAAATCCGTACCTATTCAGACATCTAAGTGTTGTTTTGCTTCTAATTCATTTTAAACTTGTTCCTTTTTATATTGCTCAATATTAAACATGTATATGAACTTATGCGATGCATGATGCATGAAAATGAGGGTGTTACAAACCTACCCCCCTTAAAATGAATCTCGCCCCCGAGATTCGACGCGGAAGAGAAGAGATATGGGAATTCTTTCTTGAGATCATCTTCCACCTCCCAAGTTACTTCTGATTCTGTATGATGCTTCCATTGCACTTTACACCATCAAATCACCTTGTTTCTTGTGACTCTCTCCTTGGTTTCCAAGATTTTAACCGGTTGCTCGGCATAAGTCAAGTCTGCCTCTAATTCCAATTCTTCCATTGGCACTTGTTCTTCCTGTACCCTCAAACACTTCTTGAGATGTGAAACATGAAACACATCATGGACATCTGAAAGGTGTGGTGGCATCTCCAGTTTATATGCTACTTTTCCTCGTTTGTCCAAAATCTTGAATGGTCCAATATACTGAGGTGCCAACTTGCCTATGATATTAAACCTCTTATGAACTCTCATGGGTGACATTTTAAGGTAGACAAAGTCTTCCACTTCAAAGGCTAGTTTTCTTCTCCTATTATCTGCATATCCTTTTTGTCTTGATTGAGCAGCCCTCAAGTTCTCGCGGATAATCTACACTTGTTTCTCAACTTCTTGCAGCATGTCAGGTCCAAACACTTTATTATCTCCTGTCTCATTCTAGAACAAAGGTGTCCTACACTTCCTCTAATATAGTGCCTCATAGGGTGACATCTTCAAGCTTGCTTGATAACTATTGATGTATGAAAACTCTGCATATGGCAAGCTCTTGTCCGAACTTTTCCCATGCTTCAAAGCACAAGATTTTAACATATCATCCGAAAATCTGATTGGTCCTCTCAGTTTGTCCATCGGTTTGAGGGTGATATGTTGAGCTAAAATTAAACCTTGTTTCAATGCTTCATGCAATTTCTGCCAAAACCTGGAGGTAAATTGAGAACCTCTATCCGAGACTATTTTCTTCGGGATTCCATGTCGACACACAATGTACTCCATATATAGCTCTGCTAGCTTCACGGTTGATGAGATCAAGCACATCCGTAATCTGATTGGTCCTCTCAGTTTTTCCATCTCGACATTGATGATCTGAGGCTCTCGAGTAGAACACGAAAAACTCCTGACATCACTAAATCGTGCTCCGTTGGTTATCAACCATGCTGCACACGATTGACCTCGCTAAGAAGTCTAATCCCTGCAAGTGCAACCGAGAACACAAGCAAGAACAAGGTAGAAGCAATCTGAATTTCTAAGTTGGGGTCTCACAAACCGATGAACGGTGAAACTGTGTATAACAGATTAATCTAAGCAAAACCCAATTGTTCATGGCAGCTACTATGGAGTATATGTAGGTGGAGGACGTCCAAGGGGGTGTTGGGGTCGTGACCTAACCCTAAGATACGAAAATAATGGACTTAGACTTGATACAAGGCCCAGTGGCCCAATACGGTGGCATAGCACCCTGGCAGATTCTGAACTCAATTTTGTTTTGAAGATTTCCTTCGACTCCGAAAGTATTTTTACATGGGACCAGCTCCATTTTAAAGGTTATACTCTCCCCTTTCCGTGCATATGTAGAACGTCCAAAATAGAGTTTGTATGCGTCCTGGGTGTCCGTTTTAGTGTATACTGCTCCTGGAATCCGAGTTGGACACGATTTTGAGTTGGGGTCGGTTTCCATCTTCTTTGAACGTATCCTCTAGTCCTCCACGCCCCTAAACCTTCCTCCAATTACTCCTTGAATCACTCCATGTATCGTAATCACAATTAAATTATTAGGTAGCAATCTATTCTCAAAAGTATATAAGGAAACATATAAGAACGAGCTCACCTCTGAAATTAATTATTGCGTGCGAATTCTATTAATTGCATCTTGTATGCTCAATGGAGAGTTGTGTATATTCATAGGAGTGATGCTCATCATCCTCCTCTTCTTGAATTGGAGTTGTCCTCGAACTCAAGTTCATCTTCTCTCATGTGTGGGCCCATATGTGCAACGCCATCAAATCCTCTTGTGTGCATCAAAGGAGGAGGCCAAGGTGGTGGATGACATAGTGCACCATCTCCATGTTCTTCATCAAATATGCATGCACATTCACTCGAGCCAGGATCCCAAATAAATAAACATCGTGTCGTGCTTGTATGTGCATTGACAATGTGCTTGATCTCATCATTTGCCAACCAGCGTGCGGGAAGCTGCGTGATTCCCGCACTCTCCTTCGTGGATCTCTGCGAGCAAGTTGCAGCCGTCCTCTCGAGTTATGCACCATAGCAGCACACCGTTGGCGCCACACCAGCAGAGGTCACCTTCTACAAGCGTGTAGCGCTTTGCCATCTCACAATCCTCTTAGCAGATACTGGATCCTCCAAGAGGATGTTGTCCTTCAGATAGTCTCGGATCTTTGTGATCCATGCATCGGGATTATCCTGAGCTTCGGGATCTTGGGCACCGGGTAATCTGGGGTCCACGTAGACGAATAAGAACCTCGACGGGCCCCATGGTTGTAGGGCCGCCGTGATCGCCAGCTCTATGGTGTTGGGTTCGCCTTCTTTGTTAGGCCCCGCAGGCCTAGCAGTTAGCCGCACCAACCTCCTGTCGAAGACCCTTCAGGGACTGGGGCTCCCGTGGACGCCATGGTTGACAAGGCATCAGCGATGGAGTTATTGGCATGTGGCACATGGAAGAGGTCCAGGGCCTCGAAACTAGCTTCCAACTTCTTGACATGTAGCAGGTATGCCGCGAGATGAGGGTCGTTGTAGTAGCACTCTCCTCCGACCTGCTTGATGATCAGTTGGGAGTCTCCGTTGACCAGCATCTGCTGGACACCGAGACCCTGCGCAGCTATGAGTCCGAAGATGAGGGCCTCATACTCTGCCATGTTGTTGGTCATCTTGAAGTCAAGGCGCACTGCATACTTGGACTGCTCCCCTTTTGGAGAGGTGAGTAGTGCACCATCTTTGGCCCCTTGCTTCCACGAGGATCTGTCGAAGAAAAGTGTACAGTGAGGTCCGGTAAGCATCGGTGCTCTGGGCTCTTGCTCGCTGATTTCCTAGCCCCTTGGGTTGCTTGGTGAAGGGGTCCACTGAGCAACAAAGTCTGTCAGAGCTTGGCTCTTGATTGCATGCCGCAGTATGAAGTCGAGCTCGAACTCCGCCATTTCGGCCGCCCATTTGGCGATATTGCCTATTGCGTTGGGGCTGCACAGCACCGCCCCCAGTGGGAACAAAGTCACCATTGAATCGTTGTGCCTGAAAGTAATGGCAGAGCTTTCTCGACGCAATTAGTACCGCATAGTGCAGCTTGTGCACTTCAAGGTACCTTGTTTCTGCTTCATGCAAGACTTCGTTGATGAAGTAGACCAGCCGTTGGATGGTCTGGGATCTCCTTAGAAAAAGCAGCGCATCCTCTTCTATCTGCTCCGGGCCTGGAGACTCGATGTCTCCAAGGCCCGGTGCATCCTTTGGGGGCCGGGACCCAAAGGATCCATGATCTCCGGGGCCCCCTAGGGGGACCTGGTTATCCTCTGGGGGTTGGGACCCAGAGGCTCCTTGCTCTCCGGGGCCCCCTAGGGGGACCCAAACCTCCTCTCGGGGCTGGGACACAGAGGTTTCTTGCTCTCCGGGGCCCCCTACGGGGACCCGAACCTTCTCTAGGGGTTGGGACATAGAGGTTTCTTTATTGTCGGGGCCCCCTGTGAGCTCCAAGCCCTGGGCTCAGAATCAGTGGCAGGGGCCCCTTCTGTCCGTCGAGGCTATTGGGGGCCAGCCCGCTCTGCAACCAAAACCATACTTACCACCTCTGTTGTGGTGGCAATGTAGAGGTACACGGGCTCCTTGGGCTCTGGTGCCACAATTATCGGCAGCGTCCTCAGCTGTTGCTTCAGCTTGCAGAATGCCTTCTCCGCTTCCTCGGTCTAGACGAATGGTCTGGACTGGCGCAGGAGCATGAAGAACGGGAGGGCATGCTCAGCCAGCCTAGAGGTAAACCGGCAAGCTTCTGCACGTCCTTGATGCGGTTTGGAGGTCGCATCAGGTCCACCACCTTGATCTTCTATGGGATTGCCTCAATCCCTTGGTGTGAGACCAAGAAGCCGAGGAGCTTCCTAGCTTTGACTCCAAACATGCACTTGTCAGAATTGAGCTTCATGTGTGTGGTCCGCAGTCTATCGAAGACTAGGGAGAGGTTTTCTAGTAATGATGTATGTGTCTAGATTTTTACTACAATAACATCGACATATACCTCTACCAGTTCATAAATGAGGTCCCCAAATGTTTTATGCATGTCTCGTAAGAAAGTGGGGAGGGCATTCTTAAGACCGTAAGGTATGGAGACATAGCAGTAAAGGCCATCTACAGTTATAAACGCGGTATGTTCTTCGTCCTCTCTAGACATTGGGATTTCATGAAACCCTGAGTAGGCATCTAGAAAGCATAGCATATCGCATCCCGAGGTTGAATCTACGATTTGATCTATTATAGGGAGAGGGAAGGGATCTTTAGGACATGCCTTGTTGACGTTGGTGTAGTTGATGCACATGCGGAGCTTACCATCGTCCTTGGGGACAACAACACGATTGGCCAACCATCTGGGATGGTGGACCTCCCGTATGAAGCCAGCATCGAGTAGCTTCTTGATCTCTTCGCAGATGAACTTCTGCCACTCGATGGATGACTTGCGGGCTTCTGTTGTTGTGGTTGGACGTCGGGGTAGATCTTCATATGGTGCTCGATAACTTCCCTTGGGATGCCTGGCATTTGCGACGGCTGCCAGGCGAAGACGTTGACATTAGTTTGCAGGAAAGCGGTGAGCGCCGATTCCTGCTTGCTGTCCAGACTTCCCATGATACGGGTAGTCTGAGCAGCATCAATGCCAATCTGTATCGTCTTGATGGGCACGTCGTCATCGTCGGAGGGCTGCACTCGTGGTGCAGCGGCGTCACTATGCGCACGCGGGTCTCGCAAAGGCTTACTGGATCCAGTATCGCTCAGGGCAGGTGTCAGGGCTATTGCCAGCACTCATAGCTTCTCCAAAGCCATCACCGCAGCAGCACGATCTCCACAGATCTTGAGTACGCCAAAGGATGTCGGCATCTTGAGGATGATGTAGCCATAGTGGGCTACTCCATAAACCGGTACAGGGCTGGCCTGCCAATGATGGCATGGTAGGGGAGGCTAACCTCCGCGACGTCGAATAGGATATTCTCCGACCTGAAGTTCTCGGATGTCCCGAGGGTCACCTGGAGGTGGATGCAGCCGTAAGGGATAATAGTCTCGGGGCCTACCTCCGAGAATGGTCTCGATGGGGAGAGCTTCGACATGGGTATCTTCAGCTTGTTGAAGGTCGCACGGCTGATGAGGTTGAGGCCTACTCCACCATCTACCAGGACGTGGTAGAACTTCACATTGGTGACGGTGGGGGCGACAAGGAGGGGCAGAAGCCCAGCTCCCGCCATGTTCTCGGGGCAGTAGGAGGCGTCGAAGCAGATCGGATTCTCCATCCATCTGTGGTGTGGTGCCAAGGCATGAGTAGATGAAAGTGCATCCAGGAATCCCTTGTGGGTTTTGGTTGATTTATGACAAGCAAATGAGATCCTAACCACATTGTTGAGATAGGCACATGTTCTAATGAGAGAATGAACAAAGTGCCAAAAAGAAAGGAGAATGAGGAGCAATGCGGAAAAGATCTCAAGAAACAAGTGTAGTAGATCATTGTGTGTGGAGTGTGTTAAGGAAACACACTCCAAGAGCTCAAGCACAAATAATCTCACACATTGCACAAATTTATACAGGACCAGACTAGTTCGACTGACACCAGACTAGTCCGATATCTTTCTGCACCAGATCGGACAAGTCCTCACAATGCGGACTTGTCCTCACAGTCCAGTTTTTCACTGACTGGACTAGTCCGATATCTATCTGACTAGAATCGGACTAGTCCTCCCCAGTGCGGACTAGTCCCCCAAACACTTTACAAGTTACACAAAATCGGACAAGTCCGATAACACAACGGACTAGTCCAATATCTTTCTGATGCCAATCGGACAAATCCGATATTAGAACGAACTAGTCCGAAATTCCCCTGACCTAAATCAGACAAGTCCTCC
Source organism: Tuctoria greenei (assembly GCA_036927565.1). NCBI lineage: Eukaryota > Viridiplantae > Streptophyta > Magnoliopsida > Poales > Poaceae > Tuctoria > Tuctoria greenei. The sequence goes on from JAYESD010000011.1 coordinate 98,727,688, forward strand.
AAGTGCGGACTTGTTCCCCAAATTCACTTAGGGTTTCACTTATCTGGACAAGTCCGATATTTATCGGACTAGTCCGAAGATTTCCATAACCGAAATCAGACTAGTCCGGCTTCACTTCGGACAAGTCCGATATTTGGGGACACCTAGGGTTTCCTACACGCAGCACACCGGACTAGTCTGGTGTCCACCACAGACTGGTCTGATCTTTCTGAACCCTAACGGTAACTTTTGGAAACACCATATAAATAGGTGTGCACGGCCCATCTTTCATAACTCTCGACACCCTGCGCCATCACACCCTCCAAGAGCCTAGAAAACTCGTCTCTCCATGTGATACACCACAAGAAATCTTGATCCTTTGAGGATACACTTTAGATCCAAGGAGAGACGTGGTTCTTCACTCATTGAGCTCTTGGTTTGATTCCCTAACACACTCATGTGGTTTTCATTGTGATCTTAAGAGTGTGTTCTTGGTGGTGTTCATCTTGTAATCTTGGGGAGCCCTCAACGTGTGAGAAGGCCCCTTGAATTTGGTTATTTGCCCTTTGTGATCAGTGAAGACGATTGACCTCCGTGGCGATCCGACGAGGGTAGGGTTGGAGAAGACCCGGTCCTTTTGTGGACTCCTCAATGTGGACGTAGGTTGCCTCTGTGGGAACCGAACCACGGGATAAAGAACTTGTGTTCTTACTTTGCGCATATAGTTCTTACTTTTCATATCAATCTAGGGTTTCAATCAATCTCGTTCACTTTACATTGAAACATTGAATATAAGATTAACTTGTGGTACATTCTAGTTCATAGTAGTGTGACATTGCAATTACAACTATATTTCCGCTGCATACATCCTAGGATCAAGATAATCGATCAAATTTGATCAATCTAGTCAGTACACACCGGACTAGTCTGCACTCTACCAGACTAGTCAGATATCTCTGGATTTGATCAATTTGCTAAGTGTTGTAGGATCCGGCTAAAATCAAAAAGACCTATTCACCCCCCTCTAGGCCACATTCATTTGGTATCAGAGCCTGACTCTTCAAAAGGAGACTAATTGCTCGAAGAGATCATGTCGGACATGAAGGACGTACACAAGAGCATCAACCAAAAGAAGGTTGAAGAAGAAAAAAACCAAAAATTAGAGAGGCTCCTAGAGGCCATTCAAGACATCGAGGATGATGATGAGGAGATGCTGGAACTAAAGGCGCTCCTAAGGAAGAAAACCCTCTCCAAGGGAAAAGTGAAGATCAAAGATGAGAAGAAGAAGAGGAAGGGGAGTAGTCACACCGACTACTCCCTATATCCTTTCAACTACGATCGTCTTAACTCTAGCAATAATCACTACTTATCTATTCCACTTGGAAAAGCCCCACATTTTGATGGCAATGACTACTCAATGTGAAGGTAGAACATGAAAATGCACTTGATTTCTCTCAATCCAAGTTTGTGGCATATTGTCTGTACAGGAATAGATATCCCGGATGACGATGAAGAGCTCACACCAAGCCAAGAGCAAGCGATTCATCGGAATGCTCAAGCCGCAGCAGTCATTACTTCTTCGCTCAGTCGGGACGAGTTCACCAAAGTGGATGGATTCGATATTGCAAAGGAGATATGGGATACATTGCAAACCGCACACGAAGGCGATCATCATGTGCGAGAAGCAAAGATTGAAATGATTGAAGGCGAATTGGGAAGATTTGCCATTGAAGGAGATGAGTCGCCGCAAGACATGTACAACCGCCTAGAGATACTCATCAACAAGTTTCGAGCATATGGAAGCAAGAAGTCGAACAACCATGAGGTGGTTAAGCTCATTCTTAGAGCTTTCATGCCTCGCAATGTCACCTTGTGCTCGAGGATTAGAGAAAGCCCCGAGTACAAAAAAATGACCCCAGATGAGTTACTTGGGAAGATCATCAATTTCGAGATGATGGAAAAGCAAGCGAAGCATGTCAAGGTGATTGCCGATCTCACCTCGGCAATGAAGAAAGGAGTCGCTTTGAAGTCCACTCTCAAGCCCTTGTATAAAGAAGCTCGAGAAGCTCAACTAGAAGAAGACGGTGATGATGAGAGCAGCGACTTGGATGAAGATGACATGATACTATTCATGAAGAAATTCAAAATAATGGTGAAGAAAAGACAAGGGGCTAAATCAAGTGAAGGAAAGTACAAGGATAAATAAAGACCGAAGTTGAGGCGGGCATGCTATGACTGTGGTGAGTATGACCACTTTATAGTTGATTGCCCATATGAAGAGAACAAGAAGAAGACCAAGGAAACGAAGCCTCAACCCAAGAAATTCATCAAGAAGAAGAAGCAAGCTGAACAAGCGCATCTAGGGAAAGAGTGGGACTCAAATGATGAGTCCTCATCCAAAGAAGAAGAAGAGATTGCTAGCATAGCCATCAAGAAGAGATCCAAGAAGTCCACTCTCTTACCTACTCTCAGCGCATGGAAAGGGAACGGCACTTGCCTCATGGCAAAGGAAGGTAAACGAAAGGCCTATTCCTTCGGTGGATCTAAATGGGTGCTAGACAGTGGTTGCACCAACCATATGACCGGAGAAAGAAGGATGTTTGTTGAGTATGTAGAAAATGAGGATCCAAGCGAGGGCATCTATTTTGGAGACAATAGTCAAGGAAAAGTGCTCGGTACCGATAAAATTTCCATATCATCTCAACATACTCTTTCTCATGTGTTACATGTTGATTCCTTAGATTATAACATGTTGTCCATATCTCAATTATGTGACAAAGGTTATAATTGCTTGTTCACTAATGAGGGTGTGACCGTCTCTAGAAGGAGTGATGGTTCCATTACATTCAAGGGTATGTTAAAGGGAAGGCTTTACCTCGTTGAGCTCAACAAAGATAAAGCCGAACTTGACACATGCTTGATTGAAAAGACCAACATGGGTTGGTTGTGGCATTGATGGCTAGCGCATGTTGGTATGAGGAATCTTCAAAAACTCCTCAAGGAAGATCACATCCGAGGTTTGAAGGATGTTGTTTTTGAGAAAGACAAGCCTTGTGGCGCGTGCCAAGCCGAGAAGCAAGTTGGGGCACCTCATCCCGCGAAGAACGTCATGACTACAACAAGACCGCTCGAACAACTTCACATGGACCTATTCGGTCCAATTGCTTACATAAGCATTGGCGGTAATAAATATGGCTTAGTAGTTGTTGATGATTTTTCACGCTTCACTTGGGTTTTCTTTTTACATGATAAGTCAGAAACACAAGTAACACTCAAGAAGTTTTTCAAGCGTGCTCAAAATGAGTTTTCATTGACGATCAAGAACATTTGAAGCGACAACAGCACAGAGTTCAAGAACACACAAGTTCAGGAGTACCTAGATGAAGAAGGCATAAAGCACGAGTTTTCAGAACCTTACTCCCCTCAACAAAACGCAGTTGCCGAAAGGAAGAACTGAACCCTCATAGAGATGGCGAGAACAATGCTCGATGAATACAAGACCTCCGATTGGTTTTGGGCGGAAACAATTAACACCGCTTGCCATGCCATAAACTGACTCTACCTTCATCGACTACTCAAGAAGACATCATATGAGCTACTCACCGGTAACAAGCCTAATATTTCATATTATTGAGTTTTCGGTTCTAAATGCTATATTTTGAACAACAAGCCTAGGACTTCAAAGTTCGCTTCAAAGTCCGATGAAGGTTTCTTGCTTGGTTATGATTCGAACTCTTACGCCTATCGTGTCTTCAACAAGACCTCTGGACTTGTTGAAGTAGCACTTGACGTAGTGTTTGATGAAAATAACGGCTCCCAAAATGAGCAAGTTGATCAATGTGTGCTAGAAAGAGAAGAAACTCCTTATTAAGCACTGAGAAGAATGGCATTAGGAGAAGTTCGACCACAAGAACCAACTTTACATGTGCATGAGAAAGATGAACCACAAGAGGAGGTCAATGATCAAGGGGGAGCCTCCATACAAGATCAACTTCAAGAAGACGAAAATGGTCAACAAGTAAATGAGGGCAACCATCTAGGGGGGAGAAGAACATGATCATGAAGATTCAAGACAGCAAGTGGCACACCCAAGAGTACACCAATGCGTCCAAAGGGATCACCCAATCGATAACATCATCGGTGACATCCAAAAGGGAGTAACTACTAGATCTCGAATAGCTAATTTTTGTGAGCATTATTCGTTTGTATCCTTTTTTGGAACCGCACAGGGTTGAGGATGCATTGAAGGACCCGGATTAGGTAGTGTCCATGCAAGAAGAACTCAACAACTTCAAATGGAATGAGGTGTGGGAACTAGTCGAAAGACCCAAGTACAACGTCGTCGGCACCAAATGGGTCTTCCACAACAAACAAGATGAACACGGGGTGGTGACAAGGAACAGGGCACGACTTGTGTCCAAAGGGTATTCACAAGTCGAAGGTTTGGATTTCGATGAAACATTTGCTCCCGTAGCCAGACTTGAATCTATTAGAATATTACTTGCATATGCTACTCACCATGATTTCAAGCTATATCAAATGGATGTGAAAAGCGACTTCCTCAACGGACTAATCAAGGAGGATGTGTATGTGGAGCAACCCCCGGATTTGAAGATGAAGAGTTCCCCGACCACGTCTTTAAATTGCGTAAGGCTCTCTACGGCCTCAAACAAGCTCCTAGAGCTTGGTATGAGTGCCTTAGAGATTTCATAATTGAAAATGGTTTTAAGATCAGTAAAGTAGATTATACATTTGTTTACAAAGAACTTTGACAATGATCTCTATATTTGTCAAATTTATGTTGATGATATCATCTTTGGTTCCACTAAAAAATCTTTGTGAGGAATTTAGTAAGATTATGACAGATAGTTTTGAGATGTCTATGATGCGAGAGCTAAAGTACTTCTTGGGATTCCAAGTGAGGAAACAAAAGGAAGGGACGTTCATAAGCCAAACTAAGTACACTCAAGACATACTCAGGAAGTTTGGAATGGACAAGGTGAATCCTATAAAGACTCCCATGGTAACGAATGTCCACTTGGATCTCAATGAAGATGGACCAAACGTCGATCAAAAGGTATATCGCTCCATGATAGGATCTCTACTCTACTTATGTGCATCTAGGCCAGACATTATGTTGAGTGTATGTTTGTGTGCAAGGTTTCAAGCCAACCCAAAAGAGTGTCATTTGACAGCCGTAAAGAGAATCTTGCGGTAGTTAGTTCATACACCCAACCTAGGCCTTTGGTATCCCAAAGGTTCCAAATTCAATCTCATTGGTTATTCCGATGCAGATTATGCCGAATGCAAAGTAGATAGAAAAAGTACCTCCGGTACATGCCAATTCCTAGGTAGATCTCTAGTTTCTTGGTCCTCCAAGAAACAAAACTCCATTGCCTTATCCACGGTCGAAGCGGAGTATGTTGAAGACGGGAGTTGTTGTGCACAACTCATTTGGATGCGACAAACTCTAAGGGATTACGGTTACAATATGGGCCATATTCCACTCCTTTGTGATAATGAGAGTGCCATTAAAATTGCTCATAATCCCGTTGATCACTCTAGGACCAAACACATAGACATCCGGCATCACTTTTTGAGAGACCATTCAATGAAGGGAGATATAGCCATTTCACATGTGAATACCAAAAAACAACTAGCTGACATATTCACCAAGCCACTTGATGAAAGACTCTTTTGCAAACTCTGAAATGAACTAAATATCCTTGATGCTCGAAATGTGGCTTGAAATCTTTTATAACTGAATGCTATCTTCAAAATGCATTGATTGTGTTGTTGAAATCATCTCTCTCAATTTTTCTGAAAAAACTATGTCAATTACTAGATCTTGGTGAATTATGGTCATTGCTTGATTGTTGCATGCGTACTGATCATATTCATCAAGTTTATACAATTTGCTTTGCCTCCCTATTTTCTTAATGAGTACCTTCAAAAATATAAAAATGGGCTAAGCATTTCTTCCCTGGTTACCACGGACTAGTCCGTGGTTGCCTGGACTAGTCCGCCCGTGCAGACTAGTTCGCAGAGTGATGGTTAGGCCGGACTAGTCCGGCAAACCATGGACTTGTCCGATATAGTCTCTGGAAAAGTTCGGACTAGTTCGATTATTTTCAGACAAGTCCGATTTTTTATGTCCATAACACTAGCCGCTGCCAAACCCTAATCTTCATCACCCCACACTTGCCTCAAGATTTCTCTCTCCACGCTCGAGCTCCCCAAGGCGATTTCCATCATCCTCCATCAAAACTCCTCGGATTTTGGTGGAAAACAACCTCCATTGCTCAGGGATTGAAGACCACGAACTTGTCCGCACCTTCAACCCCTTTATTCTCAAGAATCAAGCAATTTCAGTAAAATCTCATCCCAAACCCTAGAAATTGCTATTTCCTTCAATGTTGTTCAAGTAGCTTAGTTCCTTTCACCATATACATGCTTCCTTGATGTATTACGTTGGTGCTAAGCTATTTGTGCATTAGGAATCACCATTTGTATCATAGTTAGGGTTTTAGAGGTTGAATATCGGACTAGTCCGGTCCATGCAAGGACAAGTCTGGTCAACCGGACTAGTCCGTGCCTGTACACTGGACTAGCCCAATTTTTCTGAACTCAACCCTTACTTCTTAATTCCTCAATGCAATTCATTGTCATCTATTCTCATCAATACCTTATTAAATCCATTCTCGGGAGAATGTCAAGCACCAATGACAAAATTCCAATTTTGAGGCCAAGATGGACCACGAAGCCGTGCTTCGGTCCTCGACAGGCCAAAGCAAGACGCGACAAGAGCGCCATCCGAGCCGGCTCCTTCACCTCCCCAGGCTCGACGGAAGGTGCTCGCAGAGAAGCCTGCCTCCAAAACTTCTGCTGGAGGTGGCCCTAGCTCAGCAAGTGCTCGCCAAGCAAAGGGCAAAGGCAAAGGGATTGCAACGGGGCCGATTGGCCCCCTCAAGATGTCTGCTCCAAGGGAAGGGGTCCGGGATCCTGCTGAGGAGAGATTCAATGGCAAGGGCAGCGACACGGCTGCAAAATTCAGAAATGTGGATTGTTATAGCCGACCAAAGCAAGCTGCTAATGGGAGATTCTGGAGTAATTTTCATGCAGATTTATACAAGACTATCTATCTCCCAATGAAGACCCCAGTTGTGCGGAGCCAATGGATAGATTGGGCACACTTTGAGAAGAAGGGTTGCTCACCTTTTGTGGAGGTGATCGAGGCAATTGAAAAGCATGGATTGAAGGACCTCTTTGCCTTCAGAAACAACTGGAATGATGAAGTAATTAGCCAATTTTATGCTACATGCCACTTTGCTAGTGATGAGGAAGAGCGGGTGGCTTTGATGACTCATGGATCCAAGTACACCATTACATATGAGGAATTTGCAAGATTGCAACATCTTGACACCTCCAGTAATGAAAATTTGATAATTCACAGCATTAGTGTCATTGAGAAGGACAGGATGAAGTTTCTCTATGAACCCCACTCAAAGTTCAATCCTCCTTATACCAAGAATATGAAGCCTTTCTTTGTGGTGCTAAACGGGGTCCTTAGGAAGACCATTTCCCTGAAGGATGGGGATGCAGGAAGTGTGCAAGGCTACCTCAGGACCTTGATGAAGGTCATAAGCAAAGACAAAAAAGTTTGATGTCTTTGACTACATTTGGAATGATATGGTCAACATCTCCTGCACGCCGAACAGATCTTGTGGCTATGCCCCCTATCTGATGTTTATGATTGAAAAGGTCATAGGCATCAAGTTCGTTAAGGGTGTGGAGCACACCCCCTTGAGGACCCAGAAGCCTTAACAAGCAAGTGCTCAAGCTACTCATTCTCCTACTTCCAGTGCAAAGGCTCCGGCGAGAGCTAGTGGAGATGTTAGGGCTGCTCCCGCCACTAGGGCCCCTCCTCAAAATGGGTCACCAAGTGGCATATTGAAGCTTGTCAGCTATTTTGCCTCTTGCAAGAAGGCGGAAGGCGGAAGTAAACACTCATAAGCTGAACAAGAGGAGAAAGGTCGATATGCGATACGTCAAGGAGAATGTGAAGCACATCTGCCAAAAGCTAGAGATCAAACCCATTGGATCTCCAGTCATTTTTGATGACTCAGATTATGATTTCACCGAGCTCGGGCCCTTGACTCCCTCCGAGCTTGCCTATTTTGGCATTGGGGACTCGAGTGGTACTGTTCCTCCTCCTCCTCCTCATCAGCTCAAGAATGAAGACAAAGACGATGAGAGGACCAACAGTGAGGCTTGAATACCTTAGGTTCCTCCTCTCCTTCTTTTTGGTGTCTTGATGCCAAGGGGGAGAGATTGAGGGGGAATCTTAGGAGTCTTAGGCTTTAGCTATAGGCCGCGAGGAGAGCGATCTTTTTGTATCTTTTGTCTCATTGTGCGTTGTAAGACTTATATCATGCTGTTTTGGTGCTTTTGGTCTTGTGATGCAATGTTATGAACTGCTTATGAAGATATTGATGAAATTTGTGATTTTTCTCAAAAAATGACATATATGCTTGTTGTTGATATATTTGATATCAATTATGTCATTCTCATCATGATTATCGTTTATACATACTTAGTTTTGCATCCCACCATAAAGAGTGCACATATGACTTATGTTTTCATTCCTTAATGTGTTTCAAACTCATATGTGCACACTTTATGAAAATGTCAAATTTTTATCATATTTTGTGAAATCTCAATTGGTTGTCATCAATCACCAAAAAGGGGGAGATTGAAAGTGCATCTAGGAATCCCTTGTGGGTTTCGGTTGATTTATGACAAGCAAATGAGATCCTAACCACATTTTTGAGATGAGCACATGTTCTAATGAGAGAATGAACAAAGTGCCAAAAAGAAAGGAGAATGAGGAGCAATGCGGAAAAGAGCTCAAGAAACAAGTGTAGTAGATCATGTGTATGGAGTGTGTTAAGGAAACACGCTCCAAGAGCTCAAGCACAAATAATCTCACACATTGCACAAATTTATACAAGACCGGACTAGTCTGACTGACACCATACTAGTCCGATATCTTTCTGCACCAGATCGGACAAGTCCTCACAATGCGGACTTGTCCTCATAGTCCAGCTTTTCACTGATCAGACAAGTCCGATATCACCACAGACTAGTCTGATATCTCTCTGACTAGAATCGGACTAGTCCTCCCCAGTGCGGACTAGTCCCCCAAACACTTTACAAGTTACACAAAATCGGACAAGTCCGATATCGCAACGGACTAGTCCGATATCTTTCTGATGTCATCGAACAAGTCCGATATTAGAACGGACTAGTTCGAAATTCCCCTGACCTAAATCGGACAAGTCCTCCAAGTGCGGACTTGTTCCCCAAATTCACTTAGGGTTTCACTTATCCAGACAAGTCTGATATTTATCGGACTAGTCCGAAGATTTCAAGAACCGAAATCAGACTAGTCCGGCTTCACTTCAGACAAGTCCGATATTTCAGGACACCTAGGGTTTCCTACACGCAGCACACCGGACTAGTCCGATGTCCACCACGGACTAGTCCGATCTTTCTGAACCCTAACGGTAACTTTTGGAAACCCCATATAAATAGGTGTGCACGGCCCATCTTTCATAACTCTCGACACCCTGCGATGTTACACCCTCCAAGAGCCTAGAAAACTCGTCTCTCCACGCGATACAATGCAAGAAAGCTTGATCCTTTGAGGATACACTTTAGATCCAAGGAGAGACACGGTACTTCACTCATTGAGCTCTTGGTTTTATTCCCTAACACACTCATGTGGTTTTCATTGTGATCTTAAGAGTGTGTTCTTGGTGGTGTTCATCTTGTAATCTTGGGGAGCCCTCAATGTGTGAGAAGGCCTCTTGAATTTGGATTTTTGCCCTTTGTGATTAGTGAAGAGGATTGGCCTCTGTGGTGATCTGACGAGGGTAGGGTTGGAGAAGACCCAGTACTTTTGTGGACTCCTCAACGAGGACGTAGGTTGCCTCTGTGGGAACCGAACCACGGGATAAAGAACTTGTGTTCTTACTTTGCGCATATCGTTCTTACTTTTCAATCTAGGGTTTCAATCAATCTCATTCACTTTACTTTGAAACATTGAATATAAAATTAACTTGTAATACATCCTAGTTCATAGTAGTGTGACATTTCAATTACAAGTATATTTCCGCTACATACATCCTAATATCAAGATAATCGATCAAATTTGATCAATCTAGTTGGTACACACCGGACTAGTCCGATATCTCGGGATTTGATCAATTTGCTAAGTGTTGCAGGATCCGACTAAAAATAAAAAAGGCCTATTCACCTCCCCCCCCCCTCTAGGCCGCATTCAGTAGAGGTTGTTGATGACATTGCCCGGCGTAGGGTCTTGACCGCACTCCTGGATGCGGGTTCCCAAGACCCTCCACAGATGACGTGGAGTGCCTTTTGACGCTCGCGATTGCTGTTGAGGTCGCAGTTCACCGCCTGGTGAACCACTTCCACAACGCATTCAAGAATCTGGAAATCCATCTCCGCGTCTTCGTCGACATGCTGGTTTACCTTTCGCGGCTTGATCTTGCCACTACTTGAAGGATTGATGAACATTATGGTGGTGTAAGCGCTACCACTTTTTTGAGGGAAAAGTCCCCTACCTGGTGCGCCAAATGTCGAAGTGTTAATGCAACACTTCCCTCGGATCTGCTAAGGAGCAGCCTGCAGGGGTTCTTGTTCGGTGGGGCTTAGGCCTCAATCAATTGTTCTAGCAGAAGAGAGTATGACAAAGTGGTTTTTACGTGGTTCGGGCTGCAAGGAGCGTAACACCCTACCTCACGGTGGATGGTATTGCTATTATGTGTGTATGCATATGTGTATTGGGGACTGAATGTCTAGTCCTTTGTAACAGTGGCGGCCCGGGCCTTTTATAGACAAGGTCGGACACCTTACAAGTGGGGTCTCGGGGCCCGACAGATGGTCCCGTGGCGATCTTATCCTAAAGATATAAGGCTTCTCGCATAAGCTTCCTCTGATCGCTGCTTTGAAGACTCGCCATATTGTCGCCTCTCTTGTTAGTAGCCCATGCGCCGTTGCTGACGGTGGCACAAGGTGTCCAATCAGCTTATCTTGTTGCCGCAAGCTACCGACTAGGCCGAGTGGGATAGGCCTGCAGCGCCTTCTCTGTGATGCGATTGGTCGTAGCGGTCTCTAACCGTTGGCATGCTCCGCATTGTGCGTCGAAGGTGGGTGCGCATCTTCAATGCTCGACTTGAGCAAGGCGCACTATCCCATAACTCTCGCATCTTACCGTCTGAGGTGAGTTGTGGGACATGTGGCAGCATCGGGGCTGATCCCCGCTAGGGAGGTTAGCCCCGGTCCTCCGTGATGTGTGGCAGCTCCTTGGCTCGTTAGGGGACGTGGCAGCTCTGGGCCCTTTCCCGTGGGGGGTGTTGGACCCGGCACCCTGAGCCACGTGGCTGCACCGGAACTCTCCCCAAAGTTTGGGTGAGGTCCTGTCCCTACACTTTGTGTCTTGGGAGCCCGTCCCACCGGAGGGGTCGAGTCCCATCTTCAAGGCACATGTGGTGGCACCAGAGCTCGATCTTGGGGCAGGCCAAGGTTTTGGCACCTACGGGGTACGTGGCGCCTTCGTACGTGCCTCGGTGTCTTCATCCTGTGTGCGAGGGTACCCCGTATGCAAGGTACCAACAGATTTAAATTGAAGTTTCTCATTTCATTTGAATTTCCTATCAAATCCATATGATATTTCAATTTGATAAACCCCATGCATATGCTATCTGTTTTCACATTGAGCCTAGTCAAACTAGTATACCTATGTGAGAATCTTTTCATACTTCCATGATCAAGATTAGATTCGTGCACGTGCTAAACTTCTATACAGGAAGTTAGCAGATTTTCCATCATTCCATTTTCCACCTCCAAAAAGATACTCCATATATTTAGTGCCAAAAACGCTCCTCAATTTTATTCGAAAAGAAAGGGAGTAGAAGGCATGGCTATGAAAAAAGAGAGAAAATGAATAAAGCATGCTCTCTACGAATGAGCATGAGAAAAAAAAGGTAGCCATGTTTCATCCCTGCAATAAAGAGAGTGCATAAAAGGAGTCATCTTCCACCACCACAAATATTCCATCACACTTGCACAATCTTGATCTAGAAGTATGATTTGTTTTCTCCTAAGACTTACTCTTTTGACTTAGCAATATATGTGTTGAAAATATGTGTACTCTTGTTCCCTACCAAGATAAAAAAACCTTATTTAGATATAGGACGGGAAAGTAATTTCCTAGGTGAGGAAGAAAATTTCACTTACACAAAGGAGTGATTGAGAGTATAATTTGAGGAACTCAAGCCTAATTTTGAAAATCATTTAAAATTCTTCGGGATTTGGGTGGAACTTAGACATTAGGAATAATGCATGCTTTGTGAACTGTTCTATCTTTCAACCACCTAAGGATAGGCGAAGGCAAAAGCCCCATGATGACTAAGGTAAATGGTGGGTACAATTGCCAATTTATTCAATACAAGGTAGAGTGTTTAATTGTGCATTTGATACTATTGAAGCATATGACATAGTAGCAACTCATGATCAATAACCTTAGTCTTTTACTTGCCTCGGGACGAGCAAAGGATAAGCTTAGGGGAGTTTGTTGACGGTCGTTAAGTACTGATTTTGACCGTCAATATATCTCAATTATGTGACGGGGTAGGCATTTCTTACAAGCATTGCTTTTAGAAATAACCTAGTTCCACGTGTACATGGAGAAAATGGTGCATGCAGGTATTCTATGCAGAATTGAAGTGAAACCAGGGAAGGAATCCTAAAGAATATATTCCCAGCCAATTGGACGTCAACATGTGGAAGTACATGGATCAGATTTCCAACCTACAGGAGTATTTGGAGGCATCTAACGACGTGGCGGCCCGAAATGGTCAGAGGACCCACCTGTAACACTCTCATTTTCATGCATCATGCCCTGCATGCATCATTATACATGTTTAACAGTAATCCATATAAAAAGGAATGAGTTTAAAATGAATTTAGAGCTAAACCGCACTCAAAAGGGGAGTGCGGACTAGTCCGGTTTTGGTGCGGACTAGTCCGATTTCTCTCTGACCTTCATCAGACTTGTCCATTTTGCTGCGGACTAGTCTGTTTTTTCTCTCTGTACAGTTTTGGACATGTTCGGTCCAATGCGGACTAGTCCGGTATCCCAATTCCTTGGAAATTTTGCTAAGTCCCTGGACTTGTCTCGTATTCCAGTGGACTTGTCCGTTTTCCCTCTAACTAAAATTGGACCTATCCGGTTTTGGCCAGACTTGTCTGATTTTCCTCTGACCATGTTCGGACTTGTCCGATATAGTCCGGACTTGCTTGTTTTTCCCTCTGTCAGTCTTTGGACTAGTCTGGCCATTTTCGGACTTGTCCGGTAAATCGTGATTCCGAGTTTATCTTTTGTTCCACGACGTGTTTTTGGGTTTTGCCTTAAGAGGGCCTAAGGACGTCGTGTCTAACTCTTTTTGGAGCCCATGTGGGATCCCACACCGGCCTCCACCCATTCCAAACTCGAAATCCATCAAACCCTAGCCCTCCACCCATATATAAACAACCCCACCCCTTGACTTTGCATCCTTTTACCTCAATTGAAAGTTCACCCAAGCCCTAGTTCGTGAAGAGCCGCCATCAAGGAGGGAGAAGGAGATCCCGAGCAAGAAGAAGAAGTGGAGGAAACGAAAGAGGATCAAGATCTCCATCAAGTTTTCGTTCTTTATCACCAATTCACCTTCAAGTTCTTCATCAACCCTAGATGGCCAAGATCCAAGTGTTGCCTCCAAAACCCTTGTTTTATTAGAGTTCTAAACACCTGGTACACCTTCTATTTCCTCTTTCTCATGTGAATTCAACCTCGTTTCTCCAAATTCACGTCGATCTAGAAAACCCTAGTTCACTATTCCTGTGAAGGGCGGACTAGTCCAATTTTGCAATCTGTTTCCTGCTCAATTAATTCTAAATCAATTCGAATCGACTCCAAACCTATGTAGACTTGTTAATAACCATTGTAATTGATTATTAAACATTAAAAGAAACTTATTAACAAGTTTTGCCTTGCATTTGCATTAATCATGCATGTCACGAAATACTGAGTAATATATGTGCACTTATTGATTGTGATTCTTGTCTTGTATGTTTGTTACGTGGATTAGACGGATTTGCACTAGAGAATGTTTCAGAGGATCTCCAGCACTAGGAGTTTGAAGTCTTTGATCCCAATCAAGCCCAAGAGCAAGGCAAGTGTCCCTTAACATATTGATCCTATTTCGACAATAAATGTATTGTTTGCAAAATTGCATGCTTGTGTCAATTTGATGGGAATTCTATGATAGGAAGTTTCCTAGCTTTGTTTAACCACCCTTGTCACCTGGAATACATGGTAGAGAGTCGGGAAGGGTTTTTTAACTTTCTGCTTCGCTTAATTAATTGGTATGGGAAAACAACTACACATTCAATTATGCATCAGTGAGATTATGGTTAATATGAACTGGTTAATATGGCATGGTAATGGGTGATCTAAGCAAGCATGGTATGTGGATGGGTTGGAAGTTATGGTGATTTGGCTTGCTTTAGATCTAAGGACTGGTTCGTGGAGCGACCATCCAGGACTTACAGTGCCACCACGAGGCCAAGTATGGGTGCGACATAGCTGATTAATTAGGGTATTGCTGGTATTCAGCGGGTCATTTGGCACACTGGGGAAGGGGAGTCGGATTGGGTTTGGATATGGTTGGCGGGACTCCCTGGGATCCGAATGGCACAAGAGGTGGCCCTTGGTTGCAGATGTGCTCAGTTGGAGACATCAGCACCAGTGAAACCTCAATGGGTCCGTACATGCTAGTAGTCCCTTTGTAAAGGCTATTTTGTGATCTCTTGGCCAGACATCTAAGGAAGTGTGAGATGGCATAATTGAGATTCTATAGTCATCGAAAGGTGATGAAATCACAAACATGTGGGTAAAGTGGTACAACCTCTGCAGAGTGTCTAAAAACTATCATGATAGTCGTGCTCCCGGTCATGAGCAACCTGAAGCCTCACATGATTAGAGGGAAAATGGGGATTCGGGATGGTTTGGTTCGGTTATGATTATGGTTATGGTTGATAATAAGGTTTGGTACAGGTTATGGGATGGTATTATGGTTTATGGCAATGGATATGGTTAATGGTAATGAGAAATCTGGTATATGGATGATGGTAATGAAATATGGACTGGTATTATGATAACTATATGGTTTATGATGGGTTTACTTCACATACATATAATATGCTGCTTTTCAAATGTTTTAATGTACTTTTCAGCACTTAGCCTTTATTATATTCATCATTTGAATCGGCTACATATCATACTTTCCACACTTGCTGAGTACGACATGTACTCACCCTTGCAATTCCCCCACCAATAGTTGCAGGTCAGGATTGGGAGTATAACGACGATAATGTGGAGTTCTAGGTCGTGTCTGCCATCAGCTTTGCCTGTGGTTTTGATTGGAGCTACGCTATCCCTTATGCATATCTTGCTTAGCTGCTTAGTTTGCTTATTTAGTTTATATTCCGCTGCATTAGTTCAAACTTGTCATTAATATTCATTAGAGCTTGTATTTGAGGATACTCTGAATTGTTTAATAAAAGTGCTTAATTAATCTTGTTCTGCGATAATTTTATGTATATCTTTTTGTGAATGCACTTGTGTATGTGTGTTGAACGTCCTGGGCACACATGCGTTCACTTGGTTCATTTTTGGATCCGGGTGTCACAAATTGGTATCAGGGCCACAAGTTGACTGTATGACGCAACCTAGATAGAATGAACACTTTAGAGCACATAGGAGCACTCAGAAATTGATGTGTTTTTGCTTGGTGTGTAATTTCCTTTGTATTGTTGCTTGTGTGCTTAGTAGAGGATTTTGGGATGCTTTAGCATTGCCATGTCCATATAGGCTAGTATAGTTAGTTGCTTAGTTTCATATCCCTTGATGCATATAGTTGGGGATGTTGTCTAAATTCTTATCTCTTGCTTTTCTTCAGATGGTGAGGCCTTGCAACCAGAGGGATGGCAATCATGAGGAGGAGAACAATGGAGCACCTCACAACAATAAAGGACATGGACCTACCCAGGGAGCGATCAGTATTGAGCAGCTATTGCCTATGTGGAACCAGCTCATGCAGACCATTATACAGATTATGGGACGGCTGCAGGCTGGCAAAAACAACAATCATCCCCACATGCCTCCGCTACCAGCCCCACCTCCTCATAACCGGTTGGGAGAGTTCATGAGGACTAGGCCACCGACTTTTGCTCAAGCTGCAGACCCTATGGATGCTGATGATTGGCTCAAGTCCGTGGAGAAGAAACTTGCAATAGTCCAATGCAATGACCGGGAGAAGGTTCTATTTGCTTCCCATCAACTCGTTGGAGCAGCTGCCGATTGGTGGGATTCGCTATGCAATGCCCATTAAAATCAGGAGAGGATCACTTGGGCTGAATTCTAGGAGAGCTTCCATTCTAATTATGTGCCGGAAGGTGTTATGATCTTGAAGAGGCAAGAGTTTTAAAACTTGAGGCAAGGAAGATCGAGTGTGGGTGAATATCTCAATAACTTCACTCAACTTTCAAGGTATGCGCCTAAGGATGTGAGTCGGAGCAGTCAGAAGCACTACTTGTTCATGAGGGACTTGAACAATGAGGTCCAAGTGCAATTGTTGAATTGTGATTATGCAAACTTCCAGAAGCTAGTGGACAAAGCAATTGTGGTTGAGAACAAGGTATGTGAGATCGAGCTAGACAACAAGAGGAAGGCGCCATATCAAGGACAGCAACAAGGAAGTAATGTGCGCCCTCGCTTTGCACCACCTAATGCACCTTATTTCAGTGCCCCTGCGCCTACTCATCGCCATGGATATGCACCGTGCCCAGCTCAGTTTGTGCAGCAACGCCCTGTTATGCAAGCACCTAGGCCTCCAATGCCTTTTGCACCTTGTGCCAATTTTCCTGGTGCAAATGTTCAGAATCAAGTTCGTCCCAATAATTCTGGTGCAGTTAGGAAGTGCTATACATGTGGAGAAGCAGGACACTTTGCACATCAATGTCCTAAGTCAGGCCTTGGTCAAGTAAGCAATACGCCAAGACAGAACCCAAGACCCAATGGAGGACAACTGCAAGGAAACTGTGGACAGCAGAATTTTGCTCATGGCAACATGAACCATGTCTCTATGTAGGATGCTCAACAAGCGGATGACGTGGTTATTGGTATGTTTCTCGCAAACTCCAACCCGGTGACTATGTTATTTGATTCTGGAGCATCACATTCATTCATTGCATCAAAATATGTTGCCAAGTATAGTTTGCCTATCTCTCATATGAAGTTTACTCTATTGGTTAAGTCTCCTGGAGGAGAGATGAGGACAAATATAGTATGTCAAAAGGTAAGCCTTAGAATAAGGGGGGTAGACTTCTTCGCCAACCTCATTGTTTTGGATTCTCAAGGATTGGACATTATTAGACTTCTTCGCCAACCACATTGTTTTGGATTCTCAAGGATTGGACATTATACTTGGTATGGACTGGTTGAGGAAGCACAATGGAGTTATTGAATGTGCTACAAAGACAGTGAAGTTGACTAATAAGGAAGGTATCACCATAGAATTTGAAGCATCTCAACACGCACTAAAGCAATTGGAGCTGAATCACATGGACAGTGTCGCAATTGAAGAGATTCCAGTGGTGTGCGAATTTTTGGATGTGTTCCCGAATGAGTTGACTGGTATGCCACCTCATCGAGATATTGAGTTTGTTATTGAATTAATACCTGGGACTGCACCTATAGCTAAGAGGTCATATAGGATGCCTCCTAAGGAGTTAGCGGAGATCAAGAAGCAGATTCAAGAGCAACTAGAGAAGGGTTTTATTCGTCCAAGCTCTTCACCTTGGGGAGCACCCATTCTTTCCATGGATAAGAAGGATGGATCACAAAGGATGTGTGTGGATTACCGAGCTCTCAATGAGGTGACAATCAAGAACAAGTACACCTTGCCACACATAGAAGACTTGTTTGGTCAGATGAAGGGTGCTTGTGTCTTCTCCAAGATTGATTTGAGGTCGGGATACTTTCAAATGAAGATTAGACCATCGGACATACCCAAGACAGCTTTTCGGACACGGTATGGATCCTATGAGTACACCGTGATGTCTTTTGGATTGACCAATGCACCTGTGTACTTTATGTACCTCATGAATAAGGTTTTCATAGAGTACTTGGATAAGTTTGTTCTGTGTTTATTGATGACATTATGATCTACTCGAAAGATGAGAAGGAACATGAGGAACATTTGAGGCTCACATTGCAGAAATTGAGGGAACATCAATTGTATACCAAATTCAGCAAGTGCCTGTTTTTGTTGAAAGAGGTGTCATTTTTGGGTCGTATCATCTCAGGAGGAGGAGTATCGGTCGACCACGGAAAAGTGAGGGACATGTTGAAGTGGGAACCGCCCCAGAACGTAAAGGAAATAAGGAGTTTCCTTGGGATGGCTGGATATTACCGTCGATTCATCAAGGACTTTCCAAAATAGCCAAGCCAATGACAGAACTTTTAATGAAGGGGAAAGCTTTCTAATGGACTCAAGCTTGTCAAGAAAGCTTTGAGGAGTTGAAGAAAAGGTTAACCACAGCCCCAGTTTTGATATTTCTAGACGTGAGCAAGAGTTTTGATATTTATTGTGATGCATCAAGACAAGGACTTGGATGTGTGCTCATGCAAGAAGGTCAAGTGGTTGCATATACATCGAGACAATTGAAGAAACATGAGCATAATTACCCCACACATGATTTGAAACTTGCAATCATGGTACATGCATTGAAAATTTGGAGACACTACATTCTTGGTCATAGGTGTGAAATTTATACGAATCATAAGAGTCTCAAGTACATATTCACAAGAACGGATCTAAATTGAGGCAACGAAGATGGTTGGAGCTCATCAAGGATTATGATGTGGGGATCAACTATCATCTAGGAAAGGCTAATGTAGTGACCGATGCCTTGAGTAGAAAAGGAGTAAGTCACCAGCTCACGGTTCGAGAATTGCCATCTGAGCTATGCAAGGAGTTTGAATGGTTGAACCTTGGATTTGTGAATGAGATGGGGACCATGGAGTTAAATCCAACCTTGGAGCAAGAAATTCGACGGGGTCAGACAAAGGATGAGGAAATTCAGGAGATCAAGGAAAGGACGCAAGAGCGGAGGGAATTCAGATTTGATGAGGATGAACATGGTACCTTATGGCTTGGAAAGAGGATTGTCGTGCCTAATGTGAAGCATATTCGGGAAACAATACTAAAGGAGGCACATGACTTACCTTACTCAATTCGTGCCGGTTGTACAAAGATGTACAAGGACTTGAAGACTTGTTATTGGTGGGCTAGCATGAAAAAGGACATAGCTGAATATGTAGCATTGTGTGATGTGTGCCAACGCGTGAAAGCGGAACAACAAAGGCCAGCTGGATTATTGCAGCCATTAAAGATTCCGGAATGGAAGTGGGAAGAAATTGGTATGGACTTCATAGTTGGATTACCGCGAACCTGGTCCTGTTATGACTCTATATGGGTAATCGTGGATCGGTTAACTAAGTCAGCTCACTTTATTCCCACCAAGACCACCTTCAATGGGGAGAAGTTGGTTGAAATGTATATGGGAAGAATAGTATGTTTGCATGGAATTCCAAAGAGGATATTGTCTGATAGAGGTTCTCAATTTACCTCTAGGTTTTGGCAGAAATTGCATGAACCATTGGGAACAAGGTTGAACTTTAGCTCAGCATATCACCCTCAAACGGATGGACAAACATAGAGGACCAATCAGATTTTAGAGGATATGTTATGAGCTTGTGCTTTAAAGCATGGAAGAAGTTGGGACAAGAGCTTTCCATATGCGGAATTCTCATATAACAATAGTTACCAAGCAAGTTTGAAAATGTCACCCTATGAAGCACTTTATGGGAGGAAGTGTAGAACACCTTTGTTCTAGAAAGAGACAGGAGAAACTCAAGTATTTGGTCTGGATGTGTTGCAAGAAGCTGAGAAACAAGTCCATATTATCCGTGAAAATTTGAAAGCGGCTCAATCAAGACAAAAAGGTTATGCAGATAATATGCGGAGAAGCATAGCCTTTGAAGTGAAAGGCTTCGTATATCCTAAAGTCTCACCCATGCGAGGTTTAATATCAGAGGCAAGCTAGCACCTCGATACATTGGGCCATTCAAGATTTTGGACAAAAGATGAGAAGTAGCATATAAGTTGGAGATGTCAGCTCATCTTTCGTATGTTCAAGATGTCTTTCATGTTTTCCATCTCAAGAAGTGTTTGAGGGTACCGGAAGAACAAGTGTCAATGGAAGGATTGGAACTAGAGACAGATTTGACTTATGCTGAGCAACCGGTCAAGATCTTGGAAACCAAGGAGAGAGTCACATGATACAAGGTGATTCAATGGTGTAAAGTTTAATGGAAGAATCATGCAGAGTCAGAGGCAACTTGGGAGCTGGAGGATGATCTCAAGAACGAATTTCCCTATCTCTTCTCTTACGCATCGAATCTCAAGGGCGAGATTCATTTTAAGGGGGGTAGGTTTGTAACATCCTCATTTTCATGCATCATGCCTTGCATCCATGATTATACATGTTTAACATTAATCCATATAAAAAGGAATGAGTTTAAAATGAATTTAGAGCTAAAACACACTCAAAAGTTCTAGGGAGTGCGAACTAGTCCGGTTTTGGTGCGGACTAGTCCAATTTCTCTCTGACCTTCATCGGACTTGTCCGTTTTGCTGCGGATTAGTCTGTTTTTTCTCTCTGTGCAGTTTCGGACTTGTCTGGTCCAATGCGGACTAGTCCGATATCCCAATTCCTTGGAAATTTATCTAAGTTTCTGGACTTGTCCGGACTTGTTCGGTATTCCAGTGGACTTGTCCGTTTTCCCTCTAACTAAAATCGGACTTGCCCGGTTTTGGCCAGACTTGTCTGATTTTCCTCTGGTCAAGTTCGTACTTGTCCGATATGGTCCAGACTAGTCCGTTTTCGCCTCTGTCAAACTCCGTACTAGTCCGGCCTTTTTCAGACTTGTCCGATCAATCACGATTCCGAGTTGATCTTTTGTTCCATGATGTATTTTTGGGTTTTGCCTTAAGTGGGCCTAAGGACGCATGTCTAACTCTTTTTGGAGCCCATGTGGGACTTCACACCAGCCTCCACCCATCCCAAAATCGAAATCCATCAAACCCTAGCCCTCCACCCTTATATAAACAATCCCACCCCTTGACTTTACACCCTTTTGCCTTAATTGAAAGTACACCCAAACCCTAGTTCGTAAACAGCCGCCATCAAGGAGGGAGAGGAGATCCCGAGCAAGAAGAAGAAGAGGAGAATACGAAAGAGGATCAAGATCTCCGTCCAGTTTTCGTTCTTCATCACCAATTCACCTTCAAGTTCTTCATGAACCCTAGATCACCAAGATCCAAGTGTTGCCTCCAAAATCCTTGTTTCATTGGAGATCTAAACACCTGGTAAACCTTCTATTTCCTCTTTCTCATGTGAATTCAACCTCGTTTCTCCAAATTCACGTCGATCTAGGAAACCCTAGTTCGCTGTTCCTGCGAAGGGCGGACTAGTCCGGTCCCAAGCGAACTAGTCTGATATTGCAATCTGTTTCCTGCTGAATTATTTCTAAATTGATTTGAATCAACTCCAAACCTGTGTAGACTTGTTAATAACCATTGTAATTGATTAGTAAACATTAAAAGCAACTTATTAAGAAGTTTTGCCTTGCATTTGCATTAATAATGCATGTCATGACATACTGAGTAATATATTTGCAGTTATTGATTGTGATTCTTGTCTTGTATGTTTATTGCGTGGATTAAATGAATTTGCGCTAGAGCGTGCTGCAGAGGATCTCCAGCACCAGGAGTTTGAAGTATTTGATCCCATTCAAGCCCAAGAGCAAGGCAAGTGTCCTTGAACATATCGATCCTGTTTCGACAATAAATTTGTCGAGGAATAGTATTATTTAATTGATTTGAGCTTTTTTGTTTGCAAAACTGCATGGTTGTGTTAATTTGATGGGAATCCTATGATAGGAAGTTTACTAGCTTTGTTTAACCATCCTTTTCACCTGGAATACATGGTAGAGAGTCGGGAAGGGCTTTTTACCTTTCTGCTTCGCTTAATTAATTGGTATGGGAAAACAACTACACACTTAATTATGCATCAATGAGATTACGGTTAATATGAACTGGTTAATATGGCATGGTAATGGGTGATCTAAGCAAGCATGGTATGTGGATGGGTTTTAAGTTATGGTGGTTTGGCTTGTTTAGATCTAAGGGCCGGTTCGTGGAGCGACCATCCAGGACTTACAGTGCCACCACGAGGCCATGTATGGGTGGTGCGTAGCTGATTAATTAGGGTATTGTCGGTATTGAGCGGATCAGTTGGCGCACCAGGGTAAGGAAGTTGGATTGGGTTTGGATATGGTTGGCGGGACTCCCTCGGATCCGAATGGCACAAGATGGGGCCCTTGGTTGAAGATGTGCTCAGTTGGATACATCGCCACCGGTGAAACCTTAGTGGGTTCGTACATGCTAGTAGTCCCTTTGTAAAGCTATTTTGTGATTTCTTGGCCAAACACCTAAGGAAGTGTGAGACGGCTTAATTGAGATTCTATAGTCATCGAAAGGTGATGAAATCACAAACACGTGGTAAAGTGGTACAACCTCTGTAGAGTGTCTAAAAACTAGCATGATAGCCGTGCTCCCGGTCATGAGCAACCTGGACCCTCACATGATTAGAGGGAAACTTGGGATTTGGGATGGTTTGGTTTGGTTATGATTATGGTTATGGTTGATAATAAGGTTTGGTACTGGTTATGGGATGGAATTATGGTTTATGGCAATGGATATGGTTAATGGTAATGAGAAATCTGGTATATGGTGTAAAAGCCCTAATTTCCATAAAGCAAACTTCGGTTAAGACTAAAAATTTTGAATGATAAAAAGAAATAAAAAGGTAACGAGAAAAACAAATTAATTCAAACTCCAAAAGAGAAAATTCAAAAAAATAAACTTAGCTACTGTTCAAATGAAGTTAACATGAAGATTTGAGTTGACCGTTGGATTCCAAATATTTCAAATAGCCTCCATGGAAACTTTCATAATTTTTGAAGCAAGTTTGCTATTTAATTCAATAGCTACATTGAATTCATCTCAAATTCAAGTTTGAATTCAAATGAAACTTTGTCAAATCAACAATCTGAATTCATAATCAAATTCTCCATAATTAATCCAGACTTCCCACAATTATCTAGAAAATTTTGGACTGAATTAGGTGGTAGAAGTGAATGAGCAAGGATGAGGATGAGGGAGAGAAGTGGGACCCACTTGTCATCCTAAGAAGTGCTCTGTTCTTTCTTGCCAGGCGACACAACACTGCATGCATTGTCCACTGAGGTGCTTGATTGCCTGCTTGCTTCCAGCTGCCTACAGCAAGGCCAAGACTCCTCCTTATCCCCCTCCACGCTCCTGAGTCGACCACTTCTTCATCTGTGAGATTCCAGCGCCATTTCTGCTCCTCTCCCGACTTCTTCTCTATCCAGCCGAATTGGAGCAAAGGTACTCAGTGTTGATCACTTTTCTTTGCCTCTCCTCACTCCCCAACATCTCGCGCAGACTTATGATCAGTTTCATGCGCAGCTAGGCCAGCCCTGAAGCTGTTAAACTCAAAACCGTGGCCGCCGGAAAATTTCCACTGTTTGCCGCCTCTCTAATCACCGTCGACTCGGCGATACAAGCTTCTTCTCACCTCGTTCCTTGAAGGTAAAAAGGTGAACAAATATCTGTAGAACATGCTCATAAAATTTCAGCTCATGCCATGCCTTCTAGCCCCCGTATTTCCATTTCTTCCGATGAGCTTCGGGTATGAACAGAGCTAGGTCGTGCGCGAAATTCCTTTTCTACGTTTGATTACTCCTTGTGCACATGAGCATTGTTGTTCTACACGACCAGACACTTCATCTCCAAGAAAAACCAAAGCAAATCATCGACTATACCCTGACAAAACCGAGTTTTCCCCAACCGTCGTAATTCTCACAATCGGTCTACCGCCGACTCTCATTCCGGTGAGTTTGAACCATTTTGGCAGCATCTCCCATGTTCCCTATGTTCTCAGGAGCATATTGGTGGTCTTCCCGTACAAAATAGAGCACCGTAGGGCCTGGCCGACATGGCCGAAACCCTAGCTCCGCTCGCCGCCGTCGCACCGCCATCTCAAGCTGCCAATCGCCAACGGATGCCTCACCATCGACTTCCCCATCAATTTTTAGGCGGGGGCAGCGAGTCTGGGAGGCCGGCTTTCCCCAGGTCGGGCTGCGGCGAGGCGCCGGCGAGAGGCCGCCATCGGGCGCCGCCAGGCGCGAGGTTGACGAAGGCCCGTGGGCCTGGCCGTCAGCCTAATGCACGCGCGCCCCGGATCTGCTGCAGCTATGCGATCGCATGTGGCTACGTCCGTAAACTCTATGGCCCCGTGTGGCTTGATTCCTAATGGACAATTTTAAACCCGTGGGCCCCCTTGATTATTCAAACTTTCCCATTTAAATTTAATTCCAGATTTTGCTCCAACTTTATAAATCAATATCTCCTGGAATACTTGTCCAAAAATTCCCAAATAAATTTTGTTGGAACCAGGATGATATATAATTTCAAGTGGAGCACTTGGATCTGTATGAAAATCCATTAATTATCCTCAATAATTCCATGAAGCAAAATGCCTTTGGAATTAATTACTGGTGCTCCATTCATTAAAAAATTCTCAAATTTGTCCACATCATTCCAAATAATTCCCTTGAGTTCCAGTAAACATTTCAGGTCCGGTTGAGTTAATTTTAATAGCCAAATTGTGTTTCCAATCTCTATGTACCTAAAAATTCTAAAATGTCCAGAAACATTTCAGCAATTTGTCAAACTTCTAAATTCAATATCTCACAGTAGAATGCTTAGAAAATTGTGAAACTAACTTTGTTGAGTCACTCTTGACCTCCTCTAAACAGAACACCAACTTTTGGCCAGGTTAAAGTCTCAGATTTCCCATGAAAATTCTGGGAAGGGTTTATATACATTGAATTTTGTACAGCAGACTTCCACTAACTTAGCCCAATTTTGGCCAGAACCTCACTCATATCACCTAATGTCCACTGTAAAGTTTACAGAATCATTGACCATCATTTAATACATTTAATTTTCTTTCCTTTAAGCTATGCAATAATACCAATATTGATTCACTTGCATTATTCTTTGCATATCGAATAGTTGCCGAGCTCGAGGAGACCCCAAAACCACTGGAATTCATCAATCCGGAGACTAACTTTATTCCCGTCTTGCAGCCAGGCAAGCCCCAGTTTGCATTTAACAGTGTTTTATTTGTATCACAATATATTGGTTAGATTGTATTGTGCATTTGGTCTAGGTTTTCTTGAAGTTTTCCACTTGCATGACCAGAGAACCCATGAGAGCAGGGTAGATGTTTAAGTCCTCGACTTGTCCATGCTATGCTTAATGTTATAGTTGCTTCGGTAGAAGTCGAGTAGTTGGAATCTACTCGCGAGTTCAGGAATTGGGTTCACACGAGATTCGTCGAGTGAGAGATTCAACATTTGATTAAATATGAGACCGGGCATGGAGTAGGAGCAGAAGGACATAGGGGCCTGTGAGCTGTAGTTATGCCCGTGTCGGTCAAGGACCGATCCGTGTGCGGCCCTGTTGAGCAAGTTTGAATGTGCCGAAGACATACTGGATATATGGGACCCAGTAAACCGATGTAATTTGTCCACCTTAGCGTCAAAGCATACCCCACCGCCTTATAGGTGCGGGTTGAGAGCAGCAAGGTGTAAACCTGCCAGCAGGTACGTCATACTCTGTGTGGGGGCCTCCTGCTCGTAGCGGTGGGACCGGTTCGGCGTGTAGGTAGCGGGTGAAAGGTTGCCGCATACAACATCAGTGGAGTGTGCCTTCGCAACTCCGAGTGTGGGTGTATGTGTCATGCTATCCGGGTATCCCTGTAGGCGTATACCGATTTGAGTCGCCGTCCCTCGCGGTTATTGAGTACCGCTTGTTCACTGAGTCGTGATGTAGTTAATTGTTTGGAGCTGAATTTTATTGAATCATGCTATATGAAATAATTATGTATTGATGCTTGTATGTTTAGATCAGGTTGTTCACTAAATTTCAGATTCATGAAGCTTTAATTTGCTGCTAAAAGCTGAAAGTATAAATTAACATTAAGGCGAGTCTTTTATTACAAATTGTTGTCCTATATTACGTTTATCCTGCATATAAAGTTCCAAGCTTAGTGGAGATGGTTAGTCTTGCTGAGCCTTTGTGCTCACGGATGCTATTTTATGTTTTTGCTGCAGATGATGATGTTTATGATGAAGGGTTCGCAGGTGAGGCGTTGCTCCCGTCAGGGTACACGGCAGAGTGGGAACCCTGCACGCCGCCGTGATGTTTTTGTATGCTGCCAGTGTGATTCCGTTCTGGGGCTGAACGGAATGACTTTTGCATAGCTTAGGCATGAGTGTCGAGAGCTATGAACTTATCTTCCACTGTAGTGTATTTAAATGTATATTATTTGTAAAAGACAAAGTTTGTATAATACTATGATATTTTATGTAATATGATGTATCTTTTTCTGTGTGCTGTTGGGTGCCGCATCACACGGCACCACCCAATTGCGATTCCTAGAATGTCAGGACTCCGGTCCCCACATATGGATGATGGTAATGAAATATGGACTGGTATTATGATAACTACATGGTTTATGATACTTCACATACATATAATATACTGATTTTCAAATGTTTTAATGTACTTTTCAGCACTTAGACTTTATTATTTCGTCATTTGAATCAACTACATGACATACTTTCCACACTTGCTGAGTACGATATGTACTCACCCTTGCAATCCCACACCAACAGTTGTAGGTCAGGATTAGGTGTATAACAACGACAATGCAGAGTTCTAGGCCATGTCTGCCGTCAGCTTTGCCGGTGGTGTTCATTGGAGTTGCGCTATCCCTTATGCTTATCTTGCTTAGCTGCTTAGTTTGCTTATTTAGTTTACATTCCGCTGCATTAGTTCAAACTTGTCATTAATATTCATTAGAGCTTGTACTTGAGGATACTCTAAATTGTGTGCTAAAAGTGCTTAATTAATCTTGTTCTGTGGTAATTTTTTGTATACCTTTTTGTGAATGCACTCGTGTATGTGTGTTGAACGTCCTGGGCACACATATGCGTTTACTTGGTTCATTTTTGGAACCGGGTGTCACACCCCCAGTTAGTCATTTGGAGGAAGTACACGACGGATGGTGCAATGACCAGGTCAGTCGACCAGGTGGCTCGGCTGACTTGGTAGTGGCGCCAAATGCGGTCAACTTCCACGTGTTGACCTCTTGAGATGAGCTGATAACGATGCTAACTGATTCGTGCGCTTTTGGTGGGGGTGGGGTGACCGCATCTACTCCGTACATAAATAGGGGGAAGAGGCCTCACTTTTCTTCACATGCCACTCAAGCATTCTCTCTTGTATACACTATTTCTCCTAGGTCCATAGTGGAGGTTAGGTTGTAGAGAGGAGCCTCTAGTCCCAAGTCCAAACTGGAAAAGGTATGGCTCATGTATCTTTCTTTACCAATTTGACTTTATGCATTAGAATATTAATATTATTATTCGTCTCTCTTTATACATATACTTGGGCAATGCATTTCTTGTTTGATTGTGAAGTCCATGTATGTTCTAGGTGTAGATGTTATAATGGTCTAGTTATAATACTCATATTATGTTATCATAAACATAATACACCACCACTATAGTCTAATTAGGTATTAATATGATTATGTTAATATGAATATGATAGTGCTTGGTCCCAACATTGGTTTCAATGATGTTTAGGTTAGTCATTGCCTTATAATGGTGCTTGTAACTAGGCTCTTAAGGTATTTACTTAACATGTAAGTGTGGTGCTTTGATACTTAATAGCGTTAGATGTCTCGTAGACTCACGGGTTGTAGGGGTAGGCGACAGGTGGTGACAGCCCTGTCCGTCCTTCGTAATCCCCCACGTTCGGCTATGCCACAGGGTCGAGGCGGGAATCGTCCTGAGGTTGTCAGGGGTAAACCCATGGCGCATATGTTGGACCACTAAGCTCTAGTATTCACCATTAGCATGATCATGTGTACATTCGTATTCTATGTACATGAGTAATTACAGCGTAGTAGAAGTAGCCCCTTCTCGTAGTTTAACCCTCACTAGGACAACCTTACCCTTATAGTAGATTGCTTAGATGTGTGTCACACTACCCCTGTTATCATCTTACCCTTATTCTGATAATTACTTAGTACCCCCATACCTTTATCATAAGAATAGTGTTTACTTTACTTCACCACCTTCCTTTGGGATAAATATGATACCCTTGAGAATACTATTAGATTAAATGCTATGATGGTATCTTTTGTATGCTTGCGGATCTCATCTCTCACTAAAGATGATCTGTGGTGTTAAGAAATACAAAAAATGTCCATCTTTACCATAGTAGTTACAGTAAAGGCCACCACGCTGCCTAAATGTAGAAGGAGGAGCGATTGAAGAAGATAATGTCGGTGCAGGAGCAGTGTGTCGAGAAGTCGAAGAACGAGCAGCCAAAACTGAAGAAGACTGTAGCAGACTAGCAGCACAAAGACGAGTTTCCTCATTACGGACGCCAGCCAAAGTTTCCATAAGAGAGACACAAGGGTTACGAGCAAGCAGTTGAGCACGAAGAGGCTCAAACTCATCACAAAGCCGAGTTAAGAACTCATCAGCGCGACAAAGATTAAATGCATCCTTCTGATTCTAACAAGACTGACAAGTATCTGTTGATAACTGCAGGCCAAGAGTGTTAACCTGGTGCCAAATCACAAACATTTGAGCAAAGAACTCTTCCGCAGTACCATCTCCCTATTGTAACAGCTGCTCCTGATGAATAGCAACAAGATAAGTAAACTGATCAGTGGGATCGTAATGATGACACAAAAAAGCCCACATCTTTTGTGTATACTCAAACTCAACTATGTTCGTAGCAAGGCGGTCCTCCATACTAGCAACAAGTATAACACCAGCTCGAGCATCATCATGCAACCAAGCCCTGTACACCCTAAAGGCAGACTCATAGGAAGATAGACAAGCCGCAAAGTTTGAAAGCA
Source organism: Tuctoria greenei (assembly GCA_036927565.1). Taxonomy (NCBI): domain Eukaryota; kingdom Viridiplantae; phylum Streptophyta; class Magnoliopsida; order Poales; family Poaceae; genus Tuctoria; species Tuctoria greenei. The sequence continues at coordinate 98,757,013 of JAYESD010000011.1, forward strand.
CCATCTTTTTCTTATGATCGGTAGCCTTATCTGGAATGATACACTGTGAAGGAGCAGTGGGGAAAGGCGAACATTTGAGATAGCCTGTAAGAACTCCTAAAGATGCAGACCACGCATATGTAGTCACATGCGGGGAACCCAGTCACGATAGTTGGTGTCATTGAAAAGTATCGAACAACGTAATATTGTAACCCTGCCCGATGAAGTCATCTTGATAGGACAAACGGCGACAGCTAGAGCGCAAAATAAGCAGCAGTGAGCGACAACGATAGCTCAATAGAGAAAGTAGCACGAGCTATTTTCTTTTTCTATGTTTTTTTTGCTCACCAGATCTATTCACATGTGAGTCCACCACACAAGCAAGAACAGGTGAAGTTGACCGTTGATGAAGGAGCGGGTGTAACCAGATCTGTTCACATGACTTTGCAGCTGGGGATTTCTAAACAGAGAAGAAGGACAGGAGCAGATCCAATCGGGGACCAGGCCATTGATACGAAGGCCGGAGCTGGGACAGTCATGTGGTTTCACACATTCTCGTTTGACGATATGGGCCCCGATGATGCCTGGATGGAACCGACGCGATTGACGAGGCCGAGCGGCGCACGCCTCAGCATGCACAAGTCAGGACGCGGTTGTGAGGATCAGAATCCCGACAAACCAGGAATCACATTTGGTGGCATCGTGTGATGCGACACCCAATAGCACAACACAGAAAAGAACAAAGAACTCATAACATAAGTGAGCAACTTACATTATTCTCAATGTTTTATACAAAAGTGCTTACATCAACAGAAGTCTTTATAACACCCTATCGGTCCTACACTACAACAAGTAGTAGTCGTATCAAGCCCGCAGATACTCCACTCGAGCATCACAACAGATAGCAGCGGTGTCCAGGGCTTACATATAGCTATATATATTGAAGAGGGCAAAGCCTAGAAACCCGTCATAGCTATATACCTGAGAAACTCGTATAAATGCAACCGTGAGCACAAGGCTCAGCAAGACTTAACTGTCTCACCTAAGAACATGAAACTCTACATGATGGGAATGTAAGACTTGAATTTAAGCTGCAACAAGTAAATATTCACTATCAGTAGATCCTTGTTTCAAGTATATAATAGCCAGTGTCGTCCTTGGGCACGGTAATATCATAAACTCCACAATCAAACAAGAAATGCTTCATCCACAATGTTGCAGGGTCCAAGTTTACACAGGCCTTAGCAAGTTAATTGCTTAGAATCATAACGTTAGTTATGCTATCAGCTACATAGACCAAGTTGCTTAATCATCCAGTAGGTTTCACCCATTTCCAGTTGTTACTATGTCACATCACAGTGAACAAGTATGCTCCCTTCCACGAGTGACGGTGATTATAATCAAGATACACCTGGCTTGCATGACACACACGCCCATCTGAAAGAGGTGACCAACCAATTTCATTAACGTCGTGTATGGCCACCTTTCACAAGACACCCAAGTGTTGAACTGGTCCCACCGTCCTGATAGTAAGCCTCACATACGGGTGCGCCGCAGTGACCTCTACCCTTTTGTCGACGTGTGTGATGTCTAAGATGGTAGGGTATGCCTCAACACTCAGGTTAACAAGTTACATTAGTTTTATGTGTCCACTAGAGCCAACATGCATATGGTACTTATTCAAATTTGTCCAGCGGGGCCGCACATGATATGGTCCTCAATCGACACATGCAGGAACTATGCCCACAGAACCACGTTCTTGGGCGTCCTAATCTTCCTGTCCGGTCTCCAGTTTCCTCCAAATTGATCCCACTTATTACTGTTCACGAGTAGAGCCAGTCTACTCGAGCCATACCACTTCATTCCTGTAACACCCTCATTTTCATCCATCAAGCATTGCATATATTCTTATACATGTTTAGCATTAAGCAACACAAAAGGAATAAGTTTAAAATAAATTATAATCATGCAAGCAAATAAAAATATGTTGTAGTGCGGACTAGTTCGGATTTGGAGCCCGTACTAGTCCATTTAACTCTCTGTTGTTCTCCACGGGTAGGGCGGACTTGTCCGGTATGGACCCGAACTAGTCCAGTTTTGTTCTCTATTGTCTTTTTGTACTTTTCCATTAATGCTACAGACTACTCCAAAAATGTTTCTGATGTTTTCCTAAGTCATACCCCGGACTTGTCCGTCCTAGCACTGGACTTGTCGATTCAACTTTTTGTAACTTCGATATACCTCTGAACGGACTTGTCCGGCTTGATATCGGACTTATCCGTTCATCTCTATGACTTCCAACGGACTAGTCCGGCCCTTAGCGGACTTGTCTGGTGCGCCCGACTCGGATTCAAACTTTTCCTCCATGACTTGTTATTGGGTACTTGACTTAATTGTGCCCAAGAACGTCATGTCCAACCCCTGTGGAGCCCATGTGAGACCCCACCCCGGCCTCCACCACCTCAAACTCAAAATCCATCAAACCATATATAGGGTCGAAGAGCATGTGAAAAGCTACCAGAGGGGGGTGAATGGTAGATTAAAACTTTTTCAGCAGAAGACACAAAAAAACCCTTTGGTATAAAATCAATCTGTTAAGAAATTTTGTGTGCGACTAGTATAAATGTGATCAATCATGACAAAACAGTACAGATTGTGGAGAATCAAGTCATGAAGAGAAGAAAACAAGAATAACGAAAAACCGTCGAGAAAAACTCAAGTTACGATCGAAAGATTGAATGAAGGCCAATCTATTCTACCCGAGAAAAACCAGATCGGCAACACAACAAAGAAACTCGTGTAGATCCAAAACCACAAAATCCAATGACCGTGAAATTTTCACAGATGATAGATAATCAAGTTGTGAAGACAAACCAAAAATAATCACTTCTATTGGATCTGTAAAACTAGAGTTATGATAAAACCACCAAAGTAAGGTAGTGTTGTGCAGAAACTTGATGAGAAAGACTTGATGAAAACAAGTCAGACGAACAAGGCACAAAAGTTCCTTTAAAATACAAATTTTATTGATCAAACCACAAGAGTAACAAACCAAAAGTCGTAGGCCAACACAAACCAAACTAGGACTCGTATCCTACTCAGTTTTAACCGAAACTTTTCATAACTACTCAAGACTATTCCATATGTAGATAGAAGCAATCTTAAGACTTCCAAACACCTTAGTAATGTATTCAACATTCCTAAAACAACTCAACTTCGTGCTCACCACGAAATCCTAACATAACCAACTCAAATTTTTCCATATTTGAGTCAAACCCGACTCAGTCGCAGCCTGAGTCTGTAACCTAGTTGGTTGGACCTTTCTGACCAATTCATTACATCCACATCTCTTCATCACGCCTTGGAACCATGTAGCCACGTCCATGCACACCTTTCACACGAGCAAACACCTTCCAAATACGTCCACGATACCTTCATATGCATTGTTCTTGATTCAAAAATGTTGTGTGACTTCCCGATCAACTCAACCACAATTCCTTCTGAACTTGGTTGTTGAACCTCATCTTCACCCTAAGACTAGTTCAATTGATCCCGTCACCAGCCATGTCTTGAACTCAAGTGACACCTGCACATGAACAAACAACCAATACGTCCGATCACAAGTCCATGACTTGACTCTCGTTAGTTCCGATAACCACAACACCTTATGTGAGCACCTCACATAAGCATGTTGCAAACCATAACAAAAAGATACCAACCATAACCACCAAAACACAGCAAAAACTTAGTAACAGAATATTAAGCAAAGTTTCCATAATCAAAAAGCAAGTTCAAAACATTGCAAATTAAAAGCAGAACCACTGCGATCAAGCTCTGAACCTTGCCAAAGCTAACCGGACCTTGAACCAGAGCTTACCAAAGCTAGTAGGACCTAGTGCCAGAGCTTACCAAAGCTAGTCAGACCTAGCGCCGGAGCTAACCAAAGCTAATTGGACCTAGCGCCAGACTTAGCAAAAACATGTCAGACCTAGACGAAGAAGTCGGACATATCCAAAATAAGTCGGACCTTGCATCGGACCTTGCAAGAGCTACCCAAAACAAGCCAGACCTATCGTCGGACCTTGCAGGAGCTCAGACATAGATCGGACCTTGATGAGATGGGTGTTTTGGCAAAATTCAAAACTTTTATCGTTATAGCCAATGTATTCAGCACACATAGATCTCACAATCTCCCCCTTGATGAATGCATTGGCAACACCACTGTAAGTGCATCTAGGATATACCTTGTGGGTTTTGGCTAATTGATGACAAACATATGAGATCCTAATGAAAATATTGAGATGATTGCAGGACAAACAAAGTGAAACAGCTCGGTGCACACAAAAAGGTGAAAAATGGAGTGGTGTCCAAAGAGGGATACTTTGATGGAGCTTGGAAGAACAAATTAGATTTTAAATGTATAGGGAGTGTATGAAAGACACACTCTAAGAGCTCATGACTTTGTGCAGGGATAAGGGTTTTAAAATTAACCTAACTTTCACATTGCACCGGACTAGTCCGATCATGCACCGGACTAGTCCGTCAGACTTTCTGGAGTCTCCCTTCTCTGGAGACCGGACTAGTCTGTGTGTCCAACGGACTAGTCCGTTAAACTTTCTGGAGTCTCCCCTCTCCGGAGATCGGACTAGTCCGTGTGTCCACCGGACTAGTCCGTTGAACTTTTTGGAGTCTCCCATATCGGGAGACTAGACTAGTCCATGTGTCCACCGGACTATTCTGTTGAACTTACTGGAGTCGGTTTTCACAAAAGGCCGGACTAGTCCGTTTCTAACCAGACTAGTCCGTCGGACTCTCTGGACTTCGAGTTACACAGTGACCAGACAAGTCTGGACTTGCACCGGACTAGTCCGGTGTTAGGGTTTTTCAACGGTAACTTTTTGGAAACCATATAAATAGAGAATCCACGGCCTTCCACAACACACACACGTCGAATACTGCTGGAAACACAAACCCTAGTGACGCCACTTTGTCCCAAGAGCCCAAAACACATCTCCCCACACATCTAAGGTGCAAAAAGAGTCAAATCATTTGAACACTTGGATTCGGGATTGGGAGATCGTCGTTCCTTCGTTGCGAGCTCTTGGGTTTTGATATTTCTACACTTATACTCTGCATTGTAATACTTTCCAGTGTATTTGATCGCCTCTTTCGTTGTAATTCTTGTGGGAGCCCTCAATGTGTGAGGTTGCCCCACAAACTCAGTGATTACCCGTGATAGTGGAATCAAATCGGCCTTCGTGGTGACTTGAAGAGGGAAAGTGTTGGAGACCTGGCTCTGTGTGAGCTTCCTCAACAAGGACGTAGATCTCTTGGTGAGATCGAACCTCGGTAAAAATTCGCTTGTCTCTTGTGCCTTATTTACTGTACTTTTTGTTCACTAGATCACTTGATTGCTAAACAACAATTTAAGTTGCTCATAAGTCTTCACGTGCATTCATACATTAATCTTAAATCAAAGAATCTGTTGTTCTCATTTCCGCTACTAGAAGAACCTAGTTTCCCAAACAACACTTAATCAATTCACATATTTCAGCACACTGGACTAGTCTGCCCACATAACCGGACTAGTTCGGTCAATCAAGTTTTTGACAACTCTATTAAGTGTGCAGGAAAACAAAAGGCCTATTCACCCCCCCTCTAGGCCACGTTCAATTGGTATCAGAGCAAGGTTCTTCGCACGAGACTCACATCTCGGAGAGATCAGTGGCCTCTGAGAAGAACAACGATATCTCGAAGATGAACATCAATGAGGAGGAACAAGAATCTAAAGCCTTCGATGTGATGAAAGAAAGCCCACATGATGATGAAGAAGTGCGACAACTAAAGGCACTCCTGAGAAAGAAACTGCTAGGACAAAAGGAAAAGAATAAGAGAAGACGACAGGGAGTGGTCATCACGACTACTCCCGACATCCTTACAACTACAACCGTCTCAATTCAAACAATCACTATCTCTCCATTCCTATGGGAAAGCCTCCATAGTTTGATGGAAGTGACTACACCATGTGGAAGTACAACATGAAGATGCATCTAATATCCGTGAATCCTAGTCTGTGGCACATTGTTTGCACTGGCATAGATATCCCGGACACGAATGAAGAACTCACTCCAGAACAAGAACAAGAGAATCACAGAAACGCACAAGCCGTCGCCGTGATCACATCATCACTAAGTAGAGAAGAATTCACCAAGATCGATGGTTTAGAAAGTGCAAAAGAAATCTGGGATACACTTAAGACAGCTCACGAAGGAAATAGGTCGGTTCGTGAAGCTAAAATTGAGATGCTTGAAGGAGAGTTGGGGAGATTTGCTATTGAAGAAGGCGAATCACCTCAAGACATGTACAACCGGATGAAGGCACTCATCAACAAGATTCGTGCCTATGGAAGTAAGAAATGGACGGATCACGAGGTGGTCAAAAGAATGATTAGAGCCTTCATGCCAAGAAATGTCACACTTTGCTCAATGATTAGAGAAAGCCCCAGATTTCACAAAATGACTCCGGATGAGTTATTGGGGAAGATCATAAATCATGAAATGATGGAGAAAGAGGCTCAATACGTCAAGAACTTAGCCAAACTCACCTCTTCCAAAAAGAAAGAAGTTGCTCTCAAAACAACGTGCAGACCCAAACTCAAAGAAACTCGTGAAGACCAAGACGATGGGCATACAAGCGACGAGAGCACTGATCTTGATGATGAAGAAATGGTACTATTTATCAAGAAGTTCAAACGCATGATGAAAAGAAGACACGGCAACAATTCAAATGAAGGCAAAAGCAAGGATAAAGGAAAATCCAAGGCTCGACGCACTTGCTACAACTGCGGAGAGTATGGTCACTTCATAGTGGACTGCCCCTATGAAGAAAATAAAAATAAGAAGGAAACAAGAACTCAAGAAAAAAAATTTCAGAAAAAGAAGACAAACCCATCAAGCACATATTGGCAAGGAGTGGGACTCAAACGACGAGTCCTCCTCCGATGAAGAAGAAGAGATAGCCACTATCGCAGTCAAGAAACCTACTATGAAAGCCACACTCTTCCCAAACATGGGAGGACGAGATATGAACAACCACACTTGCCTTATGGCTAAGAAGGCAAGAAAAAGGTTCGACTCACTCCTCCTACGCTAAATTCCTCTATTGATGACTTTGATAGCTCTAGTGATAATGAAGAAATGTTTAGAGGATTAAGTAAAATTGCTTTAAAGAAAATGGAAATGTTGTCGAACGAAATCTTTGAAAAGGAGGAACTTCTTAACCGACAAGAAGATATGCTCATCTGTGAAAGGAAGAGATATCAAGAAGTTGAAAAGCTTCTCGAGCTTGAAACAGAGAAGAACGAGTCGCTTGAAGTTGAGCTAGCCTTGAGTAAGGAAACTTACTCAAAGCTAGAGGACTCGCATATTGCAATCAAGGAAGAACTTGCTAACTTGTCAAAAGTTAACAAGATCCTTGAGGTTCAAGTTGAGTCACTCGAGCAAAGTGACTCCTCTTCCTCCAAGAGCTCTTCCTCCAAAGATATGAGTTCGACAACAATCGGAACTTGCACTTGCTCTAGTAAGAAGAATGTTATTTCTAATACTTCAACTTCTCATAATATGCATGCTTCTCCAAGCGGCGTCTTTGATAAGGAGAAGATCAAATATGCACACAGTGCATATATGGTCACTAGACCTCCTAATGTCAAAGATGGCCTTGGTTTTGACAGAAACAAACACATGTCTACTCCTAATCATGCTAAGAATAGAATTGTCTTTGTTAAGGAAAAATCCCATGAATCTGATTTACAAATATTGTTTTGTACATTTGATGCTTCCTATGTTCTCATGAAAGCCAAATATGGAAAAGTCATTGCTAAATATACAGGGCCACGCCACAAGAACTTGAAAACTTGTGTGTGGGTGCCCAAGACTCTTGTGACTAACCTGAGAGGACCCAAGCAAGCTTGGGTACCTAAAACCAAAGAATAATTCTTTTTTGCAGGCTTACTCCTCCGGTGGATCTAAATGGGTACTAGATAGCGGATGCACAAATCACATGACCAGAGAGAGAGGTATGTTTGTGGAGTACGAGTATAACAAAGATCTAAGTGAAGGCATATACTTCGGAGACAACAGCCAAGGAAAGGTCCTTGGTAGCGGTAACATTGAAATATCCTCTCAACACACCTTATCCAATGTTTTACATGTAGATTCTCTAGATTATAACCTTTTGTCAATATCTCAACTGTGCGACAAAGGTTACAACTGTTTATTCACTAATGAGGGTGTGACCGTTTTTAGAAGAAGTGATGGCTCGATTGCATTCAAGGGAATGTTGAAGGGCAAGCTTTATCTTGTTGACTTCAACAAAGATAAAGCCAAAATCAACACTTGCTTGGTTGCTAATACCAGCATGGGATGGTTGTGGCATAGACGGCTAGCCCATGTTGGGATGAGAAATCTGCAGAAACTTCTAAAAGGTGGTCACATCTGTGGTCTTAAGGATGTGGTTTTTGAAAAAGACAGGTCGTGCAACGCTTGTCAAGCAGGAAAACAAGTCACAGCACCACACCCCGCCAAGAATTTGATGACTACCGGAAGACCGCTGGAACTCCTCCACATGGATCTCTTTGGTCCAATTTCGTACATCAGCATCGGCGGTAACAAATACGGTTTAGTAATTGTTGATGATTTTTCAAGATTTACCTGGGTATTTTTCTTGAATGATAAATCAAAAACTTAGGGAATCTTCAAGAAGTTCTTGAAAAGAGCTCAGAACGAATTCTCATCAACCATAAAGAACATCAGAAGTGACAACGGGACAGAATTCAAGAATCTCCAAATTGAAGAGTTTCTCGATGAAGAAGGGATAAAGCATGAGTTCTCGGCACCCTACTCCCCTCAACAAAATGGAGTGGCCAAAAGGAAGAACAGAACATTGATCGAAATGGCCAGAACTATGTTGGATGAATACAAGACGTCAGATCGATTTTGGGCAGAAGCGGTGAACACCGCTTGTCATGCCACAAATCGGTTGTACCTTCACCGACTACTGAAGAAAACTCCATATGAACTTCTTACTGGTAAAATGCCTAATGTTTCTTATTTCAAAGTCTTTGGTTGTAAATGTTTTATTCTGAAGAAGAAACCGAGGGCCTCGAAGTTCGCTTCGAAGTACGATGAAGGGTTCTTGCTCGGTTATGAATCGAATGCCTACGCCTATCGTGTCTTCAACAAGGTGTCCGACCTTGTTGAAGTAGCACATGATGTAGTGTTCGATGAATCTAACGGCTCACAAGTGGAGCAAGTTGATAAGTGTGTGCCAGATAAAGAGGAAGCTCCATATGAAGCACTGAAGAAAATGGGACTTGGTGATATCTTACCACAAGAGCGAACATTCGACTCAAATGCACAAGATGAACTTCAACACGGAGGCAATGATCAAGGGGGAGCTCTTTCACAAGATCAAGATGAGGAAAATAAAGAATATCAAGATAATCATGGGAGCAATGATCTAGGGGGAGACAATGAACATGAAGATAATGAAGAACAAGCAACTACACAAGTTCCACACCCAAGAGTACATCAGAGCGTGCAAAGAGACTATCCTGTCAATAATATCATTGGAGATATTGCTAAGGGAGTAACTACTAGATCTCAAGTTGCAAATTTCTATGAATAATATTCTTTTGTGTCTTTTCTGGAACCATACAGGGTAGAAGAAGCCTTAAGGGATCCAGACTGAGTGATGGCGATGCAAGAGGAGTTGAACAACTTCAAAAGAAATGAAGTGTGGGAGCTGGTGGAGAGACCAAAGGCGAACATCGTTGGAACCAAATGGGTCTTTCGGAACAAGCAAGATGAACATGGAGTAGTAACAAGAAATAAATCGAGATTGGTGGCCAAAGGTTATTCTCAGGTCGAAGGTTTGGACTTCGATGAAACTTTTGCTCCTGTAGCTAGACTTGAGTCCATTCGTATTTTATTGGCATATGCTACTCACCATAATTTTAAGCTGTATCAAATGGACGTCAAAAGCGCCTTCCTAAATGGTCCAATCAAGGAGGAAGTTTATGTGGAGCAGCCACCGAGATTCGAAGACCAAGAGTATCCCAATCATGTCTACAAACTGTGTAAGGCTCTCTATGGCCTCAAACAAGCTCCTCGAGCTTGGTATGAGTACCTTAGAGATTTTCTGACTCAAAACGGGTTCAAAATTGGTAAAGCTGACTATACACTTTTCACCAAACATCTTGATGATCATCTATTCGTATGTCAAATTTATATTGATGACATTATCTTTGGATCCACTAACAAGTCTTTCTGTGAAGAATTTAGCAAAATTATGACGGATAGGTTCGAGATGTCAATGATGGGCGAATTGAAGTTCTTCTTGGGATTCCAAGTGAAGCAACTAAGAGAAGGTACATTTATAAGCCAAACCAAATATACACAGGACATTCTCAAGAAATTCAATATGGACAAAGCCAAGACCATCAAGACACCCATGGCCATTAACGGACATCTCGACCTCAATGAAGACGGTCCAAATGTGGACCAAAAGGTATATCGGTCCATGATCGGCTCCTAGCTTTACATATGTGCATCTAGGTCAGATATTATGCTTAGTGTTTGCTTGTGTGCAAGGTTTCAAGCCGCACCTAAAGACTATCACTTAATTGATGTAAATAGAATCCTAAGGTATCTTGTGCACACACCCAACTTGGGCCTTTGGTATCCCAAAGGATCCAAGTTTAACATGATAGGGTATTCTGACGCCGACTATGCAGGATGCAAAGTCGATAGAAAGAGCACGTTAGGGACTTGTCAGTTTCTTGGTAGGTCCCTAGTTTCTTGGTCATCTAAAAAGCAAAACTCCATTGCTCTTTCCACAGCGGAAGCAGAGTATGTTGTAGCTGGTAGTTGTTGCGCACAACTACTTTGGATGCGACAGACTCTTAGGGACTACGGCTACAATCTTATCCATATCCCGCTTCTATGTGATAATGAAAGTTATATAAAAATTGCACACAAACCTGTAGAGCACTCAAGAACTAAGCACATAGATATCTGTCATCATTTTCTTAGAGATCATTCGTTAAAAGGCGACATTGCTATTTCACATGTTAGGACTGAAAAACAACTTGCAGATATTTTCACCAAACCATTAGATAAGAAAAGGTTTTGTGAGCTTAGAAATGAACTTAATATTCTTGACTCTCGAAATGTGGCTTGAAACGTTGCATACCTGATTGAAACTTCAAACATCGCATTTTATTGTTTAAAACTGCTCCTCACCTCTTTTTCTTCTAAGAAAACTATTTTCAATGAAGAAATATTGCAGTTTATGACCACTTTTCATTGTTGTTTTTCTAATGGTCATAATTACCAAGATTATTTCCAAAACTATTGTCCTTGGATCACTATTAATCATTTCCATTTGTATCCAGTCTGTTGGGACCGGACTTGTCAGGTTTACCACCGGACTAGTCCGTCCCCTGACCGGACTAGTCCGGTCGGCCGCGTATATAAGCGGCTGGCCAGCCCAAATCAAAATTTCAAACCTCCCTCCACTTGCTCTCCCTCACCTCTCCTCTTCTCTCCTAAACGCTACCCCCCTGAAGAGACCTTCGAGTTGAGCCCTCAAAAATCAAGTTTTCTCTGTGGGGAATCCTCTCCTCGACGAGTTGATCCTCCCCTCCGGACAGATTCAAGCTTCCTCAACGCGAATATTCAAATTTCGGTAAAATTCACCCTAAAACCAAAATCTCAACTTTTCTCATTCTAGCTCGTTTCTTTTGATTCCAAGGTTGTACATTGGCTTCATAAATGTATTCCTACCACCTTCCTGTCATTTTGTATCCTTAGATAGATGTTGTGGAATTCAAGGAAATCATTAGGGTTCTTGCTAGGCTGGACTAGTCCAGCGCTCAGATACGGACAAGTCCGGTACGCTGGACAAGTCCGTACTCTGAACCCGGACAAGTCCGGTCTTTGACATCTGAATCCCTAATTTGACCTTGATCCTTGGTTCATTCTTATCTAATCCATGAACTCCTTATTAGGCACGATGTCTTTAAGCTCAGATGACAGCCCTTTCCACGTTGATGAAGAAGTTAAACATGAAAAAGCGTGGAGAGCCAAGGAGAGGTACATGAAGAAAAGACATGATGTCAATGTCCACTCTCCACCCTCCGACGACAATCTGCCTAAGAAGAGGAAGGTGGTTGTCAAGAAGGCCCAAGGAAAAGCTGTCGAGAGCTCCTCAGGGCCAAAGAGGGCTCTCAATAAAGGGAAGGGGCTTGCTAGCGGTCCCATTGGGCCCCTGAAGATGAAAAACCCAAGTCACCGCAACAGGCACCGTTCCAGTGAGGATTTCACTGGAAAAGGGGGTGAGCTAGCCAATAGCTTCAGGAAGATTAATGTGTATAATCAACATAGGCAATGCTCTGACCCAAGATTCTGGATCAACTTCCATGCTGACTACTACGAGCACGTGTACATGAAGATGAAGAATCCCGTTGTGGAGAGTCAATGGGTGAACATTGGATACATGCAGTCGAAGAAGTATCCTGCCTTTCGTGAGGTGGTTCAGGCTCTGGAGAGGCACGGTCTGAAGGAACTGTTTTCCTTTGAGAATGACTGGAACAATGAGATCATCACCCAATTTTTATTCCACGCTCTACTTTGCTCGTGGTGATGGAGACAGTCTTACTTTGATGACTCATGGTTCCAAGTATAGTGTGACTTATGATGAATTTGCAAGGATTCTCCACCTTGAACATACTCTGGATCATGATCTTGTCATCCACAATCTGCAACCCTTGGAGAAGGATGAGCTTAAGTTCCTCTATGACACAAGGATGCCCTATACTCCTCCCAACATCAAATATCTGAAGCCCTTCTTTGTGGTCCTCAACAGAATCTTGAGGAAGACAATAGCCCCGAAATATGGAGATGCGGGGACTATCCAAGAAACCTTTAGGACCTTAATGAAGGTCATTAGTGGAAGGAGACCATTCAATGTCTTTGAGTACATCTACAACGACATTGTGAACATCTCAATCACTCCAAATAGGTCTTGCGGGTATGCCCTGTACATCATGTTCATGATTGAGAAAGTGACGGGACTTGAGTTTGTCAAAGATGTCTCTCATACGGGGTTGAAGCCACAAAAGCCCACCGAGTACACCCTTCCCTCAGCACCAGCTGCCCCTTCCTCCCCCGAAGCTGAGAGAAGGTCTAAACAATCTCGAGATGTGAATGCCACAAGATCTGCAGCTGCTCCTCCTGGCTCTCCTCCTGTTCATGAACCCTCCGGTGGCATCCTCAAAATGCTCACCTCCATCTTTGCCTGCTGCCGCAAGATCGAAGTCAGGCAGAAGAAACATCAGCAATATGTAAATGCCAACATCAAAGCTATCTATGACAAACTTGAGATTGAGCCGGTTGGATCACCGCCCGTCTTCGAGGACTCCGAGGAAGATCCTGTCCCGGTGAATGATGATGAAGATTAAGATCGGACCAAAACTGAAGGAGGGAGTGGCGATGAGTGATTCCCCTCGATTTTTCCCTTTTTGGTGCCTTGATGCCAAAGGGGGAGAGATTGAGACTAGTTTGAGACTATCTCTAGTTGTAGTCATTATGCTTTTGTGATCGAGGACATGTACTTATTTTTAAAACCTTGTAATGCTATTTCTTTTCTTATGTGTGATGCTTATTGTTCTCTAATGCTTAATTCTGTGCTCATTATTATTTATCTTTATTTCATCACACTTTGTTGATCACACACCTGTTAGGCACCCCACCATAAGGTGTGTGCATATGTGAGAATCTTTTTGTGGATTTATCGTTATTCTCATATGTGCACACCTAATGAAAATCAAAATTTTATTCTCAATTGTGATATCTCAAATGGTTGTCATCAATCACCAAAAAGGGAGAGATTGTAAGTGCATCTAGGATATCCCTTGTGGGTTTTGGCTAATTGATGACAAACATATGAGATCCTAATGAAACTATTGAGATGATTGCAGGACAAACAAAGTGAAACAGCTCGGTGCACACAAAAAGGTGAAAAATGGAATGGTGTCCAAAGAGAGATACTTTGATGGAGCTTGGAAGAACAAATTAGATTTTAAATGTATAGGGAGTGTATGAAAGACACACTCTAAGAGCTCATGACTTTGTGCAGGGGTAAGGGTTTTAAAATTAACCTAACTTTCAAAGTGCACTGGACTAGTCCGATCATGGACCGGACTAGTCCGTCAGACTTTCTGGAGTCTCCCTTCTCTGTAGACCGGACTAGTCTGTGTGTCCACCGGACCAGTCCATTAAACTTTTTGGAGTCTCCCCTCTCTGGAGACCGTACTAGTCCGTGTGTGCACCGGACTAGTCCGTTGAACTTTCTGGAGTCTCCCATATCGGGAGACAGGACTAGTCCATGTGTCCACCGGACTAGTCCGTTGAACTTACTGGAGTCGGTTTTCACAAAAGGTCGGACTAGTCTGTTTCTAACCAGACTAGTCCGCCAGACTCTCTGGACTTCGAGTTACACTGTGACCGGACAAGTCCGGACTTGCACTGGACTAGTCCAGTGTTAGGGTTTTTCAATGGTAACTTTTTGGAAACCATATAAATAGAGAATGCACGGACTTCCACAACACACGCACATCGAATACTGCTGGAAACACAAACCCTAGTGCCGCCACTTTGTCCCAAGAGCCCAAAACACATCTCCCCACACATCTAAGGTGCAAAAAGAGTCAAATCATTTGAACACTTGGATTCGGGATTGGGAGATCGTCGTTCCTTCGTTGCGAGCTCTTGGGGTTTGATCTTTCAACACTTATACTCTGCATTGTAATACTTTCAAGTGTATTTGATCACCTCTTTCGTTGTAATTCTCATGGGAGCCCTCAACGTGTGAGGTTGCCCCACAAACTCGGTGATTACCCGTGATAGTGGAATCAAGTCGACCTTTGTGGTGACTTGAAGAGGGAAAGGGTTGGAGACCTAGCTCTGTGTGAGCTTCCTCAATAAGGATGTAGATCTCGTGGTGAGATCGAACCTTGGTAAAAATTTGGTTGTCTCTTGTGCCTCATTTATTGTACTTTTTGTTCACTAGATCACTTGATTGCTAAACAACAATTTTAGTTGCTCATAAGTCTTCACGTGCATTCATACACTAATCTTAAATCAAAGAATCTGTTCTTCTCATTTCCGCTGCTAGAAGAACCTAGTTTCCCAAACAACACTTAATCAATTCACATATTTCAGCACACCGGACTAGTCCGCCCACATAACCAGACTAGTCCGTTCAATCAAGTTTTTGACAACTCTATTAAGTGTGCAGGAAATTCAAAAGGCCTATTCAGCCCCCCTCTAGGCCACGTTCAACCACTTAAAATCCAAACATTGGCTTATGAAAAGTTTTGAAAATAATCAAATGAGAAAGAAAGAAATTTCAAAACAAATATTTCTCCCCCTATACTTATTTGTCCCCCTTTGTAAATCGGAAATAAAATGAGAAGAAAAACAATAATTCTCCCCCTGAGAAGAATCGTGCCAAAACACTTGTGAATGTGTGCAATGTGTGATCAATTTCTCTTCCTTTGACAATGTATTCAACAAGGTTCAAAAGAGAAATTTCAATTGCTATGAGCATAATATAACACATACATATAAAACAAAGCTCATCCAAGTCATACTATTAAGTAACTTACACTATCACATCAATGAAATACATAAAGTAGTGTAAGCCATGCTAGAGATCAAGTGTAATTTTCAATTTAGGCAAGTCATGATCTAACAAACTTAATAATTTCAAAACCTGAAAGCATGAAACTTGTTGCTGCATTTTCATTATTTTTTAAAGCACAAATTCAGATCATATGACATTTGCAAGATATTATATGCCGCATCTGCCTTATTCTAACCAACCAAGTCAAGTCTATGTCATTTGACAATCAGAAGCTTAAGGACATGGTTTTAGTCATACACAACTTCTTCCAAGTTCATATCTAAGTGCAATGATAAGCCATGTCAAAAGAAGAAGTGTGATGCATGCATATTCTCTTTATATTTTCTCAATTTATATTTGATCATAAAACTCAACATGTGAGTTGATTACTTGATTCATTCTTTATGATTAAAAGCACTTGTGATCATGCAACAAGTTCAAGATAGCAAGAAAGTTCAATCATGATTAGATTTAGTGTAAGTAATTATTCCAATTACTAGTCATGGCAAAAACTACAGAATGTATAACAAGAGTAATGTAGTAAGAACTTTCAGCATGTAAAAGGAATCACAAAATCATATATGTATGAAATACTATGCTCATATTATTTTAATTTCAGATTCACACATAGACTTACCAAGTTTCAAAAACTCCCCCTCAATTTAATCCATGAGGATGCATAACCCCTATTTCACTACGAATAAAACAAAAACGAGTGAAATCCAAAGGTTTAGTAAAAATGTCAGCCAGTTGTTGTTTGGTATCTACATGGTGTAGCACAATGTTTCCTTTTTCAACATTATCACGAAGAAAGTGATATCGAATGTCAATGTGCTTTATTCTCGAATGTTGCACGACATTTTTAGCAATGCAAATGGCACTAGTGTTATCACAAAACAATGGCACTATCTAGATCAACCCCATAGTCCATAAGTGTTTGAACAATCCAAAGAATTTGTGAGCAAGCGCTAGCAGCAGCTACATATTTAGATTCAGTTGTGGATTGTGCAACTGAGTTTTGTTTTCTAGAGGACCAAGCAACAAGAGAATTACCAAGAAAATGACAACCACCCGAAGTAATTTTCCTATCAAGCCTACAAACCCCCAAACTCAGCATCTGAAAAAGATTTCAAAGTAACAGTTGAGGAAGAAAGAAGAAAAATGTCAAATTCTTGAGTTCCATGTAAGTACCTAAGAATTCTTTTGATGGCTTGACGATGTGAAGCACGTGAGGAAGCTTGAAATCATGCACAAAGATACGCTGAATTGTATGTTCGGTCTTGATGTCGTGAGGTACAAAAGGTATCCTATCAT
Source organism: Tuctoria greenei (assembly GCA_036927565.1). Classification (NCBI taxonomy): domain Eukaryota; kingdom Viridiplantae; phylum Streptophyta; class Magnoliopsida; order Poales; family Poaceae; genus Tuctoria; species Tuctoria greenei. The sequence goes on from JAYESD010000011.1 coordinate 98,774,050, forward strand.
GCTTCTATATTCTTTTTGATCCACAGGTTCACCATCTTCATCAAGTTCAAGTGTTGTTGTTGTACCCATTGGTGACCGAAGAGGCTTGCTTTTGTCCATGTTCAAGCACTTAAGATGGTCTCTTGTATACTTCATTTGATGCACAAACGTACCTTCCTTGGTTTGCTTGATTTGCAGCCCCAAAAAGTATATGAGTTCTCCTATCATACTCATATCAAATTATGAACTCATCATAGCTGAAAACTTGGACACAAGAACATGAGAAGCACAACCAAAGATAATATCATCCACATACACTTGAACGAATAATGAGTCATTGCCATGCTTAAGCACAAAAAGAGTTTTATCAACCTTGCCCATGGTAACCCCCTTTTCAAGTAAGAAGTTTCATGAAAATCTAGAATTTCAACTTGTGTGAAACCTTGAGCAACCAACCTAGCCTTACTCCTAACCACAACCCCATCCTCACTTTGTTTATTTTAAACACCAATTTAGTTCCAATTAAAGTGTGACCTGGAGGTGGAGGTACAAGTTTCCAAACATTATTTCTTTCAAAATTTTCTAAATCTTCTTGCATGGCAATAATCCAAGATTCATTAGTGAGTTTGTGTGATATATCTTTGGGTTCAAAAGAAGCAACAAAAGCAGAATGTGCGTGAGAGTTTGGATCGCAAAACCTGAACTGTGTGACTCGTTCGTGCAAGCTTCCAATGATTTGTTGTGAAGGATGACTTTTGAGGGCTCAGAGGGGAGTAGACACTTCACAAGCTTCTTATTCTTCTTCATGTTCATCACAAATCGATGAGCTTGTGACTTGAGGATGATCTGGAACAGCAATGGTGGTCGTCGGTGCTGGATGTGAATAAGAATCAGGAGCTGGAACAATGTCATTAGCTGCTGAATTTTCGGGCAGCAGCACCTCTTCTTCCTCATCTTCAATGAAAATATCCTCCCCCTGCGGATTTGGATCCGAACCTACAATATTTGAGCTAGTACCTGGGCTAGATTCATCAAAAGAAACCTCACAAGTCACCACAATTTTGTTAGTGTCAAGTAAAAGCACACGGTAGCCTCTAGTATGAGATGGGTAACCAAGCAACATGCCATCAACAGATCTTGCTTCAAACTTATCAAGATTACCATGTTTCTTAATAAAGCATTTACAACCAAAGACCTGAAAGTGTATGACACTAGGCCTATGTCCAAACCGAAGTTCATATGGTGTTTTCCTAGCTTAGCACACAAGAAAACATGATTTGAGACATAACAAGCGGTTGCAATTGCATCTGCCAAAAATTTTCTACGAGTTTGATATTCATCAAGCATAGTCCTGGCCATCTCAACTAAGGTTCTGTTCTTTCTCTCTACAACATCGTTTTGTTGAGGTACATAAGGTGAAGAAAATTGGTGATCTATTCCATTTTCAGCGCAAAAGTGATCAAATGATTGATTTTTAAATTTGGTTTCGTTATAACTTCTAATTGCTTTTAAAGATCCAGGGTGATCAATTGATAATCTAAGAAATAAAGTTCTAAAGTGAATAAAAGATTCATTCATGCCATAAAGTAGACCCAAGAGTATCTAGAATAGTCATCAACAATCACAAGAATATACCATTTACGTCCGAAGGATTCAACACGTGAAGGTCCTACGGTGTTAAGGCGCAAAAGTTGACCCGGTTCAGTTGTCATGGTCATTGTGAGAGGAGCATGTGAACCTGCAAACACCTTAGCATGTCTACAAGAAGAGCGCACAATTTCTTTGTTCCCTTTAAGCTTAGGCAGCCCACATATACGATCAAGAGAACTAACACGCGTTAGATGATCAAAGCCCACGTGACCAAGTCTATAATGCCAAAAATATAAGTTATTTGAATCATTAGCAACTAGACACCTATGTATAGAGGATGATATATCAAAATCAGCTTTAAAAACTCTTCCAAACCGAGACATGTTAAAATTAAGCTCGCTATTTGAATCTACAACCTTGCAGCAATTTTTAGTGAAAATAATTTCCAAATTTTCATCTAGCAATTGTGAAACGGAAAGCAAGTTGTATTTAAAATTTTTGACAAGTGTCACATCCTTCAAAGTGTAGTGATTATTTACTCCATCCGAACCCTTAGCAATTATAGGAGTTGAAGAATTATCGGCAAAAGTAACATTCTCTACACGTGACACAAAAGAGAGGGAGGAGAACCAATCTTTGTTACCGGTCATGTGGCGTGAGCAACCTGAATCCACAATCCAAATGTTCTCCTTCCTCAAGCGTGTAACCTACATAGAAGAACAATACGTCGATGACTCAATACTATGGTTAGTCAAAAGGCATTTAGGAATCCAGTACTGAGTCACACGACGTGCAGCATGAAAATCACTCGAAAGCTGAGACAAAACAGCAGGTTTATGAGCCAAATTTTGAGAATTCTTGTACCCAACTACTGACCTACGAGGTGTTACATGTGTAGGACAAAAAACAGTAGGTTTGGGAGCAAACTTTGCATGTTTTTGACTCATTATAGCAGGTTGCATTTTCCTAACATTCGGTTCAGCACGCCCAACAAGTTTTGCTCTGTTGTTAGGTGATCTAGCAATCATTCTTTCCTTTCTCTGTTGTTTAGCTAGTCTATAACAAAAATCTATGACATGACCATCTCTACCACAGTAGGTACAATGAAATTTAACTTTGTGATCATGTCTAGATGAGCAAGCAACATTTTATTTGAAACCAAATGAGACAAGACTCCTGCACATTTAAAAACCACTTCTTTTTGTTTAGGAACTGTTCAAATCAAACCATTTCATAATCACTTTACAATTTTAGGTGGATGTGCCTTGGCAAGAGCATGAGAATCAAAACATAAACCATATTTGTCATTGCAAGATTTAGAGGAATTCAATAGGAAGTTTAGGTTCTTATTTGCATTACAAAACCGATTTGATGTCCTATGCATGTCATCAAGTTTATTTACAAATCAAGGCAATTTTCACATGAGGTTTTTCCTTTTAAGTTGTAATTGAAACAATATTTAACTTCATGAGAACGTAAAGCATTGTTCAATATAGAAATTTCATTCATAGCATCTTGTAGATTCTTATCAAGATCATCACAAGTAGAACAATGCAAATGAATTGTAGAACAACAAGCATCTTTCAAGTTTTTATCATTAAGTGCAGCAAGCTTTTTGTACTTTTCAATTTCAAGTTCAAGTTTATCAAGTGTGGAGGTGTGTGCACTTCTTAGAGAGGACAATTGTTCATATATTAAATCACATGAGGAACAAGAATCATCACTAGGAATCAAAGATTTTAAACGATTAATTTCAGATTCTAGTGACTCAATTTTAACAGCATTGTCCCTAAGCTTTCTGTCCTTTTTCTTAACTATAACAGAGGCACAAGAAATAGCATCACACATTTCTTTGCAAGTAGGACAGACCTCTTCATTGTCACTGTTGTGTTCTACCTCCTCCATACTTGATCTTGACTTGCCCGCCATGAAACACAAGTTTGCCAAATCATCTTCATCTTTGTCACTTCCAATGTCCACATCGCTTGGGCCAAGTTCTTGTAGTGCAGAGATAAAACTATTCACCAATTGGCGTCCTGTAAAACATTTTTTCTTCTTCTTCTCATTTGCAGAAGAGTGATTCGCCCTTGTAGGCTTTTCATCACGGGAAGTAGTACCTAAAAGATTAGGGCAATCCGTGCAAAAATGTCTTCTCTTACCACATTCGAAGCATCGTTGAGGTCCGGCACTTTCTCTCCTTCTAGTTCTCACATTTTGCAATCCTTTTGAGAACCGAGTAGAGATGAGTGCAAGTTCTTCCTCTGGGAACTCTTCAATCTGTTCAAGAGTTAGAGAGGACAACAAAGCAAGTGCTCCATAAGATGAAGATTGGCTGGAGCTAGGCATGTCACATTGAGAAACAAATGCAAGAGACTTGTTGGGGTTCTTATGAGAGATTATGTCAATTTCATGAGTTTTCAATTTAGAATATAGAACATCTAAAGTAAGTGTACTCATGACAGTAGATTCAAGAATAGATGTGACTTTCATCTCCCAAATTGACATGTCTAATGCACTTTGTAATTGCCTAGCATTCTCAGCATCAGAAAAATTAACATTGACGATATGCAAGTTGCTGAGAATCTTATTAAAGCGAGCAAAGAGAACGTCGATGGACTCACCTGGTTGCATCTCAAAGCGCATGTACTCCTTTTTGAACATGTCTTGCCTTACCTTCTTGATCGTGTTGGATCCTTCGTGGTAGTCGCAGAGTGCTTTCCACACATCATATGCAGATCGGAGGTGAGCAACACGGTCGAAGTCACTTTGAGTTATCCTTTTATGATCAAGTTGCGAGCCTTGTTGTTGTTGTCGACATCTCATGTTTGTAGCCGTGACTTGATTGTTTGACGGCATGTCATAAGACTTGTACACCTTTTTTTCCATATTGTGAAGCCTTGTGCCTGGATGAAAGCTTCCATATGTGCCTTCCAAACCTGAAAATCAATACCACTAAAGACACAAGATTTTGTGAAGTAGTACTCCATGATGATTAGTCAAAAACATGTGCAAATCACAAAGATTAGAGCAATGTGGCTCTGATACCAATTGTAGGATCGAAGATCACATGAAAATCTACCAAAGGAGGGATGAATGGTAGATTAAAACATTTGCAGTGGAAGCAACAAAAGAAACCTACGGTAGAAGTTTAATCTGTTAAGAAATTGTGTGTGCGACTAATCTAAACATGATCAATCGTGGAAAAACTAGTATAGATTTTCGATAATCAAGTCACAAAGACACGACAACAAGAATCACAAAAAATCGTCAAGAAAAACTCAAGTTATGATCGAAAGATTGAACGAAGGTAAATCTGTTCTACCTGAGAAAAACCAGATCTGCAACACTGCAAAGAAACTCATGTAGATACAAAACCACAAATCCAATGACCGTGAAATTGTCACATATGATAGATAATCAAGTTGTGAAGACAACCCAAAAAGAATCATGTCAGTTGGATCTGTAAAACTCGGGTTATGATAAAACTATCGAATCACAGTAGTGCTGTGCAGAAACTCGACGAGAAAGACTTGACGAAAACAAGTCAGACGAACAAGGCACAAAAGTTCCATTAACCTACGAATTTCATTGATAAAACCACAAGAGAAACAGTCCCAAAGTCGTATACCACGAGTTCTGACCTCTCTTTCTTATATAACCAGCCCGAAGGCCAACTCAAACCAAAATAGGACTCGTATCCGACTCAGTTTCAACTGAAACAATCCATAACTGCTCAAGACTCTTCCATATGCAGATAGAAGCAATCTTAAGACTTCCAAACACCTTAGGAACGTATCCTACATTCCTAAAACAACTCAACTTCATGCTCACCACGAAATCCAAATGTAACCAACTCAAATCTTTCAATATTTGAGTCAAACCTGACTCAGCCGCTACCTGGGTCCATAACCTAGTCGGTTGGACCTTTCCGACCAATTCTTTACGTCCACATCTATTCATCACGCCTCGGAACCATGTAGCCACATCCAAGCACTCCTTGCACATGATCAAACACCTTACAAAGACATCCACAATACCTTCATATGCATTGTTCTTGACTCAAATATGTTACGCGACCTCTCGATCAACTCAACCACAATTCCTCCCGAACTTGGTTGTTGAACCTCATCTTCTCCCTAAGACTAGTTCAATGGATCCCGTCACCATCCATGTCTTGAACTCAAGAAACACCTGCACATGAACAAATAACCAATACTTCCGAGCACAAGTCCATGACTTGACTCTCGTTAGTTCCGATAACCACAACACCTTACGTGCGCATCTCACATAAGCATGTTGCAAACCATAGCAAAAAGATATAAACCATAAACACCAAAACACACTAAAAACTTAGTAAAATAATACTAAGCAAACTTTCCATAAACCAAAAAGCAAGTTCAAAACAGTGCAAATTAAAAGCAAAACCACTGCGATCAAGCTCTGAACCTTGCCAAAGCTAACCAGACCTTGAACCAAAGCTTACCAAAGGTAGCAGGACCTAGCGTCGGAGCTTACCAAAGCTAGTCGGACCTAGCGCCGGAGCTAACCAAAGCTAATTGGACCTAGCGCCAAACTTAGCAAAAACATGTCGGACCTAGACAAAGAAGTCGGATCTAGCCAAAATAAGTCGAACCTTGCAGGAGCTACCAAAAACAAGCTGGACCTATCGTCGGACCTTGCAGGAGCTCGGACCTAGAGTCGAACCTTGATGAGATGGGTGTTTTGGCAAAATTCAAAACTTTTATTATCATAGCCAATGTATTCAGCACACATAGGTCTCACACCTACCACCACCACCTCTATATAAACACCCCACCACTTCATCTCTTGCCACTTTTGAAGAAATCCCTCAACCCTAGTTCGTGCGCCGCCAACAAGAGAAGATTCAGCAGCAAGGAGAAGGAGGATAAGAAGAAGGAGGATCAAGCAAGCGCGATCTTCATCAACTTCTTGACATCAACATTCTTCATCGCCAATTCTCCATCAACTTTTCCCCACCAAACCCTAATCATCAAGATTCAAGTTTCACACACAATTTTCGACCCTTGGACCTCTAAACTCGCCGTATACTATCTATATCCATGTTTCCACGTGAATTCAACCCTAAATCTTTTGTCTATAAAACCTTAATTCTGCAGATTCTATATAGGGCGGCCTAGTCCGGCCTTGGTAGTAGACTAGTCCGGTTTTCAGATTTGGTTCAGGCTGAATTAATCTCAAATTGACTCAAATCAATTCAAAACTTGTTCAAACTTGTCAAAACCTATTGTAACTAGTTAGTAAACACTAATAGCAACTTATAAACAAGTTTTACCACATAATCACATTATTCATGCATGTCATGGCATATTGAGTAATATAAGAGCATTTATTGATTGTAATGCTTGTTTTGTATGTTTATTGCGCGGAATAGAAGGTGCTGCTCTAGAGGGTGCTGTCGAGGACCTCCAGTACCAGAACTTCAAAGCGTTCGACCCAAATCAAGCTCAAGATCAAGGCAAGTGTCCTTGAACATTTTGATCCCATTTTTAAATGTTTTGTTTGCCAAACTGCATGCTTGTGTCAATTTGATGGGAAACCCATTTATAGGTGTTTACTAGACTTGATTGACCATCCTTGTCACTTGAAACTAATCATAGAGGGTCGGGCCGGTATTTTTACCTTTTTGCTTGGATCTAATTAATTGGGATGGGAAAAACAACTAATAGCTTAATTATGAATTAATAAACTTATGGATGATGTGCATTGGTGAACATGATTAATTGGTGACATGGGACATGGAGATCTAAGCAAGCATGGTTTGTGGATTGGGTTAGAAGATATGGTGGTTCACTTGCTTTAGATCTAAGGACCGGTTCATGCAAGAATAAGCCAAGACAACAGTGCCACCACAAGGCCAAGTATGAGTGTGACGTAGCCAATTAATAAAGTGTATTGCCAGGATTGTTCAGATCATTTGGAGGAGCGGGAAATGTGAGTCGGTTAGGTTTGCAATAGTGGTGGGGCTGCCCTGGGACGAACGGCACAAGAGAGGGCCCTTGGTTGGATGTGCTCAGTTGGAGGCATCACCACCAGTGAAATCTTAGTGGGTCTAAATATGCTGGTAGTTCCTTTGTAAAGGCTATTTCGTGATATCTTGGCCATACAACTAAGGAAGTGTAATTGGCGTAAGGGGGGTTTCTTTAGTTGCTGACGGGTGACGAAATCACGAACTTGTGGTTTAAGTGGTTCAACCTCTGCGGAGTGTTAAAAACTATCATGGTAGTCGTGCTCCCGGTTAGGAGCACATGGATGACCTACATGATTGGAGTGAAACATGGGATTTGGGATGGTTTGGTTAGGGTTGGGTTATGGTTATGGATTGGATGGTCATAAATGGTCATGGTTAATGATAATGGTGAGAATTTGGTGAATGGATGATTAATGATTGATGGGATTATTTCACATAGACATTGTAGGATGTTTTTTACATATTTTAAATGTACTTTTTAGCAAATATCCATTATTTATAATCAATTCCTTATTGAAGCTACATGTTATTATTTTCCCACACTTGCTGAGTACGACATGTCATTATTTTCCCACCCTTGCGATTCTCCCACCAATAGTTTCAGATGATGTTTGGGAGTACCCTGGGATAATGCAGAGTACTAGGTTGTATGATGCCGTAGACTTGCCTGTGGTGTTGCTTGGAGCCGCGCTACCCTATTTGCCTAGCTTTGCTCAGTTTGCTTAGTTTAGATTATTTCCACTACAGAACTTATTAATAATGATCATTAGAGCTGTAATCCAAGGATTATTTGAATATTATAATAAAAGTAATTTATTTACTTGTGTTGTGGAAATTTTCTGTATATCGTTTGTGATGCACTCTTCAATGTCTGTTGAACATCCTGGGCACACATATGTGTTGCACTAGGTTCATTTTTGAAACCAGGTGTGACAAATTAGTATCAGAGCCAGGTTGATCATAGGACGCAGCCTAGATAGAATGGACACTTTAGAGCACATAGGAGCACTCAGGAATAGTGTGGGTTGTTTGGTGTGTCGATTGCTATGTAATGCTTGCTTGTGTGCTTAGTAGAGGGTTGTGGGATGCTTTAGCGTTTGCCACATCCATATAGGCTAGTATAGGTAGTTGCTTAGTTTCATATACCTTGATGCATATAGTTGGGGATTCGTTCTATCTCTCTTTCATATCCCGCTCAACCTCTACTTCAATGGAAGATGGACACAACTAGAAGATTCACTGTTTCAGATGAAGCTATACGAAAAATAAGAACAAAGATAGTGTGTCCCAGAGTAAGTGTTAAAATAAGGGGGTAAATTCCTCACCAACCTTACTATTTTGGATTTACAAGGATCGAACAGGGCATCACACTAACACTTGCTCCTAGATCACAAAGTGCCTTGTCAAAGTGGTGAGCATCAATTGAGCATGAAATGGTAGGACATCCAGGGTCCTTCTTCTTTTCAGGAAGCCTATTGAGGATGGCTGCACTGCAGTCTTTCGTAAGCTTGACGACCTCAGTGGGACACAGTAGAACCCTAGGCCAAACCGCTAACGAGGAAGGATTATTATGATGAGATGAGTACACCTATAGCTATTCCTCATAGGACTGTTGAGGAGTTTATTCGTAGGGGAAACTATGGAGGTCATGCCTGGTATGGACTGGCTACGGAAGCACAATGGGATAAATCAGTGAGCCACAAGGACAACGCAAATAACAAATGATGAAGGAGTCAGCGTTGGAGATGATGCATCACAATAAATGTCAAAGCTAACCAATCATCAGGGACTACTCCAACGTAGTGAAGTGCATGACTGAGTTGCTAACAAGAGGGAACTTTTCAAATGGATTCTATCTTGTCAGTACAACATTGAGGAATTGAAGAAGAGATTTATAACCGCACCGATGTTGGTATTACTAGATGTGAGCAAGAAGCTTGGATTTATGCGATGCATCGAGACAGGACTTGGATGTGTGCTCATGCAAGAAGGTCAAGTGGTAGCCTATGCATCGAGGCAATTGAAGAAACATGAGCAGAATTATCCTACGCATGATCTCGAGCTTGTAGCCGTAGTGCATGCATTGAAGATATGGAGACACTACATTCTTGGTCACACGTGTGAGATTTATACAGATGACAACAGCCTCAAGTACATATTCACACAAACGGATCTAAATTTGAGGCAATGAAGATGGTTGGTGTTCATCAAGGATTATGATGTTGGATCAATTATCACCTGGGGAAGGATAATGTAGTGGCCGATGCTTTGAGTCGGAAAGGAGTAAGCCACCAACTCACGGTTCAGAAATTGCCATCCAAGCTATGCAAGGAGTTTGAACAGTTGAATCTTGTATTTGTGAATGAGATGGGAATAATGAAGTTAAATCCAACCTTGGAGCAAGAAATTCGAGAAGGTCAGACCAAGGATGAGGAAATTCAAGAAATCAAAGAAAGGACCCAAGAAGGGAGAGAATTCATATTTGATGAGGATGACCAAGGCACTCTATGGCTTGGGAAGAGGATTGTTGTGCCTAATGTGAAGCATCTCCGAGAGACAATATTGAAGGAGGCACATGGCTCACCTTACTCAATCCATCCCCGCTGTACAAAGATGTACAAGGACTTGAAGACATGTTATTGGTGGGCCAACATGAAAAAGGGCAAAGCTAAGTATGTAACTTTGTGTGATGTGTGCCAACGAGTCAAAGTGGAACATCAAAGGCCAGCTGGATTGTTGCAGCCATTGAAGATTTTGGAATGGAAGTGGGAAGAAATCAGTATGGACTTCATAGCTAGATTACCTCGAACCCAGTCCGGCTATGACTCAATATGGGTTATTGTTGATCGGTTGACCAAATCAGCTCATTTCATTCCTGTCAAGACCAAGTATACCGCTGCACAGTTGGTTGAGTTTGTACATGGACAAAATTATATGCTGACACGGGGTACACAAGAAAATAGTCTCGGACCGAGGTTCCCAATTCACCTCTAGGTTCTGGCAGAAACTGCATGAAGCCGTGGGTACAAGGTTAAATTTCAGCGCTACATATCACCCTCAAATGGATGGACAAACTAAGGGGACCAACCAAATTTTAGAAGACATGTTGAGGGCTTGTGCCTTGAAGCATGGACGCAGCTAGGACAAGAACTTGCCGTATGCGGAGTTTTCCTACCATAATAGTTACCAAGCCAGTTTGAAGATGTCGCCATATGAAGCACTATATGGAAGGAAGTTTAGGACACCCTTGTTTTGGAATGAGACGGGAGAGAACCAAGTATTCGGGCCTGATGTGTTGCAAGAGGCTGAAAAACAAGTTCACGATCTGCGAGAATTTGAGGGCTGCTCAATCAAGACAAAAGTTCTATGCGTATAATAGGCGGAGAAACTTAGACTTTGAAGTGAGAGGCTTAGTATACCTCAATGTGTCACCTATGCGAGGTCATAAACGGTTTAACGTCAGAGGCAAGTTTGCACCTCGCTATATTGGACCATTCAAGATTTTGGGCAAACAAGAAGAAGTGGCATATAAGTTGGAGATGCCAGCACATCTTTTCGATGTTCATGATGTGTTCCATGTTTCTCAGCTCAAGAAGTACTTAAGGGTACCGAAAGAACAAGTGCCAATGGAAGAATTGGAATTGGAAGCAGACTTGACTTATGCCGAGCAACCGATCAAAATCTTGGAAACCAAGGAGAGTCACAAGGAACAAGGTGATTCGATGGTGTAAAGTACAATGGAAGCATCATGCAGAATTGGAAGCAACTTGGGAGCTGGAAGATGAGATCAAGAAAGAATTTCCATATCTTTTCTCTTCTACGTCGAATCTCGAGGGCAAGATTCATTTTAAGGTGGTAGGTTTGTAACACCCTCATTTTCATCCATCATGCATTGCATACATTCTTATACATGTTTAGAATTAAGCATCACAAAAGGAATAAGTCTAAAATAAATTATAATCATGCAAGCAAATAAAAACTTGTTGTAGTGCGGACTTGTCCGGATTTGGACCCCGGACAAGTCTGCCTAACTCTCTGTTGTTCCCCCTGGGTAGGGTGGACTTGTCCGGTTTTAACCCCGAGCTAGTCCGGTTTTGCTCTCTGTTATCTTTCCGAACTTTTCCGTTAATGCTACGGACTAGTCCGAATATGTTTCTGATGTTTTCCTATGTCATACCCCGGACTTGTCCAGCCTAGCACTGGACTTGTCCGTTCAACTTTCTGTAACTTTGATATACCTCCAAACGGACTTGTCCGGCTTGATACCAGACTTATCTGTTCAACTCTCTAACTTCCAACAGACTAGTACAACCCTTAGCGAACTTGTCTGGTGTGCCCGACTCGAATTCAATCTTTTCCTACACAACTTGTTATTGGGTATTTGACTTAATTGGGCCCAAGAACGTCGTTTCCAACCCCTGTGGAGCCCATGTGGGAACCCACCTTGGCCTCAACCACCTCAAACTCGAAATCCAACAAACCCTACCACCACCACCTCTATATAAACACCCCACCACCCCAAATTTTCATCTCTTGCCACTTTTGAAGAAAACCCTCAACCCTAGTTCGTGTGCCGCCATCAAGAGAAGATCCAGCAGCAAGGAGAATGAGGACAAGAAGGAGGATCAAGCAAGCGCGATCTTTGTCAAGTTCTCGACATCGGTGTTCTTCATCACCAATTCTCCATCAACTCCTCACCACCAAACCCTAATCGTCAAGATTAAAGTTTCACACCCAATTCTCAACCCTTGGACCTCTAAGCTCATGGTACACTCTCTATATCAATGTTTCCACGTGAATTCAGCCCTAAATCTCGCTCCAGAAAACCCTAATTCTGCATATTCTGTATAGGGTGGACAAGTCCGGCCCTGATAGCGGACTAGTCCGGTTTTTAGATCTGGTTGAGGCTGAATTAATCCCAAATTGACTCAAATCAATTTGAAACTTGTTCAAACTTGTCAAACCTATTGTAACTAGTTAGTAAACATTAATAGCAACTTATTAACAAGTTTTACCACATAATTGCATTATTCATGCATGTCATGGCATATTGAGTAATGTATGAGCATTTATTGATTGTAAAGCTTGTTTTGTATATTTATTGCACAGAATAGAAAGTGTCGCTCTAGAAGGTGTTGTCAAAGACCTCCAGTACCAGAACTTCAAAGCGTTCAACCCAAACCACGCTCAAGAGCAAGGCAAGTGTCCTTTAACATTTTGGTCCTATTTTTAAATGTTTTGTTTGCAAAATTGCATGCTTGTGTCAATTTGATGGGAAACTCATTTATAGGTGTTTACTAGACTTATTTGGCCATCCTTCTCGCTTGGAACATATTGTAGAGAGCCGGGAAGGGTATTTTTACCTTTTTGCTTTGCTCTAAATAATTGGCAAGGGAAAAACAATCAACTGGCTTAATTATGAATTAATAAACTTATGTATGATGTGCATTGGTGAACATGATTAATTGGTGACATGGGACTTGGGAGATCTAAGCAAGCATGGTTTGTGGATTGGGTTGGAAGATATGGTGGTTTGCTTGCTTTAGATCTAAGTACCAGTCATGCGGGAATAAGTCAGGACAACAGTGCCACCACAAGGCTAAGTATGGGTGCGGCTTAGACAATTAATTAGGTGTATTGCCACCATTGTTCGGATCATTTGGAGGAGAGGGGAATGGGAGTCGATTGGGTTTGCAATAGTGGCGGGACTGCTTTGGGATCTGAATGGCACAAGAGGGGGCCCTTTGTTGGATGTGCTCAGTTGGAGGCATCACCACCGGTGAAACCTTAGTGGATCTGAATATACTGGTAGTCCCTTTGTAAAGGCTATTTTGTGATCTCTTGGCCATACACCTAAGGAAGTGTAATTGGCGTAAGGGAGGTTTCTTTAGTCGTCAACAGGTGACAAAATCACGAACTTGTGGGTGAAGTAGTACGACCTCTGCAGAGTGTTAAAAGCTATCATGAAAGTCGTGCTCCCGATTAAGAGCACCTGGATGACCTACATGATTAGAGTGGAACTTGGGATTCGGGATGGTTTGGTAATTGTTGGGTTATGGTTTGGTTATGGTTATGGATTGGATGGTGATTAATGGTCATGGTTAATGATAATGGTGAGAATTTGGTGAATTGATGACTAATGAATGATAGATATGATAATTATGTTTATTTGGGATATGATGGGATTATTTCACATAGACATTATAGGATTGTAACACCCTCATTTTCATGCATCATGCCCTACATGCACTCATATACATGTTTAACATTAACCCGTAACAAGAGAAACGAGTTTAAAATTGATTTGGAACAAAACCACACTTAAAAACGCAGGAAAGTGCGGACTAGTCCGATTTTGCTGAGGACTAGTCCGATTTCTCTCTGACTAAAAACGGACTTGTCCGTTTTTGCTGCGGATTAGTCCGATTTTGGCTCTGGAAACTTTTGGACTTGTCCGATTTTGTGCGGACTAGTCCGATGTTCCATGAATCCTTGAAAATTTGCTAAGTCCCTGGACTTTTCCGGACTAGTCCGGTGTTCCAGCGGACTTGTCCGTTTTCCTTTCTGTTCAAATTCGGACTTGTCCGATGTTTGGCCAGACTTGTCCGATTCTCTCTCTGGACGACTTCGGACTAGTCCGGTCCTTTCCGGACTTGTCCGATATTTCGTGACTCCGAGATTGACCTTTTGTTTTATGACTTATTTCTTGGGTTTCACGTTAAGTGGGCCTAGGGACGTTGTGCCCAACTCTTTTAGATCCCATGTGGGACTCTAAACCGGCCTCTACTCATCCCAAACTCGAAATCCATCTAACCCTAGCCTCCACCTCTATATAAACAACCCCACCCCTTGGTTTGACCTCTATTTTCCACTTTTCCACCCACCCAAACCCTAGTTCGTGGAGAGCCACCATCAAGGAGGGAGGAGAAGATCCCAAGCAAGAAAAAGAACAGGAGGAAATGGAAGAGGATCAAGATCTCCACCAAGTTTTGCCCTTCACCACCAATTCCTCCCCAAGCTCATCACCAACCCTAGATCACCAAGATCCAAGTGCTACCTCCAAGTTTCTTGATTCATTGGAGTTCTAAACACCTGGTATACCTTCTATTCTCTTTTCCTACGTGAATTCAACTGCTAATCTCCAAATTCATGTTGATCTAGAAAACCCTAATCTGCTGATCTCGTCAAGTGCGGACTTGTCCGGTCCCTAGCGGACTAGTCCGATCTTTCTGGTTAAATTGTGTTATATTGACTCTAAAATTGATCTAATCGAATCCAAACCTGTATAAACTTGTTAAAAGCTATTAGAACTAGTTAGTGATCATTAAAAGCAATCTAGTAACAAGTTCTACCTTGCATTTGCATCAATCATGCATGTCATGACATATTGAGTAATATTTGTGCACTCTTTGATTGTGTTTCTTGTCTTGTATGTTTATTGTGTGGATTAGACGGATTTGCGCTAGAGAGTGCCGCGGAGGATCTACAGCACCAAAAGTTTGAAGGCTTTGACCTTAATCAACAGCAAGAGCAAGGCAAGTGTCCTTGAAGCATATTGATCCTATTTTTAAAATAAATGTTTTGTTTGTAAAATTGCATGCTTGTGTCAATTTGATGGGAATCCTATGGTAGGAAGTTTACTAGACTTGCTAAACTACCCTTGTCACCTGGAATTTATGGTAGAGCGTCGGGATGGACTTTTTACCTTTTGCTTCGCTTAATCAACTGGGATGGTAATAACTATGCCACTCAATTTAATTATGCATGGATGAGATTATGGTTAACATGAACTGGTTAAATATGGTATGGTAATGGGTGATCTAAGCAAGCCTGGTATGTGGATGGGTTGGATGTTATGGTGGTTTGCTTGCTTTAGATCTAAGGATCGGTTCATGCGAGAATAAGCCAGGACTACAGTGCCACCACGAGGCCAAGTATGGGTGCGGCGTAGCTGATTAATTAGGGCTTTGCTAGTGCTGTTTGGACCATTGTGGATGCTCGGGGAAGGGGTAGTCGGATTGGGTTTGTTGAGGATTGGTGGGACTACCCTGGGATCCGAATGGCTCAAGAGGGGGGCCCTTGGTTGAAGATGTGCTCTGCGGGAGACATCGCCACCGGTGAAACCTCAGTGGGGTCTAAATAGACTAGTAATCCCTTTGTAAAGGCTATTTTGTGATCTCTTGGCCATACACTAAAGGAAGTGTAATTGGCATGAGGGAGGTTCTTTAGTCGCCGATGGGTGATGAAATCACAAACACGTGGGTAAAGAGGTACAAACTCTACAGAGTCTAAATAAACTATCATGATAGCCGTGCTCCCGGTTATGAGCGCCTGGATGACCTACATGATTAGAGGGAAATTGGTAATTGGGATGGTTATGGTTTGGTAATGGTTATGGATGGCTATGGATTTATTTTTGGTATTGAATATGGTTATTGGCAATGGTGAAATCTGGAATTATGGATGAGGATGGTGAATTGTGGACTGGTATTATGGTATTACTTATGATTATGATGGGTTTATTTCACATACATGTAATATATTGCTTTTCAAATGTTTTACTGTACTTTTCAGCACTTAGCCATTATTATTGTCATCATTTGAATCAGCCACATGTCATACTTTCCACACTTGCTGAGTACGACATGTACTCACTCTTGCAATCCCCCCCCCAACAGTTGCAGGTCAGGATTGGGAGTTTAATGGCGATAATGCGGAGTTCTAGGCCGTGTCTACCGTCAGCTTTGCCTGGGGTGTTAATTGGAGCTGCGCATATATACCCTATTGCCTATGCTTAGTTTGCTTAGTTGCTTAATTAGTTTATTTCCACTGCATTAGTTGAACTTGTCATTAATATTCATTAGATCTTGTATTCGAGGATAATCTGGTTTGTGTAATAAAATTTGGTTAATTAATCTTGTCTTGTGGTAATTTTTTGTATACTCTTTTGTGATTGCACTCGTGTATGTGTGATGAACATCCTGGGCACACATATGCGTTAGCTTGGTTCATTTTTCGGAACCGGGCGTCACAGATTGGTATCAGAGCCACAGGTTGACCGTAGGATGCAGCCTAGATAGAATGGACACTTTAGAGCACATAGGAGCACTCAGGAATTGATGTGTCTTTGCTTGAAGTGTTGTTTGCTATATATATATATATATATATATATATATATATATATATATATATATATATATATATATATATATATATATATATATATATATATATATATATTGTTTGCTTGTGTGCTTAATAGAGGATTTTGGGATGCCTTAGCATTGCCATGTCCACCTAGGCTAGTTAGTTGCTTAGCTTCATATCCCTTGATGCATATAGTTGGGGACGTTTTCTAATTCTTATCTATTGCTTTTCTTCGGATGGTGAGGACTTGCAACCAGAGGGATGGCAATGATGAGGAG
Organism: Tuctoria greenei; assembly: GCA_036927565.1. Classification (NCBI taxonomy): domain Eukaryota; kingdom Viridiplantae; phylum Streptophyta; class Magnoliopsida; order Poales; family Poaceae; genus Tuctoria; species Tuctoria greenei. The sequence goes on from JAYESD010000011.1 coordinate 98,791,054, forward strand.
GAGAACAATGGAGTGCCTCAGAACAACATCGAACAAGGATCTACTCAGGGAGCTATCAACATTGAGCAGCTATTGGCTATGCAAAACCAGCTCATGCAGACCATGATACAAACAATGGGACAGCTGTAGGCTGGCAATATCAACAATCAACCCCACATGCCTCCACCGCCACCCCCGCCTCCTCATAACCGATTGGGAGAGTTTATGAGGACTAGGCCGCCGACCTTTGCTCAAGCTGCTGACCCTATGGATGCGGACGATTGGCTCAAGTCCGTGGAGAAGAAGCTAGCTATTGTCCAATGTAGTGACCGGGAGAAGGTGCTATTTGCTTCTCACCAACTAGTTGGAGCAGCTGCGGATTGGTGGGATGCTTATTGCAATGCTCATGAGAACCAAGAAAGAATCACTTGGGCGGAATTCAAGGAGAGTTTTCGTTCTCATTATGTGCCCGAGGGCGTTATGATATTGAAGAGGCAAGAATTTGAGAATTTAAGGCAAGGAAGATCAAGTGTGAGTGAATATCTCAATAAGTTCTCTCAACTCTCAAGATATGCGCCTGAGGATGTTAGCCGGGACAGCCGGAAGCAATACTTGTTCATGAGGGGATTGAACAATACGATCCAAGTGCAACTACTCAACTGTGACTATGCCAACTTCCAGAAGCTTGTGGACAAAGCAATTGTGGTTGAGAACAAGATCTGTGAGATGGAGCAAGAAATCAAGAGGAAGGCGCCATATCAAGGACAGCAACAAGGAAGTAACGTGCGCCCTCACTTTACGCCACCCAATGCGCCCTATTACAGCTCCTCTATTCCTGCTCAACGCCCTGGTTATGCACCACGCCCAACTCAGTTTGTGCAGCAGCGTCCTGTCATGCAAGCACCTAGGCCTCCAATGCCTTATGCACCTCGTGCTAATTTTCCTGCTGCAAATGTTCAAAACCAAGCTCGTCCCAATAATTCTGGTGGAGTTAAGAAGTGTTATACTTGTGGAGAAGCTGGACACTTTGCGCACCAATGTCCTAAGTCAGGTCTTGGTCAAGGAAGCAATGCACCGAGGCAAAACCCAAGACCCAGTGGAGGACAGCCACAAGGGAACCGAGGACAGCAGAATTTTGCTCATGGCAATGTGAACCATGTCTCTACGGAGGATGCTCAACAAGCGGATGACGTGGTCATTGGTATGTTTCTCGCCAACTCCAACCCCGCGACTATGTTATTTGATTCCGGAGCATCGCATTTGTTCATTGCATCAAAGTATGTTGCCAAGTATAGTTTGCCTATCTCTCATATGAAGTTTACTCTGTTGGTTAAGTCTCCTGGAGGAGAGATGAGGACAAATATAATATGTCCAAAAGTAGGCCTTAGAATAAGGGGGGTAGACTTCTCCGCCAACCTCATAGTTTTGGATTCTCAAGGATTGGACATTATACTTGGTATGGACTGGTTAAGGAAGCACAATGGAGTTATTGAGTGTGCCACAAAGACGGTGAAGTTGACTAATGAGGAAGGGATCACCGTAGAATTTGAAGCATCTCAAACCGCACCGAAGCAATTGGAATTGAATCATATGGACGGTGCCGCAAACAAGGTGATTCGATGGTGTAAAGTTCAATGGAAGCACCACACCGAAAGAGAAGCGACGTGGGAATTGGAGGATGATCTCAAGAAGGAATTTCCCTATCTCTTCTCTTCCGCGTCGATTCTCGAGGGCGAGATTCATTTTAAGGGGGGTAGGTTTGTAACACCCTCATTTTCATGCATCATGCCCTACATGCACTCATATACATGTTTAACATTAACCCATAACAAGAGGAACGAGTTTAAAATTGATTTGGAACAAAATCGCACTTAAAAACGCAGGAAAGTGCGGACTAGTCCGATTTTGCTGAGGACTAGTTCGATTTCTCTCTGACTAAAAACGTACTTGTCCGTTTTTGCTGCGGATTAGTCCGATTTTGGCTCTAGAAACTTTCGGACTTGTCTGATTTTGTGCGGACTAGTCCGATGTTCCATGAATCCTTGAAAATTTGCTAAGTCCCTGGACTTTTCTGGACTAGTCCGGTGTTCCAGCGGACTTGTCCGTTTTCCTTCCTGTTCAAATTCGGACTTGTCCGATGTTTGGCCAGACTTGTCCGATTTTCTCTCTGGACGACTTCGTACTAGTCCGGTCCTTTCCGGACTTGTCTGATATTTCGTGACTCCGAGATTGACCTTTTGTTTTACGACTTGTTTCTTGGGTTTCATGTTAAGTGGGCCTAGGGACGTTGTGCCCAACTCTTTTAGAGCCCATGTGGGACTCTAAACCGGCCTCTACTCATCCCAAACTCGAAATCCATCTAACCCTAGCCTCCACCTCTATATAAACAACCCCACCCCTTGGTTTGACCTCTATTTGCCATTTTTCCACCCACCCAAACCCTAGTTCGTGGAGAGCCACAATCAAGGAGGGGGGAGAAGATCCCAAGCAAGAAGAAGAAGAGGAGGAAACGGAAGAGGATCAAGATCTCCACCAAGTTTCGCCCTTCACCACCAATTCCTCCCCAAGTTCATCACCAACCCTAGATCACCAAGATCCAAGTGCTACCTCCAAGTTTCTTGATTCATTGGTGTTCTAAACACCTGGTATACCTTCTATTCTCTTTTCCTTATGTGAATTCAACCGCTAATCTCCAAATTCACGTCGATTTAGAAAACCCTAATCCGCTGATCTCGTCAAGTGCGGACTTGTCCGGTCCCTAGCGGACTAGTCCGATCTTTATGTTTAAATTGTGTTATATTGACTCTAAAATTTGATCTAATCGAATCCAAACCTGTATAAACTTGTTAAAAGCTATTAGAACTAGTTAGTGATCATTAAAAGCAATCTAGTAACAAGTTCTACCTTGCATTTGCATCAATCAGACATGTCATGACATATTGAGTAATATTTGTGCACTCTTTGATTGTGTTTCTTGTCTTGTATGTTTATTGTGTGGATTAGACGGATTTGCGCTAGAGAGTGCCGCGGAGGATCTACAGCACCAAGAGTTTGAAGGCTTTGACCTTAATCAACAGCAAGAGCAAGGCAAGTGTCCTTGAAGCATATTGATCCTGTTTTTAAAATAAATGTTTTGTTTGTAAAATTGCATGCTTGTGTCAATTTGATGGGAATCCTATGGTAGGAAGTTTACTAGACTTGCTAAACCACCCTTGTCACCTGGAATTTATGGTAGAGCGTCGGGATAGACTTCTTACCTTTTGCTTCGCTTAATCAACTGGGATGGGAATAACTATACCACTCAATTTAATTATGCATGGATGATATTATGGTTAACATGAACTGGTTAAATATGGTATGGTAATGGGTGATCTAAGCAAGCCTGGTATGTGGATGGGTTGGATGTTATGGTGGTTTGCTTGCTTTAGATCTAAGGACCGGTTCATGCGAGAATAAGCAAGGACTACAGTGCCACCACGAGGCCAAGTATGGGTGCGGCGTAGCTAATTAATTAGGGCTTTGCTAGTGCTGTTTGGACCATTGTGGATGCTCGGGGAAGGGGTAGTCGGATTGGGTTTGTTGAGGATTGGTGGGACTACCCTGGGATCCGAATGGCTCAAGAGGGGGCCCTTGGTTGAAGATGTGCTCTGCGGGAGACATCGCCACCGGTGAAACCTCAGTGGGGTCTAAATAGACTAGTAATCCCTTTGTAAAGGATATTTTGTGATCTCTTGTCCATACACCAAAGGAAGTGTAATTGGCATGAGGGAGGTTCTTTAGTCGCCGACGGGTGATGAAATCACAAACACGTGGGTAAAGAGGTACAAACTCTGCAGAGTCTAAATAAACTATCATGATAGCCGTGCTCCCGGTTATGAGCGCCTGGATGACCTACATGATTAGAGGGAAATTGGTAATTGGGATGGTTATGGTTTGGTAATTGTTATGGATGGCTATGGATTTATTTTTGGTATTAAATATGATTATTGGCAATGGTGAAATCTGGAATTATGGATGAGGATGGTGAATTGTGGACTGGTATTATGGTATTACTTATGATTATGATGGGTTTATTTCACATACATGTAATATATTGCTTTTCAAATGTTTTACTGTACTTTTCAGCACTTAGCCATTATTATTGTCGTCATTTGAATCAGCCACATGTCATACTTTCCACACTTGCCGAGTACGACATGTACTCACTCTTGCAATCCCCCCCCCCTCAACAGTTGCAGGTCAGGATTGGGAGTTTAATGGCGTGCGGAGTTCTAGGCCGTGTCTACCGTCAGCTTTGCCTGGGGTGTTAATTGGAGCTACGCATATATACCCTATTGCCTATGCTTAGTTTGCTTAGTTGCTTAATTAGTTTATTTCCGCTGCATTAGTTGAATTTGTCATAAATATTCATTAGAGCTTGTATTCGAGGATAATCTGGTTTGTGTAATAAAATTTGGTTAATTAATCTTGTCTTGTGGTAATTTTCTGTATACTCTTTTGTGATTGCACTCGTGTATGTGTGATGAACATCCTGGGCACACATATGCGTTAGCTTGGTTCATTTTTCGGAACCGGGCGTCACAAGGATGCTTTTTACATATTTTAAATGTACTTTTCAGCAAATAGCCATTATTTATAATCAATTCCTTGTTTAAGCCATGTGTCATTATTTTTTCATACTTGCTGAGTACGACATGTGTTCACCCTTGCAATTCCCCCACCAACAGTTTCAGATGATGTTTGGGAGTACCCACAGGATAATGCGGAGTACTAGGTTGTGTGATGCCGTCGACTTGTCTGTGGTGTTGCTTGGAGCCACACTACCCTATTTGCCTAGCTTTGCTCAGTTTGCTTAGTTTAGATTATTTTCACTGTAGAACTTATTAATAATGATCATTAGAGCTGTAATCCAATGATTATTTGAATATTGTAATAAAAGTACTTAATTAACTTGTGTTGTGGAAATTTTGTGTATATTGTTTGTGATGCACTCGTGTATGTGTGTTGAACATCCTGGACACACATATGCGTCGCACTTGGTTCATTTTCGGAACCGGATGTCACAATTCCTTTCCTCAACGTTCTTCTGACTGAAGCATCTCATTGTTCTTCTTCATTCCTTGTCTTTACTGTTGCTTGGGCAAGTCTTGTTCTTGTGTGCCGCTTGGGAAAATCTTGCTCGCAGTGAAGTCCAAGCTTGTGCCTCCTCCTCCAAATGGTGCTCCTCGTGGATCTTCTTCGTTATGAATCCTATCGATATGAACAGGCACATATGATTCAAATTTGTGATTTAAGAATTGAACTCTCTTAAGAACCAACTGAGAGTTAATAAGCTACTAAGTACTTAAGATGAAATCCCTGCTGGGTCTAAAGTGTTCTAAGAGTATTTATTTACATAACTTGGGTTATGTAAGGCATCATTTATATGGTTAACCATAACCATATAGGAAAATGGATTGTCAAAGTCTTGATGATCAAATGGTGAAAATGAAAAGGAATATTTCTAAATGTAAGAGGTGGAGAACAAAAAAACAAAACCAAAGTTGATGGAAATAAAGGCAAAGTTTATGGCAATCCACATAAATGAGTCATTATGTTGTTGATTATCCCAAGTACAATTGATTAATCAATTTTACAAGGTTCTCATCATCTAATTGTCAGTGAATTACTGGAGATGAAGAATATGATAAGAAAGTTTCCCACCAATTTTTAGGATTTATAGCATTATGGTCAATTATCTGCATTTAATTAAAATAGGGCACTTAATGATTTATTGCTCAAGTTCTTCAAGTCAAACGGAAAATTTTACAGTGGTCTCTAGAAATTATGGGGAGATTATTAGAATAAGTTAAGAATATTTGAAGATCTGGAGCTTGCAGAAGAATTATTCCATGTTTAAGCTTCTTAGAATTTTCAGACACTTTAGATTACTATTCATGTCAAATAAACTAGTTCAATGCAAATATTAGATCATAAGGAGTTCACAGAAATTTGTTTCATAATTTTCAAAGCATTCTAAAGTTTACTATGAATTTTAGAAGTTTGAGTCATTTTCTGGAATTTTTATAGGGTCTTTTTCTGTCAATTTAATTTATCCCGAGAGAACTACTCAATTGAGCTGGCTTAATCAAACTTATTAAGCCTAAAAATTTTACTGGATGAACTTGATGATATGAAGGATTTTTCCGGTCAAAATGCAGAATTATTACATGAAGAATACTTCTGGAATAAATAGCCAAAGATTTGAACATTTTAATTTATGCAGATGTTCTGAGGGTTTTCATGCTAATGATTTTACTTTTTTGTAAAGTACTTATCAAGAAGAATCGAACAAAATTAGGTTGAAAATGGCAGGCAAGGCACACGGGCGCCATAGGGTTAGGGTCAAATGGACGCACGGGATCCACCAGCCGCAAAAAAATCCTTGCAAGCGGGGCTTCTTCTTCCTCACGTTCATGGCTTAGCCGGCGGCAACCGGTGGCGCCGCCCGCTGGCGATGCGTCCGGCGGCTTCTCCCTCGCTGAAGCTGGTCACGAGAGCATTAATAGGTGCGTGCAACACCATGGTGGGGCTGAGAGACACCGAAGATGGCCGGAGCACCAACAGCGGCGGGGACAAGGCGGTAGCGCAGTCCGGCGGCAAAATTATCGGTGTACAAGGCACCAAAACAATCGCTGTTTCATCAAGAACGTTCAAAATGAGGAGATGAATAACATCATTCTCTCGTTTGCGTTGGAGAGGGCCGAAGGTAAACCGCACTATGAGCAGAGGAGAAGTCCAATGACGGCGGTGGCGAGATCTGGAATTTCGGTTCATATACATAAATATGTTTCAAACGGCTTCATGGGGTGGTTCACAAGGGCGTTTCGATTCCCTGGTTAGATAGTAATGGAGGATGGTGCTTTGTGGAGAGGGAATTTTCAGGACCAAGAGCTACGGTTCATATGAACAGCGACGAGGAACAAATGGAAAATTCGACGAGCAATTTGACCGGACTACCACAAGGATTTGGGGGCAAGAGTAGAACGTTCAAGCTAACCTTGTGGTTGGTTCGGTTGCGCGAAAAAGGCACCAGAGAAGGCCGGCGATGTGGATGTGTCAAATTGTCCACTGGCGGAACAGGGCTACGTGTTGCGCTTGTTTGAGCTGGTGAACGACGGCAGAACGAGCTTTGGGGTGCGTCAGGGAGGGTGGTGATGCGCGTGCGCTAGTATTCAGGCTCAGGTGGGACTGCAGGAAGCAGCAGAAGCTCGACGCCGCTGCGAGCAGGGACGGCAGAGGTGCAGCATGACGGCTCGGCGAAAAAACGAGGAACATGGGCGAGCAGCGTTGAAACATGAGCAAAGACGTGAAGAAACAAGCAGAGGAGGAGAGGATTAGGGCCAGAGAGAGTCGGCAAGGGTGTAGCCCATCGCGGTGGCACTTTGCCTCTGAGCTGGAGCGGTCGAGCAGGGCGTGGCGTGCGGTGGGAGAAAGAAGAAAGGAGGGAAGACCTCACTGAATGCACGTGGGACCCGCCAGACAGGTGGACCCAATGTTTGAACACACTCTCAGCTAACTTCCAATGGAAAAATAAAATACTAAATGGCGTCAAAAATTAGTGGAAATTTGCATGGTGACTATTTGAAATGTGGGGAACGCGGTGGTTTGGTTTTGGAGCAAGCTAAGTTTGAATTCAAATTAAATTTTAAACTTCTTTTTATGTATTAACCTCATATTACCACCATAATTCACAATATATTTCCAGACCACCCAAATAATTATAACTAATAATGTGGTGAAGTCAAATTTGAGGTTTGACATCATTTGGTCCAGAATTACAAACTTGTGTCTTTGCATTGTATTATTCTTTTTTCATTAAGTTTTAAAGTTTATCTTGACTTTAATATTTTTGTATTAAAATTTTACAATTCCTTATTTTTGCACTTACTCACTTCAGTTCACACCTTCCATAACATTCTTCTAAATCATGTTTAAAGTCCTTTTTACATTTTGCTAATTTGAGCATCATTTATAATTAACATCGCTCATTTGAATTTGAACATCCTAACTTACTGAAAAAATTAAGTTTGCATTTTTGCATTCTAGTTCTTCTCAAATGTGAGCTTTTACGACCCTTCCCCCTTAAAGAAATCTCGTTCCGAGATTTAGTGAACAGAGACGGGTATGGAGAGCTATCGATGGTGACACTAACTATCCAGGTAATTGGCTGAAAGAATCTCTTCGTCTTTCCATATTGGTTCCTTGACGGTGTGGTTAATCCGTAATAGCCTACTGCATCATATCATCTGATTCTTTGTGATATGAGTCTTCTTTTGAGCAGTCTGAATTCAGATACTTGATGTAGGTGAGATTGAACTTTAGAGTCTATGTCTTTTCCATGTAAATCTGTTTTGAAGTCTTCTTCTTTACTCTTAAATGGTGTATCCTTTTTCCCTCAGGAAGATGCATCAACTCTACAGTCTTTGACTTCAATAACTTGTGTTCTCTCTTGAAGATGTTGATGTCCTAATCTTGATTTCCAATATCCAATCTTTGCTCTCTACTTATCTTGATCTCAAGGATGACTTATCTTAGAATGTGTAGCTATTCTCACTACTTACTTTGTTGTGGCTGAATCCTTATGGGTTTGACTTAGAATTTGTCCTACTTAAGAAACAAGGTGAACTGCGAGTTTCAGGCAAGAAATGACTAACTCTCAACAAATGGTTTTCTCGACAAGTGGTTCAAAGGATGAGATGCTTTGCACTGACATAAGAGAATTTAGAATTTGGTTTCTATTATGTCATCACAATACAAAAACGTTCAATAAATGGTGACTACATGGTGGTTGGCAAAACAATGTCACCATGCATTACAAGTCAAGGAGTTCCAGCAGCTTGGCAATCAAGTGATAATCTTGCAAATAGAGAGAATGCAAGGTTCTCGCGAGTTTGAGAAGTCATAAGGAGACTCCTCGCAAACTAGAAATATTTAATTTACATCAATCAAGGTAACTGAGTCTCAACAAGTCAATGATAACGATTCAATTGTGATTTAGTTACAAGGGTATGGTGCATTCATTTTTATGATTTGAGCAAAAATGGATAAGAAAATTCAAACACGATAGAAGTATTCCCAACTACACAAGGATTGAGTAACTTGGTCATGAAAGATGCTAAACAAGGAATTCTACTTTCGTGTCTCGACCATGTTTGATGATTCATTGGGAAGAGCGTTAACCACCACATAGAAAAATGGTATTGCATATTGCGTTGTATCAACAAAGGTTCAGGTTTCTCATCACATAGTGTTCTTAACCTACTAGGTCTATCTTTAAGTAGATGGGGTGGGTCTACCTTCTGATGTGGCAAAGAGAGTAACCTTTGAAGAGGATGCATATAACATTCACTTCTGTAGGTTTCAATAGGTGGTTGACAAGGGTTGTGTTGGAGAAATGGTCAGGGTTAACAACCTAAGTCATCACTGAAGAATCTCAAATTCACACTACTACACATGGTTCCTTGTCCTAGAAGATGAAGCCTTTGGAGCTTTTCAGCATCAAAAATCAATTAACTGCCTTAACTCGATGGTTGAGTATCACTATGCACTGGGGTTCAAGGTCTCTACCATTATCCTTAGTAAACACCCTTCATTCCTGTTTCTCTTGGATCCAGTATATCAATGGCATACTCATTCTTGCTTACTTGCCTATCAACTTCCACTCGTTGATATGGTGCTGATGTAAATTAGGGCATGAGACCTTGGTGGAGGTAACACCTTAGTTACTAGGGTCCACTCCTTCCCCCTTAAGTGCCAGCCTAGTAACTTCCATCTGTAGGAATGGGGAAATCCATTTTTATGGACATGTATTTGAATCAATTCACATGTAGAATCCCACAGTAGATAGTATACCAATTTCAATCAAGAGAGAGTGAACCATGTAGTTGTAACATTCTTATCAACATTCCTCATGTAGCTGATTACCTTATATCCAGCCTAACCAGGTTGCTTTCAAACTTTAATTTGACAATGATAATGTCATTTACATGACATGATCCTATTAGCAAAGTTGTAGTTGACTCTCAGTCCTTTCCAACTGTTACCCATATGACTCCATTGCATAAAGGGTGTGAGAGTTATGGTGTCGTACGGCACGGGTTGCATGGGCGATCATTTCAGGCAGCCACAATAATATATCATTCCATACAGACCATCCTCGAGGAGAACACGTCTCGAAAAACAAGGTCGTGTTTCAACATCACACAACGGGGAACCTGAGTAAAATGTCAACGGGTCATCACGGTTGGGACTTTTATCAACCCAACAGATACCAGCTACTGCCCCATAAGATCTGAGCCACGCACGAGGCGAGCGCTGCGTATGGCCCTTTGAACATTGAACGATCAAGAGTTGCATACTACCACATTTTTAACCACATGATGAGGTATCCATGCTTTTGCCTGAAGCACGTCGGGGAGCAGCGTTTTCATATGTTCCCAGAACCATGAGAAGGTTCAGTGACTCATATTAACTCCCGTGCCAAGCCACGGGGGACAATCATCATACTACCTCTCGTACGGGGTAGCTTACCCCAATTGATCTACTTGCGGTGGCGTACCTTACCTCTTACCTGAGCATAGTGTGCGTCGTTACAGAATTAATAACACTTATGTTAGCTTCCCGCCTTAAGTAACTATGCTAATATCAGTCCTTATGTGGGCCTAGTACCTAATCCTCACTCGTAAGTCTATAGTTTTCAAAATAAATTCCTTTTAGGTGTGCTATTCTCAATGTGGCTCTGATACCATGCTGTGAGGACCGGAGTCCCAACAAACCAGGAACCACATTGGGTGTCGTCGTGTGATGCGACACCCAATAGCACAACACAGAAAAGAACAAAGAACTCATAACATAAGTGAGCAACTTACATTATTCTCGGAATTTTATACAAAAGTGCTTACATCACCGGAAGTCTTTATAACACCCTTTCAAGTCCTACACTACAGCAGTAGCGGTCATGTCTAGCCCGCAGATAATCCACTCTAGCATCACAGAAGATAGCAGTGGTGTCCAGGGCTTCCTTATGTCTATATACCCTAAAGAGGGCAAAGCCTAGAAACCCATCATAGCTATATACCTGCAAAACTCATATAAATGCAACCGTGAGCACAAGGCTCAGCAAGACATAACCGTCTCACCTAACAACATGAAGTTCTACATGTTGGGAATGTAAGACTTGAATTTAAACTGCAATAAGTAAATGTTCACTATCTGTAGATCCTTGTTTCAAGTATAATAGCCCGTGTCGTCCTTGGGCACGGCAATATCATGAACTCCACAATCAAACAAGAAACAATTCATCCACGATGTTGTAGGGTCCAAGGTTACACAGGCCTTAACAAGTTAATTGCTTAGAATCATAACTTTAGTAATGCTATCAGCTACCTCAACCAAGTTGCTTAATCATCAAGAAGGTTTCACCTAGTTCCAGTTGTTACTATGTCACAGCGCAGTGAACAAGTATGCTCCCTTCCATGAGCGACGGTGATCCGAATCAACATACACCCGGCTTGCACGACACAAACGCCTGTCTGAATGCTCCCGTTGATGTTGTGTATGGCCACCTTTCACAAGACACCCAAGCGTTGAACTGGTCCCACCGTCCCGACAGGAAGCCTCACATACGGGTAGGCCGCAGTGACCTCTACCCTCCCATCGACGTGCATGATGTCTAAGACGGTGCAGTATGTCTCAATACCTATGTTAACAATATACATAAGTTTGTTGCATCCACTAGAGCTAGTATGTATCTAGTACATATTCAAAGTTGTCCAGCGGGACCGCACATGATACGGTCCTCAATCGACACAGGCAGGGACTATGCCCACAGAACCACATTCTTGAGCATCCTAATCTTCTTCCCAGTCTCCAGTTTCCTCCCGATTGATCTCACTTATTAATGTTCATGAGTAGAGTTCGTCTACTTGAGCCATACCACTTCATTCCTTTCCTCAACTTTCTTCCATTCATTTCCTCAATCTTTAATATAGCCATAATCATCTAAAATTCTCTCCTACCCAGACTCCAAGGATTCTTGGTTCATGCATGTGGAGTATCATACATCCGTAGACTTAATAAACAATTACCATCATATAGATTATAAAAGCAAAACATATTAACAACTTAAGTGCAAATTAGAGCTTGCCTTAGGTTGTGACTAAGTAAATGTCAATAGTCAGGCTTGATCTCGTGACTGAAGTTTCTCATCGTTCTTCTTCATTCCTTGTCTTTACTGTTGCTTGGGCAAATCTTGTTCTTGTGTGCTGCTTGGGCAAATCTTACTCGCAGTGAAGTCCAAGCTTGTACCTCCTCCTCCAAGTGGTGCTCCTCGTGGATCTTCTTCGTTATGAATCCTACCGATGAACATGCACATATGATTCAACTTTGTGATTTAAGAATTGAAGTATCTTAAGAACCAACTGAGAGTTAAAAAGCTACTAAGTACTTAAGATGAAATCCCTGCTGGGTCTAAAGTGTTCTAAGAGTCTTTATTTACATAACTTGAGTAATGTAAGGCATCATTTATATGGTTAACCATAACCATGTAGGAAAATGGATTGTCAAAGTCTTGATGATCAAAGGATGAAAATGAAAAGGAAGAATTATGAATGTAAGAGGTGGAGAACAAAAAAAGAAAACCAAATTTGATGGAAAGAAAGGCAAAGATTATGGCAATCCACATACATGAATCATTATGTTGTTGATTATCCCAAGTACAATTGATTAATCAATTTTGCAAGGTTCTGATCATCTAATTGTCATGCGTGAATTACTGGAGATGAAGAATATGATAAGAAAGTTTCCCACCAATTTTTAGGATTTATAGCATTATGGTCAATTATCTACATTTTAATTAACATAAGGCACTTAATGATTTATTGTTCAAGTTCCTCAAGTCAAAATGATCTGGCAATTTTTTAGTGGTCTCTAGAGATGATGGTGAGATTAACAAAATAATTTAAGAATTTTTGAAGATTTGGAGCTTGCAGAAGAACTATTCCATGTTTTAAGCTTCTAAGAATTTTCAAAAAATTTAGAGGACCATTCAGGTCAAATAAAATGGATCATGTGCCATTAATACTGAACTAATGACACGTTAATTAGGTCTTGTAACGGCTGTTCAATAGCTCCTTGAATGTCCGTGCCGTTGGAGATCATGTAGTCTTCCCATTGCAGGCATAGGTCCAGAGGTCCAACACGTGGCAGCTCTGGAGCTTCCCTCTGTGGGGAGGCAGGTCCGGAGCCACTTGACACGTGGCGGCACCGGAGCTTCCCTCTACTGGGGTTTAGGTTTGGGGTTGCTAGACACGTGGTGGTATCAGAACTTCCCTGTGAAGGGAGGTAGGTCCGGTCCCACAGGACACGTGGTAGCACTGTAGCTACCCAAATGAGGGATGTGGGCCGATTGTTGTCAGACGTGTGTTGCCTTTGGAAGTATTCAACTCGGAAATAGAAACTCCTTGGTTTTAAGTGTGGTATCAAGAGGTACCTGGTATCCAGGGTACCGAAAGTGGCCCCCGGGGCCACCTCTGGGAGAAACCCTCTGGGTGAAGTTATACTACCAGAGGTGGGGCCATCATTGATTCCCGTGCTTCGACTTCAAAGTCTTTTTCCATGCGGTTGAGGCGATAGCAAAGAGTTATGCCATCGCCACGTAGCCCTTTTTGACACGGCGCGTGGGATCCTGGCGTGCGGATCTCATGCAATTGAAGGTCGCCAGTTCCCAATACGAAATTCATATCGGTTCTCAGCGTAATCTTTGTAGCCCTATTAAGAAGCCACCCTCGATCTTCCAACTTCTCATCATGACAACGGTTCGCCTGGTGTAACTTTTTAAGCAAAGTGGACCCTGGCCCCCTTGTCATTTACAAGGTCATCTACGATTCCAGTCTGGAGGTAGTTTCCATCCAAGCGTTGCGGAGTCTTACTAAAGGGGAAGTCCGCAGAGGGAGAGAACTCTTTACGCCTTCATCTGACATTATGCTTAGAGCTCTCCGCCCTTGCAACATTTCTTCCTCCTCTGCTCAACTTTGCGGCGATGGAGTTGGGACTTCCTCGGAGTTCGAACAAGAAAAATGAAGACTTGTCGAAGGTACGCACCTACATGGGGTGGTCAAGCGACTCCTTCAACAACCTGATCCACGTCAGCAAGTTCTTCTTCCAGAAGGAGAACCCCGGCGAGATCGTCTACTTCCTATCGTATGCCATGGTGGGGCTCATCCCACCATTCTCAAGCTTCCTGCTGATGCTGCTGGACTTCTACGGCCTGCAGCTTCATCACCTCGGCCCCGACTCCTCCTTGCTAGTGGCGACTTTCGTCTACTTTTGCGAGATGTGGGTGAGTGTGTCGCCATGCATCGAGCTTTTTTGGACCTTTATCATGATCCACACAATTGAGAAGAGCCATGAGTATCTTGGCTTCTACTACTTCGTGAAGCGCAAGAACTCGCCCCTTAAGCACCTGAAGACCTTCCCTTCTTGGAAGTGGGACAACTGGAAGAAGTATTGGGTGGCCATCACGACAGATCGCCACGACATGTTGGAGCTGCCTGACAGCCTTCCGATCGTCGACGCCAATGCTTGTTATGTGGTTCTGACGCTAGCACAGGAGCACAACCCGATCTTGACAAGGATCCGGGATTGCGTCGAAGGAGGTGTGACTCCTCTGATTGTCATCGCCAACTTCCTGACTAACCGGTGGGCTCTGTTGAAGACGAGGGAGCGGCCTGCCTGGGCGTTCGGTGGTGAGCACGATCACAACTGGATTGAGATGGGCTTCGGGTCCAATCTTAATGAATTTTCTTTGAATCTTCATCTCTAGAAGCTGCTGCACGGGACCATTTGCCCTGATGATCTGACTCCTCCAGCACAGTTCCTGTCCCTGAACATAGTGCCAGAGTTCAGGAGGGAGCTGGAGAAGAAGATGCCAGCACTTGATGATCTGGGTCTTGTGGATAGGCGTCGGAGCGCTCCTCCAGCGGGAATTGTTATCTCGAGGGATCCTTGCTCTCATGAGTACTCCAGACCTGCGCCAGTCAGCGGCAAGGGCAAAGGTCCCGCAGCTTCACCTCCAAAGAAGTCAACACTCTGGCTGAGGTAAAGAGAAAGCTTTCGTCGAAGTTCTGAGTCGCAAGCGGAAGCTGACAAGGAGCAAAGAAAGTAGTGTGAGGGAAGCTCCGACAATAGCGACCCCTCAACCTCGGCTTAGGTCCATGGTGATCGTGCCTCCAGCTCTGGCTGGCTTTGGCTCCAGTGCCCGCAGGGGGTGCTGGCTTTGGAGAATCAACTTCCTCCCAATGCCAGCTGGTGGCTCTTGGTCTGGAGTGCTAACTCCAATGACAGAGGTCCCAGAGGTGGCAGCGCTTGTGGCCGCCTCAACTCTAGATTCGGGTCTCGGAGCGTCTGCCACACCGACGACAGCGGGCTCTAGCTCCCAACGCCCAAGGAAGAGGATTCGTGCCAATTGGAGCAGCCATACTCCTAGGTAAGGATCAGCTCTTTAGCTCTTATTTTGATTTTGTTTCTTGCGTTGTCTTGAATTCTCTACTTTCTGTTTAAAGAATGTAGAGAACAGGCACAGCGTCTCTGGTGCCTATTGCAGCTCCGGAGGCTGCATCGGTTGAAGCTCCTGCCCCAGCTCCTGCCTCTCCCCCAGTGGTAGTGGTAGATGACACGACAGCTCCGGCGTTAGTTGTCGTGGTGACAAGTCCAGAGCCGGCAACTGAAGGCTCCGTGGTAGCGCTAGACCACGCGGAGGAAGAGTTTGCAGAAGCTCTAGCAATTCCAAAGCCTGTTGTGGAAGCTTCGGCATCAGTGCCAGAATAGGGTGAAGCTCCGACCATTGCTTCAGTGCCAGCTCCGGAGGCGGCAGCCCCAGAGGAGGTTATGTCTGAGCCGGCACAACCCAAAGATCCGGCTACAAGTCCTTCATATTCTAAGCCGATGATTGAAGATCCAGCTGAGGGACCCTCTTCATCTGTCCTTGAGGTTGAAGCTCCTATGGCGGAACCTTCTTTTGCTGTGATGAATATTGATGAGCTCCCGGAGGTCGGCCACGGCGATGTAGAGTTGTTGGATAACATGCTCGCACTGTGGGATATGATAGTAATTTTGGAAGACCCACTGGAGCTGATCCCCCTAGCGTTGTCTATCCATAATGCTTGCTCAAGTCTCCGCCAGGTCAACTCACCTTCGACCACGAAAGCAAGACTCTTGAATATGAGCACAACATCTTAAGGCGTTGGCGCAATAGACTTCATTTTGAGATGAAGTTGATGCATCCTCAGTTGGCTGGCCAGAAGGAGTGGGTGGCCAAGGAGAAGGTCTGGCTGGCGAGGTCACACCGCGCTCTCAATGAAAGAGAGGCCATGATTAAGGCCCTCGATGACAAGACCCGGGAGATATTTGAGCATGCTAAGGAGGTGAGTGAAGCAGTCAACAACCATTCCGACAGCCTCAATGAGTTGAATGAGCATCTACTCAAGTGTTAGGAAGCCCTCGATCAAAAGGAGGATAATCTCCTAGAGAAAGAGGAAGACCTCGTGAAGAGGGAGGAGGAGCTCACTCAGAGGTTGTCGCTGGGAGAGCGGAGCTTGGTAGATAACGCCTCACAGTTTGATCTGTGGCGCGATCAAGAGAAGGATAAGATATGGCAGGTGGGGGTAAACGTCTCCAAAACAGAGACTGGTATCTCCACTAAGGAGGATAAGGTGAAGGCCAAGGAGAAGGACTTGGAAAAGTGGAGGAACCGTATCCACCTCCGAGAGAAAGAGCTCAACGACCAAGAGAAGCGGCTAGCTGAGAGTATCCAGCAGCACGCTAAGGAGGTTGAGCGCTTTTCCAAGGAAGGTTCTGCGGAACTTTCGGTTGCCAGAAAGTCACTAGAGGAGCTTAGGAGCTTGAGAGCAATTGAGTTCCAGCAAGTCTGGGATTTCTTGGGGCAAGCTAATGAGGCTCTGGTGCCGTTTGGTTTTAGCTCAGTACGTTCGGCTGATCCAGAGCCGGAGATGGACAAGGCATTGGTGGCATTGACCTCCGCCGGCAAGATTCTTGAAGCCGTGGGCAACATTGTCATCGACAAACTGGACACACTAGGAAGGACCCTGGCCAAGAACGTTGCCGAATATGTGTTGGCATGTTTCAAGAGCTGGGACCCCAGATGTCCTTAGCTACAATGTTCAAAGGACCCGTTGTCGAGGAGGAAGAAGCCGCCAGGGCCATGTTCAAGAAGCTACCTAGACAGTTGCCTCATTCTTCAATAGGAACTCTAGTAGTTAGGACTTTTCCCTTTTTGCCTTCAACTTGTAATCCTCTAGTTCATTCAATGAGTTGGATGCATCTACCATTAGGATTTAGACAATGTCTTGAAAACTCAATAGCTCCGAATTCGTAAGCAGTATGATAGCTCTGACTTTCGAGTACTGCCTCCAATATATCTAGGAACTCTTTGTTACGTCGACGGCGGGCCCCCTGGGAGTTGTCGGAGTTTAGTGTCTTCAACGGTGCCCACTATCAATGTATAGAACGTTGACGGCGGGCCCCCTGGGGGGTTGTCGAAGCTTGGTAGCTTCAACGGCGCCCACTGTCAATGCATAAAACGTCGACAGCGGGCCTCCTGATGGTTGTCACAGCTTGGTAGCTCCAGCAACATCCACCATTACCGATCCAATTGCCATCGAATGTTCGTTTTTCCTGCGCATAAAAAACAAGAAAAACAGTAAAAATTGTCCTCTTGTCTATAACTTATTTGTGTCTTATCATCCTTCTTTGAATTTTAGATCTTAAGGAATTTAACATGACGTAATAAGTGTATTGATGAAATATTTTTAGGTTTGAATGCCTTCCGGACCCGCCCTACTAGGACCTGCCGGGATATAGGTAGAGTGGCGTACTTAGGGTGCCTGACCAGTCTAAGTCGATAGCACACTCCAGACCTGTCATTGGCTTTGGTTTTCAGGCGAGTAGACCATACGACAATGCTAAAACCCAAAAGAAGATTACTAATATGACTTATATATCACATAAATACCCTAGACTAAATTTCAAAGGAATTGCACAACATTGTTATAGACAAGAAGGTAAAAAGGTGATGAGCTTGTACAAATGAAATGCATGTAGAGTCTGTCCATAAAAAATGTTTCACATTAAGGTCCGAATTACAGGGGAAGACAAGGACACACTTAAAGTACAATGACCAAGTTAAGTTTGCTATTCATCTTGATCTAACCCAGGGTGGGTAAAGACACACCTAAAGTACTGGACCAAGTTAAGTGCGCTAAGACCCTTCCCGGCTCTGTCAATGGACTATTAGAGATACAATTATACAAACAGACTCACCTCTTTGTAGCTAAGCATAAAACTTATGGGGGTGCTCGATGTTCCACAGATTGGGAAGCGGAGTCCCATCCTCTATAACCAAGCGAACACATCTAGGGCGGGTTACTTTGATAACTCGGAAGGGCCCTTCCCAGTCTAGGGATAATTTGTTCATCCCTTCTCGAGTCAGTATCTCCACAGCACCAGATCGCCTTCTTATACTTGCCGGTTGCGCACGAACCTTTGATGATAGCACTGGAGCACCTAGTGATATTGTGCATTCCGAACAGCTTCTTGGCACCTTGCCCCGCCTACGAGGTCCAGGTATTCACGTCGGATCTTGTCCTGCGTTGCTTTGTCGAAGGTTCGAACTCGAAGAGAACCCATGTTGATCTCCGTCGGAAGGACTGCTTCAGCTCCGTACACCAAAAAGAAAGGTGTCTCTCTGGTTGCCCGACTAGTGTTTTCCTGCTTGCCCACAATGCAGACGGAAGCTACTCTATCTAGTTGGCACCATGTTTTTTCAGGCGCTCATATGTGCGTGTCTTGAGTCCCTTGAGTATTTCTGCATTAGCTCTCTCGGCTTGGCCATTGCTTGTCAGGTGAGCTACTGATGCGTAGCTAACTTGTATGCCGAGATCTTTGCAGTACTCTTGAAATGTTGTACTTGTGAATTGGGTTCTGCTGTCGGTGATGACTCTGTCCGGAACTCCAAATCTGCATACTATGGACTTCAAGAACATGATAGTTGATTGCTTGTTGATTGTCACAACTGGGGTAGCTTCCGGTCACTTGGTGAACTTGTCGATGGCGACATATAGGAACCTGTAACCTCTCACGGCTTTTGGGAAAGGTACAAAAATGTCCACCCCCCACACAGGAAAGGCCACATGGGAGGTATCATTTGCAGTGGCTGAGCCGGTGTGTGAATCTTCTTCACGTGGAACTGGCACGCTTCACACTTCTTTACCAACTCAACTGCATCCTGGAGTGCTGTAGGCCAGTCAAAACCATGACGGAAGGCTTTTGCGACCAACGTGTGAGAAGACGCGTGGTTCTCGCACTCGCCTCCATGGATTTCCTCGAGAAGTTTCTGGCCTTCTTTTCGGGAAATTCACCGCATTAGAATGTCGTTGGAACCACGTCAGTAGAGATCCCCTTCTACAACATGTATCTTTTAGCCAATCTGGCAATTCGATTAGCGGAAGTACCATCTTCAGGAAGGATATTGTCCTTCAAGTAACTCCGGATCTTCGAGATCCATGCATTGGAGCTAACTTGAGCTTATGGATCTTGCGTGCTTGGTTGGTCGGAGCTTCCTACAGCGCCTACGATCCTTGGTGGATGCCATGGTAATAGGGCCACCGGGACCGCCAGCTTTGAGGTGCTGGTCTCGCCCCTATCACTTAGTTCAACGGGTTGAGCGACAGGTCCTGATAGTCTTCTGATAAAAACTTCATCCAGGGCTTGAGCTCCTGTTGAAGCCTTCGTCGAAAGATCGTCAGCTTCAGTGTTGTTGAGATGTTGTACATGACAGAGATCCAAGAAGTGGAAGTCCTTCCACAGCTTCTGGACTTCAAGTAAATAAGCAGCGAGTTGGGGATTGTTGCAACTGCATTCACCTTTAACTTGCTTGATGATGAGTTGCAAATTGCACATCACCAGTAGCTGCCTGACGCCATATGATAGCGCCACCTTGAGTCTGTAGATGAGATATTTGTACTTTGCCATGTTTTTGGTTGCCTTGAAGTCAAGATGTACCATGTACTTGACCTTCTCCCAAGTCGGAGCGAGGAGAACGATTCCAGCTTTGGCCCCTTGCTTCTGCACGGAGCCACCGAAGTAGAGTGTTTAGTGAGTCTTAGTGAAGACCAGAACCTTAGGTTCCGACTTCTGCTCACTAAGGCCCCCTGGGGTTGATGAAGAAGGAGTCCATTCCGCCATGAAGTCAGCCAGCGTTTGACTCTTGATAGCATGTGAAGGCAGGAATTCGAGATCAAATTCTGCTAGCTCCATAGCCCACTTGGCAATATTTCCAGTAGAATTTGGATTATGTAATATAGCACGAAGTGAAAGGATGTTACTATTGATATCTTGTGGACCTAGAAGTGAATATGTAGCTTTCTTCAAACAATAAGGACTGCATATGGCAGCTTATGCACCTAAATATAGCGAGTCTTGGGGTCGTGTAGCACTTCACTGATGAAGTACACCGGTTGCTGGACGGTCCGGACCCTCCCAAAGGGGCCCGAAGCTTCTTCTCCATCAACTCAGACCCTCCCGAAGGGGTCCAGATCTTCTTCTTGAGCAACATGGACCCTCTCGGAGGGGTCTGAACTTTGTTCTTCATCAGCCCGGACCTCCTCAGAGGGGTCCAGACCTTCTTCTTGTACTGCAGGAACTCCCTCGATTGAGAGAGGTTGATCCTCAGGCCTCTTGACTTTAGGATCCGTGCATGGGGGTTGGGACCCAGACTGGCCTTCAGGTAGCTCCAGACCCTCCTGGAGGGGTCTAGGCTCCTGAGCTGAAGATGGCTTCGGTCTCTCCGTGACCAGGACCATGCTGACAACCTTTGTAGTTGCCAAAATGTAAAGAAGAAGAGGCTCACCAGGCTCTGGAGCTACCAGAACTGGTAGTGTGGTGAGGAGCTCCTTGAGCTCTTAGAACACCTTCTCCGCTTCTTAGAACCAATGAAATGGCCCGGACTTCATCAATAGTTTGAATAATGGAAGCGCACGCTCCGCCAGTCTTGAATTGAACCGGCTGAGTGCAACTAGACACCCAGTTAGCTTCTGGACGTCCTTGACGCGGACTGGGGGCCGCATCTCTTCATTGGCCATGATTTTCACTGGATTTACCTCAATTCCTCGGTGAGTCACCAAGAAACCAAGGAGTTTTCTATAGTTAACCCCGAAGACGCAGTTGTTCAGGTTAATCTTCGTACACGTCAAGTGCAGCTTGTTGAAGACGCCTTACAGATTGTCAAGGAGTGACTCCTTGTTCTTCACCTTGACGATGATGTCATCAATGTAGACCTCCACCAAGTCCCTGATGAGCTCTCCAAAAGTTTTGTGCATAGCTCGCACAAAAGTTGAAGCAGCATTTTTGAGACCAAAAGACATAGCAGTGTAACAATATAACCCATCTACTGTAATGAAGGCAGTATGCTCCTAATCTTCCCTAGACATTTGTATCTGATGATATCCAGAGTTGGCGTCTAGGAAACACAGTAACTCACACCCGGAGGTAGAATCTACTATCTGTTCTATTCTAGTAAATGGAAATGGGTCTTTTGGGCATGCCTCATTCAAGGTGGTGTAGTCGATGCACATCTGAAGCTTCCCGCCGGCCTTTGGTACAACGACTGGGTTTGCCAGCCACCGAGGATGGTTAACCTCCTGGATGAAACCAGCATCGAGCAACTTCTTGATTTCTTATCTGATGAAGTTCTGCCACTCAACAAATTGCTTCCAAGGCTTCTGATGTACTGGCCGTGCATTAGAGTATATCTTCAGGATGTGGTCGATCACTGTAACACCCTCATTTTCATGCATCATGCCTTGCATACACTCATATACATGTTTAACATTAACCCACATAATTAGGAACAAGTTTAAAATTGATTTGGGGCATTTAAAATTGATTTGGAACAAAACCGCACTTAAAATGCAGGAAAGTGCGGACTAGTCCGATTTTACTGATGACTAGTCCGATTTCTCTCTGACTAAAAACGGACTTGTCCGTTTTTGCTGTGGACTAGTCTGATTTTGCCTCTGGAAACTTTCAGACTTGTCCGATTTTGTGTAGACTAGTCCGATATTCCAAGAATCCTTGAAAAATTGCTAAGTCCCTGGACTTTTCCGGACTAGTCCGGTGTTCCAGCGGACTTGTCCGATTTCCTCTCTGACTAAAGTCGGACTTGTCTGATTTTTGACCAGACTTGTCCGATTTTCTCTCTAGACAACTTCGGACTAGTCCGGTCCTTTTTGGACTTGTCCGATATTTCACGACTCCGAATTGATCTTTCATTTTACGACTTGTTTCTTGGGTTTTCACGTTAAGTGGGCCTAGGGATGTCATGCCTAACTCTTTTAGAGCCCATGTGGGACCCTAAACCGGCCTCTACTCCTCTCAAACTCGAAATCCATCTGACTCTAGCCTCCGCCTCTATATAAACAACCCCACCCCTTGGCTTGACATCTATTTGCCACTTTTCCACCCCACCCAAACCCTAATTCGTGGACAGCCACCATCAAGGAGGGAGGAGGAGATCCCAAGCAAGAAGGAGAAGAGGAGGAAACGAAAGAGGATCAAGATCTCCATCAAGCTTTCGTTCTTCAACACCAATTCATCTCCAAGTTCATCCCCAACCCTAGATCATCAAGATCCAAGTGTTACCTCCAAGTTCCTTGATTCATTGGAGTTCTAAACACTTGGTATACCTTATATTATCTTTTCCTTACGTGAATTTCAACCCCTAGTCTCCAAATTTATGTCGATCTAGAAAACCCTAGTTCGCTAGTTCTACGAAGTGCGGACTAGTCCGGCCTTCTACAGACTAGTCCGATTTTGCTGACTAAATTGTGTTGAATTGATTCTAAAAGTAGATCTAATCAAATCCAAACCTGTATAAACTTATTAAAATCTATTATAACTAGTTAGTGATCTTTGAAATCAATCTATTAACAAGTTCTACCTTGCTTTTGCATAAATCATGCATGTCATGTCATATTGAGTAGTATTTGTGCACTCTTTGATTGTGTTTCTTGTTTGTATGTTTATTGTGCGGATTAGACAGATTTGTGCTAGAGAGTGACGCGGAGGATCTACAGCACCAAGAGTTTGAAGGCTTTGACCCTAATCAACCGCAAGAGCAAGGCAAGTGTCCTTGAAGCATATTGATCCTGTTTTAAAATAAATGTTTTGTTTGCAAACTGCATGTTTGTGTCAAATTGATGGGAAATCCTATGGTAGGAAGTTTACTAGAATTGTTAGACCACCCTTGTCATCTGGAATTATGGTAGAGAGTCGAGATGGTCTTTTTACCTTTTTGCTTCGCTTAATTAATTGGGATGGGAAAACAATACTAAACATTAATGATGTATTTATGAGACTACGATTAACATGAACTGGATAATATGATATGGTAATGGGTGATCTAAGCAAGCCTGGTATGTGGATGGGTTGGATGCCATGGTGGTTTGCTTGCTTTAGATCTAAGGACCGGTTCATGCAAGAATAAGCCAGGACTACAGTGCCACCACGGGGCCAAGTATGGGTGCGGCGTAGCTGATTAATTAGGGCTTTGCCAGTGCTATTTGGACCATTAAGGATGCTCGGGGAAGGGGTAGTCGGGTTGGGATTGATTGATGATTGGTGGGACTACCCTGGGATCCGAATGGCTCAAGAGGGGGCCCTTGGTTGAAGATGTGCTCTGTGGGAGACATCGCCACCGGTGAAACCTCAGTGGGGTCTAAATAGGCTAGTAATCCCTTTGTAAAGGCTATTTTGTGATCTCTTGGCCATACACCAAAGGAAGTTTCATTGGCATAAGGGAGGTTCTTTAGTCGCCGACGGGTGATGAAATCACAAACACGTGGGTAAAGCGGTACAAACTCTGCAGAGTTAAACAAAACTATCATGATAGCCGTGCTCCCGGTTATGAGCACCTGGACAACTTCCATGATTAGAGGACAATTGGGATTTGGGATGGTTATGGTTGGTATTATGGTTATGGATGGTTAAGAATTAAATTCTGGTATTGGATATGGATATTGGTATCTGATGATGGGTATGGATTATGGACTGGTATTATGATGGTTACATGGTTTATGATGGGTTTATTTCACATACATGTAATATATTGCTTTTCAAATTTTTTAATGTACTTTTCAGCACTTAGCCATTATTATTGTCGTCATTTGAATCATCCACATGTCATACTTTCCACACTTGCTGAGTACAACATGTACTCACTCTTGCAATCCCCCCCAACAGTTGCTAGACAGGATTGGGAGTTTAATGGCGACAATGCAAAGTTCTAGGCCGTGTCTACTGTCAGCTTTGCATGTGGTGTTGATTGGAGCTGTCCTACTCTATTGCTTATGCTTCCAGCTATTTAGTTTGCTTAATTAATTTATTTCCGCTGCATTAGTTGAACTTGTCATTAATATTCATTAGAGTTTGTACTCGAGGATAATATGGTTTGTGCAATAAAATTTGATAATTAATCTTGTTTGTGGTAATTTTCTGTATACTCTTTTGTGATACACTCGTGTATGTGTGTTGAACATCCTGGGCACACATATGCGTTCACCTGGTTCATTTTCGGAACCGGGTGTCACAGATTGGTAACAGAGCCACAGGTTGACCGTAGGATGCAGCCTAGATAGAATGGACACTTTAGAGCACATAGGAGCACTCAGGAACCGATGTGTTTTGTTTGGTGTGTTGTTGCTATATATTGCTTGCTTGTGTGCTTAATAGAGGATTTTGGGATGCTTTAGCATTGCCATATCCACGTAGGCTAGTTAGTTGTCTAGTTTCATATCCCTTGATGCATACAGTTGGGGACATTTTCTAAATTCTTATCTCTTGCTTTTCTCCAGATGGTGAGGACTCGCAACCAGAGGGATGGCAATGATGAGGAGGAGAACAATGGAGTGCCTCAGAATAACATTGGACAAGGATCTACTCAGGGAGCTATCAACATTGAGCAGCTATTGGCTATGCAAAACCAGCTCATGCAGACCAGGATACAAACTATGGGACAGCTGCAGGCTGGCAATATCAACCATCAGCCCCACATGCCTCCACCGCCACCCCCGCCTCCTCATAACCGGTTGGGAGAGTTTATGCGGACTAGGCCACCGACCTTTGCTCAAGCTGTTGACTCTATGGATGCGGATGATTGGCTCAAGTCCGTGGAAAAGAAACTTGCTATTGTCCAATGCAGTGACCAGGAGAAGGTGCTTTTCGCTTCTCATCAACTAGTTGGAGCAGCTGCAAATTGGTGGGATTCATATTGCAATGCTCATGAGAATCAATGGAGGATCACTTGGGCCGAATTCAAAGAGAGTTTTCGTTCTCATTATGTGTCGGAAGGTGTTATGATTTTGAAGAGGCAAGAATTTGAGAACTTAAGGCAAGGAAGATCAAGCGTGAGTGAATATCTCAATAAATTCACTCAACTCTCAAGGTATGCGCCTGAGGATGTGAGCTGGGACAGCCAGAAGCAATACTAGTTCATGAGGGGCTTGAACAATGAAATCCAAGTGCAACTACTCAACTGTGATTATACCAATTTTTAGAAGCTTGTGGACAAAGCAATTGTGGTTGAGAACAATATTCGTGAGATGGAGCAAGACAATAAGAGGAAGGCGCCATATCAAGGACAGCAACAAGGAAGTAATATGCGCCCTCGCTTTGTGCCGCCCAATGCGCCTTATTTCATCTCTTCTATTCCTACTCAACGCCCTGAATTTGCACCTCGCCCGGCTCAGTTTGTGCAGCAACGCCCTGTTATGCAAGCACCTAGGCCTCCAATGCCTTTTGCCCCTCGTGCTAACTATCTTGGTGCCAATGCTCAAAACCAAGTTCGTCCCAATAATTCGGGTGGAGTTAAGAAGTGCTATACTTGTGGAGAAGCTGGACACTTTGCGCATCAATGTCTTAAGTCAGGCCTTGATCAAGGAAGTAATGCACCGAGGCAAAACCCAAGACCCAATGGAGGACAGCCACAAGGGAACCGTGAACAATAGAATTTTGCTCGTGGCAACGTGAACCATGTCTCTACGGAGGATGCTCAACAAGCGGATGACGTGGTCATTGGTATGTTTCTTGCCAACTCCAACCCCGCGACTATGTTATTTGATTCTGGAGCATCGCATTCATTCATTGCATTGAAGTATGTTGCCAAGTATAGTTTGCCTATCTCTCATATGAAGTTTACTCTATTGGTTAAGTCTCATGGAGGAGAGATGAGGACAAATATAGTATGTCCAAAAGTAAGCCTTAGAATAAGGGGGTTAGACTTCTCCGCCAACCTCATTGTTTTGGATTCTCAAGGATTGGACATTATACTTGGTATGGACTGGTTGAGGAAGCACAATGGAGTTATTGAGTGTGCCACGAAGACGGTGAAGTTGACCAATGAGGAAGGGATCACCGTAGAATTTGAAGCATCTCAAACCACATCAAAGCAATTGGAGCTGAATCATATGGACGGTGCCGCAATTGAGGAGATTCCGGTGGTGTGTGAATTTTTGGATGTTTTTCCGGATGAGTTGCCAGGTATGCCACCTGATCGAGACATTGAGTTTATTATTGAATTAATACCTGGAACTGCACCTATAGCTAAGAGGCCGTATAGGATGCCTCCTATGGAACTAGCGGAGCTCAAGAAGCAGATTTAAGAGCAACTAGAGAAGGGTTTTATTCGCCCAAGCTCTTCCCCATGGGGAGCGTCCGTGCTATTTGTGGAAAAGAAGGATGGAACCCAAAGGATGTGTGTGGATTACCGAGCTCTCAACGAGGTAACAATGAAGAACAAGTACACCTTGCCCCGCATAGAAGACTTGTTTCATTCAGATGAAGGGTGCTTGTATCTTCTCTAAGATTGATTTGAGGTCGGGATATTTTCAAATGAAGATTAGACCATCGGACATACACAAAACAACTTTTAGAACACGGTATGGATCTTATGAGTACACCGTGATGTCTTTTAGATTGACAAATGTGCCTGCCTACTTTATGTACCTATGAATAAGGTCTTCATGGAGTACTTGGATAAGTTCGTTGTGGTGTTTATCGATGATATTATGATCTACTCGAAGGATGAGAAGGAGCATGAGGAACACTTGAGGCTTACGTTGCAGAAATTGAGGGAGCATCGATTGTATGCCAAGTTCAATAAGTGTCAGTTTTGGTTGAGAGAGGTATCGTTTTTGGGTCATATCATCTCAAGAGAAGGAGTATTGGTTGACCCCGGAAAAGTGAGAGACGTGTTGAAGTGGGAGGCCCCGCAAAATGTAAAGGAGATCAGGAGTTTTCTTGGGATAGCTGGATATTACCGTAGATTCATCAAGGACTTTTCCAAGATAGTCAAGCCAATGACGGAGTTGCTAATGAAGGGAAAGGCTTTCCAATGGACTCAAGCTTGTCAAAATAGTTTTGAGGAGTTGAAGTAGAGGTTGACAACAGCCCTAGTTTTGGTACTGTCGAATGTGAGCAAAAGTTTTGATATTTATTGCGATGCATCGAGACAAGGACTTGGATGTGTATTGATGCAGGAAGGTCAAGTGGTCGCCTATGCATCAAGACAATTGAAGAAACATGAGCAGAATTACCCCACACATGATTTAGAACTTGCAGCCATGGTACATGCATTGAAGATTTGGAGACACTATATCCTTGGACATAGGTGTGAAATTTATACGGATCACAAGAGTCTTAAGTATATTTTCACACAAATGGATCTGAATTTGAGGCAATGGAGATGGTTGGAGCTCATCAAAGATTATGATTTGGGGATCCACTATCATCCGGGAAAAGCCAATGTAGTAGCCGATGCTTTCAGTAGAAAAGGGAGTAAGTCATCAACTCACAGTTCGAGAGTTACCATCCGAGTTATGTAAGGAGTTCGAAAGGCTGAACCTCGGATTTGTAAATGAGATGGAGATGATGGAGTTAAACCCAACCTTGGAGCAAGAAATTCGAGAGGCACATACCAAGGATGAGGAAATTCAGGAAATCAAGGAAAGGACCGAAGAAGGGAGAGAATTCAGATTTGATGAAGACGAACATGGTACCTTATGGCTTGGTAAAAGGATTGTCGTGCCCAATGTAAATCATATTCGGGAGACGACACTAAAGGAGGCGCATGACTCGCCATACTCGATTCACCCAGGTTGTACGAAGATGTACAAAGACTTGAAGACTTGCTATTGGTGGGATAGCATGAAGAAGTTTATAGCTGAATATGTGTCATTGTGTGATGTGTGTCAAAGAGTGAAGGCAGAATATCAAAGGCCAGCTGGATTATTGCAACCATTGAAGATCCCGGAATGGAAGTGGGAAGAAATTGGGATGGACTTCATAGTTGGGTTACCATGTACTCAGTCCGGGTATGACTCAATTTGGGTAATTTTGGATCGCTTAACCAAGTCAGCTCATTTTTTCCTTGTGAAGACCAAATATACAGCTGCACAATTGGCCGAAATATACATGGCGCATATTGTGTGTTGACACAGAGTACCGAAGAAGATAGTCTCGGATAGAGGTTCTCAATTTACCTCCAGATTTTCGCAAAAGTTACATGAAGCATTAGGAACAAGGTTGAATTTTAGTTCAGCATACCACCCTCAAACGGATGGACAAACCGAGAGGACCAACCAGATTTTAGAGGACATGTTAAGAGCTTGTGCTTTAAAGCATGTGAAAGGTTGGGACAAAAGCTTGCCATACGCGGAATTTTCATACAACAATAGTTACCAAGCAAGCTTGAAAATGTCACCATATGAAGCGCTTTATGGAAGGAAGTGTAGGACACCTTTGTTCTGGAATGAGGCAGGAGAAACTCAAGTATTTGGTCTGGATGTGTTGCAAGAAGCCAAAAAGCAAGTCCAAATAATTCGTGAAAACTTGAGGGCTGCCCAATCAAGACAAAAAGGCTATGCGGACAATAGGAGAAGGAAATTGGCCTTTGAAATAGGAGATTTTGTTTACCTCAAGGTGTCACCAATGAGAGGTCATAAGAGGTTTAACATAAGAGGCAAGCTAGCACCTCGTTATATTAGACCATTCAAGATTTTGGACAAAAGAGGAGAAGTAGCATATAAGTTGGAGATGCCAACTCATCTTTCAGACGTACATGATGTCTTTCATGTTTCCCAGCTCAAAAAATGCTTGAGAGTACCGGAAGAACAAGTATCAATGGAAGAATTAGAACTAGAGGAAGATTTGACTTATGCCGAGCAACCGGTTAAGATCTTGGAAACCATGGACAGAGTCACAAGGAACAAGGTGATTCAATGGTGTAAAGTTCAATGGAAGCACCACACAGAAAAAGAAGCAACGTGGGAATTGGAGGATGATCTCAAGAAGGAATTTCCCTATCTCTTCCCTTCCGCGTCGAATCTCGAGGGCGAGATTCATTTTAAGGGGGGTAGGTTTGTAACACCCTCATTTTCATGCATCATGCCTTGCATACACTCATATACATGTTTAACATTAACCCACATAAAGAGGAACGAGTTTAAAATTGATTTGGGGCATTTAAAATTGATTTGGAACAAAACCGCACTTAAAATGCAGGAAAGTGCGGACTATACGATTTTACTGAGGACTAGTCCGATTTCTCTCTGACTAAAAACGGACTTGTCGGTGTCGGTGTCTCACAAGGATGTCGGTGTCGCCGCTTGGTTGCACACGAGGCACAGAAGTTGAGCCACGCTGACGTGAGCTCGAAGGTTGCTCTTCCTGTGCTGTTGCAAGCGCGTGAAGTTCCTCCACCGCAGTGACCCCAGCAGTGCAATCCCCACGGATCCGGATGACGCCTAAAGGAGTCAGCATCTTCAACACCAGATGGTTGTAATGATCTACGACCATGAACCTATACAGGGTTGGGCTGCCTAGGATCCCGTTGAAGGGAAGGCTGACGTGTGACACATCAAAAACTAGCTTCTCGGACCTATAGTTGTCCCTAGTCCCGAAAGTCACCAGGAGTGTAATTGATCCGAGAGGAGTGATGGCTCCCGGACCTACTCTGGAAAAAGTACGTGAGGGCCTAAGGTCCGATAGGCTTAGTTGGAGCTTCGTGAAAACCGTGAAGCTGAGGAGGTTGAGCGTCGCGCCTCCGTCCACCAGGACATGATAGAGCTGGATGTTGTTGATGGTAGGAGATACCATAAAAGGAAACTGACCAGCTCCGGTAATGTTCTTCAAACAATCCTAAGCATCGAATTTTATGGCAGTATCCATCCACTTCCGATGAGGTTCTGCCTTGGCGGTGGGAGCTGTGACAGCCATCTCCCGACGCATAGTCTTGAGGATACACCGAGAGGTAATGTCCCAGGACCCTCCTTATATCATATGGAGAGTCTTCTCACGCTCGTTGTCAGAGATGTCAGAGTCGTCGTCCACAGTGTTGTAGACGGCCTTCAATGACTTTTTTGCCTCCTGGAAGCCA
Organism: Tuctoria greenei; assembly: GCA_036927565.1. NCBI lineage: Eukaryota > Viridiplantae > Streptophyta > Magnoliopsida > Poales > Poaceae > Tuctoria > Tuctoria greenei. The sequence continues at coordinate 98,821,577 of JAYESD010000011.1, forward strand.
AGCTCCTATTTCGAAATATCTTCTTCAACTTTCTATTTCCCCTCATGTTGGCAGTATGGGGCTTCTTCTTTGCGTTCAACAAGCCACTGGACCTCACAACAGTCTTCGAGATTATGGGTGTTCCATTTATGAATCGAACACCACATCTTCTCTCTATCACCGTCCTCAGTCGATGGTCGGGGTCATTTTTTGGGGCGTGACCCCGGCCACCAGGAGCTGCAGCTGGAGCAACAATGGTAGGTGTACCGGACAATGACATTTTCTTGATGTTGGACTTCTTCTTTTTCTTTCCATTGCTAGAGGTAGTAGCTCCAGCTTTGGAGGAGGATTTACCAGCCTTCGCAGCTGGTTTGGAGTGCATCTCTCGACCCTCTGCAACCCTAGCACATTTATCGGCTAGGCTAAAGAGCTCTATGGACTTGCTGAAGTCTTTAGTTGCCAACTTTTCCAGCATCTTCTTGTCTCTAACTCCCCGTCGGAATGCAACAACAAAAGAGGCGTTGGAGATAGAAGGAATATTGTTCCATACCGGAGAAAACCGATGGATGAATGATTGCAGCGATTCTCCTGCCTTCTGTTGTACGGCAAACAGATCCAGCTTTGTGCCACATCGGGTGTAGGAGCTATCGAAGTTGGCAGTGAACTGGCGACAAAGTTCCCCCCAACTATAAATGGAGTTAGTAGGTAGACTCATGAACCAGGAGTTTGCCGCCCCGGTTAGAGCTACGGGGAAGTAGTTGGCCATCACGGCCTCATTGCCTCCAGCTACGAGGATGGTGGTGGAGTAGATTTGAAGATATTCGATGGGGTTGACCGTCCCGTCGTACTTCTCCAGCAAATGAGGTCGGAATTTAGGTGGCAGTTGGCCATGCAGAGATGCATGGCAAGGGTCGAACGTTCACCCCCCACTCCTAATGGAAAAGGGTTTTCCCAATCCTTTCACCGCTCGCGAGAGCGCTCGATATGAAGGTGGTCGTCCTGCCTCATGTATCGGTGGTCGAGCTCCAACCGGAGATCATGCATCAAGAGCCTCGATGTTGTATGAGTTCGGCATGCCTCCGAGGGTAGTGACATCACTTGCTGGGAGGGCGCACATCTCCTATGCTGTGACTCCTGAGGACCAAGTCTGCCAGACAAGGTCTTGTTCCTTGAAGGTGCCTGCCTAGCAGGGGGCGGACCTTGATTGTTGATGGCATCAGCTACGACTGCAACCAAATGCTCCACATCCAAAGCCGCACCACTATTCCATCGCACCCTGAGGAGCTCCAGGCGCTGGAGGATGCTGAAGCAGAGTTCGCGCTGCGTTCAGTGCATTCTCTGGATTGTTCGTCGATGCAGTGACCGACGCGAATACACCATTATGCTGAGATCGTGGAGGTGGTGGTGGAACAACATCCGCCGGGACAACAGTGTTGGCTGGCTGCTGCACATTGGAGGGATTTCCTCTAGCAGACTGCTCAGCTAAACCGTTGGACGAAGCTGCGGTAGAGTTCACCATCTTGAGATCTTAGCTACCCCTACCTGGCGCGCCAAATGTCAAAGTGTAGCAACGACACTTCCTGTGGTACTACTAAAGCGTAGTCCATGGAGGTACGTATTCGGATGGGTCGCGTAAGATCATGAACAAGATGATGATACAAGAGTTTTTACGTGGTTCGGACCGCTTGAGCGTAATACCCTACTCCACGGGGTGGTTATTGATTGTATGGCGAGTGTTTGTGGTTGCTTGTAAGCGTGTGAGCTTAGTTGTCCTCTACCATGCGACGCAACCCTTTTATATGCTGAGGACTAGCCGTTACAGCATATGCCTGGCCCGATAGGTGGCCCCAGGTGTAATTAACCATCTATACACAATCTACATGTATAATATGTGATTAACAGTGCAATAACGCGCCTTAATGGCAGTTACCTATCTTGATAGTCTTCTAATCATGTGTCATTAATACTGAATTAATGACACGTTAATCAGGTCTTGTAACGGTTGTTTAATAGCCCCTTGAATGTCCGCGCCGTTGGAGATCCTGTAGTCTTCCGTTGCAGGCTTAGGTCCGGAGGTCCAACACGTGGCAGCTCCGGAGCTTCCCTCTGTGGGGAGGCTGGTCCGGAGCCACTTGACATGTGGCGGCACCAGAGCTTCCCTCTACTCGGGGGTTAGGTCCGGGGTTGTTAGACACGTGGCGGTACCGGAGCTTCCCTATGAAGGGGGTAGGTCCGGTCTCGCAGGATACGTGGTAGCACTGCAGCTACCCAAACGAGGGATGCGGACCCAATGCTATCAGATGTGTGTTGCCTTCAGAAGTCTTCAACTCAGACATAGGAACTCCTTGGTTTTAAGTGTGGTATCAGGAGTATCTGGTATCCAGGTACCGATAAGAATTTTGGCCGAATCCACGGAGAGATATGATTTTTGCAAGTTAGAATGCTTTTCTATAATTTTCTTTCCAAAAGAAATGTTATAGGCTGAAATGTGGGCCCCTGGAACAGCACAACCTTGCGCGCACAAGACCTCACAGTGGACCACATTGGGTTGCACACGGCCGTACCGGATCAAAAGGGGTTCACAACTGATCCCACCAATGGCAGGCAAGGCACATGAGCGCCATAGGGTTAGGGTCAAATGGATGCACGGGATCCACCAGCCTCAAAAATCCTTGCGAGCGGGGCTTCTTCTTCATCACGTTCATGGCTGAGCAGGTGGCGCCGCCCGAAGGCGATGCGTCCAGCGGCTTCTCCCTCGCTGAAGCTGGCCGCCAAACCATTAATAGGTGCAGGCAACACCATGGTGGGGCCAACATACGCCTAAGATGGCCGGAGCACCATTGGCGGTGGTGGTGCAGTCCGGCGGAAAAATTCTCAGTGTACAAGGCACCAAAACAATCACCATTTCATCAAGAAGGTTCAAAATGAGATGAACAACATCATTCTCTCGGTTTGCGTGGGAGAGGGTCGAAGGTAAACCGCGCTATGAGCAGAGGAGGAGTCCAATGACGGCGGTGGCAAGATCTGGAATTCCGGCTCATATACTCAACTATTTTTTAAACAGCTGCATGGGGTGGTTCACAAGGGCGTTTAGATTCCGTGGTTAGATAGTAATGGAGCCTAGTGCTTTGTGGAGAGGAAATTTTCAGGACCAAGAGCTACGGTTCATATGAACACCGATGGGGAACAAATGGAAAATCCGACGAGCATGGTGACGGGACTACCAAAAGGATTTGGGGGCAAGAGTAGAACGTTCGACCTAACCTTGTGGGTGGTTCGGTTGCAAGAAAAAGGCACCAGAGAAGGCCGGCAATGTGGATGCGTCAAATTTTCCACGGGCAGAACAAGGCTACGCGTGGTGCTTGTTTGAGCTGGTGAACGACGGCAGAACGAGCTTTGGGGTGCGTCGGGGAGGGTGGTGATACGCGCGCTGGTATCCAGCCTCGGGTGGGGCTGCAGGCAGCAGCAGCAGGGATGGCAGAGGCGCAGCACAACAGCTCGGCGGCAGGCAGAACGAACAAAACGGGCGAGCAGCTTAGAAACATGAGCAGAGACGTGAAGAAACAAGCAGAAGAGGAAAGGATTAGGGCGAGAGAGAGTCGGCAAGGGCATCGCACATCGCGGTGGCACTTTGCCTCTGTGCTAGAGCGGTCGAGCAGGGCGTGGCGTGCGGGTGGGAGAAAGAAGAAAAGAGTGAAGACCTTACTGACTGCACGTGGGACCCGCCAGACAGGTGGACCCAATGTTTGAACACACTCTCAGCTAACTTCTAATGAAAAATAAAATACAAAATGGCGTAAAAAATTAGTGGAAATTTGCATGGTGACTATTTGAAATGTGGGGAACGCAGAGGTTTGGTTTTGGAGCAACTTAAGTTTGAATTCAAATTAAAATTTAAACTTCTCTTTATGTACTAACCTCATATTACCACCATAATTCACAATATTTTTCCGACCACCCAAATAATTATAACTAATAATGTGGTGAAGTCAAATTTGAAGTTTGACATCATTTGGTCCAGAATTACAAAACTTGTGTCTTTGCATGGTATTATTCTTTTTACATTAAGTTTTAAATTTTATCTTTACTTTGATTTTTTTTTGTATTCAAATTTTACAATTTCTTTTTTTTTTTTTTGCACGTACTCACTTCAGTTCACACCTTCCATAACATTCTTCTGAATAATGTTTAAAGTCCGTTTACATTTTGCTAATTTATGCATCAGTTATAATTAACATCGCTCATTTGAATTTGAACTTCCTAATTTACTGGAAAAAATTAAGTTCGCATTTTTTGCGTTCTAATTATTTTCAAATGTGGGCTTTTACAGCAGCGACCAAGAGAAAACCGCCGGATCAAGCAACGGGTAGAGGTAAGGCCACGCAAGAAGAAGCACCATCCACAAAGAGCGCTCAGGTGAGAAAAAAAACTACTTTGATAGCTCTGTTACCGTGCTATGAATTGAGCTTGTATTATTAATGAGAGCTAGCATATTATAATGGTGTAGTGTAAGATTACAATTACCTTAGTATTGCAGAGAATTTAATACTATGTATAAATACGATAATTTACACAGAAATGCAATACATTACGTCCGCCGCGTATTAACTTACGTCGGCCAGTCGATGAAAGTTGAGTAACTTACGTCGGCCAGAAGAAACCGACGTAAGTTAACTTACTTTCATCGGCGGCTTACGTAAGTTAATAGACCGACAGAAAAAAACATAAACTTAAGTTGGTCAGGACCCCAAGCCGACGTGAATAAACCGGCTGACGTAAGTTAAGCATAACTTACGTCGGCCTCGATAATGGCCTACGTAAGTAACTCAAGTCGACGTCATTAGGTTAATTAGCCGACATAAGTTACGGAATTTAACCTACCCGCGCCTTGCTTCTTCTTTCTCCGCCGCCTCGCCCAACGCTGCCGCCTCAGCCGCCGCCGCGCACGCCGCCACCGCCACGCCTGCCGCCGCCGCGCACGCCGCCACTGACGCGCCCGCCGCCGTCCGACGCTGCCGCCACCAGGTATGATTACTCCCCCCCCCCCCCCCCACTCCTCCTCCCCCCAACTCCCCCTCCCCGACCGTCGCCAGCCCCCCCTGCCCCTCTTTCTGAGCGACGCCCCACTCCCCGACCACCACCGGCACGCACCCCCCCGCCCCTCCTCCCCTCCCCGAGCCCCTCCCCCTCCCCTCTCCTTCCCGAACGCCGCCGGCCCGCCCCCCCCCCCCCCACCCCGCCACCTCCTCGAGAGCCGCCCACCCTCCCCGACCGCCGCCAGCCCGGCCCTCCCCGCGCCCTCCCCGACCGCCGCCAGCCCGGCCCTCCCCGCGCCCTCCCCGACCGCCGCCAGCCCGGCCCTACCCGTGCCCTCCCCGACCGCCGCTAGCCCGGCCCTCCCCGCGCCCTCCCCGAGCGCCACTCCCCTCCCCTCCCCTCCCCAGCCCCCCTCCCCTCCTAGGCCCCCTCTCCACCTCCCCTCAAACCCCCCTCACCCTCCCTGCAGAGCCCCCCCCCCACCCTCCCCCTCCCCTCCACGAGCCCCCGCTCCCCTCCCCAGACCCCCCACCCACCCCCCAACACCCCCACCCCACCCCACCCTAACCCTCCCACTGAAATTTGAAATTCAATTGAATTGAATTGTTCAAATTTGAATTGAAATTGAATTGATCAAATTTGAAATTGAATTGAATTGTTTAAATTATGCTTAAATTGCTTAATTGTTTATTTAATTATGCTTAATTAGTTAATTTGCTTAATTTAGATTATGTTTATTTAATCATGCTTAAGTGGTTAAGTTGCTTAATTATGCTTAATTTGCTTAGTGTAGATTATGCTTAATTAGTGTAGTGTACATTATGCTTAATTGGTTTCATTATGCGCCGAGCTCGACCGTCGTGGAGAGGGCGGAGACGGGGGCCGCCGGCTGTCGGTGCGCGGGCCGATCTTGTCGTGCCGGCCCGAAGCCTGACCGAGCCTTGGTCACCTCCTCGCGCCTCGTCGCCTCCTCCGCAGCTTCTTCACCAATAGTTTCGTGGGCTCGCTGTAAACCTACTGGGGTCCTCGCCTCGCCTCGCCTCCTCTGGACGGGAGTCTAGGAGTTGTTGCTCATCGGGCTTGCGTTGCATCCTCGTAGATTCGGGGAAGAATTGGGCTAGGCATCGCAGATGGCGGGCGGCGGCCGACGACTTAATACGAGGCGAGGGAGCCGAGGGTGACCGAGTGGGGTCCGAGGGACTCGATGGCCGGGGAGGAGAGAGAAGGGTCAAGGACAGGCAGGATTCGGGATGTGGCGCTCAAAATGTCGAACGGGGTGCTGGGTGTGGGGGCGGTGACCGAACAGGAGGAGTGGGAGGTGTTGTAGGGTTTGGAATTTCATGTTACTACTTTTATATGCTAAGTGGGATAAACGGGTCATGGTCGGGTCAGACCGGGTCAGTCGGGCTCATCGGGCCACATTGACGGGCCGTCAGGGCGCCCTTAACTGGGTCGTGCCGGGCTAGCCCGACGGGCTTGAGGTCAAGCCCGAGCACGGCCCGTGTCGGGCTTCGGGCCGGTCCGGTCCTGATTTTCTGTGTCGGGCCGTGCTCGTGTCGTGCTTTTTTATCGTGCTTCGGGCCGGCCCATTTGGCCATCTATAGTCGTGGCCCATTTAGTGTGAACTTAAAGTATGCGACTAAATCACTGCGCGTGTGTATGGCAGACCCTGATGGACCCAATTCACTGTCTCTCTCATTATTTTCTCTATCGTTTATAAATTAACGAGAAACTAACGGTAATTTTGTCTGGCTTTAAATTGCAGAGTCAAACATGGGCGAAGACCGTAGTTGGATGTATACTGGTTGGAAGAGCAGAACTGATGGTCACTCAGATGAGTGGTACGCCAAGACAAAAGCTTTTGTGGAACGAGATTCTTCGTTGTCAAATAGCGATAAGGCGTGGTGCTCATGTACGAAATGCCAAAACGAAACATTTTTGGACAAAGTGGAACTTACGATGCACTTGTGCCGAAATGATTACGTGTCACATTATGAGTTGTGGAACTTCCATGGCGAGACAGCTTCTCAAGCTGTACAAGAAGTTGAAGCAGACAATGATGATGCCACAGAAGTTGATATGATGGATGAGATGTTGGAAGCTATACAATCAGAGCTTACAGAGGATCCTCAAACAGCAGAGGTTAAAAAGTTCTTCAAACATCTCAAAGATTCAGAAGAGCCGCTGCATGGACACACTAAAATGGCAATCCTCAATTTTGTGACTAGACTTATGGCAATTAAGTCTAAGTTCTTCTTTTTTAATAACTGTTACAACGAGCTCATCAATTTGTTCAACGATGCCCTTCCACATCCTAACAAAGTGCCTAAAGATATGTATAAGTCAAAGAAAATTCTTTCCAGTCTCGGTATGAAGTATGAGAAGATTGATATGTGTCCGGACAACTGCCTGCTTTTCTGGAGAGAGCATGCCAATGAGAACAAATGTTTGAATTGTGGTCAACCGAGGTTTGTCGAAGTTGTTAATAATGATGGTGATACTGTGACGACGGAAGTCGCACGTAAGCATCTTCGTTACTTACCCGTGACACCGAGGTTAAAGCGGTTGTTCCTTTCAAAGAAAAATGGCCAGACACATGAGATGGCACAAAAAAGGTGAGTGTAAGAACAATGGAGTCATGATGTACCCATCCGATGGTGAGGCATGGAATGCGTTGGACCGGTTCGACCCGAAATTCGGTCGTGAAGAGAGAAATGTTCGCATCAGGTTGGCGACAGATGGGTTCACGCCGTTCAGCACAAATGCCGCACCATACTCCTGTTGGCCCATCTTTGTCATTCCGTACAATCTTCCACCGGCTTTTTGCATGAAGAATGAGTTCATGTTTCTTAGCCTCATTGTACATGGGCCAGATTATCCGAGGTCACGTCTCAACGTGATGTTGAAACCGTTGATCGAACAGTTGAAAATGTTGTGGACAGGAGTCGAAGCGTACGACCATTACAAGAAGCAGAAATTCAACCTTTGAGCTGCTTATTTGTGGTCCGTCCATGATTTTCCAGCATACGGCATGCTTTTAGGATGGAGCACTCATGGTCGGTTGACGTGTCCAATATGTGCCTCGGATACCGATTGCTTTTGACTTACCCATGGAGGCAAGATATCTTACTTCGATTATCATAGACGTTGGCTGCCTCTAAATCAATTGTTTAGACAACAGAGGAATGTCTTTAGAAACAACACCGTTGTCACTAAAGGACCACCAAAACGTCTTAACGGGTCAAGTATCTGATATGTTGGACAAATTGGTGCCAGATGAAGGTCGTCCTGGATATTTTGAAGGTTACGGAGACAAACATAATTGGACTCACATATGTGGACTTTGGGAGCTGCCGTATGTGAAGTCGTTGATTCTAAGGCACAACATTGATGTCATGCATCAAGAGCGTAACATGGCCAAATGTATCATAAGCACATGCATGGACATGACGGGCAAAACAAAAGACAATTTAAAGGCTCGAAAGATCTCGCCGAGCTTTGTAATTGTCAAACTCTTAAGCTCTCTGAAAATGATGGTAAACCACGCGCTCCTTTCCGTCTTCGACCTAAAGAAAAGAAATAAGTTCTCGAATGGTTCAAAAGGTTGAAATTCCCAGATGGTTATGCAGCTAGTCTGAGACGAGTCGTGAATGTGAAAATAGGAAAGCTCATTGGATTGAAGAGTCATCATTATCACATAATCATGGAAAGACTTCTGCCTGTTATGTTTCGAGGCTACTTTGACGATGCGGTGTGGAAGGTGTTAGCCGAGATTAGCCACTTCTATAGGCAACTCTGTGCTAAAGAAATCACGCCAGAGATGATGACTAAGTTGGAGAAGGAGATTTCGGTACTTTTGTGTAAGATGGAAAAAAATTTCCTCTAGGATTTTTCAATCCAATGCAACATCTCTTAATTCATCTTCCATTTGAAGCGGAAGTGGGCGGTCCCATGCAATATAGGTGGATGTATCATATTGAAAGAGCATTCAGATATCTGAAACCAATGGTTGGTAACAGGGCAAGGGTTGAAGGTTGCATCACCGAAGCTTTTACTCTTAAGGAAGTAGGATACTTCCCAAGTGTTTACTTTGCAGAGGAACACAATGTTAATACTTTGGTAATGCGGTACAATACGGATGAGCAACCTCCTTGTAGCGATCTCTCCATTTTTGCAACAAGAGGCACTACTGTTGGTAGTTACACTTCCTACGACGTTAGCGAAAAAGAAAGGTGTGCTGCTTTCTTGTACATGTACGCTAATATGGAAGAAATGGATGAATATTTCAAGTAAGTGTTTCTCCTACACTTATGCTTTTCACCATATTTTCCAACACGTGTATTCTAAAAGGTTCTCTTTTCGTGTAGTATGTTCGACAAGCAAAATTGGAGACATAGACATCAACCCACGAGCAAGCAAATAGAACAGATTCGGCGGGAAGGAATAAACGGGGGATCTAATTTTCTTTCCTGGTTTCGAGATCATGTAACGTTTTCTCTTTAACTTATCAATGTTAACAACATTTTCTTATAACTTAAGAATGCTTACGTTTTCTAATAACTTCATATCTTGGACAGTGCAAAAAAGATGCCAACGTCCATGAAGATTTGCGACAACTATCCTGTGGAGTGGTTAATGTTAGAAGCTATGGTCGATATGACGTCAACGGCTTTCGATTCCGTACAACTCAATTTGAATCTCTTCGTCCTCTCGCGACAACATGTAATACCGGAGTTGTGATGAGGGCAATCGATTCGCAAGAAAATGAAACTCAGTACCACAAAATTATAAAAAAAATCCTTGAATTCACTTTTGTCGGAAACAAGACAATTCGAGCAGTATTATTTGACTACAAATGGTTTGGTTCCATTTGTGGAATTTGAGTAAAAGAATTTGGCATGGTCGAAGTAAAACACAAGGAACGGTTGAAAGGATTCGATTCATTAGTTCCTGCACACCAAGTAGAGCAAGTGTACTATCTACCTTATCTATGCAATAAATTCAAAGCTTGGTGGGTGGTACATAAGGTGAATCCTCGTGAGCGGTTATACGCTCCAGGAGATGATGATTACCATGAGGAAGCTGAGGCTGATGTGGTCTACCAAGAGGAAGAGTTGTCAGACTCCTTCTCAATCGAGCCCGGTGTAGGACTCGGTGACTTAGTTGGAGACGCTCAAGATATCAAGACTAGCACGAAAGCAGAAACAAAATCAGAATCGGAAACTAAAGATATCGATGACTTAGTCGAACCTGCTGATTTGTGCAAACAAAAACAATATGCAGAAGAAGAAGATTGATGGGTTGGTTTAAGGAGTAGGGTGCATGACATGATGTTGATGAATTTTGAAGTAACGTTTTATTCACTAACTTAACATTAATTTTGTATATTATCTTTGCATATTAATCATTTATTCTTTGCAACAGGATGTCGTCAAAGGGGAAGGGGAAGGGGAAGCCAGTGAGAGGGTTTCAGCCGCCACGAGACCCTTGATCAGGGACCTCGTTACCTTCGAGCCGATGTTCCCCCTTTCTGGCGCACGCTCCACCCTCAACTGTCGTGTTCTTTCAGTGAACGGAGGTAAATTTTACTTTACACTAAATTTATTTCATAAATTGCAGTTGTTAATAATTATTTATTGTCAATCTTTTTCTTTTGTGCAGTCTGACTCAGAGTCTTCTGAGTCCGAGTTAGAAGCTAGGGGGCCGCTACAGGAGCCCGAGTCAGAGGCGGGGCCGCTACAGGAGCCCTCTAGCGCTAGCCTCCCTTCGGAATCAGCTAGCGCTAGCCTTCCTCTGCAGCCGGCTACCGCTAGCCTTCCTTTGGACTCCGGTGGTTCTGCAGAGCCTTCAGGGTCACAGGACGCGGCGACGTCGCAATACAGGCGACGGACGAGGAGGACCCACTTTGCGGCTCCTCCTCCGGTTACTTCTCCGCAGACCACGATCCGTCCTGTCGGTGAGAGGTAAAACTGTATATAGTATATTAGATATTAGATGTTGTTTTCCTTTACTTAATGATTTAATATATTTTGCAGATGTTGGTACGACTTTTCGTTCACGGGGGCTGAGAAACACCATAGGCAGGTTAACGGTGTCCTGGGTGCTATCGTGAAGTTGCACTACCTCGGTGTCATTGATGGTTTCTATGCCCTGTCGTGGGATGACTATGCTCGTGTCTCTCACCCGGTCCACGGCACGGCTCAGGGAGCCGTGTGGCACGATTTTATGGTAAGTTTAACTGTTTCATTTTTTCAACTCGTTTGAATTGTTAACGCATATCAGTTAGAGGTACCAAGTAGAGGAACTGGGCATGGAGAACCACGCGAGACGCGTGTTCCATTACAACAGTATACAGGAGCGAGAGACGGGTCATGAGCCGACCCCGACCCAGGTTTGGAAGAGAGGTCACAAGGGAAGTGACCCTTCTCAATAAGGGAAGTGTAGTCAGGTCGCAGCCGACCGGCTGGTAAGTTTTCAAAATTTATCAATTTCATTATAACTAATACTATTATTGACATGCTTATAAGATTTCTTTGTGTTGTAGGCAAAGTACGCGGAGGAGGTCGTGAAGATACACGATGTGGATTACGATTGGGAAAGCGTGCCGATCGACCCCCAAGCCGCGTATGCGAGCGGAGGCAGGAAGGCCCATGGACGGTGAGTTCTTCATGTGTTTTTTCTTTTTCAATTTATCTTCTTCTACTTAGTATTTTTCATTCTTTTGCAGGTTTGCCATTTTTGATGGAGTTGTCGACTCGAGGTCGACGCGACCTTTGAGAGGCGCTTCATCGTCGTAGGCCTTCTCCGTTGGGACCACCAGTAGTCGTCTCTCGCAGACCCAGCTGGAGCTCCTCGCTTTGAAGGAGACGCTGACGCAGACCCAGACAGAGTTGGAGAGGTCGAGAGCGGAGCCAAGGGAGGAGCAGCAGAGGACGGCCTTAATGATGGCCCAGATGCAAGCAGTGGTGGCGGTAAGTAATTTAAAGTACCGTAGTTAAATTTCATAGCATTTCAATAACATATATCTTCTTATATTTTGCAATGGCAGGCTCTTGCTCGACACAATGGTCAGTATATCGAAATTCCTACGCTTCCGCCGCAGCACGCACCGGAGCAGGTAATATATGTCTATCCCTCTTTTTGTTTTCTGTACACCCTGTTATTGTGAGTTTTAGCCTTAGTATCGAATAGAAACTTGTTAGAGTAGGACATCCATGTCGTCCCTGAAATGTAACTTCCACCGCTCCCATAACATAGATTTGCATTATGTTGAAAGCATGATCCCTTTTGATCCACCACCCACTCAGGGCCGACTCTAGGATTTTGAGGGCCCTAGACCAACTCAGGGTGATAGGCCCTTAAATCTAAATATTATTTAATTTGTAATACTAATACATACTTATAAACTATGCAATATATATATTCCTAATATGAATACTTTAAGCAGAACATGAACAATATCTATTATTTTTCATAAAAAGATTTTTTGAGCATTTCTTGAAGCAAAATCAGTTAAGAGAATCCGATAGCAATATAGGCATTTGGATAACAGTATGTAGTTGTAATGAATTGAAGTATCTTATGTGCTGGTATTATTTGACAAATAAGTTACCTGCTTACATCGGTGTGTCCTGACCGACGTAAGTTAAACCACTTACCTTACGTCGGTTGGGTGCAACCGACGTATGTTATACCACTTAACTTACGTCGGCCGGATGTGGCCGACGTAAGTACTCCGGCCCAGCCCGCGGCCCATCCCGGTAAATAACTTACATCGGTTGCCGAAAATAGACGTAATTAAGTAACTTACGTCGACGGCCGACATAAGTTACCTTAATTACGTCCAAACTGCTTTTTCGGCCAGAAACCAACGTAATTAAGGTAAAACCGATGTAATTAAGTAACTTACGTCGGTTTAAGCCTTAATTACGTCGGCTTTGGCCGACGTAATTGCTCGGGATTCCTGTAGTGATTGTTATATCTCTAACATTCATATGATGTGTTCCAATTTTTTTGCGAATGGAAGAGATTATATTACTTAATCAACAAAGTTACAATCCTTATTAAGTACATTAGCTAGGGAGTCAGGAATGTAATTTACTCAGATACACTTTTGTCAGTACCCTGTGTACCGGGTACCCTATGATACCGCAAGAAGTGCGAAAGAATTCTTCCCGTCAAAGTTGAAAGTCTCCTCAGGCTCCACATGTCATATTATACCGGACCCACATCCCCCATATGGGTAGCTCAAAGATTGACATGTGTAATGTAAATCCGAAGCTAAACTCCCAACACAGGGAAGCTCCGCGATCAACACGTGTATAATAACTCCAGACCTAACCCCCAGTAGAGGGAAGCTCCGGTATTGACACGTGTATATCGGTTCTGGAGCTACCTCCCTGCAAGGTGAAGCTCCGAAGCTACCACGTGTGGAGCCTCCGGACCTTCACCATCAATGAATACATTGGCGGATCTCCTTCAGCACGGACATTCAAGGGACAGTTAAAGCGGCAGTTACAAGACTTGATTACGTGTTGTTAATGTTGTATTGACAACACACGATCATAGCACTGTTAATAGAGGTAACACAGCCATTAAGGAACGTTATATCACTATTAACCATGCTTAATAATCATAGACAGTGTATTAGGCTATTAAATACGCTAGGGCCACATGTCGGGTCAGGTGAATGATGTAACGGTCAATCCTTGGACTATAAAAGGACTGACCTGCACGATACAGAGGGATGAACAACTCCAAGCTGAGCCAGAGACTAGGATTTTTAGCAATACACAATACAACAACACAGATACACACTCCGTGGAGTAGGGTATTACGCTCAGGCAGTTCGAACCACGTAAATCTCTGGTGTCACCATCTTGATCCTGATCTCTGCGTGCCCCAACCGAAACAAGAACCTCCGCGGACTACACTTTAGTAGTACCGGGGGAAGTGTCGTTGCTACACTTTGACATTTGGTGCACCAGGTAGGGGATCAGTCACTCGAGATCTCAAGATGGTGAATTTGCTGTAGGATCTTCTAACGGCAATCATGTTGAACAACCTGCTGGAGGCAATCCCTCCAACATGCAGCAACCAATAGGTACCATTGTTCCAGCATGCACCATGGCGCCACACCCACCATCTGTTTCGACAAACAATGTTGGGCGACAAGATGGGGCATTTTCGTCGATCACTGCATTGACAAACAACAACCCTGAGCACGCGCTTATTGCCACGCAAGCTCTCCTACAACATCCACCACCTCCAGGGGCACCTCAGGGTGCTATGGAACAATGGAGAGCTGATGTAGACCATCTGGTGGCAGCTGTAGCCGCTAGCATCAGCAATCAAGGTCCTCCCCCCCTTCGGGACATGCACCATCGCAACGACGGACCTTGTCGGGCCGACTTGGTCCGCAAGTCTCACAACAGAGGAGACGTGTTGCATCCCAACAGGTGACTTCATTGCCTCCCGGGGCACGACGCACCCACACCATTGCCAGGATTCTGACTCATGACCTACGGTCAAAACTGGATCGCCGTTACCGACAGCAGGACGGTCGCGTCCATATCGAGCGTGCTCGCGAGAGGCAAGAGGCTCGAGACAACCCTGCTCCACAGGGAGTAGGAGGAGGCTGTTCTGCCCTGGCCATGCATTTACGCATGGTCAGATGGCCATAGAAGTTCTGGCCTCACTTGCCGGAAAATTTCGACGGGACTGTCAACCCTGCCAAATTCCTTCAAATCTACTCCACTGCCATACTGGCAGCAGGGGGTGATGAAGCTGTGATGGCCAACTACTCCCCAGTGGCTCTAACTAGGACTACAAGGTCCTAGTTCATGAGTCTTCCACCCGACTCCATTAATAGTTGGGCGGAGCTATGCCAAAAATTCACTACCAACTTTGGGAGTTCTTACACTCAGCCTGGCACTGAATTGGATATGTTTGCTGTAAAGCAAACATCACGGGAATCGCTGCAATCCTTCATCCAGCAGTTTTCTCAGGTATGGAATATTATTCCTTCAATCTAGAGCTCTTTTGTTATCGTTGCATTTAGACAGGGTGTTCGAGATAAAAAGATGTTGGAGAAGCTGGCCATCAAAGAAGTCACCAGCGTCACGGAACTCTTTAGCCTCGTAGACAAATGTGCTAGAGTTGCAGAGGGTCGTGTGTGAGACCTATGTGTGCTGAATACATTGGCTTGTTGTGAATACATTGGCTTTGATGATAAAAGTTCTGAAATTCTGCTAAAACACCTTTTTAGCAAAGTCCGACTCTAGCTCCAAGCTTCTGCAAGGTCCGACAATAGGTCCGACATGTTTTTGGGTAGCTCCGGTGAGCTTTGTATTTAGCTCCGGCATGTCTTTGAAAGCTCCGACATGTCTTTGTTAAGCTCCAATATGTTTTGATAGGTCCGACTTACGTTAGTTAGCTCCGACATGTTTTTCTAGCTTCGACTTTTGGGTTGACTAGTTCTGACTAGCTTTGGCAAGCTCTGGCGCTAGGTTGTACTAGCTTTGGTAAGCTCCGGCTCAAGCTCAGGTTAGTTTTGGCAAGATTCGGAGCTTGATCGCAATGTTCTTGCTTTTAGTGTGAAATGTTTTTAACTTGCTTTATATTGTTGGAAAGACTGCTTAGTATTCATTTCCTAAGTTTTTGCTGCGTTTTGGTTTATATGGATGATATCGTTTTACTGTGGTTTGCAACATGCTTATGTGAGGTGCTCACGTAAGATGTTGTAGTTTCGGAACTAACGAGAGTCAAGTTGAGAACTTGTGCTCGAAAGTATTGGTTGTTTATTCATATGTAGGTGTTGCTTGAGTTCAAGATATGGCTGGTTACGGGATCCATTGAACTAGTCTTAGGGAGAAGATGAGGTTCAACAACCAAGTTCGGGAGGAATTGTGGTTGAGTTGATCGGGAGGTTGTGCAGCATGTTTGAATCAAGAACAATGCATATGAAGGTATCGTAGACGTCGTTTGAAGATGTTTGCACGTATGCAAGGAGTGCATGGACGTGGCTACATGGTTCCGAGGCGTGATGAAGATATGTGGACATAAAGAATTGGTCGGAAAGGTCCAACTGACTAGGTTATGGACTCAAGCTGCGGTTGAATCGTGTTTGACTCAAATATGGAAAGATTTGAGTTGGTTATGATAGGATTTTGTGTGGGTCACGAATTTGAGTTGTTTTAGGAATGTGATATACGTTCCTAAGATGTTTGGAAGTCTTAATATTGCTTCTATCTGCGTATCGAAGAGTCTTGAGCAGTTATGGAAAGTTTTGATTCGTGAACTGGGTAGGATTAGAGTCCTAGTTAGTTTTGGGTTGGCCTAAGGGCTGGTTATATAAGAAAGGGAGGCCAGAGCTCGTGGTAGACAACTTTGGGGCTGTTCCTCTTTTGTTCTATTGAATAAAATTCGTAGTTGAAAGGAACTTTTGTGCCTTGTTTGTCTGACTTGTTCCAGACAAGTTTTTCTCATCGAGTTTTCTGCACAGCACTACCTTTCTTCGATGGTTTTATCATAACTCGAGTTTTATAGATCCAATTGATGTGATTCTTTTTTGGTTGTCTTTAAAACTTGATTATCTATCATATGTAAAAATTTCACGGTCATTGGATTTGTGGTTTCTGATCTACACGAGTTTCTTTGCAGCATTCCAGAACTGTTTTTCTCGGGTAGGACAGATTGACCTTTGTTCGATCTTTCGATCGTAACTTGAGTTTCTCTCGATGTATTTGAGTGATTCTTGTTGTGTCGTCTTCGTTACTTGATTCTCTCTGATATATATCACTTTTGTCACGGTGAAACACGTTTATATTAGTCTTACACACGATTTCTTTAACAGATCATTTTTCTGCTGAAGGGGTTGGGATTTAATTGTTTCCGCTGCGTAAGATTTCTTAATCTACCATTCACCCCCCCCCTCTGGTAGCTTTTCACGTGCTATTCGATCCTACAATTGGTATCAGAGCTACGGTGCTTTAATCTTTGTGATTTGCATGTGTTTTGACTAATCATCATGGAAAAATACTCTGCAAAACCTTGTGTCTTTAGTGGTATTGATTTTCAGGTTTGGAAGGCACATATGGATGCCTTCATCAAGGCTCAAGGCTTCGCAATATGGGAGAAGGTATACAAGCTTTACGAAGTGTCATCAAACAATCAAGTTACAGCTACAAATCTAAGAGATGTCAACAACAACAACAAGGCTCAGAACTTGATCATACAAGGATTAACTCAAAGCGACTTCGACCGTGTTGCACACCTCCGATCTGCATACGATGTGTGGAAAACACTTTGCGACTATCACGAAGCATCTAACACTATCAAGGAGGTAAAACAAGATATGTTTAAAAAGTAATACATGCATTTTGAGATGCAACCCGGTGAGTCAATTGACGATCTCTTTGCTCATTTTAACAAAACTCTCAGCAACTTGCGTAGTATCAATGTTAATTTTTCAGATGCTGAAAATGCTAGGCAATTACTAAGTGCATTAGACATGTTAATTTGGGAGATGAAAGTCACATCTATTCGTGCATCTACTGTCATGAGTACACTTACATTAGATGTTCTTTATTCTAAAATGAAAACTCATGAAATTGACATAATCTCACATAAGAACCCCAACAAGTCTCTTGCATTTGTTTCTCAACATGATATGCCTAGCTCCGGCCAATCTTCATCTTGTGGTACACTTGATTTGTTGTCCTATCTAACCCTTGAACAGATTGAGGAGTTTCCAGAGGAGGAGCTAGTACTTCTCTCTACTAGGTTCTCGAAAGCATTGCAAAATGTGAGAACTAGAAGGAGAGGAAGCTCCGGATCTCAACGATATTTCGAATGTGGTAAGACAGGACATTTCATTCAGATTGCCCTAACCTTTCAGGTCCTACTTCCTAGGATGAAAAGCAAACAAGGACGAAGCACTCATCTACAAACGATAAGAAGAAAAAGAAGGGATTTACAGGACGTCAATTGGTGAGCAGTTTTATATCTGCACTCCAGGAACTTTGCTCAAGCGACGTGGACATTGGAAGTGATGAAGATGAAGATGATTTGGCAAACTTGTGCTTCATGGCGGGCAAGTCAAGATCAAGTATGGAGGAGGCAGAACACAACATCGACAATGAAGAGGTATGTCCTACTTGTGAAGAAATGTGTGATGCTATTTCACGTGCCACTGTTATAGTTAAGAAAAAGGACAAAAAGCTTAGGGACAATGCTGTTAAAATTGAGTCACTAGAATCTAAAATTAATCACTTAAAATCCTTGATTCCTAGTGATGACTCTTGTTCCTCATGTGATTTAATATATGAGCAATTGTCCTCATTAAGAAGTGCGCACACCTCCACACTTGATAAACTTGAGTTAGAAATAGAAAAGAACAGAGAGCTTGTAGCATTTAATGATAAAAACTTGAAAGATGCTAGCTGTTCTACAATTGATTTGCATTGTTCTACTTGTGATGATCTTGATAAGAAACTACAAGATGCTATGAATGAAATTTCTATATTGAACAATGCTTTATGTTCTCATGAAGTTAAATATTGTTCCAATTGCAAATTAAAAGGAAAAACTTCATGTGAAAATTGTCTTGATCTGTCAAATAAACTTGATAACATGCATAGGACATTAGATCGGTTTTGTAATGGGAATAAGAACCTAAACTTGCTGCTGAATTCTCCCAAGTCTTGCAATGATAAAACTGGTTTAGGTTTTGATTCTCATGCTCATGCTAAGGCACATCCACCTAAAATTGAAAAGTCATTAGGAAGTGGTTTGATTCAAACAGTTCCTAAACAAAAAGAAGTGGTTTTCAAATCTGCAGGAGTGTTGTCTCATTCGGTTTCAAATAAAAATGTTGCTTGCTCATCTAGACATGAACACAAAGTTAAGTTTCATTGTACCTACTGTGGCAGAGATGGTCATGTCATAGATTTTTGTTATACACTAGCTAAACAACAGAAAAAGGAAAGAATGATTGCTAGATCTCATAACTTTCATGCAAAATTTGCTGCACTTGCTAAACCGAATGATAGGAACATGCAATCTGTTGTAATGAGTCGAAAACATGCAAAGGTTGCTCCCAAACCTACTGTTTTTTGTGCTACACATGTAACATCTTGTAGGACAGTAGTTGGGTACAAAAATCCTCAAGCTTTGGCTCATAAACCTGTTGTTTTATCTCAGCTTTCGCGTGTTATTCCTATTGGACTTCGCGTGACTCAGTACTGGATTCCTAAATGCCTTTTGTCTAACCCCAGTATTGAGTCATCGACGTATTGTGCTTCGATGTAGGTTACACGCTTGAGGAAGGAGAACATTTGGACTGTGGATTCAGGTTGCTCACGCCACATGACCGGTAACAAAGAATGGTTTTTCTCCCTCTCTTTTGTGTCACGTGTAGAGAATGTTACTTTTGCTGATAATTCTTCAACTCCTATAATTGCTAAGGGTTCGGATAGAGTAAATAATTACTACACTTTGAAGGATGTGGCACTTGTTAAAAATTTGAAATACAACTTGCTTTCTGTTTCACAGCTGCTAGATGAAAATCTGGAAATTATTTTCACTAAAAATTACTGCAAAGTTGTAAATTCAAACAGTGAGCTTATTTTTAACATGTCACGGTTTGGAAGAGTTTTTAAAGCTGATTTTGATATGTCTTCCTCTAAGTATAGGTGTCTAGTTTCTAATGATTCAAAGGACTTATATTTTTGGCATCGTGGACTTGGTCATGTAGGCTTTGATTATCTAATGCGTGTTAGTGCTCTTGATCGCATACGTGGGCTGCCTAAGCGTAAAGGGGACAAAGAAATTGTGTGCTCTTCTTGTAGACATGCTAAGATGGTTGTAGGTTCACATACTCCTCTCACAATGATCATGACAACTGAACATGCTCAACTTTTGCACCTTGACATCGTAGGACTTTCATGTGTTCAATCCTTCGGAGGTAAATGGTATGTTCTTGTGATTGTTGATGATTATTCTAGATACTCTTGGGTTTACTTTATGACATCTAAGAATGGAGCTTTTAGTCACTTTAGGACTTTATTTCTTAGATTATCAATTGATCACCCAGAATCTTTAAAAGCAATTAGAAGTGATAACGGAACTGAATTTAAAAATCAATATTTTGATCACTTTTGCACTGAAAATGGAATAGATCATCAATTTTATTCACCATATGTACCTCAACAAAAAGGTATTGTAGAAAGAAAGAACAGAACCTTAGTTGAGATGGCTAGGACTATGCTTGATGAATATCAAACTCCTAGAAAATTTTGGGCTGAGGCAATTGCAACCGCTTGTTATGTCTCAAATCGTGTTTTCTTGCGTGCTAAGGTAGGTAAAACACCATATGAGCTTCGGTTTGGACATAGGACTAGTGTTACACACTTTCGGGTCTTTAGTTGCAAATGCTTTGTTAAGAAATATGGTAATCTTTATAAATTTGAACCTAAATCCATTGTGGCATGTTTCTTGGTTATCCATCTCATACTAGAGGTTACCGTGTGCTTTTACTTGACACTAACAAAATTGTGGAGACTTGTGAGGTGTCTTTTGATGAAGCTAGCCCAGATACTAGCTCAAACATTGCAGGTCCGGATCAATATCCGCAGGGGGAGAGCATTTTCGTTGAAGAAGAGGAAGAAGTGGTGCTGCTGCCCGAAAATTCAACACCTAATGACATTGTTCCAACTCCTGATTTTGATTCACAGCCAACACCGACGACCACCATTGCTGGTCCAGATCCTCCTCAAGTCACAAGCTCATCGATTTGTGATGAACATGAAGAAGGAGAAGAAGCTTGTGAAGTGTCCACTTCTCTCTGAGTTCTCAAAATTCATCCTCCACAACAAATTATCGGAAGCTTGCACGAGCGAGTCACACGGTCCAGGTTTTGCGATCCAAACTCTCATGCTCATTCTTCTTTTGTTGCTTCTTTTGAACCCAAATATATATCACACACACTCACTAATGAATCTTGGATTATTGCCATGCAAGAAGAGTTAGAAAATTTTGAAAGAAATAATGTTTGGAAACTTGTACCTCCATCTCTAGGTCACACTTTAATTGGAACTAAATGGGTGTTTCAAAATAAACAAAGTGAGGATGGGGTTGTGGTTAGGAATAAGGCTAGGTTGGTTGCTCAAAGTTTCACTCAAGTTGAAGTTCTAGATTTTGATGAAACGTTTGCTCCTGTTGCTAGATTAGAAGCCATAAGAATTTTGTTAGCTTATGCTGCATCTAAAGGTTTTAAGATTTATCAAATGGATGTTAAAAGTGTTTTTTTTCATGGCTACATAGATGAGGAGGTTTATGTGAAACAACCATCAGGTTTTGAAAATTCAGATTTTCCTAATCATGTTTACAAACTGTCCAAGGCCTTGTACAATCTCAAACAAGCCCCTAGAGCATTGTATGATAGGTTAAAAACATTCTTACTTGAAAATGGGTTTACCATGGGCAAGGTTGATAAAACTCTTTTTGTGCTTAAGCATGGCAATGACTTATTATTCGTTCAAGTGTATGTGTATGATATTATCTTTGGTTGTGCTTCTCATAATCTTGTGACCAATTTTTCAGCTATGATGAGTTCAGAATTTGAGGTGAGTATGATGGGAGAACTCACGTACTTTTTGGGGCTGCAAATCAAGCAAACCAAGGAGGGTACCTTTGTGCATCAAACGAAGTATACAAAAGACCTTCTAAGGCGCTTCAACATGGACAAAAGCAAGCCTCTTCGGACACCAATGGGAACAGCAACAACACTTGAACTTGATGAAGATGGTGAACCCGTGGATCAAAAAGAATATAGAAGCATGATTGGATCACTTTTGTACCTCACAGCATCAAGACCAGACATACAATTCAGCGTATGTCTTTGTGCATGATTTCAAGCCTCCCCAAGTGCTTCACATCGTCAAGCCCTCAAAAGGATTCTCAGGTACTTACATGGAACTCAAGAATTTGGCATTTTTATTCCTTCTTCCTCAACCGTTACTTTGAAAGCATATTCCGATGCTGATTTTGGAGGTTGTAGGATTGATAGGAAAAGTACTTCCGGTGCTTGTCATTTTCTTGGTAATTCACTAGTTGCTTGGTCCTCTAGAAAACAAAACTCAGTTGCCCAATCCACAGCTGAATCTGAATATTTAGCTGCTGCTAGTACTTGCTCACAAATTCATTGGATTGTTCAAACACTTGAGGACTATGGGGTTGATCTACATAGTGTTCCACCGTTTTGTGATAACACTAGTGCCATTTGCATTGCTAAAAACCCCGTGCAACATTCTAGAACTAAGCACATTGACATTAGGTATCACTTTCTCCGTGATAATGTTGAAAAAGGAAATACCGTGCTTCACCATGTAGATACCGAACAACAATTGGCTGACATTTTTACAAAACCTTTGGATTTCACTCGTTTTTGTTTCATTCGTAGTGAAATAGGGGTTATGCACCCTCATGGCTTAAATTGAGGGGGAGTTTTCAAACTTGAGAAGTATATGTGTGAATCTGAAATTAAAATAATATGAGTATAGTATTTCATACATATATGACTTTGTGATTTCTTTTACATGCTGAAAGTTCTTACTACATTACGCATGTTATACATTTTGTAGTTTTTGCCATGTCTAGTAATTGGAATAATTACTTACACTAAATCTGGTCATGGTCGAACTTTCTTGCTGTTTTGAACTTGTTGCATGCTCACAAGTGCTTTTAATCATAAAGAATTAATCAAGTAATCAATTCACATGTTGAGTTTTTATGATCAAATATAAATTGAGAAAAGATTAAGAGAATATGCATGCATCACACTTCTTCTTTTGAGATGGCTTATCATTGCACTTAGATATGAACTTGAAAGTTGTGTATGACTAAAACCATGTCCTTAAGCTTCTGATTGTCAAATGACATAGGCTTGGCTTGGTTGGTTAGAATAAGGTAGATGTGCATATAATCTCTTGCAAATATCATATGATCTAAACTTGTGGTTTGAAAAATAATAAAATGCAGCAACAAGTGTCATGCTTTCAGGTTTTGAAATAGTTAAGTTTGTGAGATCATGACTTGCTAAATTGGAAATTACATTTGATATCTATCATGGCTTACACTACTTTATGTATTTCATTGATGTGATAGTGATGAGGACATCACTACCACAGTTACACCCATAGCCCCTGCTACCACACATACAAGACCAATTACCAGAGCTCGCGCACGCCAGTTAAATTATCAGGTACTTTCGTTTCTTGGTAATGTTTCTAATATTTATGAGAATATGATGCTGCCTAAATTGGATACATTTGTGTTGCTTACAAATGAAGGGCCTAGCATGGACAAGAGGAATGAACATGGGAGCATCATCAAGCAGGGAGATGAAGGCGCGTGAGAAGGGAACAGAATGGAGTTTCTAGTGGAGTTTTCAGCACTTTGAAGCCACCTTTGATGACATACAAAGACATGGACAAAATATACAAGCTGGCGGACCAGAATAAACTCAAGTGGATGAACAGGGTACTGTGCACCAAATCTTTAGGCTGGGGCCATGTAATAAAGAGAGATTTAGACAAATAAGGAAAGGAATAAGGGAAATCTTGTCCAACTTTGCTGCTGGACGAAATTCCCTCTTTCTTCGCCATTTAAAGATAGATGTGCTATAATAAGGAAAGAAATAGAGGAAATCATATCCTGCCTTGCTGCTGGATGGATTTCCCTCTTTCTTTCCCTATTAAAAGGTAGTCTATCTCAGAAAAAGGAAGGGAATAAGGGAGATCACATCCTACCTTTGTTGCTGGACGAAATTCCCTCTTCCCTCCCCTATTTAAGTAGGCCAAGAGCTCCTTGACAGGGCGGGTTTTGTTTAGATTAAAGTTTGCCACAGCTGCAACTCGCGTACCTCATTTGTGTCCAACGACCAGACCAGGACATTTCAGAACCCCACTTTCATCAATGAAGTTTTCTTCTTGAATTCGCAATATCCAGATTGCAATCCTAGTTTCTTGCTTGGTCTTCGTTTGCCTGCAGGAAATAGACCCTCGTGGTCAGGTTGATCGTGCTCCGGCGTGGTCAATAACCTCTCGGAGTGGGTTTAGCGATTGCTAAGGCGTGACGTCCTCACACGTTTGTAGTCGGATCGTCAAAGTCTACTCCACCAAAAACGATAGTTATCATCTCATCGAAAGACGGGACACCTTCGTCTCTATCAAGTGGTATTAGATTTCCAGGTTGCTCGGTGAGATTTTACCAGATTTTTGTAGTCTAGATCACATCTGTTCCTTCATACCTACAGTCCACGAAAAAAAGCCAAACAAATTAGGGTTAGATCATCATATCCAAACCAATATGTGCCTTTCACAATTTTCTTTTCAGTTTTTTTTTGCTTTGTTGAATAGTCGGTTGCATCGTCGTGTCAAGTTGCTGGTCTTAGTGTTTAGTCCTTTAGAGTTTCGAGTTCCTATCACGATTGATCTGCATAAAAAACACCATCATCACCACCATCACGAAATTAGAGAGATATTCACGTCCTAATTTGCATCTTCAAAAGAAATAATCAGATCAGATCTGATTTTGAGTTTCTTTTCTGTTTTGGAAGAAAAAGGTCATAACTTCTACATTCTTTGTCCGTTTGGAAAGTGTAAGCACAATATGGAAAGGTTGTCTCGCCATCTTTCCGACAGATCCAACCTTGCCTGAAAATTCCATCTGTGCGCATCACAATCACCAAAGAGATTTCAAGATCTCCTGTGTATCTTTTTCTTTGGGAAAGTAATATCTACAAGACATGCAAGGAACCTACGAAAATAAGTGTGTTATCTGTGGTATTTGGTAGCTTATCATCTAATCTCTGTGTAATCTTTTAAAACTGTGGGCCTTTGTAAAAAAGAAAAAAAGAAAAAAAAGGATAGAAAAGGAAGAAAGAAAGAAAGAAAAAAAAACGAGAGGAAAAGTACAAAAAAAAATGAGCTTCAGTTGCTGCTATTGTAGTCTATTGTGTTACTGGTGTGAATTCCTTTGTGACTAGGCTCGCATCTCTAGTATGGTCTAGCCTAGGACCAGCACAGTAACGTCATTGAACGTTTATTCAACTTTGCATCTCTGAATTGATTATTGCTGACATTTTTGCTACCATAATTTAAGCCTTCCCAGCTCCACATACATCTACATCGTGCGTTTGACACCACCTGGCAATCGCTTTATCCAATCTTTCAGAGTTTGACTACAACGGTTGTCGATCACCACCTACTATTTGGTAAGAACGGGTAAGAATTTGCGATTCGCTTGACGGACTTGTGACTTTCCACCACATCACATAGTTAGTAGGATCATATTCTTGTGTGTTTCTATTTCTGCTAACCATGACAGGATCAAAAGCTGACGAGCTGGACTGGGAGAACATGACGAACAAGGATCTACATGATGAATTTCAAAAAATGATGGGTGAACAGGTGCAAGACGTGCTGAACAGATTTGGAGAGGCCATGGAGAAGCTAGATGGCTTTGAGAAGACATTCGACACCAAGCTGGAGGCCAAGTTTAATGAAGTGCTAGCGCGTCTACCACCACCAGCAGCTACACGTGTCGCACCTCGGCAGCAACAACTACAACAACAACGCCGCCTTCCAAATCAAATGGGACGCGCACAGCGTGTGCCTCTCGATCAAGGCCAACATTTTGGTGCCGTTGCTACTGCTGCTGCATCTGGGGATCCTGCTACTACTGTTGATCAGTACGATGACTACGAGGGCGAGTACGAGGATGAGATTGCTCCACATCAGAACTATGTACAACATCCCAGTCGCCCACACACCTACAATCAAAACGGTAGGGTTGCACCATCCCCGCAGGTACGAGATAATGATCATGTCCCTAAACTAAAATGGAATATTCCACCATTTGAGGGTAGATACATTCCCGATGTATATCTTACTTGGGAGTTAGAAACTGAACAACGTTTTACATGCTTACAATATCTTGAGGATAGAAGGGTTGTTGCTGCTGTTTGTGAATTCACTAGTTTTTCTTCTGTTTGGTGGTCTGAACATTGTAGATTATATCATAATAATATCCCAACTAGTTGGGCTGCATTGAAAACTGCTATGCATACTTGTTGGGTTCCACCATATTATCAACGTGAATTACTTCAAAAATTACAATGCTTAAGACAGGGAAAAAATCTGTAGAGGAATATTATCAGGAATTACAAACTGGGTTGATTCGATGTGGTATTGTTGAGGATAATGAAGCTATGCTTGCACAGTTTATAGGTGGGCTAAACAGAGAAATTCAAACTATCTTAGAGTATAAGGAGTATCACAACATCACTCTTTTATTCCATCTTGCTTGCAAAGCTGAACGTGAAGTGCAGGATCAACAGGACATGGCGCGGACTAACTTTTCTGCAGGTCGATCTTCATCATGGACACCACGTGCATCTTCTACTTCCACACGTCCTACTGTACCACCACCTACTTCAGACACCAACTCCAACCGCGATACAAGAAAACAGGCACCACCACCAACATATGCCAAGAGCACACCTTCGGGTCTCGCACGAAGC
The DNA here is from genome assembly GCA_036927565.1 of Tuctoria greenei. NCBI lineage: Eukaryota > Viridiplantae > Streptophyta > Magnoliopsida > Poales > Poaceae > Tuctoria > Tuctoria greenei. The sequence goes on from JAYESD010000011.1 coordinate 98,848,176, forward strand.
TCTTCTTCATCCATGACATCAACCGGACAAACACATGAAATTATATGTCGTCGTTGTAAGGGTGGAGGTCACTATGCGAGCAAATGCCCATCCAAGCGTGTGATGATGGTTGCTGAGGATGGTGGGTATGAGTCTGCTAGTGACTATGATGAGGAGACTTTGGCTCTTATTGCAAGTGAAGAACAGGGTGGCGCTGATTCTGAACAAGAGACACAATACATGCCTGCTGAAGACGCTGAGAGGTATGAAAGTTTAGTTGCTCAACGTGTTTTGAGTGTGCAGGTAACACATGACGAGAAAAATAAGAGGCACAATTTGTTCCATACAAAGGGAGTTGTTAAGGAACGGTGTGTCCGCATCATCATCGATGGTGGGAGTTGCAACAACTTAGCTAGTATAGACATGGTGGAGAAGTTGTCTCTTACCACCAGACCACATCCTCATCCTTACCACATACAATGGTTCAACAACAACGGCAAGGTTAAAGTAACACGTACTGTTCATGTACATTTTAGTATCTACAAATGCGGATTATGTTGATTGTGATGTGGTACCCATGCAAGCATGTTCCCTTTTACTTGGTAGACCATGGCAATTTGATAAAAATTCTGTACACCATGGCAAGAAAAATCAGTATACTCTTGTTCATAAGGCTAAAAACATTACTTTGCTTCCTATGTCTCCAGAACATATTTTGAAAGATGATTTTACTAGCGCTGGTAAGGCAAAGCAGCAACAAAATAAGAGTGAAAATCAGATTGTGGCAAAAGAATTTAAGCAACAACATAAGCCTACTAACAAACCATCATCTAGTGTTGCCTCTGAAATAAAATTCAAAAGTGGTTGTTTACTTGCCGCCAAATCTGATATTACTGATCTGGATTTTAGCAAATCTGTTTCCTATGCTTTTGTGTGCAAAGAGGCATTATTTTCATTCGAGGATGTACCTCCCTCTTTGCCTCCTGCTGTCACTAACATTTTGCAGGAGTTCGCTGATGTCTTTCCACAAGAGGTGCCACCGGGATTACCACATATTCGCGGGATTGAGCATCAGATTGACTTAATCCCGGTGCCTCGCTGCCCAATCGTGCGCCATACCATACCAATCCTGATGAGACAAAGAAGATTATGCGTCAAGTTCAGGAGCTACTCGACAAAGGTTATATACGCGAATCCCTTAGTCCTTGTGCTGTTCCTGTTATACTAGTACCAAAAAAGGATGGTACATCACGTATGTGCGTTGATTGTAGAGCCATTAATAATATTACTATTCGATATCATCATCCTATTCCTAGGATCAATGATATGCTTGATGAATTAAGTGGTTCTACCATATTCTCCAAAGTTGATTTGCGTAGTGGATACCATCAAATTCGTATAAAATTGGGAGATGAATGGAAAACAGCATTTAAAACTAAGTTTGGCTTATATGAGTGGTTAGTCATGCCTTTTGGGTTAACTAATGCACCTAGCACATTCATGAGATTAATGAACGAAGTTTTACGTGATTTCATTGGACGATTTGTGGTAGTCTATTTTGATGATATACTGATTTATAGTAGAACTTTGGAGGAACATTTGGAACATTTATGTGCTGTTTTTATTGCTCCACGTGATGCACGTTTGTTTGGTAACCTTGGGAAGTGCACCTTTTGCACCGACTGAGTATCTTTTCTTGGCTATGTTATTACTCCACAGGGAATTGAAGTTGATAAAGCCAAGGTTGAAGCAATTGAGAGTTGGCCGTAACCCAAAACGGTCACACAAGTGAGGAGTTTTCTTGGTCTTGCTGGTTTCTACAGGCGTTTTGTGAGAGATTTCAGCACCATTGTTGCACCCTCAATGAGCTTACAAAGAAGGATGTGCCTTTTGTTTGGGGTACCACACAGGAAGAAGCCTTCACGGTATTGAAAGATAAGTTGACACATGCTCCTTTACTCCAACTTCCTGATTTTAATAAGACTTTTGAACTTGAATGTGATGCTAGTGGAATTGGATTAGGAGGTGTGTTATTACAAGATGGTAAAGTTGTTGCATACTTTTCTGAAAAATTGAGTGGGCCTAGTCTGAATTATTCTACTTATGATAAGGAATTATATGCTCTTGTTCGGACTTTGAAAACATGGCAACATTATTTATGGCCCAAAGAATTTGTTATACATTCTGATCATGAATCTTTGAAACACATTAAAAGCCAAGCAAAACTGAACCGTAGACATGCTAAATAAGTTGAATTCTTTGAGACTTTCCCTTATGTCATTAAACACAAGAAGGGTAAAGAAAATGTTATTGTTGATGCATTGTCTCGACGTTATACTATGATTTCACAACTTGACTTTAAAATATTTGGTTTGGAGACCACCAAAGATCAATATTTGCATGATGCTGAATTTAAAGATGTAATGCAGAATTGTAAGGAAGGAAGAACATGGAAAAAGTTCGTCTGTAATGATGGATTTTTGTTTCGTGCTAACAAGCTATGCATTCCAGCTAACTCCGTTCGTCTTTTGTTATTGCAGGAGGCACATGGAGGAGGATTCATGGGACACTTTGGCGTGAAGAAAACTGAGGACATACTTGCTACACATTTCTTTTGGCCAAAGATGAGACGAGATGTTGAGCGTTTTGTTGCTCGCTGTACTACATGTCAAAAAGCTAAGTCACGACTCAATCCTCATGGTTTATATATGCCTTTGCCTGTACCTAGTGTTCCATGGGAGGACATCTCCATGGACTTTGTTTTAGGGTTACCTCGAACAAAGAAGGGGAGGGATAGCATATTTGTTGTCGTGGATAGATTTTCGAAAATGGCACACTTTATACCATGTCACAAAAGCAAGGATGCTACTAATGTTGCTGATTTATTCTTTCATGAAATTATTCGTTTGCATGGTGTGCCAAATACAATTGTTTCAGATCGTGACACTAAATTTCTTAGCCACTTTTGGAGATGCTTATGGGCTAAGTTGGGGACTAAACTGCTTTTTAGTACTACATGTCACCCCCAAACTGATGGTCAAACTGAAGTAGTCAATAGAACATTGTCTACTATGCTTAGGGCTGTTTTGAAGAATAACCTGAAAATGTGGGAAGAATGCTTGCCTCATATTGAATTTTCTTATAATCGTTCATTGCATTCTACTACTAAGATGTGTCCTTTTGAAATTGTGTATGGTTTCCTACCTCGTGCACCTATTGATTTGTTGCCTCTTCCATCTTCAGAGAAGGTTAATTTTGATGCTAAACAACGTGCTGAATTGATCTTAAAAATGCATGAGTTAACTAAGGAAAACATTGAGCGCAAGAATGCTAAATACAAACTTGCTAGCGATAAGGGTAGAAAACATATTGTGTTTGAACCAGGAGATCTTGTTTGGTTACATTTACGAAAAGATAGGTTTCCTGATTTGCGCAAATCAAAGCTAATGCCACGTGCTGATGGTCCTTTTAACGTGTTAAATAAAATAAATGATAATGCATATAAACTTGAGCTGCCTGCAGACTTTGGGGTTAGCCCCGCTTTTAATATTGCAGATTTGAAGCCTTATTTGGGTGAGGAAGATGTGCTTCTGTCGAGGACGACTTCAATTCAAGAAGGGGAGGATGATGATGACATCACAACCACAGTTACAACCATAGCCCCTGCTACCACACAAACGAGACCAATTACTAGAGCTCGTGCACGCCAGTTAAATTATCAGGTACTTTCGTTTCTTGGTAATGTTTCTAATATTTACGAGAATATGATACTGCCTAAATTGGATACATTTGTGTTGCTTACAAATGAAGGGCCTAGCATGGATAAGAGGAATGAACATGGGAGCATCATCAAGCAGGGAGATGAAGGCGCGTGAGAAGGGAACCAGAATGGAGTTTCTAGTGGATTTTTCAGCACTTTGAAGCCACCTTTGATGACATACAAAGACATGGACGAAATATACAAGCTGACATACCAGAATAAAGTCAAGTGGATGAACAGGGTACTGTGCACCAAATCTTTAGGCTGGGGGCATGTAATAAAGAGAGATTTAGACAAATAAGGAAAGGAATAAGGGAAATCTCGTCCAACTTTGCTGCTGGACGAAATTCCCTCTTTCTTCCCCATTTAAAGATAGATGTGCTATAATAAGGAAAGAAATAGAGGAAATCATATCCTGACTTGCTGCTAGATGGATTTCCCTCTTTCTTTCCCTATTAAAGGGTAGTCTATCTCAGAAAAAAGGAAGGGAATAAGGGAGATCACGTCCTACCTTTGTTGCTGGATGAAATTCCCTCTTCCCTCCCCTATTTAAGTAGGCCAAGAGCTCCTTGACAGGGTGGATTTTGTTTAGATTAAAGTTTGCCACAGCTGCAACTCGTGTACCTCGTTTGTGTCCAACGACCAGACCAGGACGTTTCAGAACCCCACTTTCATCAATGAAGTTTTCTTCTTGAATTCGCAATATCCAGATTGCAATCCTAGTTTCTTGCTTGTTCTTCGTTTGCCTGCAAGAAATAGACCCTCGTGGTCAGGTTGATCGTGCTCCGGCGTGGTCAATAACCACTCGGAGTGGGTTTAGCGATTGCTAAGGCGTGACGTCCTCACACGTTTGTAGTCGGATCGTCAAAGTCTACTCCACCAAAAACGATAGTTATCATCTCATCGAAAGACGGGACACCTTCGTCTCTATCAGATAGTGTAAGTTACTTGATAGTATGACTTGGATGAGCTTTGTTTTATATGTATATGTTATAATATGCTCATAACAATTAAAATTTGTCTTATAAACCTTGATGAATACATTGTCAAAGGGGGAGAGATAATATGTGAATTTTTAAAGATAAGTATGCAAGGGAGAGAAATTGATTACACATTGCATATATTCACAATTGTTTTTGGCACGATTCTTCTCAGGAGGAGAATTTCTTTTTCTCATTTTATTTCAGTTTTACAAAGGGGGAGAATTTGTTTTCAAAACTTTTAATGTGAATAAGCCAATGTTTGGATTTTAAGCTGTGTTGCCAATGCATTCATCAAGGGGGAGATTGTGAGACCTATGTGTGTTGAATACATTGGCTTGTAGTGAATACATTGGCTTTCATGATAAAAGTTCTGAAATTCTGCTAAAACACCTTTTTAGCAAAGTCCGACTCTAGCTCTGAGCTTCTGCAAGGTCTGACAATAGGTCCGACTTACTTTGTCTAGGTCCAACATGTTTTTGGGTAGCTCCGGTGAGCTTTGTCTTTAGCTACAACATGTCTTTGATAGCTCTGGCATGTCTTTGTTAAGCTCCGATATGTTTTGATAGGTCCAACTTATGTTGGTTAGCTCCGAAATGTTTTTCTAGCTCCGGCTTTTGGGTTGACTAGTTCTGACTAGCTTTGGCAAGCTCTGGCGCTAGGTTGTACTAGCTTTGGTAAGCTCCGGCTCAAGCTCCGGTTAGTTTTGGTAAGATTCGGAGCTTGATCGCAATGTTTCTGCTTTTACTGTGAAATGTTTCAAACTTGCTTTACATTGTTAGAAAGATTGCATAGTATTCATTTGCTAAGTTTTTGGTGCGTTTTGGTTGATATGGATGATATTGTTTTACTGTGGTTTGCAACATCCTTATGTGAGGTGCTCACGTAAGATGTTGTAGTTTCGGAACTAACGAGAGTCAAGTCGAGAACTTATGCTCGAAAGTATTGGTTGTTTATTCATGTGCATGTGTTGCTTGAGTTCAAGACATGGCTGGTGACGGGATCTGTTGAACTAGTCCTAGGGAGAAGATGAGGTTCAACAACCAAGTTCGGGAGGAATTGTGGTTGAGTTGATCGGGAGGTCGTGCATCATGTTTGAATCAAGAACAATGCATATGAAGGTATGTGGACGTCGTTGGAAGATGTTTGCACGTATGCAAGGAGTGCATGGACGTGGCTACATGGTTCCGAGGCATGATGAAGAGATGTGGACGTAAAGAATTGGTCGGAAAGGTCCAAACGACTAGGTTATGGACTCAAGCTACGACTGAGTCGTGTTTGACTCAAATATAGAAAGATTTGAGTTGGTTATTATAGGATTTTGTGTGGGTCACGAATTTGAGTTGTTGTAGGAATGTGGGATATGTTCCTAAGGTGTTTGGAAGTCTTAAGATTGCTTCTATCTGCGTATAGAAGATTCTTGAGCAGTTATGGAAAGTTTTGATTCGTGAACTGAGTAGGATTAGAGTCCTAGTTAGTTTTGGGATGGCCTAAGTGTTGGTTATATAAGCAAGGGAGGCCAGAGCTCGTGATAGACGACTTTGGGGCTATTCCTCTTGTGTTCTATTGAATAAAATTTGTAGTTGAAAGGAAATTTTTTTCCTTGTTCGTCCGACTTGTTCCAGACAAATTTTTCTCATCAAGTTTTCTGCACAGCACTACCTTTCTTCGGTGGTTTTATCATAACTCGAGTTTTACAGATCCAATTGGCATGATTCTTTTTTATTTGTCTTCATAACTTGATTATCTATCATATGTCAAAATTTCACGGTCATTAGATTTGTGGTTTCTGATTTACACGAGTTTCTTTGCAGCGTTCCAGAACTATTTTTTCTCGGGTAGGACAGATTGACCTTTGTTCGATCTTTCGATGGTAACTTGAGTTTCTCACAACGGATTTGAGTGATTCTTGTTGTGTCGTCTTCGTGACTTGATTCTCGCTGATATATATCACTTTTGTCATGGTGAAACACGTTTAAATTTGTCTCACACATGATTTCTTTAACAGATTGTTTTTCTGCCGAAGGGGTTGGGATTTAATTGTTTTCGCCGCATAAGATTTTTTAATCTACCATTCACCCCCCCTCTGGTAGCTTTTCACATGCTCTTCGATCCTACACCGTGAAATGCACTCCAAGCCAGCTCCGAAGGCCAACAAGAAGTCCTCCAAAATTGAAGCCACTACCTCTGGCAGTGGTAAAAAGAAAAAGAAGCCCAACGGAAAGAAGAAGTCGTCGGTCGGTGCACCAGCCGCTGCAGCTGCTGCAGCTCCGGGTGACCGAGGGCCACGCCCCGAGAAACGACCTCGTCCTTCATTATAAGACGATAACAGTTCCAAAGCGTGGTGTCTGATCCACAAGACGGACAGACACAGCCTGGAAGAATGCCGGGAGGTCCAGAACCTTGCCGAGCGCTATAACAAGCGCCAGGAAGAAGCTCCTTTCCGTCAGCGGGAAGGAAAACAAAAAGTCGACGAAGCACTGGCTAAAGAGGAGCTAGGTTTCCAGGATCCCAAGATGGTCCTGAAAGCTATCTACAACACTGTCGATGACGATTCCGACATCTCTGACAACGAGCGCCGGAAGACCCTAAACACCATCTATGGTGGTTATTGGGATATCACCTCTCGTCGCATCCTCAAGACAATGCAGCGGGATATGGCCCTGGCAGCTCCCACTGCTAAGGCGGAGCCTCATAGAAAGTGGATAGACACTCTCATCATTTTTTATGCTTTCGGACTGCCCCCGAAACATGATCGGAGCTGGCCAACTCCCGTTGATGGTATCACCCACCATTAACAATATTCAGCTCCACCATGTAATGGTGGACGGAGGTTCAGGTTTGAACCTCATAAGCTTTGAAGCTTTCGTTAAGCTTTAGCTCCGGCCTTCGGACCTTCGCCCATCTCGACCTTTCTCTGGGGTAGGTCCAGGGACCATTACTCCTCTCGGTTCCATCACACTCCTAGTGACCTTCGGGACTCGGGAGAACTACAAAACTGAGAAATTGGTCTTCGATGTCGTGCAAATCAGTCTGCCATTCAATGCCATTCTGGGTAGGCCAGCCTTGTACAAGTTCATGGCCGCCGCTCATTATGGCTACTTAGTGTTGAAGATGCCAACACCTACGGGTGTTCTCCGGATCTGCGGAGATCGCACTGCAGGAGTCACTGCTTTAGAAGAACTCTATGCGCTTACCACGGCGCAAGAGGAAGCATCTGGTAAGGAGCCAACTTTGAACCCTCCGAGCATCTGTCATAAAGGCTCTACCTATGCACCTTGTGTGCAACCAAGCGGCAACACTGACGTTCCTGTCAAAGTCGTCCAAATTGGTTTCGATGCTGCTTAGACTACCCGTATATCGGGAGGTCTGAACAACAAATAGGAACTCGCGCTCATCACTTTCCTCCGGGCTAATGTCGACGTGTTTGCCTAGCAACTGTCACAAATGCCTAGGATCCCTAGGGAGGTGATTGAGCACAATCTGAAGATTTACCCAGACGCACGGCCTGTACACCAGAAGCCCCAGAAGCAATCAATCGAGCGACAAAACTTCATCTGACAAAACTTCATCCGACAGGAAATCAATAAGTTGCTCGAAGTTGGATTCATCCGGGAAGTCTTCCATCCAAAATGGCTGGCAAACCCAGTTTTTGTACCCAAGGCCAGTGGGAAGCTTCAGATGTGTATCAACTACACCACCTTAAATAAGGAATGTCCAAAGTATCCATATCCACTACCTAGAATAGATCGATAGTGGACTCCATCTCCGGGTG